>CM033354.1:12546140-13161140 GCA_019395295.1 Osmanthus fragrans | reverse complement strand
TATTCATTAAGTTATATGGGCTGGTGTTTAAGAGACATGATGCATTGTGATACATGGAAGATAAAACTATCATTTAGAGGACCTATCGCTATGATTCATGTATGATGTTTCTTATTATGATGAATGATGAGATATATGGACCAAGTGGGAGAATGTTGGTTTTTTCTTCTGCTATAACCAACTTAAGAGTGGTCCACATATTCCATATCCCACAACTTCAACAACTAACCCAACATTCTAATTCATGTTTGGTAACCACCCATATTTTGAGGACGTGCATAACCGCTCTATGATGGGTAGAGCATTTATAAAAGGCATTGTAATTTATTCGGGAGGTCTCTAAGCACATTTTTACATTCAGTTGCATACACCATCTAAGCAGTGAGAAAGAGGGCTTAGAAGGGTCTTAAGCCGAAATCTAACAGTACCCGTAAGCTTGACCAAGCGTGTGAAGAACAACAATGGCGGGAGGTATATATTTTTGATCCAATTTATTCCGCATTGATCTAAATGCTAATTTGTTGTTTCAAGCATGTTTAGATCGAAGAAAATGACTTACAGATAACAGAAGTGAAACTTATGAAAACAGAGGTAAAAGCTCACACCATGAAGCTGCTACACAAGCCGGGGTAGGATTCACTGAACGGCGAGAGAAATTTTCTGCGACCCGTGTTAATGTAAGTAGTCATCAGACTACCCCAGCTACAAGTTCTCAAGGAAAAATGAATTTAACGGCAAGGAAAGCTCAGATGGTTAGTGGCAACCACTTACTGAATTTTCATTATGATCCTATACCTGTTTCTCGTCCAAAGCCAAGAGCTCCTCCTGCCAGAAGACAACGGAAGAGAAAACCTTATAACAAGGATCTGTTCCTTCAAGCGAATTACAAGTTTGTATTCATAGATTCTGGAAACTATGAGCTTGAGTCTATGGATCCGGACAAAATGTTATGTTGGGAGGATATCATTTGTTTGAAGTATTCAACATCCTCTCCTGTCCACTGTCCAATATGTTTGGAAGATCCCTTATGCCCACAGATAACCTCATGTGGTCATATCTTTTGTTTCTCTTGCATTTTGCAATACTTTTCAGTGGATGAATATGATGATAAAGTTGAACATTGGAAAAAGTGCCCACTATGCTTTACGATGATATCTTCAAAAGATTTGTACACCATCCGCATTGAGAGCATTGAACAACATAGGATTGGTGGTGAAATAGAATTTGTTCTATTAACTCGCCAAAAAGATTCATTTACTTTGTCTGTTAAAAACAATGACAGAAATCATTTTGATGCGGAGATTCAAGATTCTTTCTCAAAGTTCTCCTTGACTTCGGATGTGGACCTGTCTGTTAGAGAGGCAATGTCAGATCTAGATAGTTGGTTAGCCAGGGCATATTCAGGTCTAGTTGATGACATCCAGAAACTTCCATATATCTGTTCTGCAATGAAACAATTGGAGCAAAGGAAGAACTACTGGAATGAGCATCATTTCAACAGCAAGCAGGCTCATGCCAATTCATATGGATCTCCTCCAACGCCAAAAGCTACTGTTGTGCAACAAAAAACCTCTACTGGAATTAATGATAATCTAAAGTGGTTGCAAAAACCAGCTCCAGATAAAGTGGATGTGAATGTCAATGAATCACTAGATCATGATGGATCATCATCATCTTCATTTGATGAAAATAAGAATGTACACATGCATCCCAGTGGCTTCAAGGACATCAAAGACGTTGATTCTTACCATTTCTACCAGGTCAGTGATATCAATTTTATCCTGTGTTTAGCTTGGGAAGGGAGGGGAATCTGGCAAACTGAGAAATCAAACTTTGAAGTTATGTCAATCCATATGTAATTGTAATCTTTGTGTGCCTTCTCTCTAAAGATGGTAATAAGTTATTGTAATCCTCTTCTTTTTTTCTGTATTCAAATTCCAGGCTGTAGATGGTCTACACCTTATCCTTCATCCGCTAAATATGAAGTGTCTTCTACACCACTATGGGAGCTTTGATAAGCTTCCAAACAGGTTGGAGAGAAGCTAATATCTCTGCTTCTGTTTTTTAAACTAAAAAGTTGACTGCAAAACAAAACTTCTTACCTACAAAAGATACATTTTCCATCACAAGCTCAAAGTGAAGCGCATTTTTCTGGTCTGTTATTATCGTATATTGTAGAATTCTATCAATTTATTTCTTACCACGTAAGGGATTAGTAGACCATAATTTCTTAGCATCATAATAATGGATCAAAGACATGCTATTACGCCCTTGTTTGATTTTGATTCTTTGAGAATCACCTCTCTACCAACCACACTAATTATCACAAAATAAAATAAAATAATTTTTCATGTTTCCTCGTAGTAATAATAATAATAATAATAATAATAATAATAATAATAATAATTCAAAAAACTATATTAACCACGGATATCAGTATACCTTGCTTGTGATTGTGAAAAAAACAATGATCAAAGATATATGTTGTTTTATGCTCTTTCGTGACTGAATTTCTTCTGCTATTTAACATGGATATGAGTTGCTCCATCCAACACCAATGATTTCAGGTTTAACACAAGCTTATCAAGGGCTTTAATATGGTATTCGAGCTTGGTTTTCGGTCAGTTCTTAGTCTTTTCATCACACCATTTGCATTTATCTGCAGACCACGTCAGTTTGGTGAGAAAATTCTGTCACGCACAAGGGAGGGTATTAGGGAAGACGATGAACTTAGTCCCACTTCTGTTCTTAATACAATTACTGGTTTTTTTGTAAGATGATTGCTCCACCAATACATATAGTCATTGTTAAGGAATGAAATCCCACATCAAATAATGATGAAAACATAGACTAACTTATAAGGATTTAGACTACTCCTCTTAACAAGGTTGACCTTTTAAGATGGACCCCCAAATCTTAATATGGTATCAGAGTCCATTAAGCTCGAACGAGCAATTTGATCATTGTAAGACTCAAAAGTATGAGCATATAGATTTCAAGATTGGTCTGCTCAAACGAGCACCATCTTGCGGGGGCATGTTAAGGGATGAAATCTCACATTGAATAATGATGAAAACATAGACTAACTTATAAGGATTTGGGTTACTCCTCTTAACAAGGTTGACCTTTTAAGATGGACCCCCAAATCTTAACAGTCATGACTCCCCATGGCCCAACCAACCCCAACTCCAGTATATAATATAAAGTTTAAAGAGTAAAAGTAAAAATAGAAAGATTGCCAATGAGCTCAGAACTATAGTATTTATCTAAATTTGGACACATGGAAATATATTGATGTACTTGTGTATTGCTTGTTGTAATAATGTGTTTTTCCAAGTCTTGACTATAAAATGATGCTCCTACTTCATATTATTAAGTGTTTCTGGAGTTGGAAGGTATAGGCAGTTTTATGATAGAACTTTTGAAGTGGTTTGAAAACTAGTAATGATGAAGATATTTTGCTGTGCTCTAGTTTGATGATTATTGACAAGAATTATAATTACAGAATCACTGGAAAGATACTACAGTTGGAGACAGTAACACAATCAGAGGCCATGCGGAGGCGCTATCGCTTCTTAAGCCATTTTTCTTTAACAACAACGTTTCAGGTGAATACTAAAAATTTGTTTTAAAATATTTATAAAATGCAGAAGGAGAAGCCTAGTCTGTGTTGGAATGGTGGGTTGTCTTCACTCACTTATGTGTCTCTTTACAGTTTTGTGAAATTGACCTATGCGGAATGTTGCCTGCTGAATCCCTTTATCCATTTATGGATGAAATCAAGAGTAGGGAGAAGGAAAGGAAGCGACTTGCTAGAAAGGTATAATCTTTCGTGTTTGTGTCTGTTTCAATCTTCATCAGATGATCAAATTATACTTTTCTTGATGAATTCATGCAATTGCATGATTTTTGTACTTTGTCTAGTATTCAATTTGTTGGCCTGCCTATCATGCTGTGATAGTTCGCTCGCAAACTTTCTTTTTGAATTTCCTTTTTCCGGGATGAAGAAGTGGATCTTGAGCTATCAAGCAGTTCATTGGAACTCTAATCTGATCCTTATTCTTAAGGATCTACAGTGTCACTACCTTTACATATATTGAGTTATTACAAATGAACTAATGAAACTAACCACATTCTAAGCCCCCGTTTGGCCCCCAATATTTGAGATTTTAATTTTTAGAATAGTGTGTTTTTGGAGAATGGGTGGTTGAAAAAGAGGGAAATGTTTTCGGTTTACATGTAATATTTTATTATTGGAATATGTGTGTTTGAACCATATAGAGAGAGAGATCAGCTAGATGCTGCTACACTTTCCCTATATGATCTCTTACCACGGCAAATGTTGACCTCGATTACAATCTAGATAGAAAAGGTTTCAATTATTTGAGACAGCAGAAATACATTAGAGTGGGTATGCTCTCTCTCTCTCTCTCTCTCTCTCAGTGAGAGTGTGTTTGTGTGTGTGCGCGCGCGCCCACGTGCTAAAATGCTCTTTATAGGACTAAATCTACTGACACATTTTCTATGCAAGCAGTTGAGTTTACTTTCAATATTCATTTAAAATGTACATCTGTTATGCATTGTTGCTTAAGCCATTTCTTTGATGTAACTTCATCTTTTGAATCCAGGAAAGCAAGGACAAAATTAAGGCCGAAAGTTCTGCCAATCAATTTTTTCCGACTCCATATTACTTAGCACAGTCCTCTTATGATGTACCCCCTAGCTTTTCCATGGATGACTTTGAAGGTGATATTTCTTACCAGAATATAGTCTGAATAACTTTGATGACTATATTTGAATCCTGGGAAACAAGTGTTGTAATGATTTTTTAAGATTTGTGTGGAAGTAAAATAATATGGCCTTTTGAGATATCGTGATAAATAAAAATCTTCAATTTATTCTGTTATTTTTCTATCAAATGGGTTTAGCGATTGACTTTGTTGGTACCTTTTATAAGCCATTTAAGTTTAGTGTTTTCCCCAAGAGAGATGCTCAAAAACAATCTTTTTAGTGGTAACTGTTGTGTGCGCTCTACTGCATTCGGTTGTAAATTGACGACCTAAAAATAACTTGAACAAGAAGATCAATGTTCTGTTCAATAAATGTTGCTCCTGGAATGCAATGGTGCTTGATTATCAGTTTATCTTCTATCTATTGCATCAGTGTCTCAGCAGTATATGACATTGTTGGCGCTGATATTTCTCCTGTTGTTTTTGTATGTATTTTTTGATACCCATAGCCCTGGTGTTTTTCCCATATTACTTTGTGGTATTTGACACCAAATTTTATTCCACTTATCATTTGGCTTGCACAGTATATTACTGAGACGTCTGCGCAATTATAAACTTATTGTTCCTTTCATTATGTTTGTCCTTACTAAGCTTTGGGAAGTCCACCCGTGACATCGTCAAGTCCTCCAACAATTGGGGAGAGGCAGTCGTTTTCAAGTGTTGCAAGGTTAGGTTTTGCCGCTGGACATGATTCTCCAGCTTTGAAAACAGAGGAAGGCCAATCTCTTGCTAAGATTGATGTACCACACGGTTCTTCTGATGCACCAGGTGTTGACTTTATGCTTGATGACTGGATTGTCATTTGATGGTGCCATGCTTTGTATCTATAATTGAAATGTGTACTGTCGTTCTTGTAGGATTTAGAGAGACAGGTTCCTTATCATTTGCCAATGTTACATCTAGAGCAAAGCCTGCTGTTGTAGAAGGCCTGCATACGTCCAAGGTGAATGAATCGGGGAAAAAGGAGAAGAAATCAAGTCGTGTCCTCCTATCCACAGCAGGTGGTCGACGTTATTGAGAAAATACTTTTAAACTGTGGCATGTTGATTTTCCTGTGGAATAATGATGTGGACATCTTTTTTTGGGCTGTTTGTTTAGGTCATTTATATATGTTTTATGTCTATTTATTTATGTTTTATGCTTTATTGGGCCTGTATATGGGTTTGGCTCAAGTCCCTTAAGTATTAGGTTTATGTTTTGTTATTTATATGGTGGATGTAACTGGAACTTCCGAAGTTGGTTGATGAATGAAATTATTCACGTTGACTTGTTGCCCACTTTCCCTTCCCTATCTTCTCTCTGTTCATCCTCTTCTTTTGCTTCCGTTATTTTGCCTTTACTTTTTCTTCTTAATTGATTCTACATCAAAATTGGTATCGGAGCTAAACTTGAGAGTTACTTATATTCTACAACCACTGCATCAAATCTGGTCACCTTCATCAACTCTGTTTTGGAAAACAAATGGGCTGCCGCAAAACTACCACAAACAATAATCACCTTAGGCACAAATATAGGCGTATGTCTATTTATAATTTTGTATCAAAATCATGAAAAATCTAGTTGATCGTTAGGGGTAGATTTTCTAAACATGAATTGTCAAAAATAATTTTTTAGATGAATGTTGATTGGAAGGCAGAAAATTTTATAAATTTACGTGTAAAATTATTTTTTAGGGTTAAAAATGAATATGAAAAAAATATATATAATAATAATAATAACCAAAAATTCGTGCCGAACACGTGTCAACCTAACCATCAAAGCCCAACCCATTTATTGGGTCTGACCGTACGAGCTTATAATTATAAAGAGAAAATTTCATAAGCAATATAATAAGAAAATAAGTTTCAACTTTCAAAAATCAAATTTTTATTAATTTTTATTTATAATTTAATTAATTAAATATATATTTAATTAATTAAATATATTAAGGTCACAGATTTATATAATTTGGTCACAAATTCACAAGTTAGTTAGTCACATATTATTTTCGGTCAAAAATCAAAATTTTTAAATGTCAAAAATTATTTTACGGTCACAATTCCTAAATTTTATGGGTCACAATTTATTCATTGGTTACAAATTCACAATTTAATTAGTCATATATTATTTTTGGGTCACAAATCAAAAAATTTAAATGTCACAAATTTTTTTACGGTCACAATTCAAAAATTTTAAATGTTACAATTTTTTCCTTGATCACATGTAAAAAATTTATAAGTCACAATTTCCTTATCGGTCATAGATCACGAACATTGTAAGTCACAACTTATAATCGGTCACAAATTAACAAATTTTTAGATCACACGTTATTTTTTAGTCACAGTTCATATTTTTCATTGGTCACATATTATTTACTGGTCACAGATTAACTAATTTAATTGTCACAGTTAACTCAAAAATTTGTGACGACCAGCAACGCTAGTGACCACCACTCATTACCGCCTAAACCACTATCACAACCACTGAATATTGACAGCAGCACCGCATACCGCCACCATCACTGTCGGCCCACACCCCACCCAAAAAAAAAAAAGCAAAACAAAATTTAACACCCACAACAAACATCACCACCACCGCAGTCACCGTCGTCATCACCAAATCTGTGACACCCAACAAAACCAAAAACCAAGAAAACTCCCAAAAATTAACCACTAGATCGCGACACTCCAGCCATTCCCACACACAAACCACCGCGACTAGAACTACCACCGCCAAACGACAGAACGGGCGACTAAAAAACATAAAATTGCAAACTCGGGCAAACGGCGTAAGCGTCATCGCCAAATCTACCAACAAATCAGATACAAACAACCAACACCCTACACCGCCATGACCTCACTGTCTTCGTCACCACTTCCACCATCACTACCATCCCCACCACCACCAAAACCATAATTTTTCAACTAACATCCCACCACCACCGAACTGCGGGGACGACAGACCACTGCAACAATACTGTCTTGTCTCGTTATTACGTCCGCAGCGAGATACCGCTGTGCTTCGTTACTCGTAGGCTCCGCCGTCTTGCTGCACGTCGATGCTCCATCATCTGTGGAGAAATATAGAGAGAGATATGCTCGATGGAGGCGATGCCTTGAAAAAATGTAGAGAGAGAGAGAGAGAGAGAGACAATATTAGGGTTTGCGTGATGTTTATTAGTAAAAATATTTATTTTATAAAAATATTAAATTAAAATAAAATATCTGATTTTTGAACAATAAAACATCCCATCTAATTTTATATAAATTTTTAAAGTTGGATTTTGTGTAATTTCCACAATTATAAACTCCCCCGCGCTTTTCCCGCCGTTTTCTGCTACTGATTCGAAGCTGTTGGAAATATTACCTTCGAGTAGGAGAATGAACAAACCGAAATAGCAACAAGGAATCAAGAACAAGAAATTCGATGCAAAGGCTCAAACGCGTGATCGCTGTCCTCAAACAATATTTGCCCCTTCTCCGGTAAATTTGAGATGCTTCAAGGTTTTCCGGCAAATGGTTTGAAGCATTGATCAAGCCTTGTAGTAGAAATATAAAGCACAAATAATTTCTACCAAAAACTTGAGAAACACAATAAAAAAGAAGAATATGAGTAAGAAAGAAATTTGATCTTTGTATATAGAGATTGTAATGATTTCAAAGTGTTTATTCATTGAACTAGACCCCTCTATATATAGGCCTAGTTCATATTCACGAAATGGTGCCAAAATCAAGTGAAAAGCCTCCAAAATTGAGTTCCCAACGGCAAAAAAAAAAAGTCCAACGGTCACAGATTTCAGTCGACCGGTTGGTCAACCGAACTTTTCCGGTCGACCGAATGATCAACCGAAACTCCATTTCGGTCGATCGAAAGGTCAACCGAAAACTCCTGCAACTTCTTGGTTGAAATCCTGCAGAGTTTCGGTCGACCGCAGTACAATTCGGTCGACCGAAATTGTCAGCACTTTTACACTTCTTCATTTGTTGATTTTTAACAACCAATTTCTCAACAATCCCCCACTTGTTCAAAATTAACAAGTCTCATATTCAACATGAACGATACTCATGCCTAAGGATTAGATATCTTTCGATTTGAATCTAACCATAGTGTAATTCTAACAAAGTAAAGTCGGAATCAAAGGTAGCTTGAAGCTTTGAACCAGTTATTCCATGTGACGATACCGGTAAGAACACACACACGAGCACCACGTGTTCTCAAGTTCCTCAAACTCGCTTAGCGCTTTTATGGCCTTGCGCTCATCCTTTTCGACAAACTTTTAAGAGAGTAACTCTAGCTTTCTATTGAGGCGGCACCACCTCGAAGTTCATCTAGGTGAAATTCTTCCAGCATCTTTGTTACTTTTAGAAATGCTTGTGCTCTTAGCACTGAATTTCATTAAGAGCTTGAAGCTCAACCCTCACTTCAGTAACAACCAGCATTATTTAACTAGGATAGGGTTATCGCGGATTTGAATAATGCTGAAACTATCCACATATCAAATGACTTGTTGTTACCCTTTGAACCCGTGAATTACCTTTTGAGTAATGACAGGTAGGGTTGCTATCATTGGTGAATCTTTCTATTTTAAGAGTTTCAACCCCATCCTACTCGATGTAGATGTTACTAAATCTCGATTTAGAGGTTTAGTTAGAGGATCCGCTAGATTCTCGATAGACTTAACATAATTTAGGGAAATTATTCCATCTTTGATTAATTTCCTTATGTAGTCATGTCTTAGACTCATATGTCTAGACTTTCCGTTGTATACCTCATTGTATGCTTTTACTAACGTGGCTTGACTATCACACAAGATAGATATTGAAGATGTATTCTTCGGTCCTAAAGGTATCTCATAAAAGAGATCCTTAAGCCACTCAGCTTCTTTTCCGGTATCCGATAATGCTACGAATTCGGATTCCATGGTCGAGTGCGTTATACATGTCTGTTTCTTTGATTTCCAAGAAACAGCTCCTCCTCCAAGAGTGAACACCCAACCGGAAGTGGATTTATTCTCACCCGTGCTAGATATCCAACTAGCATCGGTAAATCCTTCCAATACAGCCGGAAATTTAGTATATTGTAAACCTAAGTTCTTGGTTTTCTTTAAATACCCAAGAACCCTTCCAATTGCCTTCCAATGGTCATTGCCTGGATTGCTAGTAAACCTACTAAGTTTACTAATTGCATATGCTATGTCTGGTCTTGTGCATTGAACTGCATACATTAGACTCCCAATGACACTTGCATATTCTAATTGAGCAATTGCTCTTCCATCATTCTTTACAAGTTTTGAACTTGGATCAATTGGGGTACTTGCTTCCTTTATGTTCAAGTGTTTGAACTTATTTATCACATTCTCAACATAATGTGATTGGCTTAAATGGTAACCCCCACTAGTCTTTGTGACTTTGATACCCAAAATGGTATCCACTTGTCCAAGATCTTTCATCTTAAATGTGGAAGATAGAAACCTCTTTGTTTCCTTTATTCCATCCATGTGATCACTCATAATCAACATGTCATCAACATATAAACATATAAATATCACATAATCATCACATACTTTTGAATATAAACATTTATCTACACTGTTATGTTTAAAAACCCGAACGAAATTATAGCTAAGTCAAATTTCTCATGCCACTTTTTAGGTGCCTGTTTTAAACCGTATAACGATTTTACTAACTTGCACACTTTATGTTCATTTCCGGGTAGAGCAAAACCTTCAGGTTGCTCCATATAAACCTCCTCATCGAGATCCCCATTTAAGAATGCCGTCTTGACATCCATTTGATGAACATGCAAGTCATGTATCGAAGCTAGTGCAAATAATATCCTTATCGATGTTATTCTAGCTACCGGTGCATATGTATCAAAATAATCTATTCCTTCTCTTTGTCGATATCCTTTAGCTACTAATCTAGCTTTAAAGGTATTTAGAGAACCATCAACATTGTATTTTCTCCTGAATACCCATTTACATCCAATAGGTTTAGATCCGGGTGGTAAATCGACAAGTTCCCAAGTGTTATTTGACATTATTGAATCCATTTCATCTTTGATTGCATCTTTCCAAAACATGCTATCACGAGAAGTCATAGCTTCTCTATAAGTTTTAGGATCGGTTTCAACATGTAGAACAAATGGAGTTGTTCTTACTACATTCAACTCATTTCCTTCTACTAAGTAAAAAGAAATGCGTTGAGAATCAATTTCATCCGGTCCTAAAGACTTCTCAATTCGAGTTCTTTTGCTTCTTCGTGGCTCACTTGACTCATCAACACCTTTAGAAGATGTTTCATCTTGTGTTCCACTTGAGCTAGGGATATCTAAGAGATTTTCCCTCAATTCATTTTTCGAAGATAACGAATTCTCAAAGAACTCTACATCACTTGATTCAATAATCACATTGGTCTCCAAGTTTAATAATCTATATGATTTGCTATTGCTAGCATATCCAACAAAGGCACACTTAATGCCTCTTGGACCCAACTTGGTCCTATTAGGGTTTGTGTTCTTACAATAAGCAAGACACCCCCACACTTTGAAGTATCCAATGTTAGGTTTTCTTCCTTTCCAAGATTCATAAGGAGAAACCTTAGTTTGTTTAGAAGGAATTCTATTCAATATCCTACATGCACTTAACAAGGCCTCACCCCACAAATTAAATGGCAATTTAGCATAGGTAAGCATGGCATTTATCATTTCAACTAAAGTTCTATTTTTTCTTTCAGCTAAACCATTTTGTTCCGGTGTTCTAGGTGCCGAACATTGGTGAATTATGCCATGTTGTTCACAAAATATGTTAAAATCACTAGAAAAATATTCACCACCTCTATCACTTCTTAAGGTTTTTATTTTCTTGTTTAGGTGATTTTCAACCTCATTTTTATATATTTTAAACATATCAAAAGCTTCACTTTTATGTTTCATTAAGTAAACATATGTGTATCTAGTACAATCATCAATAAAGGTAATAAAATACCTATTTCCACCTCTAGTTAACATGCCATTTAATTCACAAATATCCGTATGAATTAGTTCTAAAATACTAGATGTCCTTTTTACACTTTGATAAGGCTTTTTAACCATCTTTGCTTCTACACAAGTTTTGCATTTAAAGACATCATTTTCATCATATAAAATTAAGTCACATTTCATCATACGTTTCATAGTACTTTTTCCAATATGTCCTAATCTAGCATGCCATAATGAAAATAAATCAACAATATAAACAAAGTTATTTTTATTATCATTCAAATTGTCAACAGTACATAATTTGACCATTCCTTCACTAGAATAGCCTTTTCCAACAAATTTCCCCATTTAGGGATAATACAAGTTTTCCGGATTCAAATACACTTTTGATACCCGGTTTTCCTAAGAGATTTCCACTAACCAAATTTCTAGTCATGTCGGGAACATGTAGTACATTGGTTAAGGTAATGGTTTTGCCGGAAGTGAAGATGATATCCACACTTCTCTTTCCAATCACTTTAGATCGAACCTCATTACCCATTTGAATCTCTTGGTCTCCATCAACTTCATGATAAGTCTTGAAAGAAGATTTGTCATATGATACATGTATTGTAGCACAAGTATCATACCACCATCCGGGAACTTTTTCCTTGATTGCATTGATTTCACAAATGGTGGCCACAATTTTATCCTCTTTGATGGAATTCACTTTGCCCTCGAAGTTGTTTTGTTTTCGGTGTCTACAATCCTTTGCA
Organism: Osmanthus fragrans; assembly: GCA_019395295.1. Classification (NCBI taxonomy): domain Eukaryota; kingdom Viridiplantae; phylum Streptophyta; class Magnoliopsida; order Lamiales; family Oleaceae; genus Osmanthus; species Osmanthus fragrans. The sequence continues at coordinate 13,148,638 of CM033354.1, read as the reverse complement.
TAGTGACCAGATTTGCCACATACAAAACAACCTCCTTTTGTCTTCTTCTTGAACTTGTTGAAGTTCGTTGAAGGCTTCCTTTTGTTGGACTTTGTTGGCGGTTCAGTTTTCTCAATTGCATTTGCTTTGGAAGTGCCTTCATAAGAGTTTTCACTCTTATCACGCATTCTTGACTCTTCTTCAATACGCAAATGTTTTTGCAATTGTTCCAAGGAGTGATCCTCGGAACTATGCATAATTTTCTTCCGGTATCCTTTCCAAGTACCGGGGAGTTTAGCAATAATTGCCCCCACTTGAAAGGTCTCCGGGATTTCAATCTTCACCGCTTTCAACTTGTTGACTAGCACTTGCAATTCATGAATTTGGGGAAGCAAGGGAATATTTTCAAGAAATTTAAAATCGAAGTACTTAGAAATTAAAAATTTCTTGGTACCTTCTTCCTCCGCTTTGTACTTACTTTCCAATGCATCCCATATTTCTTTTGGCGACGTTGTGTTGGTGTAGAGATCATACAATCGATCCGACAAAGAGTTGAGAATATGGCCACGGCATATTAATTCATCCTCTTCACGCTTCTTTCTATTCACCCTTGATTCATCGGTGTCTTTGTCGGATGGTTCGGGTAGATCTTCCAAGTTCGGATCAAGCACGTAAAAAATCTTCAATGCCGTAAGGAGGAATTTCAGTTTGTCTTGCCACCTTGTGAAGTTCGTGCCATCAAAACGATCCAACCGTACCAAGTCTTGATTCATCAACTTTATGGTAGCCATCATTGTTTCACTCTTCATTGCAAGATTATTGTTTGAGATTGTTGGAAATATTACCTTCGAGTAGGAGAATGAACAAACCGAAATAGCAACAAGGAATCAAGAACAAGAAATTCGATGCAAAGGCTCAAACGCGTGATCGCTGTCCTCAAACAATATTTGCCCCTTCTCCGGTAAATTTGAGATGCTTCAAGGTTTTCCGGCAAATGGTTTGAAGCATTGATCAAGCCTTGTAGTAGAAATATAAAGCACAAATAATTTCTACCAAAAACTTGAGAAACACAATAAAAAAGAAGAATATGAGTAAGAAAGAAATTTGATCTTTGTATATAGAGATTGTAATGATTTCAAAGTGTTTATTCATTGAACTAGACCCCTCTATATATAGGCCTAGTTCATATTCACGAAATGGTGCCAAAATCAAGTGAAAAGCCTCCAAAATTGAGTTTCCAACGGCAAAAAACCGTCCAACGGTCACAGATTTCGGTCGACCGGTTGGTCAACCGAACTTTTCCGGTCGACCGAATGATCAACCGAAACTCCATTTCGGTCGATCGAAAGGTCAACCGAAAACTCCTGCAACTTCTTGGTTGAAATCCTGCAGAGTTTCGATCGACCGCAGTACAATTCGGTCGACCGAAATTGTCAGCACTTTTACACTCCTTCATTTGTTGATTTTTAACAACCAATTTCTCAACAGAAGCTCCTCCACTCTACCTGCGTTGCTCCTGATTTGGGTAATTCCTTTGCAATTGGAGTTACGACTCCTCTTCATATCATTTCGATTTGTTTGGGTACTCAATATTTAGCTGCTTTTACGTTAATTAGTTTGGATATTGGAGGGTTTAGAGTGTTGATTGATGGGCTTTTTTTTCTTTAAATTAAGAAAAAAGAGTATTCTTGGTATCTTTATAGTTGATAGAAGTTTTATGACCTCAGAGAGTCAGAGCCAAATTATCATCATACGAGGATGGCTCAATTACAAGCATTTTCGTCATGTTCTTCCACCAAACTTCTTTTCCATGGTTCTAAAAGAGGTACCCTAAATTTGCATAAAATTTCCTATTTCCTCAGGATGGATTTGAATTGTGTTTTTTATTAACTTATTCAACTTAGATTTGGCTTGTTTTTATGATAAAGTTCACTTCTCAAGAAAGGCTTCATTGGAAGAGGTATGTCACATAGCATTATTCAAATTGGTCTTTTATGAATGATTTAAGGGGTGGCATTGTTGAGAGTTATTTTTGTTTGAAATGCCAGCTAGACGTGAAAGCGAGTGAGTTTCACGGTCATGCCGTTGTTCATACCAGGGCTAACTTTGGTCTTGCCTGTAACAGCCATGGTACTAAACTTACCTCTAAATGGTCCCACTTTTGTTTTATTCACGTCTGTTTCTTGATTGATTACAGTTTTAATGTTATGCAGCAGGGTGGTCAAATTATATAGTAAAGAGTTTTTTTTCCCCCTTTTCAACTGGAAGTTATGGTAGATTTAATCGGTAGTGTTCTTCATGAATTTCTTTCTTTCTCAGCAGTTTTGTTTAATAATCTGCATTTAATTTTCTATTTTGAAGTCATAATGTAATAATCATTGTCCTTTCTACGAATTTGCATTTTCTTACACCTGTGATGAACTGAACTGGTTTCCTCTTAATGGCTTGGAGACCTTTTGTCCGAGTATAATTTGGCAAATAAACAATTTGACTTAGGCTCCCCAAATAGGCTTCCATTAACATGGTCTGGGAGACAAATTGCAGATGGTTTCCATGTTGAATGATTAGTTTTTTATTTAGAGGCTTTTCTTTATGCAATCTATCAGTAGCAGCACATGCTTTCTAGCATCTGTTATGCTTTAGTTGGTTTGTTTAATAGCCCTGATGAATTTGCTAGAATGATGCAGCTATCAATGCAGTTATGGCAAGTAATATTGAGCCAGTGACTTCTAGTGCCGTGAACGAAAAAGTTTTGCACAAGAAATTGAACAAAGTGGTTCTGGCCTATAGTGGTGGTTTAGATACCTCTGTAATTGTACCTTGGCTTAGGTACATAGATTACTTTCTTTCTACTGCATTTTATTTATGATCAATATTGCATCCTCTCTTCTTTCTTTTTTTGATAAGTATAAGATGATTTGATAAGATCTTGTCTCGGTATCCCTCGATATTCTTCTCCTTGTCTATTGAAAGCTCTGGTAGATTTGTCAACTCATGCATAAACATCTCAATTGGTAATACTAAGAATATAAGAATAAACGAGTAGAAGAACATATATTATCGTTTTATACTTTTGAGTGAGTGTCATTGATGAAGCGGTGCATTTAATTTAGTGTCACAATCTGCCATAGAATGTGGATACATGCTTCACTTTGTATAAATAGCTTCTCTTCTCATCATCTTCATGATTGTTGATATGTTCGGAAACTTGTATGTTTTGTATTTTGATTTCTCATTTCAGACTTCTATTACCTTCTTTTTCTATCCAGATTGTTGTATCCTTGTTGATCACGTTGCATATTACAGGGAGAATTATGGCTGCGAGGTTGTTTGCTTCACTGCAGATGTTGGTCAAGTATGTCAAAATTAGAATCTATATACTATATGCTAAAAAGTATGTGTGGAGTTGTCTTTGAAATATGGCATAGTTCATGATTGGATTACATAGGCAGAGGAATTAAAAATATACAGCAGTGAACAGTGACGTGTGTTGATCAGTAGCTAATCCTTATAGGGGATTCAAGAGTTGGAAGGTTTGGAACAGAAGGCCAAGGCAAGTGGTGCTTCTCAACTAGTGGTGAAGGATTTGAAAGAGGAATTTGTGAGAGATTTTATATTTCCTTGCTTGCGGACTGGTGCTATCTATGAGAGGAAGTACTTGCTAGGAACTTCAATGGCTCGCCCTGTTATTGCGAAGGTGCAGTTCAAAGATCAAATAAATGAAAAATTGACTTCCGTACTATGTATGTTGTCAAAATATATAAATAACTCATTTGAAACTGTATGATAGCCATTGGCTGTATATTAGATGGTCCATTGCTACGATATTACATGTTCTGGTTCTTTTTTGTTAGTTGGATATTCTAATGCATCAACATTGGCAGGCCATGGTTGATGTTGCCAGAGAAGTTGGAGCTGATGCTGTTTCTCATGGATGCACAGGGAAGGGAAATGATCAGGCATGTTTCACAATTTTTTTTTTTTTGAAATATTCCTCCTCTTCTTGGCTCTTTGTGCCTTTTGATTTGATTGGCAAGTTTGTTTATTTTGATTTTATAAACATTCCTGGCCCTTGGTTATTGTTGCAGGTCCGATTTGAGCTTACATTCTTTGCTCTGAATCCTGAACTCAGTGTTGTTGCTCCTTGGAGAGAATGGGAAATAACCGGAAGAGAAGATGCTATTGAATATGCTAAAAAACACAATGTGCCTGTTCCAGTGACAAAGAAATCCATTTATAGCAGAGATAGAAATCTGTGGCACCTTAGTCACGAGGTAATAGTACATTTCCCCTTCAATATCCTGTGAATCCGCATCCACCCGAAAAGAAGTAGATAAACAATAGCATTTTGAACTATTCCAACAATTTGTAATCTGTACATTCCTCTTTTGTCATTTCCCCGTGAAATCAGATTAAAATATCATGCTTAGGTCAAGAGTCTCGAATGATGTTATTTAATCCATATTCTTATTTCACATACATTACGAAATCAATTCATGTTGCTGGCGAGAGACAGAGAGAAACCATTTTTACCTGTCATAAAGATGTGCTAGTGGCTTATCTAACCTAACCAGAGAGTTGGTTTAGTTCGTTTGCTCAAGTTATTCTTCTATACTGTTGTCACTTCTTTTGAAGGGAGATATATTGGAGGACCCAGCAAATGAGCCAAAGGAGGACATGTACATGATGACTGTTGACCCGAAAGATGCACCCAATCAATCAGAGTGAGTTGCTTCTATGCCCTTGTGCTTTTCTGTTAATTTCGTATTAAAAATAATTTTCGAATGATTTCATTTTACATAGGTACGTGAAAATTGGGATAGTTGACGGACTCCCAGTTTCACTAAATGGAAAGGAGCTTTCCCCCGCATCTCTTCTCTCTGAGCTTAACGAGATCGGTGGGAGGCATGGAATTGGCCGTGTAGACATGGTTGAAAATCGTCTTGTTGGAATGAAAAGTCGTGGGGTTTAAGAAACGCCTGGTGGGACCATCCTCTTCACTGCTGTTCGTGAACTCGAGTCTCTTACACTTTATCGTGAAACAATCCAAATCAAGGATATCCTTGCCTTTAAGTATGCTGAATTAGTTTATGCTGGCAGGTGGTTTGATCCATTTCGTGAGTCGATGGATGCTTTCATGAAGGGAATCACGAAAAAAATCAGTGGATCTGTGACTCTCAAACTGTACAAAGGTAGTGTTAATGTGACTGGGAGAGAGAGTCCGTACAGTCTGTACAAGGAAGATATCTCCTCATTTGAGAGTGGACAAATCTATGATCAAGCTAATGCTGCTGGGTTTATACGACTCTATGGATTGCCAATGCGGGTTCGGGCAATGCTTGAGAATTGATTACTCAGTAATGTTAGCAGCCTCCTAGTGTTGAACTCATGAAACCTTGGAAGATTTTATATGCACTGGATTTGTTTTCCATATTTATTAGCTCATTTCTATTTACGAAACTTAACTATGCGCATGCTAAATTGGAGATGCTACTCATAGAATTAAGAGGGCTCAATATATAAATAAGCATAGAAGGTAAACTCATAAATAAAGTAGTATTAAACTTATAAAGCGCTAATTGAAGTATCAGTTTTCAATCAGAGCACATCTCATGTATGTTCGATTTGTTATAATTGGATCACTCGTAATCTTGAAATGATGAAAATTAACTAAGAATTCAAGTATACACGCATTTGTATGACCTAGCGTAGTATTTACTTATAATAATGAACTTCCAAATTAGATGAATCGAAATTGGTCGTTAAATTTCTTAAAAATAAAAGATAACGAAATGAGGGATGATTGGATGAAAACGGATCAACTAAGCACTCTCGGGAATTTTTGTTAAAGAGGAACATCATGTAAAGACCAAGGAAATTAGTTTTGTTCTTGATATAATTCCATCCCAAAAATAGGAATTTTGACTTTTTTTAAATTGGACAACTACTAATTCACAACCAAGGCATACTTTTACACCGTGGATAGCTAAGAATTTGGACCATAGTACTCGAGAGTCTAGAGTCACTAAAAGATAATCTAACCTCTTTCTAGTATCGGTGTACTGTTGGAGCACTTATTTTCATTAAACATGAATGGGATCACTCTTCATTTTGGTACAGACCACACAAATAACAGCCCTCGAAAATTAAGTTGAGAGACAATTTTTTGTTTGTTTATTTATTTATAATAAAAAATGAGAGAGATTTTGGTTATCTTTAAATTCTCATCAGTCTTGATATAAAGCGAATAAAAAATACTCAGAAAGATTAAAAAGATAAAGAAAGCAACAAAAATGGGAAAATACCCAATTTCCCAAACAGTGTTAGAACTTAGAGAGCGGATGTTTATCTTTGCAATATGGTTCTGATCATAGGGCGAACAGACCATCCTTTTCTTCACATAGACGGTATATATTTTCTTCCAATTGGTCCAGTGCATTGGTGAGAGATCCAAAACAGTCATAGGGACTTCGTGAAGATGGCCTCAATCTTCTGAAGAATGCAAAGTATTGGCAACTGATTTCTTCTCCTAATCTTTTTGGATCTGAAAGTCAAATTGGAGACCTTTCTTATTCAGGTTTTTGGGGGGTTGACTTAAATTTCAGAAATGCCATTCGCCACAACCAAACACAGTATGTAGTGCCTGAGTATTTCAGCTTCAGAAATCTTTTTCTGGATCATATCATATCCTTCCACCATAAGTTCCTGATGGAAGTCGCAAAAACTGCTAGCACTAAAGAGAATAGCTAAGAAGGCAGTGAGAAAATTAAGGAGCAGCAAGTTTTTCTATGATTTTTTGTCCTGACCAAAGTGGGGCTTCAAATTAGAATATGCAATTCTCTCAAAGATAAAGCCTTGACGCATGCAGTAGATCTTATGTCTCATGCCTTGAGGTGTGCATCTAAGTAAGCCTTTACAATTACAAATAGCTTTATCATCCTGATGGTCAGTGATGGACACTTCAGACTAGGCACAGATCAAAATCTATTCAAAAGCCTTGGATGCTTTTTAACACTGACTGCAGCGTTTCTTTAACAACTAACTGGTCAGAACAGGGGAAAATCTAAACAAAATGGAATTTTTCGCTGAGAAACTTCATGGTACTATGATGTATTGACAATCGAAAACAGAAGCAATTAAATATTGTTCATTGTGAAAATTACAATGAGAGACCCAGGATGTGGATTCATACAATTTTTCTGCAAGACAACCTTTCTGTTTCTCCGTTCAATCAGAGGACCATGCTAATTTGATGATGAAATTGTTATGGATCCTTTTTGTTCATGTTTAACATTGTATGTATTTACAGGAGGGTTTATTAATAATTTATTGGTAGTGGCAAGTATGAGAGGGAAAGAGCAAGGAATTGATTTCAGGATCACCATGTTTATGAATTCACTCTTTTTTATAATATCATCAAGTATTATTTTGGGGAATGGTTTCTTGATTTCGTCATTATCCAAGCTGCTCTCTCACTACCATGAATCAAAGTGTTTTACCTGTCTGCCCGTGAAACAAATAAATTTTACCTTAAAGAATATTTTAAAATGTAAAATGGAAACAAGTGAATAACTTCTTGTGTTGTGCACCTCATTCACCACATCCACCCCACAATCAAGAATCACATCATACCCAAACTTAAACATATACAATGAAACAAAAATTGGCAACTGCTCTCCCTATCATTACATATTGCTTTCTTTGATAATCTGGAAAGACTGAAGGTGCAATAGGGCACCGATGATTGATAATTAAACAAGATTTTCTCAATCTCACCTACCTATCCATAGAACTATATGTATAAATAAAGGATGCATTGATTCGATTGCCATGGCCTTCACCTTGAGATAGAAACCAACCAAAAACCCACCCAATTATTAGCAGTAATGAGTATTAATTAATAGAGGCTGGTGATGCGATAAAAACAATATATCTCACATTGCAACCACAAATTTTTAAAGCAAAACAATCGTAATTCGGTGAATAAAATCGACCAAGATATGTGTACTGCCATCAAGAACAATCGTAATTCAGTGATTCTCAAGCCCAAAAGACGTTATGAGAAAACGAAACAAAACTGTTAATTTTTATCCTTACTAGTTTTCTTACTGCCATCAAGAACATCATCGGGTACGACCTTGAGGAGCTTGCGTTGCTTGGACTTGGCAATCTTCTTAAGAGTCTTGGGATTTGTAATTTTCTGAAGCTTAGTCCCCGACCTAAGTATGTTCTCCTGTTTTTTCTTCTCGCGTTCCTCTTTCTGTTTCCGCTTCTCCCGTTTGTTCTGTCGTATTTCCTCCTTCAGCTCATTCATTCTCTCCTTGTACGCTTTCCTTATCTCCTTCTCCTTCGCTCTCTGCTCAAATGGCGTTCCTTTTCTGCTCACCTGCACCGCAGACGACCGCCGCATCCTTGCCTGCTTCCACTTGCGGCCGGACACCTTTCCCGCTATCACCCAGTCGTACGTCGGCTTTCCGAAGGACGAAGCGGACGGCTTGTTGGGATCGTCAGAACAAGGAACTGCCTGTCTCTTCGATGGAGGTGGATTCCCGTTGTCGATGTCCATGCCATCATCCAATAATTTTAGCTTCTCGGCTTCTTGTTCGGCTCTCTTTCGCTTGAACGTCTTGCCGCCGAATCCCTCGTCTAGGGACCTAAAATCTATTGTGCAAGCCATTGGAAGTATACACGGATTCTAGGTTTCCAATGTTTGGGAAGAAGGACTTTATGTGGAACGCAGAAAACGGGTAAATCACTTGCTGGGCTTGGGTTTGTTTTGCCATCTAACTGGGCCTCGAAAATCATATTTTTTTTTTGTTTAAATAATTTCAAAACTACAAATGTTTCAAAAGATAATTTTTAAAAAAAAAAAAAAAACCTTGTGAATTTTTTTTAAAAATCTGGTGATTGTAATTTTGTGACCTCTGATAATTTAATTAAATATGTCACGATCATATACTAGTCATAAAGACACAATTTGTGGATCACAATTACGTATTTATTCACAAAATACATTTGTTATAGGTTACAAATTATTTATTTATCAAAAATTACCTAATTAACGGTCAAAATTACTCTTCACCTCACCCTAATCCACTACCGCCGGCACTACCTAAATCTCACCACCACATCAAATTCACAATCCACCACTTTCACCTCAAATTCACATAGACGCGCTCAACCCAAAACAAAATGTTGGTTTGTTATGAAATCTTATGTTTATCTTGTTGATTGAAGTGAACCAATGAAGTTTTTTTACTAACTACACGGGGCACCGCACCACCATGTCTTCTTCTACCGCTTCCATTCCCATCAGCTACTACCACGCTTATATCGTCACCGAACCCATTACTTGTACGAAATCGTGGCTCTACCCCCTCTTTGAAATTCTATCATTTGACAAATTTTTAGGGTGTTATAGATGTGATTCATTCATTTGCATAACACATAGATTGTAGCTGTGATTGTGGTTGGGGTTTGAGTAAAAGTGATGGTTAGCGTCGAGTATTGAGGAAGAGAAGGACAATAAAGTGGCATTGGGGATGGTGGCCCGATGTGTGTGTGAGATTTAGACTGTAGATGATGGTAGGGAATTTGGAGTGGAAATGGGGCTAAGGTTAGGATTTCTGTAGTAGGTGAGTATGTGTGAAATGAGATGGAGAGTAGGGTAGATGGCAAAGTGGCGGGTTCCAGGCGGGGCAGCTTTGCCCCGTCCCGTCCCACTCCTACTCCGCCCCGTGTCCCGAGCCTGTCTTAAATGGGGTGAGAATTTGTCTCGTTTGCTGCCCCATTTAATTTTTAATTTTATTATTATTAGTTTTTTTACATTTTCAAAAATTCGAGTTATGTTATTATTCAAAGTTCACCCAAAACCTAAAGGTCATTTTAATTTATTTTTTTCTAGTTTTTTCAATCAAGATATTAACTTGCTTTGATTAATTAGTACAAAACTTTCAAAAGAAAAAAATATTTAATTAACTATTATGATTCAAAATTTCAGATTATACAATTGAATTATAATAGATTGAATGACCGAATTTATAAATTAAATAAATAATTGTTAGTTATGTAAATTTTTAAATTGATAATTGTGTAATAAATTATTGAATTAAAAACATGTTATAAAATTGTAAATATATTCAACAATATTTTAAAATTAACCATTTATTAAAATTTTATTTTTCAATTTTTTTCACAGGGCGGGTTTCGGGGCGGGGCATTCTCGCCCGACCCTGCCCGACGACCCACCACGGGGCGACCCCTGATAAGTGTGCTTTTACACACTTATTTAGCACTTTTTAGGGATTTATTGTTGATGAAATTGAGTATATTTCGACACATAATTATGTACTATTTGCATTTTTAGGTAAAAAACCCCGATTGGATGTCAAACGGAGCGAAAACGAGGAAAAAGGACTTCAATTGCACAAAAATGTGAAGTTGGGGACTAACTTGCACTTGACCAAAAGATGGAGGGCTTTGACTGCAATTTGGTAGGGGCTTAAATGAAAGAAAGTTCAAAGTATGAGGACCAAATTGTACTAATTCAAAGATGAGGGATGAAAACGCTCAAGGATAGAACGTTCAAGGACCTGAGCCGCAAATATGAAAAAGTCCATGCGACCGCATGGATTGTAACCATGCGACCACATGGACGTGAAATGAATATTTTGTTTCTTCCATGCGACCGCATGGAATTGCACCATGCGGCCGCATAGAGATAAAAAATCAATGGCGGTCTATTTTCTTTCCACGCGTTTTTGGTCAACTTTGGCAATATTTTGGACTTGTTTAATGAAGATATTTTGGGATATTTTGGTGTGTCTCACAATGCATTAATATATCCTATCTCTCTCTCATTTTGAAGACATTAGAAGTTAGATATTAGTTAGTTTAGTTTAGGTTTTATAAGTTTTCTCTCTAGATTTTCTTCTTCTTTCTTTGTTTTCTTTTCTTTTCTTCTTTTAGTTAGTTGTTCTTTGGTTATTTAACTCATTTTGGATGCTTGATCAATGGAGCAAGAAGATTAACATAAAAGAATTTGGTGGAAAGATTGGAGAATTCAAGCCATACTACAAGGGTTTATCTTTATCTTTGTTTTCTCTTATTTATTTTGCCAAGAATGATATGTATTGTCTAAAAGAATCTCTTTGTTATTATTTATATATGATGAGTTAAAGATTTTGTGTTGGAATTTATGTTAAATCTTAACTTTAATTTCATTAATATCGATATATATTGTTAGAAATGCATTTGTTATCAAAATAATGGTGTATTGATTATTAGTTTAAAATTGCTTCATTTATTTGATCAATAGATGTTGTGGTTAGGTATTTGGTGTAATTATTGAAAAATAGTTGTACTGATTAGGTCGAAATAATTGATACCATAGGTTTGTATGGTTCCGACTATACGCGTTTAGATGATCTAGAAATAGACATCTACCCTATGTGACCCGTTGAGTATTTTCACAGCAAGTTAATGCGATTGGTTAATTTTGTATCGACATAGAAATATGTGGTATAATTTAATTAATTAGGGTTAATATCGCTCGAAAGAGGATATTAATTTAAAATTGGAGAATCGGGTCTAACTATGTATTTTGGTAATTTGCATGCACGTTATTGAATTGGTGTTAATGAAATAAAGGTTAAGTGAAATCATAAATTCCAACCACTTTCAAATCAAAGATGCAACTACGTCTTTTTAGTTTGTTAGTTTAGTTTTATAGTTATTAGTTTATAATTTAATTTCATTATTAATTGTGTTTGTGTGTCTGTCGTTGTTAGAACCAAAATCGATTAGAGTACGTAATTTCAAAGTAACATTCCTCGTGGGATCGATATTCGGACTCAAAAAGTCCACTGTATTACTTGTTCACGATCCGTGCGCTTGCGGTACACATTTTCAGCGAACAAGTTTTTGGCGCCGCTGCCGGGGAATGTTTTCACTTTGATTACTGCTTTAGTTAATTTTAGTTTTAGCAACTTGTAATTATTTATTTTTATTTATTTTTACTGTTTGTATATTTTGGCTAACCCCATATTACTAATCTTTCTTGTATCTGTAGTCTTTTTCCTGCACCCTGCACTTGTCTGATATTTGCAGGTTTCTAACATTGGTAAAGTAACAAGATGTTTGCACTATCTCGTCTCTACGGTGACTATACAAATATTCTTGGAGGTTCTAGATGTAATATTTGTTTAGCGGAGCATTGTACAGAGATGTGCTTGTATTCGTGTACCGAAGCTGCAATGTTGAAACTTCTAAAGTTTCGATATTATTTGAAATGCCGGAGACAAGCACTGGACAATTTAGATGAAAGTTACATGCTCCCGGGAGACTATGTACCTGATGATTGGGATGAGGACATCAAATTCCTAGGAGATGGTCCTCCATGTTTGAATGAGAAGGTACTTGCAAAGTATTACAATGCACTTGCCAAGTTGGATGAAGAAGATATGCTAGTAGGAGATTACAAATATTGGGATGGATTTAGGAAATGGGGGTCTTATCCACTCGAGGAAGTCATTGAGACCGACTTCTCGTTGCCCGTAGCATTGGATTGCGAACCGGTCATTCAATCCGAGGAGATATCAACGATTGTAGAAGAACCTGAAGAGAGTGCTGATTTAATCACAAATGACTTGAGTGAAGATGTAGAAATCATTGAAGATCATTCGGCCGACTTCAGTGATTGCATAGAGTTTGATTTTGTGATTAACTCCAATGAGGAGGTGGAAATCTATAGTGTTGAGTTTGAATCGGGTGGAATAGATAGGTTTTATCATGTTGAAAAGGGCATTGATGAGTTTTGGCGATCGAATGAGGAGTGGATCCGAGCCAAAAGAATAAAGCTGGGCCGAGCATCCAGAGCTTACTTTTTGGGCCCATAACATTTTGCATAGTCGAGCTAAGACTATAAAACAGCGCTTGTTGGGAGGCAACCCAACTTTTCTAAACTTTTGTGCTTTTATTTACTTTTCTGTGTTTTTATGCTTTTAGTTATATTTCTGTTTAATAGTTTAACTTCTTGTAGGTAATGCTTTTTGGAAGTCCAAAGTTGCATGATTCCTCACGAGTCTGGAGCTACAATGGAGTACAATGTGGTCTGTTCGCCCCGAGCTACTCAATTGCATTCCGAGTCCAGTACATGCATTGGTTCTGCTTCACAATGGATTCAGGGAAGTTTTTTTTTACTCTTTGCTTTATATTGTAATTTACACATTGAGGACAATGTGTGAATTAAGTTTGGGGGTATTGAGCCTTGCCGGCTATTGTATGCTTTAATTTGATGTTACAGCCTTGCCGGCTGCTTTTGAGCTTACATTGGTGATTATGATTGGTATGTTAGATAGCCTTGCCGGCTCAGGATTTATTGTTGATGAAATTGAGTATATTTCTACACATAATTATGTACTATTTGCATTTTTAGGTAAAAAAACCCCGATTGGATGTCAAACGGAGCGAAAACGAGGAAAAAGGACTTCAATTGCACAAAAATGTGAAGTTGGGGACTAACTTGCACTTGACCAAAAGATGGAGGGCTTTGACTGCAATTTGGTAGGGGCTTAAATGAAAGAAAGTTCAAAGTATGAGGACCAAATTGTACTAATTCAAAGATGAGGGATGAAAACGCTCAAGGATAGAACGTTCAAGGACCTGAGCCGCAAATATGAAAAAGTCCATGCGACCGCATGGATTGTAACCATGCGACCACATGGACGTGAAATGAATATTTTGTTTCTTCCATGCGACCGCATGGAATTGCACCATGCGGCCGCATAGAGATAAAAAATCAATGGCGGTCTATTTTCTTTCCACGCATTTTTGGTCAACTTTGGCAATATTTTGGACTTGTTTAATGAAGATATTTTGGGATATTTTGGTGTGTCTCACAATGCATTAATATATCCTATCTCTCTCTCATTTTGAAGACATTAGAAGTTAGATATTAGTTAGTTTAGTTTAGGTTTTATAAGTTTTCTCTCTAGATTTTCTTCTTCTTTCTTTGTTTTCTTTTCTTTTCTTCTTTTAGTTAGTTGTTCTTTGGTTATTTAAACTCATTTTGGATGCTTGATCAATGGAGCAAGAAGATTAACATAAAAGAATTTGGTGGAAAGATTGGAGAATTCAAGCCATACTACAAGGGTTTATCTTTATCTTTGTTTTCTCTTATTTATTTGCCAAGAATGATATGTATTGTCTAAAAGAATCTCTTTGTTATTATTTATATATGATGAGTTAAAGATTTTGTGTTGGAATTTATGTTAAATCTTAACTTTAATTTCATTAATATCGATATATATTGTTAGAAATGCATTTGTTATCAAAATAATGGTGTATTGATTATTAGTTTAAAATTGCTTCATTTATTTGATCAATAGATGTTGTGGTTAGGTATTTGGTGTAATTATTGAAAAATAGTTGTACTGATTAGGTCGAAATAATTGATACCATAGGTTTGTATGGTTCCGACTATACGCGTTTAGATGATCTAGAAATAGACATCTACCCTATGTGACCCGTTGAGTATTTTCACAGCAAGTTAATGCGATTGGTTAATTTTGTATCGACATAGAAATATGTGGTATAATTTAATTAATTAGGGTTAATATCGCTCGAAAGAGGATATTAATTTAAAATTGGAGAATCGGGTCTAACTATGTATTTTGGTAATTTGCATGCACGTTATTGAATTGGTGTTAATGAAATAAAGGTTAAGTGAAATCATAAATTCCAACCACTTTCAAATCAAAGATGCAACTACGTCTTTTTAGTTTGTTAGTTTAGTTTTATAGTTATTAGTTTATAATTTAATTTCATTATTAATTGTGTTTGTGTGTCTGTCGTTGTTAGAACCAAAATCGATTAGAGTACGTAATTTCAAAGTAACATTCCTCGTGGGATCGATATTCGGACTCAAAAAGTCCACTGTATTACTTGTTCACGATCCGTGCGCTTGCGGTACACATTTTCAGCGAACAACCCCTATCGACCCGTCCCGTCACGCCAACCCGTTAGGGTGGGTTTTTTGAACCCCATTCTTTGGGTTGGGGTGGGACGGGTTAAATTGACATCCCTTTAAAAGAAAATTCATAGCACATGATTATTGTATTAGAAAATTAATAAACAAGTGTGAGTGTAATTTCTTCTTTTAAGAAAAAAAAAATATTAATTACAAATGTTAAAAAACAATTTAAAAACTAAGAAAATTGTGGAAAATTTTCAAAATCAGGTGTTATATTTTGTTATTTCTAATAAAAATTAATTAAACAGGTCACGATCATAATTACAAACAATTTATGATTGCACTCACTTTTTAGTAAAAAAAAAATATAATATCCATTCATAAAGACACAATTTGTAAATCACAATTACATATATAATCACAAATCGCACATTTTTATAAGTTACAAATTATGTTTTTGCCATAAATTACTCAATTAAGGTCACACTCTATCGCACTCCACCATCATCGACACCACTCAAATCATCGTCTCTACCTCAAATCCACAATCTAACACCACCACCACCTTCATTTCAAATCCCCCACCAGCACCTCAAATCTACCAAGACGCTCACATATACGTGGAACACAGAAAATGGATAAATCACTTGCTGGGTTAGGTTCATTAAATTAGGCTTTACCATCTAACTAGTTGTTGGGCCTCAAAAATCATGTTTTTCAAGTTAAAATAATTTCAAAACTATAAATGTTTCAAAATATAATTTTAAAAATAAAAAGCTTGTGAAAAAATTTCAAAAATCAAGTGATATCTATCAACATTCTCAATGAGCTTCAATCCTACAATAGATACCTAAGCATTTTGCTCACAAGTTCACCGTTAATAATTTATTTATCAAAACCTTTAAAATCATTTACAATATCAATAAAACGAGTTAACAATAGGTTCATCTTGTTTCATAACGAAATTTTCAAAGTCTTGACTTAGTTTTCATTGGATCTCAATATGACCCAAATCATGACATACAATAGGAGTACCGATCTTTATACTATTGAACTTTCGTGGGACCTCAATATTACCCCACAAGTTTAGAGCAATAATTTTACAATAAAATTTCTCCTTTAATAAATGATACAAATGAATTGAGTACTAAGAACGACTAACACTTCAATGAATAGCATCGCTCAAGTGTTAGATGAAATTTTTTAATGAATATAATGATTAAAATTTTGATTCAATTAATCAAAGTTTTTTAATGAGATGATGAAGAAGAAATAAGTACAATGTAAGTTCAAAATTCTTCTCACGATATGTTTTTTTTTATTGAATGAAAGCAATAAATCATCTAAAGAGACATGCGAAATTTTGATGAATATAATAGTTTTACAAGTTTGATTCAATCAATCAAAGTTTTTTATATAGAAAAGTAGAAGAAATACATGCAATGTGAGTTGTTACGTTAAAATCCACAAACATACAAGATAGTTGTACAAGTAATAACATTTGTGAGTAAGAGTATATTTTTCACGAGGAATAATGTCTAATTTGTAGTTTAATAGTTACTATTAAATTCGAAGTGTGGTGGCAACAAAAGAGTTGTGATATGTTTGTTATTTATTCTAATTCTACTATAAAAAAAGCAATAAAAAGTGATTAAATTTATTGTCAATGTTTGTATTGGAATCTTGAATCTTCTATTGCCATTTATTTCAATTCTTAATTCATAATATAGTAAATTCATACATTCAAGACAATCGATAATTCACTTCTATTCAATATTCATTTCCAAGATATATTAAACATATGTTTAACGCGACTCGATCATATTCCTAATCCGAATTCATACGAAAAATATGCATTGATTCATAAGATTTATCATACATAATTACACATACTATAGATATTATTCCTAATACATATTGTCCATGTGTTGATTTTGACGTATTCGACTACAACAAGCAACTTACTATTTAATTGGTAATCAAGCAATCATCACATAGTTTAATGGAAATGTAAAACCAATCAAGAAAATCAATAAATACTAAATTATTTGTCTTGAATTAAAACAAACAAAAAATAGGATCATCATTCATCCAATACAAAGGAAAAAACCTAGCCAAACATCCTAATTATTATTAAATTATACAAAAAATAGTGAAAAGACATCACCCAAATCGAAGAAATATCCACTTGCACAATTCCCTTGATGTTGATGATCTAACCTCATTCTTCGCCTCCAAAATATATTAAATCTATGAAATTTTAGGTCTAAGGAGGCTCCTTATATTTTGGACAGCTTATGGCGTACATAGAATGCTAAAACATTGCATACTAAAAGTTTCCAAAACAAAATAAGGAAACACAATTTTTTTCCCAAAATTGAAAGCATGGTTCATTTTGTGCGCAAGCACAATACTCGAAATTTGGCATCAAGTAATGCTTTTTGTGACATTGCGTATGCATGGTACAAATTTTTGGAACCAATTTTGCAAAATTGGTCCCTAAACTTTTTCACGTGTATTTTGATCATTTTCGACAATTTCTCATCCCGTTGACTTCTTTTTAGTTGACCCTTGCATTCTTGAATCGCCATCTTGTAATCCGATACAACTTTTGACTTATTTGCATTTTAGTCCCCATATTTTTTATTCGTCAATTTTCTCTTATTTTCTCCAATTCTTCATCAAATCATAAGTTTTGCCTATTAGATACAATATAACACAAATTATATTATATTTCATCAAAAGAACTACAAAATGTCACTATTTAAAATCTCAAATAAGTGTATTTACACTTATTTGAACATTTGTTTGTCTTCAAACAAAATCATATCCTAACTTAAAGCAAAAACATAAGCATGCAAAGATATTTAGATATTTAACTTGACATTTTATTTGAGAATTGAAATCATTATATTAAATCTAAACAAAGTTTCAAGATCACAATACAGAAATCAAAGTCTACATTTTCAATGTAAAATCAACATGTTTAGTGTGAAGAATTAAACATAGTATCATGAATTCATAAATAGTTTCAATTCCTGACCCTCAATAGTCAACTATGTTCTTTCATCACTTATAAGATTCGCGCACCCCCAATTGATTCAATCAATTAAAGTTTTTGATATGAAAAAATAGAAGAAATAAATACAATGTAAGCTTAAAAGATTTTGCTCAAAAATTTCCCTCTTTAATACACTTGAAGAACCTTGCAATGAATGCAAAAAAAAAAAAAAAAAGAATCTATTTATAGAGTTTAAAAATAAAAAACTTCTCAAGAAAACGGATGATGGTCCAAGCATCCGCATCATGTCCAAATGCTCAAAAGTAGCCATTAGACGTTAATGTTAGACAAAAATCGATCCAAACAATTATGCGGAAACAAATGGATCGAAAAGTCGAAAAATGTCAAGATCGAATTTGATACCTCCGGTCATTGTGTGTTCCAATGCTCTCCTTTGCTCCAGGTAATGACACTTCCAATCTCTCTCCACTTTATATTGATGGTGTATGCTATATTTTCGAGTGGTGACCTTGGGGACCAAAACCATCTATATATTGTTAAAGATCAAAGTATTAGTACATTTACATTTGATCTAGGAAAGCCTATTCTTTGATGTTTATTTGAAGTTTGGCTCTTAAGCTCTCGTCTTGGTTTTTCTTTGAAGTTCGGCTCTTAAACTCCCGTCTTGATCTTTCTTTGAAGTTTGGCCCTTAAGATCTTGTCTTGAATGCTTGGATGACTTCAATCTTGACCTTCATCGTGAGTTCGATTTGATAGTCTTGATTTTGATCTTTTGACGACGATCGATCAATTATCATTTAAATTTAATTGTTATAAAACAAGATTAACTTGTTATTATGATCAAAACCATAAGATTAAAGTCAAACATAGGTCAACACTAAGGTAGCATCCTCGCACGACCGCTTGGACATTTATATAAGCTTTTCCTAGGGAAGTTGGAAATGATAAGTATAATTGGCTAATGGATACTGATATAATTATTTTTTTCAAAGCTGGTTCCCCTAATTTCCAATCGTAAGCTGATCTACCATCAATAATGAGAAAATTCATACATCCTTGGTGTACTCGAGGTTTCTCGCCTAGTTTTATTGCTAGTGTAGTCTGTCCGCATAGGATTTGGCCATCTCTGGTGGAACCGTAAGGATCAACACGGGGGTCCAAGGATGATAGTATTGCATTTGATCAAACGCAGAATATTCGTCGGACTTCCGCAATCCACAAGCATGCAATTAAAGCTAATTATTGCTCGTATGATCTAAACATCACAATGAGGATATGTGATTTCGTTCTTATTATCAATAATAAATTGAATGGAGGAGATTTGAGTTACCTTGAAACCACCGATTTCGCAAGACTAATTTTACTACTAATCCTTGGTGATTTTGCTGTCCTCTTTTTAGTGTGAGATTGGATAATCCTTTGAACTCTTCTCGTTGTCTCTGTGGATTATTATCACCATCTTTATGAAATCACCAAAGAGTTGTGGCTCAAATTTCAATGCCTCTATTTTGACGAGACCCCCCGCTTCTGCATGACTCGTTTTTGGACAGTGATTTTAACTCAAAATTACGAGATTGTCTACCTCGACCTCGAAATTGTAATCAGCTAATTCCTCTCACCTAACCAGAAATTTCTCCTCCTAAACTTAATCATTTAATGCTCAAGTAAGAGCAAGAAGAGAAATGACCATATGAAAGGAGGATATTCAAATTTCCATCCCAACTATACCTATTTATAGATTTCTAATTAGGGCATGTAGGTAATTAGATCCTTTCGTTAACAACATATAGCAGTCTTTGATTAGTCGAATCTGTTGGCTTTTCACGTCACGTTCGTGGCTGATGAAATCAATGCAAATGCTCGCTTACGTTCACACATGGTTTGGTTAGCTTCGAAAATATTTGCTTGGTGGAGGCAAGGACTCATCGTTAATTCTTTGGAATTTTAATTGATAACCCAAAGTATATATTCAACAAAGTAGTTGTAATGTTTCATCAAATACATTGCTATTGGTACCTATGATTAACTTTTCTGAAAACAAGAACATCTACTACTAGTTTAAATATTAATCAGAAAGCAACGACTATTGGGGATAAAATTTATGTTAATTTCCAATCATCCATCTTCATATCGAACCATTTCCAGATACCAGCCCTAATATATCACTCTCAAAGAAAGCGGAGTGAAAAGCCCTAACACATTGTTCAGCTTCGCTGTCATTTACTATCAATGAATTGTTGACTTTTGAAGCACCTTGAGAGATCATCTGAACATTGACTCCATTCGTACGAAGCACATGGAATGCCTGCCACATAAAAATTAAACAGCTATATCAAAATATATTTACAGTAATTTTGAAATACAACAGATAAAAAGCCATTATCAACAGAAGACTAAACATCAGCAACGAAGAACGTGGAGAAGCGCAAAATAATTGCTAGAAATTTATTATAAAAGCAACATTTATGGACTCGGGAGCATTAAACCAAAAAGATAACTATAGCAACACCTTTTCTAGTATCAGCGACGACCTCTGAACATTTCCTATGAGAGAGATGATTGATCGGTGCTGTAGAAGATTCACAACTGCAATTTTTTCGAGTTTTTCCACGACATGATCTAGTTCCTGCTCAACGAGTGAGAACAAGGTAAGACCTTATATAGTGGAGCAAAGGAAATACTCCTGCCCACGGCTAAAACTCAACATGAAACTGAAACCATAAATTGATGGGATATTTTTTTTGCTTATAATACAAATCCTTGATAATAAAAAGAAGCCCTGCCCGATTTCACACGCTTGCCTGCTGGATCAGTTCTCTGCTCCAAAGCTTGGACGGATCCAATGTCAAGGAAATACTAACTTCACTAGTCGCAACAACATCCACAGATATTTCCAATTCTTCAAAGATTGAAAACACCTGAACAGAGACATCATATTGGAAATTTCATTAGAGATTCGAAATACTGGCAGAATCAAGAACCAGGTGCTGCTTCACCTTAGCAAGAAACCCAAATTGACCAAGCATTCGGGTGCTGACAATATCCAACATTGTTACATTTCGTTTCAAGACGATGCTAGTAAGTACTGCCTGTAAAGGAAAAAGAATAGATGTAAGCCTTTTAACCGTTCTATTGACCATGTTTTGTTAGTTAAAATTATCATGCTGCTAACCTGACTCATATCTCTTGCTCGAGTAATCAGGGTTCCTGGAGCTTTCGGATTGTACGAGTTCTTAACTCGAACAGGAATATCACCCTCCCTAGCAGGTCTCATGGACTGCGGATGGAGGACCTTTAAATCCAAAGAAACAGATTTATGGTGTAAGAATGTTATACGCAGAAGAAAGAGGACAAGTAACTCTCCATTACAGGTCAAAGCTTCAATAGCTGCATATATATATATATATGCGCACATATATATGTGTATGTGTGTGTGTGTGCGTGTATATATATATATATATATATATATATATATATATGCAATCAAAACTAATGCATTTGGATTCTAACCCAGAAACATCTTATTTTATCCAGCAGAGAGTGTGAAGCCTGACAATGTAGCTACGTTATAAAATGCATATAGATTGTGTGGTACCTGAGCACCAAAGTAAGCAAGTTCAGCTGCCTCGTCAAACGTTAAATATGGCACTGGCTCTACGTGTGGATATATATTGGGGTCACATGTCAAAACACCATCAACATCTTTCCACACCTGTAAAGGGCAAAACAGTGATGGAAGAGGTTATATATTTATGCATGTAATTGTATACTACAGAATAATTCCTTTCAGATTAGATAGTAATGCCCTTTCTTCCTCAAAGCAAGACCACAGAATTTTTGAAAATCACTTGCCTGAATTTCTCCTAACCCCAATGCTTTACCAATAGTAGTGGCAGTCAAATCACTACCACCCCTACCCAATGTAGTCACTGCACCAGTTCTCCAACCCTACAATGACATGTCCATTCTGATTTTTTATCTCCGGATCATAGAAATTTGTGTACAAGTACGATAATCCAGGAAATGTAAACAGGAATCATAATGGAAGCAACCTTTCCAAGGAAGCCAGTCACGATAGGAATTGCAGGATCCTTAATCCAATCGCCATGCAATCTCTTTGCAACAGCTGGATAAGTTGCTTCTAATATATCGGCATTTGTAAATTCATCGGGTTGTTATAAAACCAATGTCAAGGCATCATACTGTAAATAAGATGTGAGTTATTATTTTAACCAAATCGTGCGACAGAAACAAGGTAAAAAAAATTACTTTATTGAGTAGGCAGCACAAAAGAAAAGGTTCATGTGATTGAAAACTATAAGAAAATCCTTATCCAATAATAGCAAATAAAATTAAAAGAAATCCTTCTCATTAAGTGAGATAGACCTGTTTGTAATATAAATATGATGCCACAAGATCTGACAGGCTTGGAGAAGTCTAGTTGCTAACTAATGCAGTGCATGACACACTGGGATACAACCTAGGATGCAAAGACACTTCTCCAAAGTGGGGAATGCAAGCTGTGGCATGTGTCAGACACAAACACAGCTCCGACAAGTGGTTGACATTGGAAAACAAGTAAAATGATGAATTTAATACAGATCGAACATGGACGTAATCATCCAATACTTAAGGATAATAGTTTTAATTTTTGAAAAATCATCCTGTAAAGAAGATTAAAAAAAAATCGAAGCACATAAAATAGTAAATATTCATACAACCCCGTCATTGAGAAGAACTTAGACTGTGTGATTAAGAGCGACTATTGATTACACTGACCATGCAAAAAACATTTCATTACCAGCCTCATTATTGAGCCACATATTACTAATTACGACTTTACAATAACTAACGAATGGGAGGGGTACGTTTTTACTAATTACCACTTTACAGTAACTAATGAATGGGAGGGGTGTGTTTTTATTAATGCGGCAAAAAAAAAAAAAATTGTAATTATGTACATATTTGTATTATTTTAGTTTTTAATTAATTATCCGACCTGCTACTTTACTTTTTGGTTGCATCAAGTTGGATATAATTAAGTTATTAATCTATTTGCTCGAAATTCAACTCATAAGTGTCTCACATGTAACCTTAAAACACAGGTGCATGCATTCATGTCTATAGTACATGGCATAACAGAGAAGAGATGTGAGAATGTGAAGTGAAAATAACTTTTTACGAGTAGCTTATAGGGAATTCCCCTATAGATGTTTTCACAAACCATTTGAGTTAAATTGATTGAAAAATTAATTTATCTTCTCTTATCAATTTTCCATGTTTGGTATGATAGTGATTGAAAGCGAATGAGGTTCTACAAAGTGGCCCTAAGCCAACGTTTGATTGGCTAAAAGCCAAAAAGCAGTCAATCCTTTTTTGTTCCACATAGGAATTTATTTGCACTCAAATGATTAAATAATTTTTAGTTACATTATAATTTGAGGCACCAACGGAGATAATCCATAATAATAGCACCACTGACTCATAACAAGCTGTTGTACCTATATTACTGTAACTTATAAGTGTGTAGCAAAGACTGCTCAATTTGAAAATACGAGACAAACAAAGACCTCAAGGTGTATGAATCACTGGTTTTTTAGATCAAAAGCAAGGAAAAACATGATTCTTACAGAACTTGTTACAAGGGCTAAGTTTAAGATAGTTGACAAATAAGAAGCATACTTGACGAGCTTTGACATCAATTTTATTCACATAGGCAGCAAAAATTCGTGTGTGGACATGCACTCTCCAAAAGAGGCCAAGTAGTCTTTTGTTCTTGGAGTGAGCTCTTTCATCACAGCAATTCCATTCAGAAGTTGCTCCAACTCAAGTAGGTGTTCTGCAAAATGTTAACCACAAACAAAAAGGCAATCAAATGAGTAAAGATTAGATACATTATCACCAGTAATGAAAACCATAAACAAAAGCTATTATGTTACAAATGAATTTAACGAACACAGAAATTACAGTCCTTACTTCAGGAAATATTACTTGCCCTGCAATTTAGTGAATATGAAGACAATACCTACACCTTATAGAAAGTTGCATTGAAATGTACCAATTGAACAAAATAACCGACTCATATGAATAACAAAATTGAATGAGAACTTGCAATTAACAATGATAGGAGCAGTACGGCACAGTATCCACCGTAACCCCAACAGAATGCTTGAATGATATCATAAGGGAGCATTTTCATTGCATTTCAAATGGTAGCTACCCCAACACCAGGGTCTTAAAGATCTTGATTCCTGACACCGAGTTGTTTACTGAACACCATCAAAGATGAAAATGATATAGTATGCTGAGAGAGAACTTCTTATATATTGATTCGAGAATAACTCCACCCCTTAGATCAAGATGTTAATTCATATATTGTTGTAAGTGATAACTCACTTGAAATTGTAGATCTTTCTACTCCAAGCTCATCCACCGTCCTGATTATAATAAAACAATCTTATTCAGAAAAACATGTTAACGTTCAAAAATAATAGGAATTATGAGATAATGCAAACATAAAAGTGAATATTCATTGTCACCTCAAATGCAGATCTTTGACAAAAGCTAACTCTTCCAGATCAGAAACATTTGACACACCGCAGCAGACAGCCCTTTCTCCAGCCTGATATACAAGCCAATTATATCTTCAGGAGTCTAGACATCTTCTCAAAAGAATTCACAAAGAATACAGGAATCAACATGAGAAAATGATAGCAGGACTTAAGAAGTACAATCAAGAGTTTATTGGTTGTTTTCCCCATTGCAGAAAGAACAATGACAGGTCTTTCTTCTCGAAATCTGAGAATGAGGTTAGCTACTTCTCTCATTCTATCTGCTGAGGCAACAGAAGATCCCCCAAACTTCATTACAAGTGTCAATTCGTTAGCAATTTCTTCAGAACCTCGGCTCTCAGTACCATTCCTTATATCAACCTTCCCAGCCTCACAACTAATTCGAAAGTCATGTGCCCTACATGAGCCCTTTTGTGACGTACATAGTCCAAAAACCGGAGCCACGGATACAGAAAAATCGAGCCATGTATGTGACCAAACAGGCCGAAGACAGGAAGCTCTCTTTAGGATAGCTGGGTATGGCGTTTTGACTCCACTTACATGTAATGAGGCCGCCATGTTAAATATCCCAAAATATATAGAGATCTCGACTAATAAAGGAAATGAATTTCCCCAGAAGAAGAGAAAGTTGATTGTTTAACTCTCTCCGCCTATACAAGCCTCCAAAGGTAGTGTCAGAACGATAGCTCACAATCTGCATATCCCATGATAAATTCATTTAATTTGCTCAAATTAAACATTCAAATTTAGACTGAAACACCGTGTGAAACAATTAAACAAACAGTATCAAGAATGATAATATACAAAGGAAACTTTTGATAATTAAACAAAACCAGCAACGATTTTTAAGTTCGTCTAATTTATAACAGAATAAGAAAAGGCAACAACCATCGTGAAGGAAATTATAGGAGCTGTTGCATTGTGATTCATTTCTTAGTAATTATTCAAAATGAAATTAAGACATAAATTAAATTAAGAAACGAAGGCTTAAACTACCTGAAAACGGAAGAAAATGCAAGAGTATAGGTGAAGTTTAAATGCTTCTCTTTGTATTGCAGCAAACAGAAATGGCTGTCAGTCGGCGGCGCTGTGTGTAACTGTAGACAGAAGAGAGAGGAGAGGTGCTTAAGGGGCCTGGGAGTTATGGGTACTGGTATTTAAAGCATCTGTTTTAGACTTTTAGTTCAATTTATGTTTTTTATTATTCAGCGATTTTTAAAAAAAAATTATATATAATATATATATTCGATATTTATGATTTTTTTTGTTTAGTTTTTTTTTACTCATAGTTGATATTTTAGTCACAAATAATTTTGAACTTAAAAAGTGAATTATTTACTTGTCATTAAGCCCCCGTTTGATTCTCATTTTCCCCAAAATTCATTTTTCTCTCTCTTCTTTTCAACCACACATTCTTTAATAAAATAATATTACACGCAAATCCAAAATTTTTCCTTAATTTTTAACCACACATTTTCCATCAATCAACTATTCAAAATACATTTTTTTCCTCCAAAATGGGAATCAAACAGGCTATAAATTTTACAGTTTTATATAAAATTGTAATTTTAAATAATTTTTTTTATATAAATGATTGTTTACTTAAAGTGATTTTATGTCTTATTAGTGTATTTTACTTTGTAACTAATTTTTACACAAAAGTGACTAATATATTTTATAAGTTTTTTTTTTTTTTTTTATGTGCTTGTAAATAATTTTTTTACTTATTTTATTTTTATTTACAAGTTAGATTTGAACAAAATATGTGGATTGAAAACAATTATTATTTTATAAAGGGTACAATTGAAAGAGAATTTGGAAAATGATCAAAATCCATCGACTTTGTGGATTGAGAAATATGGTTAAAATTATACTTTATAATATCAATTTCAAGTGGTTTAAAATCAGTATTCAAAAAAATGAATAAACACCGATTGGTTGGGAAAAAAAAAATCCTCCTATGACTGACTGGCCATGTTTGGTAATTCTATTTATTTTGTATAGTAACCCAACTTAAATTATATATTTCAAAAATATCATTATTATTACCAAGATTATATTTATTATTGTAGAAGAATTGTTCATATGTATTCATGAATAGTTTGTTAAATTATTGATAAACAATTTTTTACTATTTGTATATGTACTACATATTTATATTAATTGAAGAAATATAAAGGCTTTTTTAATTAAAACATATGAAAACGACATTTTTTTCACCGTAAGCACGTGCGTTGCACATCTTATGTATCGAATGAATTAGATATGCATACTAATACTGTGTTTTAAATTAGTTAAGGTGATTGATATTGTTAAATGAAAAATTAAAATTGTAAAAATAATATATATGAATAAAAGTTTTTATGAAATTATATATATAATGTGAAAATATTGAATAAGGTTGAAGCTCTTTTTTTCTTTTTCGAAGTTAGTAAGTTTTTCCTTAATTTCTCAAGCATGGGAAAAACTTTTCAATTGTATCCTTGAACATATGTTAAAAATTACTTCTCTGAAAACATTATTAGAAAAAAAATTATCAGTTTAATATTGAAATTTCTATTAAAAAAAAAAGTATTGGCTAATTCTGACACTATGTAATACCTCCCCATCATACAAAATTAGTTTTAAAACTTCAATAGGATCATTCTTATTTTTGTAGATCTCAATTGATCATTTTCAAAGTATATATACTTTTATAATTCACTCTTCTTCAAATGCATTCAATTGTTTTATAAAGATATAATCGCAATCTTTGTTTGGTGACATCAATCCAACAAATATGAAAATAAATTTAAGATATGACAACAAAAATATACCTTAACAATTAACAAAAAGGGAAAAATTAATATTTTTCAAATTAAATTGACGATTTGACTCATTTTGTTAATCTATTGATGAATCAAGTCTCATTTCTATTAGTATTTTCAATGATAATGTATTCATCTGTGATGTTTCTAGTGTACAAAATAAAAAGTCATTGATATGATAATTTAGTTATTTATTTATCAATATTGAAAAAAAATTAAAAAATAGGACATATCATACAAATATACCTTTGTTTGAGCCCTTTTTTATGTTAAAATGGGTCAAGGTGCGTTTAAAATTATGGTTGGTTCTTTGACCGACAGAAGAGAATTTGAGCCACATATTATAGTACACAACTACCACTTGGATTTAGATAGTATCAGGTTTAGGGTTTAGCCTATTTCTCGTGTACTAACAAGGAAAGTCTCTAAAACCATTAAACTAGACAATTTATATATAGGTTACTGAAAACCTTAAATCTCATTAGGATTAGTAAAGGGAACAGTACATAACTTGGCCCAAAGTCAAATTAGTCCAATAGTTAAACCCGCCCTAAAATTGGGCCTAATATATTAATCCAACAATCTTCGACTTGCACTTGACCCAATGTCAATTTCAAATTTTCAATTCTCGCCTTTTGTGTATGACTTATTATGTTCACATTCACGATGACAAACATCATGATCTAATCAAATTACGATAGATAAAAATCACATTTTAATTTATTATTAATTCACATAGATTAATTAATCCACACCTCCTTCAAGATTGACTTCTAGTAATACGTCAAGGCAATTCATCTGACAAAATAAAAATAAAAAATTCCTGTGGTATGACAAAATCATTATGCTATGTTACCATGGAAATATAACTCATTCCACATTATAACCTAATTAATTACAATATATTGATATTAACTCAATCATATCATTCATCACAACCTTTTGTTGATCCAGATGAGATATCTTGAAACCTTTTCACTTTATAAATTCACATTTGTCAATGAATTTCTCTATCAACATATGCGGACGAAAAGTAGGCCATGATAGTGATGAATCCTGTATTGGACATTCACATATCTTCATATCACGCACCTTATGATGTTATTTTAGTTACTTTAGATTAGAGATCTTCGATTTAAGACAGTTTTCAATAGACAAGATCATATCATAGAATGGAGACAAAAAAAAAAAAAAGTGAGTGGCTCTTCGACTCGGCTTATCTCGTCGGGGCTCATCCCATGGGCAATTGAGCTTGCCCCAAGACGAGCTTGAGAAAGAGTTGAGCTAGGGGATTGAACGACGAGTGGCTCATGAACAAGCCTATGAGTTAGGCTCAATGATGAGCCTATGGTGATCGTTTGGTCACTTTATAATAGTTTTGAGACCAACACAAAATTTTCAATGAGATCATTTCGCTGAAATTTATATCTTATTTTTTTATAACTCTATACATACTTCATAATTCAATCTATTTTTGGCACAAAATATCTAAAAATCTCTTCTACATTCTCTATGCAATCAAATTACTCTCAATGAATTCAAATCAAAATTATATTAATACATTCTATATCTTTATACATTTCATATTTATATAATTCATATATCAATTCAATTCTCCACATTTTTACATTATTCAAGTTATACATTTCATTTTTATTCAACTTACATTCTTTATACATTTCAATTCTATTACACAGAAATGGATCTCAAATTTTTTTTTTTTTTTTTGTTGAGAACTTGTTCGGTGACCACTCACCTAAGATGCCACAATCTCAATTTCACAAATGAATTTTCGATGTCAACGACATTCCCATTCCCAATGATTTACCAAATGTGGGTGTTACGATGTTCAAGAAAGTAGTAATCCAATTAATTTGAACGACATTGATGGAGAAGTCGCGGAATCAGAACTAGAAATTTCCAATGCAATAGGAAAGCAAAAGGGTAAAAAATCTGCAAAGTTTTGGGAACTCTTTAAATTGATTTCAACGGTTGTACAATCAATGGAGTTTAAGAGTGTAAAGCGGTGGGTAAATATTGCTAAACATAATTGGCATGTCAAAGGAGAATCGGTACTACCCACTTCAACCATCACTACCTCAAATATATGGCTAAAAATTGGCTTGTTGGTGGAACACGAATACAACTGCAATTTGGTAATCCTTCACTCGGTACCAATTCTATAATACTTAGCACATAAATTTATTCAGAGGAAAATACTTGGAAGAAATGATGAAGTTCATTGCAGTGTTGAGTTGCCATTAAGTATAGTGAACAACGAACATTTCACACAAAAAGAATATCTTCAACCAAGGTACATTAGGATAAGTAGAAACACTCCACGTTCCAATTTCATGTATTATTTCGTTAACACAACGAACAAATAATTCATAATTTATATAAATATGATGGTGTCATATCATTTACTTCGAATTTATGAAAATGTATTAATAAAAAATGTTATATAGCTACAATTGTACACTATATAGACCCACTCTGGGTTATGCACAAAAAAATATTTTTTTAAAGATAATTGAGTATCCTTATAATGCTAAAAACATATTTAAGCTCTTATGCAAATTATTAAATAATATCGTTGTGAAAATAAGATTTACGCTTTTACGTTTGATAATGCTAGTGTTAATAAGTCTGTTATAGATAAATTGTATAGAATTTTTAATCTTGATTTTGATGATTTTCTATTTCAAGTTCGTTGTGTGTGCCACATTTTTAATTTAATTATACAAGACTGTACAAAACATATTAAAGTTCAAATGGATAGAATTAGGGATGCATTAGTATGTATCATCACATCACCAAGTAGAAAATAATCATTCGAGGAATATAGTGCTTAATTTGGTATGATTCCAAAAAAATTGTAATTGAAGTAGGCAATGTTTTGAAAACAGACCCGAGCATCATTCTGGAAAAGGTAAAGGGTCAAAGGGCAAAAAGTTCAATCGAGGATCGAATCGGGATCGAAGCAGAAATAATAAATAAATACACAAACAATAAAATACTATAAAAACAATAATTTTTTTAGTTTTCATATTAATAATCCAAACTAAATTTATCTTTATTTATTAGATCAATTATCCTACAATTAGTCTCGATACTTCAAAATTTAAAATCAATATGTTAAAATAGTTTAAATCTATAGAAAATGATATCTAATATTATTATGTTAATAATCAAGTGAAATTTAAATTAATTTTGAAAATTAAATAAATGAAAAGATGGAGATGGATTTACAATTTAGTTAGTTATGAATCAAAATCAAATCAGTCAATTTAAACATACATATGAAAAATGGGAATGATGGACATTTTAACACTTTTTTTACTATACCACTATCCTACATTGGAAGTTTTTGAAACTATTTAAGGGAAGTGCATCTATAAAAGTGACTATCTCACATTGGAAGTTTATGAAACCGTTTGAGAGAAGTGTATTTATAAAAAGAGCATCACATCCAACATTCCTCTATGTGCCTTTGATTGTAGTGCATGAGGGTCATTAATGAAGTTAAAATGTTTTAAAATAAAGATTGGCAAAACACACAAAATCGCCACCGATTCATCGATTTACGGTTGAACCGGCTGGTTCAGTAGGTTTTGAACTTTTTTTTTTAATTATAAACGGTTAATTGGGCATGGTTGGCTCAGTTTTAGGTCTGATTCCTAGTTCTACCGATTAAATCGGTTGGGTCCGATCGGGTTTGACAACATTGGAAGTAAGGAATAGATTTCTCTCAAGTTACTTATTACTAAAATCATGTGAAGAA
Organism: Osmanthus fragrans; assembly: GCA_019395295.1. Classification (NCBI taxonomy): domain Eukaryota; kingdom Viridiplantae; phylum Streptophyta; class Magnoliopsida; order Lamiales; family Oleaceae; genus Osmanthus; species Osmanthus fragrans. The sequence goes on along the minus strand of CM033354.1, from coordinate 13,117,503 downwards.
TATAAATCACTAATCACAAAATTTTGTAATTCCAGCCATACAAGAGATGATGATGAGTCCATAAACAAAACCATCAAGTATTCTTTGAAAATGAAACTCGATGCCCATGATTCAATAAAGTATGTTTCATTAAAAAGGGCTCTCCTAGTGACATGCCTCCAAGACAAAGCTGAGCGTCATTGGAGAAGTCTATATATAGATATCCACCACGTAGGGAAGCATAGGTGCCTCGAAGAAGTTGGTCGGATCCTAAAATGGAATATCTTATTAATTTTTTGAAGCGTACATCACATACCTCCCATGACGAAGTTGAATGTCATTCGAGAAGCCCTTACATGGATGAACCATCCACCATGTAGGGAAGCGTGGACGTCTCAGAGAAAAGGGTCAGATCCCAAAAGGTACTATCTCTTCATTCTTTGAAGCGTACATCACATGCCTTCCATAATGAAGTTGAATATATGAGAGAAGCCTTTACATGGATGACCATCTACCATGTAGAGAAGTTTATCAAAATGGAAATTAATGCTAGCCATGAAGCTTCAGATGTTATGCCCAATTCTTAAAATGGTTCATTTGTGTATTAAAGTCATAAGATTTTGCCTTAGATGAATTTAGAAGTTCTATTATGTTATCACGAGATCATGATTGCAATGTTTTATTAGATTAGTCGAGGCAGTAAAATCAAAGCAGCGATACTTTGTAACAAGGCAAAGAGGTAAAATAATATAGAAAATGTATTTCATTAATAAAGATCAATATACAAAGAGTGCATCAGCTATTACATGAAGAGAAAATTAAAAGTCCTATATTATGTCGGAGGTGGCTGGAAGTCCGACGGCTTAATAGTAGGCACCTCTGCAACGTGAGCTTCTTAGTTCAAAGTTTTATTTTCAAGTGCTTCCTCTTGGTCGACTTCTACACCATGCACCTCTTCCATTGCGTCATCAGCTAGGGTCTGAGATACTTCTTCTAAGAACTCTGCCTTATGTTTAGCAGCATCCAATTCTAGATAGAGTTGCCCACTCTCTCTGCTACCTCGATGTAGGAGAGCCCCCGTCAGTAGGCACCGAAGCACTGATACACCTCCGTAAAGTGAAAGTTGGCAATGTATTCTTTTACCACCTCGTCACTTGCTTTGAGAACATCAGCATTGGCCCGCTGTAGGTCTATGGAAAGAGTTATCAAACTATAGGCCTTAGAGTCAATTCCTATTACGATGATGGACGGATTTTGCAATTTTTAATGGGATTGGATGACTGCTATTCTTACGTGTGTAGCCAGATTTTGATGATGGAGCCTCTGCCTAAACAAGGTTTTTGCATTGGTTTAACTAGATGAGAAACATAAGGATATAGCATCTAAGAACTAAACTATTGTTGAAGCTCCTACTTTTGTGAGTAGGTTGATGGTTGGTTCAATGAATTCTGGTGATCAAAAACCTATGTATAATAATCAAACTTTTAAGGATGGACCAAAATGTTACTATTGTGGTATGCTTGGCCATATACATGAGAAGTGTTACAAGCTTAATGGATATCCCCTAGGCCATAGGTTGGCAAAGGACAAGGCAAGGAGTCTAGTCCAAGTGCTAATCAAGTGACTGGATTCATTGCTTCTCCAAACATATCCAATTTTTTTTTTCCTATTTGACTATCACACCATAGGAATGTTAGCAAGTCCTCAATATGCTGAAACCACAACTTCAAACTCGATTCTCCAATCTGGCCACTCATTCTGGTAGTGTTGCACACTAGAGTAACGTCGATCTAGTAGTTAGTCCACTTAGTAGCTTGCAATTTTCTTCATCACAAGTACCAGCCATGCCAGATACCTCAGCATTTTTAGGTAATTATTTTTGTTTAGCCATTTCAGGCAAAGAGGAAAAGTAGATCATTAATGTAACGCCCCAAGTTCCGCGAACTCGGAATGCTATGTCATCATCTTTTTGCCCTAATTTAACTGAAAAGTTTGGCTGAATAACTAACTTTTAAAAAACATCACATTTAAAATTTGTGAACGTTAACGGCAATAAATCTCATTAGAATTCATTTAAAGAAAATTGATTAAACTTTAAACTCAAGTTTGAAATAGCAGAAACGACAAGGTAAGTTCATAACGTTCAAATGAGTGAAATTTAAAAGTAAATTAAAAATAATTAACTATATTAATTCGTTCACGTCACCACTACCCATCAAATTCGACTGTCTCCAAAATCTGCAAATATTGTTAAAATAGTGGAATGAGCATTTCGAAGAAATACTCAGTAGACTCATCGCCGGTAATTAATTTACAGAATAATTGAACACATAACTATACAATTCATACAGTAATATTCTCATGTGCTTATTTTCTTTGAGAAATCATAGGCTCTTTAAAATTATAGGGAGTGGATAGTCTGTCTCATGCATTTAAGCAAGTAAGTTATGCATAACATCATCTTATCTCATAAGTGATTCTCTTTCTTCTCATGCAATTAAGCATATAAGTTACGACAAGCATAACATAACCTATCTCATAAGAGATTCTTATCTTATGCATTAAAACATATAAATCACATAAAATCACATAATACATGCAATTATAATTTAAACTAATTAATGGGGGTGAGTCTACCTCAATCTATATCGAGTCGTAAAAATTGGAGCGGGAAGTAATCTCAAACTCTTTCGTCCGTACGTTTCGTCTAGCCAAAAATAGAAAATAAACCTTGAATTAGTGTTTCGAAATTTTTAAAGATTAAAAACGATAAAAATAAAGTTTAGGGACTTAATTGAAATTTATTAAAACTGAAAATAAAAGTTTAAGGGCTGAAATTGAACTTTTCTAAAATAGGGACTAAATTGAAATTTTGCTAAAACTGAAAATAAGAATTCAGGGACTGAAATGGACTTTTTCAGAATCTATGGGCTGATTTATTTTAAAACATAAATTCTAGGACTGTTTCCTTTAAAAATCGAAACTTTGGGGCTGAAAATAAATAACTTTAAAACTTTAGGACTGAAATTGACTAACTCCTAAACTTGGGGCTAAAATTGAAATTTTCAAAAAAAAAATTAATAAAAATATCTCAACTCTCTCTCTCTCTCTCTCTCTCTCTCTCTCTCTCTCTCTCTCGCGTAAAGAGGGCAGACGGAGGAGAGGCGACGGGGAAGGGAAGGGCCGCCCTTTCCGTCGCTTCCGACCGGCGACGCCAGCGCCGGCGTCGCGTGATGACGCCGGTGGTGTGGAGGTAGCTGGGGTGTGATTTTGGCGTACGGGCTAAGAGAAATCGAAGCTTGAAGTTCGGGTTTCTTGGATTTTTCGGCGGCAACCGACTGGAGAATGGGTCGAGAATGAGGTAAGTTGTGGGTCTTCTTATTTTCTTGGTTTTTGTTTTGATTTGGGTTCGATTTTTGGGTTGCCTGGAAGGTGGGTTGGGCATTCTTGTGGCGGTGAGAGGTGGAGTTGGTACGGTGGCTCGTGTGGATGGCTGCAGTGGTGTTGGAGGTGGTTCTGTGGGTTGGAGCAGTCGGTGTTGGTAGTGTCTGTGGCCATGGACGGCTGTGGCCTGGGTTTGGAGGTGGTGGTGTGCATGCTAGAAATTGGTTTTCTAGTATCACACGTGAATCCGTTGATGCTAGAAATTGGTTTTCTAGCATCAAGGGTAAGTTTCTCAATCAGGCAGATGAACTGGGAGCTTGGAGGAGAGGAATTGAATTTTTCTTACCTAGGCTGCTACTGTTGTGGCTGCGTGAGTGAGGTTGAGGGGGGGAGAGATAGGGGTATATATACAGTAGAAGTCTAGGGCACGAATCCCTAGGACAGTACATGGGCCTGAAATTGGGGCCAGAAGAATTTGTCTAATTGGACTTAAAGAATTGAGCTAAAATAACTCTAATTGGACTAATGGAACGTTGAACCCGAAAAATAATATATCGTATCTAGTTTCGGATTTAAAACGATAAGGAATTTAATAAATAAAAATATTTGAAATTGGGCTCGATTCTAATAAATTTAAATTAGTTTAATAACGACTAGACGAACACGCTTTTATTTAAAAGGGAACAATATATAACTCCTACATATAAAAATTACATTTCAAAACAAACAAATTTGTCAAATAATTTCAAAATTCAGGTGTTAAATCAAATTAATAATTTATATAATATACAATTAATTAGAATTAACCATCCCCACCCACTCCCACCACATTACTAATATATGAATTAATAATATCATTTCCTTTCTCACTCTCTCCATTCTCTCTCTATCACAACGTCTTTCCCTTCTCACTCTCTTTCTTCTCTCTCTATCACAACCACCAGAAGGGAGGAGCACAGCTTTTGTGATAACGCCGATGCAGTAGCGCTCACGCCACTGCGCACTGCTACAACTCTACGGCGACGCTGCGTGGTTATTATATTGTTGCGCACAACAACAAAAACCTTTAAGATTAGGAGGTGGCGCCACCAGTTTTGGCGGAGGCGGTATGTATTTTCCATTTGGGTGGCATTTTAGGCAATTCGGTGCTGACTTTTTGGCGATGGATCTGGTGTGGGAAGAAGGTTTGGGAGGTTTTTAGTAGTTAGGTAAAACACTAAATTGGTTGATATGAGAAAAAATCTGGGTTTATTTCTAATCTGCCTCTGTTTTCTCTTCATCATTTTCGATGTGGAGTTGAGGGCAATTGGTGCGATGTGGTGGTGTGTGACTAATTGTTGGTGCAGTTGGGAGGTGGCTGTACAATAATTCTAGCTAAAGCATAGTAGAATTTTGGTTTGTCTTCTTATTCGTGTTTATTACGAGGGAGACTGGAATGGGGCTGGTGCTCGCACCAATTATAGGTAATGCTTTAGATGAATAATAGAATATACCTTTTATTTAACTATGGAGTAAATCTCTCAAATAACGTTGTTTTTAGCACTGAGTATATGAGAAATGATGGAGGCTTGGAAGTCATAAAGACGGCAATTGAAGCTTGGACTTAGATGCAAAAAGCATATTTCTGCATATGGCGAAGACAATGAGCATCGTCTTATTGAAAAAAACGCAACTGTTGCCATAAACACAATAAAATTAGCGAATATAAACTACTGCTTACAAGTTATTGAATTTTTTAAGGAGCAATCATATTAAACAAGTCATTGGAATGTCAATGGTTTGTATTGTAGTCATTATAGCAACAGATGGTTGATTCTGATCATATGGAAGCAACATCTTGATTCAATTTTTGAACAACAGGGGGTGGCGAACCGTGGTGGTGGTCATAAATTATTTGATTGATTATGACCAATAAATTGATTATTGTGTGACCTATAAATAATATGTGACCGATTATATAGATAATTGTAACCAATAAATTATATTTGACTTGAAAAAAATGTGAGATTACGACTAAAATTATAATCATGTCTAGCAATTTGTTAAGTTGTAATCAATTAATTTGATAAATTGTGATTGATAAATAATTTGTGACCAATTAAATTGATAATTTGTCAACATGGGTAACAATGTTTTGGGTACTGTATAAGTTATTATTGTTTATGACCATATCTATGTTATCTATGACTAACTATGACCAAATTTATATCCAATGCGACTGTTTGTGACCAAGTCAGTCTAATTTGTGACTGTATGTGACCAAATCACAGTTAATTTGGTCACGTACAATAATTTAGTCACAGCCAATCACAATTAAGATGAATTTGGTCACAGACAGTCACAATGAAATAAACTTGGTCACTTGTGTGGTGGTAGTGAGATGGTAGCAGTGTTTTGGGTACTGTATAAGTTGTTATTGTTTATAACCATATTTATGTTATCTATGACTAACTGTGAACAAATTTGTATCCAATGTGACTGTTTGTGACCGAGTCATTCTAATTTTGTGACTGTATGTGACCCAGTCACAGTAATTTGGTCACATACAATGATTTGGTCACAACCAGTCACAATTAAGATGAATTTGGTCACGGACAGTCACAATGAAAATAAATTTGATCACAATAAGTCACAATTAACAAAAATTAGGTCACAGAAAGTTACAATTAACATACAAATAGTTACAACCAACATTAGTACAACCACTCAATCACAAACACTGCACCACCACCGTTTAATCCATTTACTACATTTTCAAAACACTTTCCACTTCTCATTACCGCCATTCGTCCACACCGCCACCCGTTCACCACCATCACTAATGCCGCACCACCACTACCACCAACAACAAACACCACCACGCCTCAACAATACCAAATTTATTGATCACATATTATTTTTTTAGTCATAAATTATCGAATTTTATGATCACAGTTTAATAGTTAGTCACAACAAGCCAAATAGTTGGTCACATTCACCCGACCCCGACCCTGACCCTGACCCTCAATCTCGATATTTGGTCACAAAAACTATCCCCACCACCGGCAACCACCACGACTGCCACACCAACAATACCCATCTCACAAACTCACCAACACTACATACATCACCACTGCCAAGTTGCCAACACGAGCACCTTTACCACCACCAAAAACCACCATGACTGCCACCACCAAACACACAGGAGAAACATGGTGCTAAGTAGAATATTACAATAGCATCAAAATTTAAAACACAGTCAATGAAATATATAATATTAAATTAATAAAAGTGAGCAAAACTTCAAGAAATAATCAAGATTTTAGAGTTTACATTATTTGCTTGGTACATTAACATTCACAGAAATGTTTCGGCACAAAAGCATTTTCCACCACATGAATTTCAAAAAGGTTAAACGTCAATATTATAAATTTATGCGTATAGAAGCCAAATCCAAATGCAAAATCAGAGTAAACCATCCACTTTCATCATATAAGAATATTTGGACGGTGCAATTGCACCAGCCTTGGAGCAAAGATCCACTACACAGGAGCATGGTCATAATAGCCCTTCCCTTCATTAACCAGCACTGGAGGATCTTTAGTGGCCGTGGAAGACACTCCATTGACTACACTAATCTTCATACGAAATATAAAGCTATAAATCTAAATCTATGATATAAAATTTTCTCTGTGGGAATTGCTATATCAGAGGCAAAAAAAAATCATATAGAGCATCAGATCAATTAGGACTATGTAATTGAAATTTGCTCTGGGGTTACCATATATATTCAGGCTATTATACAGTTACAGGAGAAGGTGTCGGACTAGAGCGATTTTCAGCAGGAATATCGACAAATTCCGAAAGCTTTGCTCGGAATTCATCTCCACTCATTGTTTCCTTCTCAAGAAGGACCTCCACTATCTTATCCATTGCTTCACGATTGTTCCAGATTTGCCTTAAGGCAATCTCATATGCAAGTAGAGGCGCAGCGCCGCGCTGCTATTGCGAGATGCGCTGTCTGTGCGGATTTGCAGTAGCGGTGGGTCACCGGATCTTCTTACGTGGTGGCGACAGGCGCAGCATCCTCATTTGAAGTGAAATGGGGTTGGTCTCCGACGGCAGTGGTAGAGGGAAAGGAAGAGGGAGAAGTTTGATGGAGAGTGAGTGAGAGGGAATAAAATGAATTGGTTAGGATTTGGAATTCCAATTGGGGATAGAATGAAAAGGAAATGGGGGCGGCGTGGGCCGGTGGTACGTAGATTAGGTTTTATTAAATTTTTATTAATTATAATTATTAATATCTAATTATCACCTGATTTTTGAAATTAAAATTAACCCTCCTTATTTTTGAAAATTAGTCTTTAAATGTAGGTTTCTAGGTAATTTTCCCTATTTAAAACTCGGGGTTGGGACTTAGCGACACGTTTTTAAAAAAAAAAAATTTAAAATTCTCGATCGCTACAATTAACATGGTGCCACGAATCATATGGTGTGTTCTATTACTCATATAACCACCATTACTGCTATAGTAAATACCACTGTTAAACTTTGTAATGGAGATACTGCTTTTGTAACTCACATAGGAAGAGTGGAGTTGTTTGAAACTCTTACCTTGACCAATGTGGTATGCATTCCTTCTTTCAAATGTAACTTGATTTCTACTAGGAAACTCATTTTCTCTCGTCATTGCTACCTGATATTCCTCTTCAATTACTACTTCATCTAGGACCTTTTTACATAGACAATGATTGAAGTGGGAAGCTTGAGGATGGCTTGTACCACTACCACCAGAGTTCTCCTTCAAGCAATGGTCTCTCATACATTGTTTGATCTACAACATCTGCACCTTATCAATCCCATGTAGATACTTTTATGCTTGTACATACTAGATGTAATAAAGTCATAGGTAATGACTATGTACCTGGCTATACTACCATCACTAGTTAACCTTTTGAATTGTGGCACTGTGGACTAGGACATGTTCCTCGTTCTAGAGTCTCAATTTTACATAAATTTGTACCTAAAATTGTATCAGATTCTGGTTCTCATCGTAACATTTGTCCTATGGAAAAGCAACAACGCTTGCCTTTTCCCTAACAGTGTACATGTTTTTCAATCTATTTCGAGCTCATTCACTATGACATTTGCGGTCCTTATTAAACCTCATCTCTTAATGGTTCCCGATATTTAGATGTCTATAATAGGTTCATCTGAACATTTCTAATGAGAAACAAATCCCAAACCAGACAGCTTTTCCAATCCTTTTACCCATATGATTGAGACTCAATTTAGTACCAAAATCAAAGTCACACGGTTTGAAAATGGTGCCGAATTTGCCACAACATATTTTTATGCTTACGCCAACTAAGCTGTGTTGAGAGACCACAACAAAATGGTATTGTAGAATGTAAGCACACACATTTGTTAGAATGTTGCTAGAGCATCAAATTTCAAGCCAAACTTCCAAATCAGTTTTGGGAAAAGTGTATTCTTATAGTCATCTATCTTATCAATCGCATTCCTACTTCATCTTTGTCGGATAGGTCACCCTATGAGATTATGTTTTCAGTAAAACTTATATATTCTCATTTAAGGACGTTTGGTTCACTGTGCTCTGTTTTTGCCCTTCAAAGGCATAGATCAAAATTTGATCCTCATGTTGTCCCCTGTATTTTCATTGGATATCCACCAGCTTAGAAGGTATAAATTGTATAATCTACAAACGAATACTACCTTTGTGCCAAGAGATGTTTTTCATGAAAAATTGTTTTCGGTTCACGATTCTACATTTCTAGCTTCTCTTGGTCATTCTAGTACAAATTCTGCTCATTCTTTACATGTCCATCTCTTTCCCTTTTTCTCTTCTTTCATATCATATTCATTGCCTGTAACACCCCAGATTTTAATAAAATTTGAAGTGTTACCAAAAAATTTCTTTTCTTTATATCGAAGACGGAGCGATAAAAATAAATTTCTTTAAGAATAAGATAATTGAACTATCCATACATTTAAACTAAACATGAAAATGAAAAAAATAAACATGTTCAACTATTTAATTTAAAAATATGTCTTAGAATAAATTTAAACTAACTAGAAATTTAAAGACATTGAAACTTAATGTGTATTTTATTTTCCTTTTTCTTCAATCCACTTGGCAGTCCACGTCACTATCCTACCACATATCCAATCGACCCAAACTTACCTATAAAATTATAGTAAGAATGAATATTTGAAAATACTCAGTATGATACGTACAATTTTCATAGACAATTATATAACAATAAATTTAAATACTTCATACCATATTTCTTATAGAGTATATCGATGACCAAACAATACACTCATTAGTAGTACTTTGAATTCCCGAAAGATTTCACATTTCGTTATAAAGAACCAAATAGAATTCACATTCCGTTAGGTCGAACCCAAAGGTCCACCGGCAATTCATGCATAAATTATTGAACATAATGGTATGATACACAATTAGGACAATAATGTTAGATAAGAGTCATTATTTTTCTACTTCTACCTCTTTTTTTCCATAAATATTGTGTCATTTAACCTAATATAATAATAAAAAATTTAGAATTTAAAATTAATAAATATAACAAAAAAAATGGTGTCACTACAATGTTGAAGCCCTGTGCAATCGCGCCACCAGAGCACCCTCAAGGTTGCCTATAGTGCATGAGGCTAATTGGAAGGTTGTTATACTTAACAATCCCAAGATCAGATTTGTGATTCTTAATACAGGTCCTAAGTCAATATCTAAATGCTCTTAGAATGCCTCATTTAGAGGCGACATGCCATGTGCTTAGATATGTAAAAGAAACACTGAGGCAGTGCTTATTTTTTGCTGCAAGTTCTAGTCTTGAGCTTAAAGGGATTTGTGATGCAGATTGGGCATCATGTGCATATAGTAGGAGGTTAGTTACGGGCTTTTGCATCTTCCTTGGGAGTTCTTTGGTATCTTGGTGTTCAAAGAAACAACACACCATATCAAGGTCATCGGCTGAAGCAAAGTATAGAGCTATGGCTGCAACAGATAATTTGGCTTAAGAAGATACTAGTAGAATTGGGGGTAGATCATCCTAAGGTTGCTCTTTTATTTTGTGACAATCAAGCAGCAATCCATATAGCCAGTAATCCAATCTTTCATGAAAGGACAATGCATATAGGATTAGATTACCATCTTGTGAGAGAAAGAGTGCAATCTGATTAGATAAAGACTATCCACATGTCTACATAGAATCAACTAGTTATTGGTTATGATGTAATTATCTTATCAAATGAATTGTCCTTGTTATGAGGAATTGGATGAAGGACACAATGCAAGATTTGGGAATGAATCTTAATCAATCAAAGGAGAACAAGGAAAATTTAGTTTTTAATTATCTATTAGCTAGTATTTCTTTATTAAATAAATTTTAATTTTAATTCCGTTTATTTCTAATTCATTCTGAATATTAGGATCCGTTTGATTGCAAATGTGAAATTTGGGTGAAAAGAAAACGAATTACAGGAAATTGAATTGCCTAGAATTTGTTTTAGAGAGAATTGTAATTAATTGTGTTTGATTGGTATAATTTTTCACCTAATCCGTTTGGTTTTGTTTTTCATGCAAATAATTTGTTTTTGGGATAATTTTTTTTATAATTGGTGATAAAATTTATTTTGATTGCCAAAAAGTAAATAAAATAAAATAATTTTGAATTTTTTTGTGTTCGTTTGGCTCTATTTTTCATGCAAATTGTCAATTAAATGGATAAATTTGTTTACCATTGAATCTAGTGTTCCAATTACCAAAAAAAAAAAAAAAAAGAGCAAACCTGGAAAATCACTTGGGAAACTCAATTCCCCAATTTGGAAGAATAAGGGCGCGTGAGGGGGTGGGTTGAAATCATTTTCACAGGCAAATTTATGGAATCAAACAGCCAAAATTGATAAAGTTGGCAAATGAATTCCTTTTTCCAGGCAAAAAGACTGCTATCAAACACAACTTTAGGGCTTTTCATTTTCATCATTATTTTTTAATTTAAATTATTTAAATTTCAGTAAATATCTAGGTTTTTGTAATTATTTAGATTCTAGTTATTTCTGTAAATAGGGGTTGTAAACCATCATAGCACAAAGTTGTTTTTTGGAACAAATATTATAAACTTTGAAGTTTTTCAATGTCTTAAATTCTCGATATTTAATATTTAAAATCAACGAGTGTAAGTCCAAATTCTATATATTCGTGCCCAAATTAATGAGTTCTTGATGCCTAAATTTCTAGTATTCTTAGAAATTAATAAAAATAGAATGTGATATTCTTCTAGAACCGACGGAATTTCGATAACCCTTTTATCTGTTATTTTTACACTTTTGTCCTACATCGTTTATGGCCAAGCCACACAAGTCAGAATAAGGTTGGTCAATCTCTCTTACTACAAACGTTTTATAATTTTTTTTTATTGACAAAACAATTGAACTTTCAAATGGAATAAAGCTGGCTCATCTGAAAATTTTGACACCTTGATTGACTGACCCTCACATTGCATGTGGGTTCCACGTGAATTAAAAAATGTCAACCCTCAATGTGTGTGTTCGGTCATCATTTATGTCATCTCCTATGTTCATATAGCAAAACTCTTTCAAATACTACTTCATATCTTGTTAGTGTACGTAATGACGTCGGGGAAAATTTAATTTTAAAAAGTCTAGTCACCTTTAGTAGGAGTGGGCATTTTTTTTCGGAATCGGTGGAACCGGACTGGAACCTTTTAGAATCAGCCGATTCGGTTCCGGATCTTCTAAAAAATAATTTGATTTTGAGACAAATTATTAAGAACCGATTGGTTCCAGTCCGGTTCTCGATTCTAGTATGAGAATCGCGGGGAACCAAATGGTTTTCATAAGATTTTTTCTTTTTGGTAAAATATATGACTCAATTTTCAATCACTTTTATAAAAAATAATCGGGTTCATTCTTCATTTTAGACTCTGAGCACTTCTCTTCTTCTCTTTGATTCTTTCCTTATCTTTTCTTATAATTCTTTGATTAATTGATTCTCAAGCCAAATTAGAATATTGGGTAAATCTATACCTAAATAAATTTATTTACAATACGAAATTTTCATTTTGTTTTCACTTTGATTACATAGTTGTTGACATGAGCGAAACTTTTCATTTAGATTTCTACAAATTATAACCAATATAACCAGAAGTTGTAATAAATTTTCAAAGGGAGTGTAATTCAATGTAGGATTTTAATTTTGATGAAAGTTTGAATAATCATTGGAGTACTATGCAGCTTATATAAGTTGATCATTGTTTGATGATAGTAACTTATATTATTTGGATATTGTTTTTAAATTTGTATACTTAGTTTTTTTTTTTTTTTTTTAATATTTGAATAGTATGTTCGGTTCTTCTATAGTTTGTTAAAAGTATCACATTGGTAGCATCTTTAGATTTTTTTTATTAGCGAATATTTTGTTTTGACATTTTCAATATAAAGAACCGAACCAGACCGAACTGAATCGAATCGAATCAGATCCAATTGGTTCGGGTCCGGTTCGGTTCCATAGTTAACTATGGAACCAATGGTTCAATTTCTAAAATTTTCAATGATATTCGGTTTGGTTCTCTTTGGAATCTAATCGAATCGGATTGCACCCACTCCTAACCTTTAGTTCGAACATTGATGGGTGTAGGCGAAAGTGTTGTGTATGTAATGCACGTTATTCGTATTTGCAAAATTAAATAAATGATTAGAACATTTGAGGATATTTCAGTAATTTTTTTTTTTTTTAATTTAGTTTCAATAAATTCTTCTTGTAACTGTGCGTAGCTCCGTGTGAACAGAATCTGGATTTGGCTTCTGTAAAACTATCTTTATTATTAACCAATGGTTTTACTTAAAATCATAAATTATTAAAACACATTTATTTATTAAAGAAATTTTTAACAAATTGATCAGTTCATTTTTCAATTCGCAAATGGGAGCCTTTTACTTTGACCAGTTCTAAGATGTTTTTATTTTTTCTTAATTCATTTACTTTGACTAGTTCTATTCATAGAACGTTTGACTTTTGATACCAAAATATAAAAAATAATAATAATAATAATAATTAATTAATTAATTAATTAAAGACAAAAATGCAAAATTTAAAAAAAAAAAAAACAAAGATCTCTTCCTCTTTACGTCAATGTATCATTACAATTAAATTAGTCTTGTTTGTCTAGTGACGAAGTCGTAATTCTATTAATCTAGTAAAGTATTTTTCACGGATGCGGTGGATATTTTCAACATTCTTAATTGAATCTTAATTTCTTCAGGAATTGAATAATAAAAGATTGACAGAACTGTTACTTCTTTATAATTGTTCAAACTCATTATCGTATTTTATTTAGGATTGTGTTACATATACATAACAATTTACATATGATTTACCAATGGATGATGTGTCGAGCTTTAATTGAATCAAAATTTCATCAATCAAATAACTTCTCCACTTACATTATGAAATTACGTCGATACTTCCATATATATTATGGGTAACGTCAGAGACATCTCTTTTTTTCTCCTGGGAATCTTTAGAATTCCACTACTTAGCTTTCAATTCACATCTGACCATAAAATGAAATGTGAATAATCCGTCCTCATCCCTTTGAAAGTTTGAAAGAAGTGGCAAGCATTTTCCTTTTATTTAATTCTAGTGTCAATAAAATTAGACAGATCAGTTTGTCTGATTTATGATACTTATCTTTTATTTGTTATTTCTATTGATTATGTCAAATATTGATATCTCATCATACACGTCAACTTGAATAATTCTTTCAGTCAAACATTCAACTATAATAATATATTTACTATTGCTAATAAATTTTACAAGTAAACTATTTTTTTATAACAATTTCAGAGATTTTGAAAATTACAAAAATATTTCGTGAGGTTTACTTTTCATAATAGATTTTCCTGTTCCACGCGAGACTATTCACAAGGTCTTGAAGTTGATTGAATAATTGACAGGGGAAAGGGATTGGCTCTCCTCTTTAGGAGGGCCCGAACCGACTTATTCCATCTTTTCTCGAACCTCCTTTAACGGAAGAAAAAGAAGCTCGAGTAAATACTTATACATTTAGGCAGTGTTTGATTGCCAACCATTTGGGTGGAAAAGGAAAATGTTTTTTTTTTCTACCCTTAAATGTGCTGTTTGATTGTCTTTATTTTTCCTAGAAAATATTTTTCATGGAATTCTAGGTACAATCTCTTGAAGCACAAAAATAGGAAAATATTTTCTTATGGGTATGGTGGGAAAATGTTTTCCACCTTGCTGAGTGTTTTTTTTTTTTTTTTTTTTTACTTTTTGACAATGGAAACATATTCTAAATTCAATGGTAAAAATTTTTATCCATTTAATTGACAATTTGCATGAAAAATGAAGCCAAACGAACAAAAAAAAAATTCAAAAATTATTTTTTTTTAATTTTTTTTTACTTTTTTGCAATCTAAACAAATTTTAATACAGATTGTGAAAAAATTTATCAAAAAAAGTAACAATTTACATGAAAAATAAAGTCAAACGGATTAGGTGGAAAATTATACCAATCAAACACCATTAATTACAATTCCCTCTAAAATAAATTCTATTCAATTCAATTCCCTCCCATTCATTTTCTTTTCACCCGTTTTCCACCCTTGCAATCAAACAGACCCTTATAATATTTGAAATTGTTATTTCATTTTAATTAAAGTGTACTCTTTCCTTCTTTTTGAAAGTATTTTTCTTTCTTGCTATTTCGTAGATATACGTTTTTATACTTTTGATTTAAATTATATATATGGTAAATAGATATATTCTAATCTCCTTTCTGTCCTAACTTCGACCCTTTGAAAATCTCCAAATGAGGTGGAGACAGGGATGACCAAATCGACCTCTACTTGCTCGTTGCCATCCCAAATAATAATTAATATATCAACTTAAACTTAATAAATATTTTAGAATAATTTAATGAAACTGATTGAAAAATCATGGACTTGGGGAAATAATTCTTCAACACCATCGTTATTAAAACTACACTCTTTCTTGGGGAAATAAAGATATAGATCGAACAGTGTATATCTTAAGGCAAAAGTTGATGAAATTTTATATGTGAAAAATTTATAGAAGTCGTGAATTCTATAAAGTACGTGGTTAAAATTGAATTTAATAAAAAAAAAAAAAAAAAAAGGCCAAATATGATGTGATCTCCCCTTCACCATCGGCGAAATTCCCTTGCTCCTGAAATGGGTGGTTTTCAAACCCTAACTTTTTTTTTATTAAATATTTTTATTACTTGATTTAGTGTAGTAAACATTTTTTCCATTTTTATTTTTTATTAGGAAATTATTTATGTTATTAGAAAATGGTGACTAAGAATTGGTCAATTCGTCCTTAACTAATAACTTATTATCAGTTGCATTAAAAAAATAAATTTAAAATGAGTGCTTAATAAATTATTTTAAATTTACGTTTAAAATATTTTATTATAAAAATAAATTTGATACAAAATAAAATATAAAATAATAGTAATCAAACATGGAATCAGCCGGCTAGCAGCCGTGTCGTGGCATATGGGGCACAGGCTTGCCACGTCATCCCCATAATTATTGTAATGGGCGGACGCCAAATTGTTTCTTTAACTGGAATTCATAGCTCATTTCACGTCCACCATTGAAACTCCTATATATGCGGACGGTGGTTCCAGCCAAACTCATTGGAAATTCACACTGTTCTTATACTGAATATTACTGTGAAATAACTGTGTTGAACGAATCAATGGCTCCGATAGCAGTTGGTGACTCAATTCCAGATGGAACCCTAGCTTATTTTGACGAGAATGATCAACTCCAGAGCGTTTCAATTCACTCTCTTGCCGCCGGCAAAAAGGTCATACTTTTTGCCGTTCCCGGTGCTTTCACTCCCACTTGCAGGTTATTTCCGATCTGTGATCATCGGCAGTTCGCTGGCCAAATCGATCAGCAATTTTGTTATTTTAATTTTGAAGTATTTGTTTTTTATTGGGTCAATTTTGGGCGAATTATTCAAGTGCTTGGGATTTATTTTTGTGCATTTTTTAATATGGTGTGGGTGGGTTTTGCAGCATGAAGCATGTGCCTGGGTTCATCGAGAAGGCTGACGAGTTGAAGTCAAAGGGTGTCGATGAAATCTTGTGCATCAGTGGTATGATATCGATATCCATTAAATTTTTATGGGGCTATTTTCTAATGATTCTGGATTAAATATCTACATTAATTTGCATGTAATTTGACTGAACCTTGTCTTCTATTGAACTGTTTGCGTCATTATTATGGTTTTTTTCTAAAAAAAAAAATTGATAGTTGAAGTAATACGTAATTGTTTTCTTGAAGTTGATTATATGTCTAAATCATCTACAAGTAGTATATTAGGAAATTTGTTTATAATAGCAAAATTAGCAATGGGAAAAAGTGAAATAAGCTTTGTTAAGTAGCCATGTAGAAAATGTAAATGAATTGGTAAAGTTCTAATTGGAGTTCGAAATTATCTTGTACTCCTAAATTTAGAATATGTTTGTAGTTTCTGCACAAGGATTCTGCATTTTTTGATGATGGCATTTTCATCAAGTGATGCCAACCAGTGGCGGACCCAGGATTTTATAACTGGTGGGTCCTAAAATGAAAGATATTGAGATGAAGGAGAGGGGAGCACGGGGCTGCCCCCGAAAATTTTTTTTTGGAGGCGGGTAGCACAAACATTCATAATGATGTACAATTAAAATGATAGAAGTTTGAAATACATATTATTTTCCATTCTTAAATTGCTGTAAAAATGAAAAAATTATTAACTCGGAAACGCTCATCCGACCAATTACAGCAGTAAGCTGACAAACTGAAATCAGAACTACTTTTTAATTGTGTTTGACTGTTCGAAATCAAATTCAAATATGTAGACAAGAATTTCTATCCAATTTCGAGGTCTCAACCCATGCTACCAAACAGTTTCTTCAACAATTAGACGGATCTACTACAAGAGGTAAAAACACTTCGTTGCTACTGACAATTAACAACCTTAGAAAGAACCAAACATACAACTAAACCAGCAAAACGGACAAAAGAACAACACCTTAATATCAAAATAAATCACAACATTCAACAACTCTCTAAATTCAAATCTTAATTAACTAAAATTCATTTTCAAAGCCAGATTTCTGATTTTTCATCTAAATCTGTATTTATATCTAACATGTTATAATGAAAAATTACAGTATACTTTATAGATGTTATATCCCAAAATCTGTACTTATATCTAACATCAAACATGTTATATCCTAAAATTGTACAATATTTTAAATATAAAAAAAATTGAAAAAAAAAAAAAAAAAAATTTTTTTTTTTTGGTGGGTCATAGGACCCACTAGGTCCTAGGGTGGGTCCGCCCCTGATGCCAACTATGATATCCAACTCGAAAACAAGCTAAGATTCAGAGTTGGTTTATGAGTACATGAAAGAGTTTCTTAATCTCGTACTTGTCAATTTAACTAGATTATTTACTGGTAACTTACATTGCAAGCTCTTAAAGAGCCCTGTGAATTCTTTATTGGAATTATAGACCATTTGTTTGGTCGACAAAACTAGGAACTGGGTGGGCAGCTGGTTTGGATATTTGTTTGAAACGGTGTGATTAAAATTTGATGCCAAACCCGTATTTGGATTATAACTGTGAAGGCCCTCATATAAGGTGATGTCCTTCACTGTCTTGTGATTATTACAGTGAAGAGGCTTGACTTCTGAAGTTATTTCTGATCTTTGAAAATGTATCTCTATAGTTGTAACATATCAGTCGAATCACCAATTTGTTTTCTCTACATAGCAGAGAAAATTTAAAAACCCAAATGATTTTAGTTAGGACGATTCTTTAAAGTCTGACCTTTTATTTGTTTCTTGTTTGCAGTCAATGACCCATTTGTGATGAAGGCATGGGCAAAGACTTACCCTGACAATAAGCATGTTAAGTTTTTAGCCGATGGCTCTGCAAGTTACACTAAGGCACTTGGTCTTGAGCTCGACCTCTCGGAGAAAGGGCTTGGCACTCGATCCAGGAGGTTTGCTCTCTTGGTTGAGGACTTGAAGGTGAAAGTTGCTAATATTGAAGATGGTGGAGAATTCACAGTTTCCAGCGCCGAAGATATCTTAAAAGCTCTGTAATTTTTCCATTCCCCCTACGGGTTCTTTATTCTGCTGTTGAACTTCTGGACTGTCTCTGTTTTACTTTCTAATATCATTGTATGTCTTGTTTACTCGTGTCAAGCATTTGAGCTTTTTCAATTGAAGTGATATTGGTTATGTATGTGTGTTCATGAGAGAGAGAGAGAGATGTTTGTCCCTTGCCTAGTTTCATCACTCTCGAACTACGCTAGCACTGTGCGGCCTTAATGCTCTGCAACTTCCGTTATCATGAGATAGCTTTAAGTCAGCCTAATATCCCCAAGATATTTTAACCAATGAGGCTAAATTATGTCTCTTGAGTAGAGATGGTAGATAGGAAATTATAGAGAAGCACGCACATATATTCGACAAAACTTCTTTGTATAAATGTAAGAGAATTATTTACGAACTCTCAAATATTCTCTCTACAAGATATCACTCTATATCACTTTACTTTAGTTCCATTCATGAGAATTTTCTTTCAACGCTCTATCGCTCCCTCCATGCATATATTCCTTCATTCATGGGATTTTACAAATGATTCAACTCATATATTTATAGGCGAACTTTTGTTAGGCAAGTTGGCATCAAGATTAATTTGGATCCAAAGGTCTTCATTGGTTACAAGTTGTCATCCACCTCCTTAGACCACATGGTAGTCAAATTGAAATTTGCTACCTTTCAAGTTGCACGTCTCTACACTTGTAAGTTGTTATATTGCAATGTGTCTATCCCTTTCCAATTCTATGTTAGTTGGCATGTTTCTTTTCATACAAGTGAACAATCTCTACAATTCATATTGAAGTGGACATATCCACATCATAGTGGTTAAGTTGAACTTTGTTTCCTCCATCACGTTTGTAGTAGTCAAGTTGGAGTTGACTTCCTCATACAAGTTGCACAAGTTAGCACCTACTTGCATCCAAAATCATCGATCGCGGTCTATGGTATTTCTCCCCATCTTCGTAGTGGTTTTCACCTTAAAAAAAACATGACTTTTGTCATTGCGTCTCCTATCAGCGTTTTCCTAACCCGCATCCTACCTGCACAGTATGACTGCGTTTGCTGCCTGTGTTCTATCTACACAGTCTGCTTGAGTTAGTGCATGTTTTCCCTGCCACAGTGCCTGCACAATCTGTTTAAGTTTTGCCTGTCTTCACCCCCCTGTTGCAGTGACTGTGTTGGTCTATCCTGCATCCCCTATCACGGTGCTTGTATTTTCCAACTTACGTCCTCTACCGCAGGTAATTCCGTCCTACCGTAATGCATTGCTTGCGCTACCTAACTTTCTCGACCCGTGTCTCCTGTTGCCGGAAGTTATGTCCAACAATAGTGCACTGCCTACACTATTCGATTTTCCCAATCGCTACCTAGACGTATCGATAGTGACCATGGGGGACGTAAGTCACTCCCCTACCAAATTAGACGATACCCTCATCACCATGTACCCTCGAAGATTAGACCTAATTGCTATAGGTCTACTTTATTTTTCCACTTTGTGCCATGACATTCATGTGTCATGTCAAGTCACAAGTCACTCCCTTACTGTCCGTGGCATGTTCCTTAAGTACCCCAGTGCCTAGTCCAAGCTTTTCTGGTGTCTAGTGTCTACAAACAATGCTCGGCTCAACCCTTTAGCTTGTGTGAACACAAGTTGAGCGTGAATCGGCTATTTTTTTTAAAAAAAATAATGGTTCGCAAAAATAATTTCAAGCTCGTATCAATATGATTCCAAGTGGGCCATGGACCAAGCCTAGTCGACGAGCAACTCGGGTCTATTTGCCACCCCTAATTGAGAGCTGGTCTTGATCACCTTTTTGACTATTAAGCCTCTATTTGATGCTCATTAAAAAAAGATTTTTTTTTAAATGAATTTTGAAATAGTGATTTTTTGGAGAATGTGTACTTAAAAGTAAAAAAAAAAGTTTTGATTTTAAGTGAAAAATATTTTAGCCCCGTTTGACAAAATTTAAAACAAATAATTCATTTCTTATATTCATTTTTAATCACATATTCACACAATAAGATATTTTAGATGTAAATCTAATTTTTATTTTTTTTTTTAGCTTTTTACTCACGTATCTCCAAAAATTAATATTTAAAATATCATTTTTACACGGCAATAGCTATCAATTAGAGTTTACTATGAGAATATATGATTGAAAATGAATTTTAGGAGGGGAAAAAAGAGCATTTGGATGATGATAGACTAAATTCTAAATGAACTTTGAACTACTAGATTTTTTTTTGGTGTTTCGACTATCACTTAGTTGGCCAATGTGAACTAGTTCGTCCTCTATTGCAGTAAGAAGGTTAATAATTAACTATAATTCTTCCATTCTTTTTTATCGTTTCTTACCCCCTTTTTTTTTTTTTTCATATTTCATTTAAATTTGAAATGAAATTTCAAATCTAATTATGCTCCTATTTGACGGCCATTATTCTCCATTATTATTCCTTTCATTATAATGTGGAATAAAGGTGGTCAGATCACTTCAACGTCTTCGTTGAAATAATGGAATGTCCAAACTAGATCCCTCTAACTTGACAGAATATTTGGCTCTCCATCAAGGTATCTCCACCACTAGAATCAAATCCCCTTTGATTCATGTGTCAATTTTTTACTCTACTAGAATTAATTAGAGAGTTAATTGGTCCAATGGTCACTAAACTTATGTTTATGCCTTCAATTGTTTTGACCACTAAATTTTAAAAAACGTGACTTACTGATATAACATCCGTTTAAAATTTCTAACGGAACTGATAACGTAACCAACGAAATGCACATGTAGTGCCTCGTCGAATCGTTAAACTTTGTAATGGTCGAATTTTGGTTCATGAACTTTGGAAAACATCTTTGATTGCTTAGTAAACTTTGAAAAACGTCTTCAATTGCTAACTAAACATTTAGATTGTCAAATTTTGATCACTACACTTTAAAAAATGTCTTCTATTTCTCACAATAAATTTAGATTTAATTAAATTTCGTTGTTAAAATTTGGATTAAATTTTGAATTTAATTTAATTCTAACAAATTCAACACGTTTGGTAGAACTTAAATTTAGATTTTTGTCAAACTGAAAGATAACAATTAATTTTAATCACATATTTCATAGAATTCACAACTTTTTAACTACATATTTCATCAACTTTTATCAAAATCTATTAAAATTTTTATTTTAATCCTTACCAAACAAGGGTTTATTGTGTGTTTCATTGTAAACTTCAAATATCAAAATTTAGATTTAATTTAATTTTAATAACAAATGTATTGTATATTTCGTTGCAAAATTCAAACATTATAATAGACAATGTTTACAAAATTGTGCAAAGGAAATAACTACTAATTGCAACGAAATACACAATAAATATGTTACTAAAATTAAATTATAAATCTAAACTTTAATACTTGAATTTTACAACAAAACATAAAATACTTAGAATTAAATTAAATTCGAGTTTTAATTAAATCCAAAATTATTGTGAGGAATAGAAGACGTTTTCAAAGTCTAGTGATCAAAATTTGACCATCTCAAAGTTTAGTGTTTAAAATTCAACCACCTCAAGGTTCAATGAGCAATAGAAGATGATTTTCAAAGTTTATTGAGCAATCAAAGACATTTTTCAAATTTTAGTAAGCCAAAATTTGACAATTTCATAGTTTAGTGAGCAATAAATTTTTTTTTTTTTTTCAAAGTTTAGTGATCAATCGAAAATATAATTCAAAGTTTATTGATCAAAAGTCAACCATTTCAAAGTTTAAAGTCGTGATGGGCTTCAACGTGTGCATTCTGTCAATTATGTCATCAATTCTGTTAAAGGTTTTAAACGGATATTATACTAGTGAGTAACGTCCAATGTTTTTCAAAATTTATTGGTCAAAACTCGACATTTTAAACTTTAGTGGGCAATTGAAGATATAGACATAAGTTCAATGACCATTAGAACAATTAACTCTTAATTAGACAATGTAAATATTTTCTTTACCTGACTTTGATCTCTTGTACAGAATTGTAGTGTATAATACCTGTTAGGGGTGTGCGTGGGTTAAGTTGTGTCAATTTTTTTCCAACTCAACCCAACTTAATTATCGATTCAAACTCAACTCAACTCAAACCGATCTTGGATCGATTTGAGTTGGTAGGTTTGGGATTCAACCCAATTAAAGTTGGATTCGATTTATTTGTTAAATTTGGATAATTTTTTTAGAGTTTAAAATTACCTGAAAACTTCGTTTTTAAAAACACATATAAGGAATTCTTTCTAAAAAATATGTATAAATAAGTTTAAAATTGAGTAAATTTAATGAATACTCATTCAATTTTAACATTGTTACTACTTACCCACTCAACTTTAATAGGTTATTGAATGTTCACTCATTTTCCTCTATAATTACCCATCCACCACTTGTTAAGTAACTGTTTCAATTTCTGGATGAAAAATTGCACGTGGCAAACGACAATCTTACGTGGCACAGTGACAGTATTAACAATGTGTAACTCACTAAATCGTGCAATTGCCAAACGCGATTTCCATTCCTCAAACACGGCTTACGGCTTAAGTCCAGACAGACCCAAATCAAAATCTCAGTACCAAAACCCCCAATTCAAACCCTTAATTCCAAACCCCAAACCTTCAATTGGAAGATATGGGTTCAATTGATCACCTTCGCCTTCTTCAACGATATAGCGATCACCTCTGCTCGTGTGCGGCCTTTTTCAACGGTATCCCCTTTTTCAATTGATCACCTCTGCTTGTGTGTGGCATGGAGCTGGCAGTAGATCTTCTCTAGGTCACGAAGCTCGTCCTCGATGGCATCAACGTCTTGGAAAAACTTGTCGAGTTCACCGCCGGTGGAATTAGGTGAGTTTGTCATTTGTATGGTGTGGGGATTTGGAGCTTGGCCTCGGAGACGAGAGAAGAATGGATGGGAAAAAAGTATAATTCAGAATCTTAACCGAGGTAGAAGCAAGAGCCCAGGTGGAATGATGGATTGCAGTCATGTTTATGGAACAAGGAAAATGAACGCTCTTCCAAGGTCACTGCTGGTAGGGCTATTATCAAATGAAAATGCTGTAATGGTCACTAGTGGCGGAATCAGGATGTTAGAGCTGGTGAGTCTTAAAAAGAAAGATATTGAGATAAAGAAGGGGGGAGCACGGCTGCCCCTGATTTTTTTTTTTTTTTTAGTCGAGAGTAGCACAAACATTTATAATGATTAAAGAACCTGTACAATTAAAATGATAGAAGTTTGAAATACATATTATTTTTCATTCTTAAATTGCTACAAAAATGAAAAAAGTATTAACTCGGAAACGCTCATCCGACCAATTACAATAGTAGGCTGGCAAACTGAAATCAGAACTACTTTTTAATTGTGTTAGGCTGCTCGAAATCAAATTCAAATATGTAGACAAGAATTTCTATCCAATTTTGAGGTCTCAACCCATGCTACCAGACAGTTTCTTCAACAATTAGACGAATCTACTACAAGAGGTGAAAGCACTTTGTTGCTACTGACAATTAATTAACTAAATTCATTTTCAACTCTCTGAATTCAAATCTTAATTAACTAAAATTCATTTCCAAATCCAGATTTTCGATTTTTCATCTAAATCTGTACTTATATCTAACATCTAACATGTTATACCCCAAAATTATAAAGTATTTTTTTTAAAAAAAATAAAAAATTCTAGTTGATCCTAGGACCCACCAGGTCCACTGGTGGGTCCGCCCTTGATGGTCACTGCTTGTGTTGATTTCAAGGAAATTTTTAAAGAAATTGAAGGATTTTTCTTAATTTTCTCTTTTCCAGTGAAGAAGTGTAGTCCAAATAGGTAGAAGACGTGATTTTGAATAGAAGAAATGTCATGGGTTTAATTCCACGTTGTCCATATTTAAATGAGAAATTTGCCACGTTGGATTACTGTTATCCACGTGTAACTTTCTGTTTATTTGGAGAGACGGAAGTTAAATGAGTGGTGGATAGATAATTATATGGAAAGATGAGTGATGTAAATCGGTATATGTGAAGAAAATTGATGTTTATATATTATAAGTCATTCTCTTATCTTTACTATTATATTTATTTAAATTTATTTAAATCTTATATGTTAATTTTTTAATTCATCGGGTTGGGTTGGGTTGGGTTGGGTTGGGTTTTAATTCATAACCCGAGAACCAACTCAACTAACCTCAAATTCAATTTTTCAACCTAATCCAACCCAATTGAACTTAAAAAATCGATCGATTTGATTTGGGTTGGTCGAGTTGAGCGATTTGGGTTGAGTTTTGCCCGACCCTAATACATGTTGTACTCCTTAATAAAATTTAAGAGAATTTAAATATAATTTTCTTTTAAGATTCTTAAAAATTAAGCATTCTTTTAAGCCCCCATTTTACCCCCGTTATTGATGTTATAATTCTTGGAGTAGAATTTTTTTTTTTGGAGAATGTGTGTTTGAAAAAAGAGAATGATTTTTTTTTTTTTTAGTTTATATGTAATATTATTTTATTGAAAAATATGATTAAAAAGAAGAAAAAAAAAAAAGGTATTATAAATTTAATGGGAGCTAAGTTAAAGAAGTATCAACACCCTTGATACTTCTTTATACTACATGTAACAGTTAATTTGCTTAAAACATTTTCAAGAAGCTGTTTACCATTAAATGATATTCTATTATTTAAAGAGCATAATTTTATAAAGTTAAAA
This sequence comes from Osmanthus fragrans, assembly GCA_019395295.1. Classification (NCBI taxonomy): domain Eukaryota; kingdom Viridiplantae; phylum Streptophyta; class Magnoliopsida; order Lamiales; family Oleaceae; genus Osmanthus; species Osmanthus fragrans. Next base: position 13,092,233 of record CM033354.1, on the reverse strand, counting down.
TTTTGAAGTATTTCAACAAATTTTTTTATATTTTACACTTAATTTTACTACTCTCAAAAAATATTTATTATTTTTCTCTATCTTTATTTTAACTAACTTTTTTTAAGATTATTTTATTATTTTCCTATATTGAAAATTGAAATACTTTAAATGCATTTAATTATAAGAAAATGAGTTGGCTCTCTAAATTAAAATGTTAATTTAAAGAGTTTACTGGAGCATGATTTTAAGGATTGACATCTGACCTTTTAAAACAGAGAGTATTTCAAAGTTAAAGAGTCTTTTGAAAATGTTTTATTTATCCATATAAGCAAAGCCTGTATGTATTGTTTATGTTTAGTATTAACACCCTTCTCTTTCAGGTCAATCAACCGACTAAATTTGTGCACAAGTTGCTACCTTGATCCAAATAAAAACCAATTTTTATTGTATATTTCAAATTGGAAAAAATAAAAAAATAAATTCAGTCTTCAACTTATTATCCTAGTGGCCATTTTTTTTTTAATTTTAGGGAAAGTGTAGTTACTTTATTTCAAGCTCGTGAGACTTTTAGTAAGCATGAGAGATTCATTTGGGCATATACATAGAGAGATTGATGAGGGCTTCTCCTTTGAATTTGTACTCGCATAAGTCGAGGAGGACAATGATGATAGCGATGAGGAGCCTATAATTTTTATGACAAAACGAATAATGACACGAAGCATGACAAGACATATAAGATATAAAATAGATATTTTAACTATTTAGCTTCCGAACTTTAAAACCAGTTTTCTATGTATTTTCATTGGTGGGAGGTCAGGTTGCACAGTATCCTCCTATATATTCTACCTAAAAGTTCGTTTACAAAAAAATTAAATTATTGTTATATGTTAAAGCTATAGCTAGACCACTTTCGAGAAAATGGAGAGAGTACCGGGATGCCTTACTCAATGTCAATGACATGACTAAATGCGTGCGTGTGATAAGAGGCGTAATGTGTACATTCGATAGGACGGAAGCAACGCAACATGTTGGCATAAACACATGGGCAGAATTAGCTGACGTCGGGGAATGGAAAGCAATAGGCCTCAAGTATTAGGTATTGGTGCTGGCAATAGGACTAATTATGCGTACTTTATTCGCTGGCTTTAATCATGGCTTCAGGGAAACTAAGATGTAATTACTAGTAAATTCTCGTTTTACACCTTTTAAAATTTTAAATTATTTGATATAGTATCATTCTTCATCGCACATTTACACAATGAAGTATTGCGGTAATTTCTTGATAAACGAATTCATAGACGTGTAGGTTTAGGGCCAGATTGATTACTCCAAAAGCACCCATCCCAATAACTCCCGTCGTATGAAAGCAATACTCTAACCACTGAGTTAAGTAGGTCATTTATCATTCCAAAGATAACCAAATGGAGCCCAAGGAAAAACACTCTCATCTCCTATCAGAAAAATTCACAACTCTCCTTTTGATGCTTCGACTCTTGCATATATATATATATTTTTTTAACCACACATTCTTTCAAAAAATACTAATCCATAATACATTTTACCAAAATTCTTTATAATGGGGCTCAAAACAAGGGAGATATATATATATATATAAGAGGAATGTTTTGTACACAGTACACGCATGGGACCGATTAAGGGGAAGCTGCATGCTGACTTAACTCAAAAGGGTGAAACCACTGAAGTAGGTAAAGTCCATGATCTCAAGAGAGACAATTCCCCTTGCTTTGCCTTTTTCGATTGATTGAAGAGAGTATATAACTCCTAGGAATTGCTCTTCCACTGTGGCGATTTATTTTTTGCAAAAGTTAATTTTGACAATTATTGAGATGTAATTTCTTGGTAGAAAAAAAAATCTATAAACTAAAATTAACGATCTCATCTAATTAAAAATAAGAAAAATTATTGTTCATATAAAAAGAAAATTTTATATTTTCTGATTAAAATGATTTTATTCAATTCATGAAAAGTAATGAGATTATTGTTTAATAGTAAGTTATTTGGTGGTATGTAGGCATTGTCATCGAATTTTATAGGCTGTTTCTTTAATATTTTAACTTAGCAACCCCCATGTGAGAGAGTGGACACCCTTATGTACACATAATTATGTACAACAAGTATTATCCTTTAACTTAATCAAGGGTTTGTTGGAGCCTTTTTTTTTTTTTTTAATAGTGATTTTTTGGAAAAAAAAAAATATAGTTAAAAAGTAGAGAAAAATTTTGGTTTACGAATAAATTACTTATTTTGAGAATGTATAATTGAAAATGAGTTTTAAAAAAAAAATTTAGATAATGAAGTTCAAATAGGGGACATAAATAGTATTGTTCACGTGATTGCTTAAGTACTATTCTTTGTAACTGTAATTCATGTGAATTTATAATTCTAGAACTTCAATTTCGATTTGATACTCTTTAACTAGTCTGATTAAAAAATTGTTTGTTGTCAATAAGAAAGATTGTCGATCTCTTTAAATGATATATGCATAATGTGAACTAAAATACAAAAATAGAAGTGTTTATTTTCATTTCATTAATTAGTCTAATCAAGAATGCCTAAACATAAGCGATGAATGAATTATGTGCCAAATGCAATTATGCAAGCGGTGGTAACAGTTGTCAAATGGGTCCCAGCTAAAAATTGGGTTGGAGCCGTTCGAGAATCGGGTCCCATTTTCGAGCCGTTTGAGAAATAGGGTCCCACCAAAGCTTTCTGCATTTCAAAAAATAAATTTTTTTGTTGATTTGAAATAGAGGGATCAAATAGTGTTTGACTCTCTCTCACAGAAATCTTGTCTGGAGTTGTGTTTTCTAATAATTCTTCTTGAAACTAGAGGCATCATTATCTATATCCAACTCTTTCTTGTTGTTTCCTTCACCATTTTTAGATACCCTTCTTCTTCTCCACCTCCTCTATAGTCTATTACACTTCGTTTTTACCCTTTCTTTCTTTATTTCTTTTCAACTTTTCTTGAATAGCTTGAAACCAAGAAAACTTTTTGTGCACTTTTAAATAAGAGTGCGCTGTAGCAGAAGGATTGCTCTAGAATCTGAAATATTAAGAAGAATGAGTGCTTCGAAGTTCATAAAATGTGTGACTGTGGGAGATGGAGCTGTGGGCAAAACCTGCATGCTCATTTGTTACACCAGTAACAAGTTCCCAACTGTGAGTTCAAGAGTTCAAATCTCTGTTTCTTTTTTTTTTTTTTTTTTTAAAAGTTTGGCTATCAATTTCCCCAGGCCCAGGCACTCATTTTTGTGGGTTCTTATCCAAATCTCTCAAGATAAGCAGCTCATAATTTTGTGGTTTTTGCAGCATTAATTTTTGTATTCTTGAATCTTTTTCATTTTTGCCTTATCATCATCATCATCATCATTATTATTATTATTATTATTATTATTATTATTATTATTATTATTATTATTATTATTATTATTATTGTTATTTTGAAAAATTGGCATTGTTGATAGCTAAATCTATGTTTATGCTGGTTTTCGATTTTCATCATGTTTATTATTGCTAGTGTAAGAAGGGATTAGGGCTTAATCATTCACGGATTTTTAATCTATTTACATCTGCTCTCTTTTTTCTCATTCTTGACTCTGTGTGGCAGGATTATATTCCAACAGTGTTTGACAATTTTAGTGCTAATGTGGCTGTAGATGGCAGTATCGTCAACTTAGGACTATGGGATACTGCAGGTATTAATTTATATGTATATTGTTCTCAATTTAGGGTTTTTTGAGTGGCCTTAATTATTTCCTAATTGTTTTAATCTGTGTAATTTAAAGGTCAGGAAGATTATAGCAGGTTGAGGCCATTGAGTTACAGAGGTGCTGACATATTTGTATTGGCTTTCTCTTTAATCAGTAGGGCCAGCTATGAAAATGTCCTCAAGAAGGTGGGATACTTTCATTCACTAAAATCTAAAAAGATGATTCCTTTAGCCTTTAGATCATGTCAGCCACCATTGAGTATTGGACAAAACTAAACAGTGGGAATGACAAAATTTTAAATCGTTTTTCATTTAATATAATCGACTTTTACATATTATGGTGAACAAAGGTTGCTGCTAGCATCTCCTAATCAGTTGGCCTAAAAATTACATATGAAATTCGTTTTTGATTTTCATTTCAGTGGATGCCTGAACTTCGTCGCTTCGCGCCTAATGTTCCAGTTGTGCTTGTTGGAACGAAGTTAGGTATGCTACGAACTGTTTCAATTACAATCTAATGTTTCATAATGCTTATTTCGGTTTCAAGTAGTTGGATATTTTGCTGATTATACCTTCGAACATTTTATCACATTTTAACTACAGATCTTCGTGAAGACAGAGGATATCTAGCTGATCATATGGGATCTAACATCATTACGACTGCCCAGGTGAGAATTGTGTACTGATGTTTTCTTTTCACTGTATCAAGAATTTAGCTTGATGTATGGTATCAGCTAATCTGGATTCATTTATAGGGGGAGGAGCTGAGGAAACAAATTGGTGCAGCAGCTTATATAGAATGCAGCTCGAAGACTCAGCAGGTGGGTTATATATGAGTTTTGATGATTGCCCATATAGAAACGTGCGTTCGGAATATTTTTCAGAAAATTATATATTAACAAGATTTTATCCTAGCAAGGCTAATTTTACTCAACTTGTTGCCAGAATGTGAAAGCTGTTTTCGATACTGCAATAAAGGTTGTGATTCAACCTCCTAGGAGGAAGGAGATTCCAAAGAAGAAGAGACATAGGAGCACCGGTTGCTCGATCGTGTGAGTGCTGCAAATCTATTTGCATTCTTTATAATTTGCACTTGTTTCTGATACACCGCAGAAGAATTATAGCAATTTATGAATGTGAATTGAGTTACTGACTCAGAGAAGTCTTAAGGAAGCATCATTTACCAAATTTTGCTCCGACTATAGCTAATCCTAAATTGTCCCATGGTTTGCTTGACAGTTGACAGCATGACACTTGAAATAGTAAGATAATTTCCAAATTGAGAAACTGATGCTCTTATTAGTATAAAGAGATAGATTATGGGCATATTCATTCAAGAAAAATAACTCGATGAGATAAGGGCATTTTCACTATGTTTGCATATATTTTTAAGGATTATGCTATATGTACACCTCATTGTGTATACAATGCATTACACCCCCTCACATGGAGGGGGGCCCACACACAATAAAATATTCGTTGGCCCCCCTCCATGTGAGGGGGGTGTAATGTATTGTGTAAAGAATTATGTACACATAGCATAATTCTATTTTTAACTGCATTTGAAAGTTGAATAATCTAACTTAACACATCATTGCTTTTATATGTTATGTTGTCTTCAAGATAGATTGCCAACTAGGATATTGGCTCGCGAGTGATCTTTTTCTCAATTTATTTATCTTTTTCGATTAGTAAAGAAAGGGCCTCCAAGATTAAATCTCTCGGGTGAAATCTAATGAATGGGAACTTACATATGAAATTTCTTTTTATTCTTTTCTTTTCCTTTCTTTTTTTGTTTAGTTGAGGCCGAAAGGAGAGTTTGGTTGATTGACAGTAGACAGTATCTGCACTAGTTTGCCGTTAGAGTTTTAAAGTTGAAATAGGGGCATTTCATTCTAACCAAACCCTTGCCCAACTGTTGTTATTACCTTAGCTAAGACAAGAAACTAAACAAATTTTCTTACACAAAGCGGCATTCTAATAACATACTTTTGCACTTTTTCAAAATTTACTCTGACTTTGGCTTCTTCTACAATGATTTCAAAACTTCGTTATGTGTCTTTCTAAATTCTGATTTCAATTTCTTTGTACAGCAGGGGTATTGTCTGTGGAGGCTGTGCTGCTTAGCAAATGTTGACATTGTGTATGCTGGATCTCTAACATGACAAGTTCTCTCATCTATGTGTATGTCGTTTTGATGCCAGTTATTTTTCCTGCAACCTGACCAGTGAATGGCAGGGAGAATTGATCATTCTCTACGGCCTTGTAACACTGTCTTTTGACTTCTGTTGGGTGTGACGATGTGATTACTTATATAATTGAATGATATTTCTTATTCGTTTCATTGTCTGTTATAATCTCCATAGCTTGTTCGTGAGATCGATAGGACCTATTCTGCTAGATTCTTTGTTGAAGTACGTAATAGACACTAATGGCATATTTGTTAAGTGACATTGAAAATCTCTAATGACATTTTTGTTATCTGGACTAAATAGATTATCTACCGAGTTTTGTCACGTACTTCTATTGTTTGGATTCTCTAATTAGGCACATCACACTTCATCGAAACGGCATGGAACTTTGTCAACTGGTTCAGTCCAGTTGTCGGGGAAGTGGAAAACAAAAAGGGTTATCTTGATTCTTGAACTAAGAACCTGTCGTTTTGGTTCAATTTGGTTCGAGAGTTCAGTAGTTTCGGTCCCTTTGTTTTCCAATTTGGTTATGATATTTCATTAAAAATTCGAGAAATTGTATTTGCAAGATTTAGTTCTAGTTGATGAACTCTATTATGTGAACAATGCCGCTACGTGTACTGTCAATGTTTAAAAAAAAAAAATCCATAATTTTTGACTCTAACCAAAAAGAGAAGAGAAACTTGTCCCACTGAAAGACACCCACTTTCCCGTTTTCGAACCCAAAACGTAAAAGCATTAATTTCGGCAACCTTCACCATCTCCGGTTGTCGTCTATCCGGTGAACAACAAAGAAGCCAAAGTCTTTAACTTCGTAATATTACCGAAAGACACCCACTTTCCCGTTTTCGAACCCAAAATGTAAAAGCATTAATTTCGGCGACTTTCACCATCTCCGGTTGTCGTCTATCCGGTGAACAACAAAGAAGCCAAAGTCTTTAACTTCGTAATATTACCGACTGCATAAACCCTTTATTCTTGCGAATTTCGCCCTCGCTTTCATCATAATCTCGTGCTGTTGTCGACGTCTTCCAACTTGGAACTCGCCGATTTCATAGCATTTTGACAAGTTAAGCTTTGTGGGTGTTTTAACAAATTATTTACGAGTATTTTCACTAATTGTACACATTTTGAGGTGCTAATATATTTGGGTTTTTGAACAAATTATTAATGTTTTCCTGAAGATATGGGATATGTTTGTTGACTGGGAAATGCCAATTTTTTCTCAATGACGAATGAACTTCATTGTATTGTTTCAGTTGGTTCCTCAAGTTTTTGCACCTGTATTTATTTTTGTTCATTCAACCTTTCCAGTTTCAATCCAGTATAATATTTGCAATATGCCTCTTCTGCATTTGTCAAGCCTAGTTACTGATTTGATTATTTGGCCTTGCTTGGTTCTTGATTGGTTCTTGGTGGAAGTAACATTACATGAAGATTGTGTTAACTAATCAAGATCTATTCGTTTGTTGATTAGTTGGCCATTCACCTCCAGAAGCTGTGTTTTTAAGCCGGCTCTTAGGGATGAGAGGCAAGAATTATGGTGTTTGTAGTGTGCCTCACGTGTGTTTTCTGGAGTTATTGATGACTGGATTTGACCGTCGTCGGAGTTGGGCATCACCATCTTCGCAGTCGAGGGGTGATGTGGTCTCGGATGAGACAGGGCTGGGTGAAATGGGGATTCGGTGGAGGCGGGTGAAATGGGGGAAATGAACTACAGCGGCTGCAGATGGGGGGAAATGGGTATTTTTTTTTTTTTTTTTTTTTTTTATGTTTTTTGACCAAATTGGTCAATCATCAAACATTTTCTACATGAGCTGTCAACTTTTTTCAAAATTCTGTATGAGTTCTGTGAGGCAGCTTCTGTACAAGAGGCATTTCTCATTCTGTGAATGTTAAGATAGTAAAAGTTATTAGAAGCAAAGGCATACAGAAAGAAAGAACAAAAATAAAATAAAAAAAAAGATTTACATAGTATATTGGGAGACATTAGGTTGGACTCCCTAACATTTTATATTATGAAGTGTAAAATTGGTCCCTCAACTATTAAAAGCGGTTTTTGACTCTCCATCTTGTTCGATACTGTGAGATTGAGTTTTCATCTGACGAAATCTTTTATTCTGGTAGTTAAAAAGTCAAAATTTCTCTAAAATGATTACTTGATTAGTAAAATATGAAAAGAATATAAAAACAAAAACCAATTTTTTTACCTTTTCTTGTTGTTTGTTCAGCAGATGTATATTTTAAAATTTTAATTTTAATTTTTGGTTTTTGTTATTTTATTCTTTTCATATTTAATTTATAGTAAGGGCATAGTAGTTAAATTAAAAAAAAAAAAATAATAGTCAAAATAACAAATGCCATCAGGTGGTGATCCAAGCTCACAAGATTGAATAGACTTGGGAGTGAAAACCTCAATGCTAAAAATTGGGGAGTTGATGTCACACTTTATGAAAAATTATAGAGTTCAATCCTAATTTTCCTGTAATTACCAAATAACGCAAACATAACAAAAATTAAGCCATTGTTTGTCATTCTTTACTTCACATTCTTTCTCATTATTTTTTCTAAAGTTCTCATTTTTAAATCACACATTTTTTATTAAAATAATATTACACGTAAATAATTTTTTTTTTCTTTAACCACACATTCTCCATCAATCACTATTCTATAATACATTTCTTCAAATTAATGAGGCTCAAACAAGGCCTAAAATGAAATTACGTGAAAAAGAAAACTTGTTCCTTTAATTTCCATGAAAAAAAGAATGAAATCATGTGCACTCACTGACTCAAGTGGCACTTGGCACTAGAAAATAGGTTTGGTTAAACATTTGATGACAGGATAATAAGGGAAAATTACAGTAGCGATCCTAGATGTTTGATTTTTTAGTAGACTTTACTTTAACTTTTAATTTGTGCCAGCGAAAATCCCAAACATTTGAAAAAATTAGTAGCTGGAGTTCAAATGAATGAAATCCATCCACTTTTCCGTTAATTGACAAAAGAATAATTTTGGACCACATTATTAACTATTTTTATTAGGGCAAAATGTAAACTTTATATGCTCTCATATAAAATAATTAAATCAAAAACTAAAAATAAAAAATAAAAATAAAAAATGGAAAAAGAACTTAAACCTTCTTCCCAACACCCCACCCTACTCATCCCACCCTCAAAAATCAAACCAAGAAAACTCACTCATCGTCGGCTGACGGCTACTGTTGCCACCCACACGACGCCTCTTCGAAATCGACATCACCACCACCACCACCACCACCACCTCAAACCTCCAAACGCCTCTACAACGAAAACCCACTACCAAGAGGGAAATGGACTATGGAGGCAATTTAAGAGCAATGAGTAAAATTAATGCAATTGAAACGAAATAGCCATTGATACGTTCGCTGCAAAAATAAGGGCAAACTATGAATTTTTTGGCGAGTAATCAGTAATGATTAATATAATCTACAACAGGCTGGTATACATAGTTATTTGCAATGTTCTTGGTAAAGAAATGATTTTGTTGATTGCAGTTTCAACGAAATAATTTTTTTTCAAAATGCCAATTTATTAGTGTTGGCTTGAGAATTTAATACGCATCTTGCTCCATGATAAGATCATTGTTCCGATTCAATTGTTGAAAGAATCTTTTTGCCTGACTCTACTTAAATGATGTTTTGAGCAATTCATTGATTTTCACAATAAACTAAGCCCTCCTTTTCCTTTTCAAACGTATTCATCCACAAAGTGCATCAATTTCCTGTCTTGTGTTTCAATTGTTTCATTAATAGAGACGAGCGCCAGCAGCTTCCTGTGATGGAGGAAACTGAACAATGGGCTTTAAGGCGGGCTAAAATTGGGACAAATCATTCTCCTTAAATTCGGAGCGGTGGGGTTGGCGATTTGAGGTGGTGGTGATGACAACTGTGGTTGCAATGTCATGTGGTTGGACGGCGGTGTTTGTCAAATGTCGGTGGATGGGTTTTCTTGGTTTCGTTTTGGGGGTTGACGAGTGCGTCTTACTCACGAATTTTATACTATTTTAACTTGATTGTTGGTTAGATCTTAGGAGTAATGAACGTCTTTAATGTATTATTAGCATTGTTTTACAGGTTGGTAAAGTGGTGTAAATTTTTGCAAAATTGGAGAAGACAAGACTACTGGCATAATCGAGGAGAAAAAATGAATAAAAGGACGAGCAATTTTCTACATCAAAAGAAAAAAAAGAAAAAGAAAATGAAACATGTGACCAAGAGGTGGTACCCGCCACAAAGGAGAAATAAGCAGCGAGGTAGCATTCCAACACCATCATTGGTGCCACTGTTAATAAGAGAAGGCCAGAGTTGTGGCGTCCCGACGCCATACCCAAGCACCGAGGCACTACCCAAGAAAATGATGCGACACCACGGGCGCGACCTCATGTTAGCTAGAGCGCATTTTTTTTTTTGCCCCTTTTAAAGCCTGTAAAAACTTCACAACTGGCAAAAACGTTAGGAGAAGTATAAATTAATATAAGAACGTATGCACTTTTGAAGAGTTCTACACATTAAGATACAAAGAATACAACTTGAATTTTAGGAGAGCGAATCAAATGAGAAAAACATCAAGAAATCAAGGGTTTAAGATATTGATTGGAAGAAGAAAATCTCAATGCTAGAATCATCCATTTTTCTACATTTTTAAAAAAAATCTGGTGATGTACTCAATACAAATCTTTTATTTTTCTTCATACATTATGAGTAGTTAAATTCTTTATTAGAGCGAACAATGTAATCTATTTGAGACCATTTATTTCTTTTATTCAAAATTTTAGTTCCCAAAAAGTTTACGTTTTATTTATGTATTTAAGGCTTTGAATTACTTGATCAATAATTCAATGATTTTGTAAATCTTTTACGAATCGAGTAGTGAGTTTTAGATTTAGACCACATAATAAAATTCGATAATTTAGTATAATATATAGAGATACATATACTAATTATTGCGGTCGTTATATGAATTCTTAGAACAATTAATGCGTTTAACTAAAATTGATTTACATTGAAATATGTGATTGAATTAGTTAAATAGGCTCAATGAAAACTCGAGAGGAGTAAATTAAATATAATAAAAAATTCGATCAAACACTACATTAGATTTATGAATCTTGAATTAAGGCTTAAATGTTTGATATTTGTGTGCAATTTTGATACTTTCAATCAGTTAGATTAGTTAGATAAAAAAAATACCAAATCACAATTCTTTGTTTTCTTCGTCAAATAGGAGTTAGAAATATTAAATTAAGTATTAAATTGTAGTTCTTGTGGAAACAATCACGGGACTCAAAAATCCACTATTTTACTTGTTACGATATCATATACTTGCGATAAAAAATCGCAATAAGTTTTTGGCGTCATTGTCTAGAACTATTTACATTTAGTTTTAATTTATTTTATTTCCAACTATTATTTGATTAGTTTATTTATTTATTTTTTCTTATTTATCGATAAAAGGGTGTTCGTTGTATGCTCTGTTCCCAACGTGATAATCTGGTGCCGTTTGATTTGAAAATAGAACGTACATTCAGACACAAATTCAAAGAACACCAACAAAAATAGAAATATCAGATTTGATGACCAAAATTTTCAATACAGCCAATTGGACAAGTAGCCGCAAGAATAATGATACCACTACATCAACAAAATGAGTGAATGGAGATATATGGAGGAGACTTGTCAATCTTAATGTTCTTGATGCCTATAGCACAATTCGAACACTCCAATATTGTATACCCAGATTTCAAGGTGAATAACTTTCAGATAAGCGCGGATTGGATCAACTTAACAAGTAACACTCTCCAATACTATCGATTAGCTCATGAAAATTTGAACACACATATCTCTAGATTTATCAGAAATTGTCAGAATTTTCATGCTCCATGAGTTAATGAAAATGCTATCAAGTTGTGGTTATATCCTTATACATTGAGGGATGCGGCTCTGGAGTGGTTAGATGCTGAACTTCATGGAAACATTACTACATGGGAGGAATTGACTAGAAAATTCTGCAACAAATTCTTCCTAGCGGCAAAAGTAGCAAAACTTCGATTGGAAATTCTACATTCCAACAAAGAGAGTGAGAGAGTTATTATGAGGCATGTGACAAATTCAAGGAGCTAATGAGAAAGTGTCCAAATCACGGAATCACCATAGGTAATCAAATTAATGCTTCTACACCAAACTTTCACCACTATCAAAATCTCAGGTGAATTTCTCTGTTGGTGGATCAATCATTAGTAAATCAGTTCAGTAATGCCTAAATTTGTTCGAGTTAATTGCCTCTACACATTCAATGTTCTTATCAGAAAAAGTACTACCATAGAAGGCAATTGAAATTTATAAAATAAACAACACAATATCTACCAATGCACAAATAGTTGCTTTGGCAAAACAAGTGGAGTTACTTGTGAAATCACAAACACATGGAGTGCATGCAATGATGACCAGTCCATCATGTGAAAATTGTGGAGCCAATCATCTCACAGAAAAATTCACTTAGAATGTCTCCTGCAATTTCAACCCATATGGACAAACATATAATCCATGATGACGACAACACCCGAACTTCAGACGGTCTAATAATTAGAAAGGTGATAGTTCAAATAATGCATAGTAAGAGAAAAAACCAATTTGGGAAAGTTCAATCAGTACATGCAAAAGACAGACAGGATGTTCCAACAAATTGATACAAACTTTCAGAATCAGCAAACATTTATCAAGTAATTGGAGACACAAATTGGTCAGATAACTCAAAAGCTTATAGAATGCCCTTAAGGGACATTGCCAGACAATACAATAATTAATCCAAAAGAGCAGGTGCAAGCTATTAAAACTAGAAGTGGAGCACAACTGCTAGAGATACATGTGAATAGGCCAAACAAAAGAGAAAACGAGGCAAAAGTTGAAGAAGTTATTAAAGAAGAAAAATCTGCCCCAATCGCTGAGGAGGAGGAAAAAAGAAAATAAACACCCACAGTAAAGGCTCCAACTTAAATCAAGTTTCTTTTTTCACAAATTCATTTTCTTAGACGATTGAAGAAAAAGAAGTTGGATAAGTAGTTTGCCAAATTTCTGAAAGAAATTCATTCCAACGAGAGAAAGCTAGAAGAACATAAGACAGTTTGTATGAATAAGGAATGCAATGCAATTCTCCTGAATAAGCTACCTCCTAAACTAAAGGTACCTTACACCATTGGTTGTAATTACTTTGAGCATTATTTATGATATTTAGGTGTCAATGTAAATTTACGGCCCGTTTGATTCCCATTTTTATGGGAAAATACATTTTAGAATAATTGATTGATGGAGAATGTATGGTTGAAAAATAAGGAAATTTTTTTTATTTAAGTGAAATATTATTTTAATGAAGAATGTGTGGTTGAAGAGAGAGAGAGAGAGAGAAAGAGAGAGAGAAAATACATTTTCATAAACATGGGAATCAAACAGGCTATTAATGTCACTCTCTATTTATAGGTCTCTTGGATTGGAAGAAGCAAAACCAACTACAATATCGTTGCAACTAGCTGACAAGTCCACCAAAAGACCTAAATGAATCATTGAAAATGTACTAATCAAGGGTGATAAATTCATCTTCTTGACCGATTTCATTATCTTGGACATGGAAAAGGATTCAAATATTCTTTTAAAATTGGGAATATCTTTCTTGGCCACTGGAAGAGCACTTATTGATGTATATGATGGAAAAATGATCCTTCCAGTAAATAATGCGCATGTTATATTCAGCCCCTGTTTGGTAGCCATTTTGGGGAAGAAAATACATTTTTGAATAGTTGATTGATGGAGAATATGTGGTTAAAAATTAAGGAAAAATTTTGGATTTGCGTGTGATATTATTTTATTGAAGAATGTGTGGTTAAAAAGAAGAGAGAGAAAAATGCATTTTGAGAAAAATGGCTACCATACAGGGGCTCAATGTGTTCAAGGCGATGAAACACAAATTGACTTCGGATACTTGTTGCCAAATAGATGTTCTCGAGGAGCTTGTAGCTGAAATATTTGATGCGGAACATCTATCGATCCAATATGAAGCAGATATTGTATAGTCATAATCAAAGAAGTCAGCAATGAATGAATGTGCTTTACAGCTGACAGAACAATCCTTAGGAAAGAGACATTAGCAATATGAGTCTCTTGGGGCCAATCTATTACCGTTGGTACCATCAGTGGAAAAGGCCCTAACTCTAAAGCTAAAGCCTTTGCCATTACATCTATCCTATGCTTATTTAGGAGATTCTGTTACACTACTAGTAATCATCGCAAATGATAGTCAACATAGGAGGAGGATAAAAAGTTATTGGAGGTACTAAAGAGGTATAAAACTGTAATTGGATGGACCATAGCTGATATTAGAGCAGTCAGTCCTACTTTTTGCATACATAAACTCTTAATGGAGGACGCGTTAAAGTCATCAATGGAAGGTTGGTGCAGATTAAATCCAACTTTGAAGGAAGTAAGGAGAAAATAAGTGTTGAAAATGTTGGATGCAGGGATTATCTATCCCATTTCAGATAATTCTTTGGTGAGTCCAGTACATGTGGTGCCTAAGAAGGGGTGAAATTACAGTGGGAAAGAACGAAAACAATGAGCTAATTCCAACACGGTTAGTAAATGGGTGGAAAGGGTGCATGAATTATAGAAAGTTGAACAATGCCACAAGAAACTATCGCTCTCCATTGTCCTTCATTGACCAGCTATTGGAAATGCTAGTCGATAATTCTCATTACTGCTTTCTGGATGGATATTCAGGATACAATCAAACAACAATTACTCCAGAAGACCAGGAGAAAACAATTTTCACAAATCTTTATGGTGATTTTGACGTTGGGAGAATGTCTTTTGGTCTATGCAATGCACCTGAAACTTTTCAGAGTTGCTTGATGGCCATATTTTCTAACATGGTTGAAAAGTACATCAAGGTAGTTATGGATGACCTTTTCAATATTTGGAGATTCTTTTGATGACTGCTTGGAACACCTATCTCTAATGTTACAAAGGTGTGAAAAAATGAACTTGGTGCTTAATTGATAGAAGTGTCATTTTATGATGAAGAAATGAATAGTATTGGGACATATGATCTATTCATAGAGGATTGGGGTGGACAAAGCCAAGATACAAGTGATTGAAAAATTGCGATCTCCTAATTCAGTTAAGAGGATTAGAAGCTTTTTGGGACATGCAAAGTTCTATAGAAAATTCATTCAAAACTTTTCAAAGATTACAAAACCTTTGTGTAGCCTACTAGAGTAGGATGTGCCATTTAACTTTTTTGATGAGTGTTTAAATATCTTTAACACTTTGAAAGAAATGTTAACCACAGTATATGTTATAGTGGTACCAAATTGGGAATTACCTTTCGAACTTATGTTTGATGTCAGCGATTATGCGGTGGGAGCGGTGCAATGATAATGCAAGGGAAATATATTGCATATAATCTATTGTGCTAGCAAAATTTTGACAGATGCTAAGATCAATTATGCAACAACGGATAAGTCGATGGTAGCAGTAGTATTTGCCTTTGACAAATGGTGCATGCCATTTTTTGTTCGAGTCGAGCCAAACTTTTGCTCGACCAAAAAATCTAGGCTCTACCCGAGCTTTCGGCATGGGCCTTATTGAGCCAAGCCGAGCCGGACAGAGCCAAATTGGCTAACCTTTTTTTTAATAATTGGCTGCCTTTTTTAAGGCAGTCTTTGTTGCCTTTTAAAAGACAGCTTGTTGCCTTTAAATTGTTTTTTTTCTTCTTTTTTAAGGCTCGTAAGTCCGAGCCGACGAGCTACATGGGCTGGCTCGGGCTCAGGCCGACATCCTAAAATGGGACTCGGCTCGAGCCTCAAGTAGGGCCTGCTTGGCCTTTTCCTGGCCGAGCTACGGGTAGCCCGAGTTGACAAGCCAAATTGACACCCTTGTGAAGGTGCTTCAATGCAGTTTTTTTAAGCCAACATTATTTTTGGATTGTCACACATTTTGCAGATCATGTGATAAGCGTCAACGAACATGTAACATATCATCTCAATATTAGATGCCACTAAACAATATTTTTTAGGTGAAATCTTTGATATTTGAGGTATTGATTTTATAGGACCCTTCCCATTGTCCTATAATAATCGGTACATCTTAGTAGCTGTGGATTATGTATCAAAATAGATGAAAGACAAGGCCCTGTCCACTAATGATGTAAATGTTGTGGGGGGCTTTATAAATAAACACATTTTTAACAACTATGGATCACCTAGAGCCATAATAAATGATAGTAGACTCACTTCTACAGTCGATTATTTAAATTAGTGCTTCACAAGTATGAGGTACAATATTGAATTACCACACTTTATCACACTCGGACGAGTGGACATGTCTGAACTTCAAACAAACAGCTGAAAAGAATCTTGGAACTCACTGTGAATACATCTCGTAAAGATTGGTATAAGAAATTAGACGATGCTTTGTGGATTTATTGTACCGCTTACAAGTTGCCGGTTGAAATGTCACCATACTGGATGGTATTTGGGAAAGCGTTCTACCTACCAGTAGAATTTGAGCACAAGTTAAACTGGGCACTGAAACAGTTGAACATGGATTTAGAAAAGCTAGAAAAATGAGAATCTTACAGCTACATAAGTTGGAAGAATTCAAAAGAGAGCCATATGAAAGTGTATCCATCTACAAAGAAAAGACAAAGCAATGACATGACAAATACATCTAACATTGACTTTTCAGAGTGGGAGATCAAGTCCTCTTGTACAACTCAAGATCAATCTATTTCCAAGAATACTGAAATCGAGATGGTTCGGACTTTTCATGGTATCGCAAGTGTTTTTCTACGGTACAATCTAATTACATAATCCAATAAAGGAAATTTTCATGGTTAATGGACAATGCATCAAACACTATGTGGAGGACTTTTCCACAACTAAAAAAAGCCTTCAAATCGCTGTTCCAGTGTGATAGCGTACAACATCAAGCTAATGACTTTAAAGATTCGCTTATTGGGAGAAAACTCAAACTCTATACCTTTCTTATTACACAGATTTTAATTTTTAGATTGTTATCTTTATTGTTCATAATAATCTCATTGTGTTTTACAGGACAAATCTCAAATTTAGGGTGAAACCAAACACAGACAGAAGATTGGAAATCAAGTCATCAAATTTGGATTGAACCTAGGTGTCACAAGAATAGCGCTCACGGTGCTCGAAAGTGCCCCACCACAGGAAGCAGAGGCACAACCATCCCATTCCCGTCGACCTCCACTTGTTAATGAGTTGAATAAGGACATTATTAGTCGGATTGAGGCCATGGAGTTGCAGTTCACACAGAGGTAAGATAAATTGGAATTAAGGCATAAACATGCATCAATGAATGATCAATATCAGCAATTGTAGAACTCAATGCATACATAATATCAATATCAGAATGAATTCTTCATAGTGTTGACATCTGCATATCCCAACATGGCATTCCCCCATCAATAAACTTTTCTATATCATCTCGCTACTTAGAACCTGCCTCACCAGGGTGATGGCGATGATACCAATTGATGTATTCAGAGAAATCCTAACCTTCATTTGTATTTACTTTCACATTGGAGACAATGTATGTTTTAAGTTTGGGGAGTGAATCATCAGTTGTTAATTACTTTTGTCAATGTTCAGTATTTTGTGCTTATGTGATATGATTTTCTTTTGTGTGAAAAAAATGTCTTTTAGGCATACTTGTGTGAATTAGATAATCTTATTGGCAAGGAGTATGTATTAGTTTATGGATTGTAAATGAATTATGTGCTTTGGTTAAATTTTCTGCTTATTCATGTGCGGCGTGACAATATTTATGCATGATAATTGAGTTAAGCATCATACAGGAACATGAAGATTCATATGTATAGGCTCAATAAATGACTTATATTCTTAATATCTTAACCCCTAATCCACAACATCCTTTAATCGTATACATAATAATTTGGGGTGTTCCAGCTAGTGAAAGAAATTATTTAAGATTGTGGTGATTTCGTCCATGTTGAAAAAAATTGTGTGGAGTGTATTTTACTTTTTAGTATGAACTTGGTGATGATCAAATGTGAGAGTTCTAACCCCTATAAATTCTGCTTTTGTTATTATAGAAAATAAACATTGCACTTATTCATTTTACGCCCGCACATGTGCATTTTTTATATGAGTTAGTAAGTCCATAGGGATATCTTTGAACTTGGTACCCTTTGGTATTAAAAAAATAAGGGAAATATAGACTTGAAGCTCATTACAAGGGTCAAGAAGAGAAATAAATAGTGAGGTAAAAAATTGAGCCGAAAAAAAGAGAGAAAAACTTCACAAGTGCACAAGAGTGATTGTTGAGGACTTGAACTAACTTGTGATTGCACGGCGTAACACTTGATTCTTCACACACACACACACACACACACACACACACCCCTGTTTTGCATTGGATAAGTGGAAGTTTGGCTCTTGCATTGCTATTTCGAAGCTATTCATGAATGTGATATAAAACATCAATATTGTGTTAAAAGATAAACTATTTGACTAAGTTTTTGTTTGTGTGTTCCTGAGTTTTTTTCTCTTTGTGTTTGCTCAAGAACTGGTAAATTGTTAAGTTTGGGGATATTTTGATAAGTGTATTTTATTTACGAGTTTTATACTATTTTAATTTAATTATTGGCTACATATTATGAGTATTGAATGTTTTTAATGTGTTGATTAATGTTGTTTGATAGGTTGTTGAAGTGATGTAAATTATTGCAAAATTGGAGAAGATAAGGCTATTGGAATAAATCGATGAGAAAAGAAGAACAAAACGGAAAATGCGTTAATTTTCTATATCAAAAGAAGAAAAAATAAGACATATGATGGAGAGGTGACACCGATGTCACCTAGGCACCACAAAGGAGAAATAGCCAGCGAGGTGGGGCCCTTGCGCCACCATATGGTGCATTGGCGCCACCGTTAATAAGAGAAGGCCAGAGTTGTGGAGCCCAAGCGCCATACCCCAGACGCTGAGGTGCCACCCAAGAAAATAACATGGCGTTGAGGCATCGCTACCTATTAGCTAGGGCTCATTTTTAGCCCTTTTTAAAGCTTGTAAAAAACTTCACATCCGAAAAAAAACATGAGGGGAAGTATAAATAGAAGAATGAAGGTACTTTGAAGGGTCCCACATGTTGAGATATAAAGAACACATCTTGAGATTGAGGAGAGCGAATCAAAGGAGAAAAAAAATCAAGAAATCAAGGGTTTAAGGCATTGGTTGGAAGAAAAAGATCTTGGTGTAAGAATCATCCATTTTTCTACATCCATTTTTTCCTTTACGTATTATGAGTAGCTAAACTCTTTATTAGGGCGAACAATATAATCTACTTGAGACTCTTCATTTCTTTTATTTAATATTCTAGTTCTTTAAGAGTTTATGTGTTGATTTTGTTTATGTATTTAATGTTTTGAATTACTTGATCAATAATTAAATGATTTTGTGAATTTTCTACGAATTGAGATGTGAGTTTTAAATTTAGATCACATAGTAAATTCAGTAATTTAGTATAATATGTAGAGATACATATGTTAATTATTACAACAGTTATATGAATTTTTAAAATAGTTACGTTTAACTAAGATTGATTCACATAGAGATATGTGATTGAATTAGTTAAATGTGTTCAATAAGAACCCCGAGAGGGGTAAATGGATATATTTGAAGAATTTAATCGAACATTACATCAGATTTGTAAATTTTGAATTAAGACTTAAATGTGATCAATAGATGAAATTGTTATGCTCTAATATCCATTCCATATTTGAAACATCAACTCGATCTTTGTGTGCAATTTTGATATTTTCAATCAGTTAGAAATAGTTAAATCTAAAATCACCAAATCACAATTCTTTGTTTTCTTCATCTAATAGGAGTTAGAAATATTAAATTAGATGTTAAATTGTAGTCCTCGTGGGAACGATCATTTGAATTCAAATGTCCATTATATTATTAGTTACGATATTGTACACTTGCGTTAAGAAACGTAACAGGAGTGGGGTGGGGTCGTGGTGTTGGAAAGATGGTTTTAGTTCTTTTTTTTTATTTAATTATTTTAATTGTTTTATATGAAAATATATAAAATTATCATTTTACCCTTAAAATAATTAATAATATGGTCAAAATCATTTTTTTTGTCAACTAACGAAAAAGTAGATGGATTCCATTCATTTGGATTTCAGCGGTTAATTTTTAAAAGGTTTGAAACCTTCACTGGCACAAACAGAAGGTTTGGATAAGATTTGCTAAAAATTCAAAAAATTGGGACTGCTAATGCAATTTTTCCAAATAATAATCGAAATATCATAGAATGAGATGGGATTTGATGACTATCATGAGATTAAGGACGAGGTACTTCAACTAATGTTTTTTTTTACCATATTTAGGCAAGAACACCTAAAGAAGGGTGAAAAAAGACATGATCATAGATTGTTCCAACAATTTCACGTTGGTCATTGAATTTAACATTTTTTTTTTCAAAATTATTTTAACCACACATTTTATGGGACCACAAATTTTATTAACTTTTCATTTACATATTCCATCTAATTTCATAAAAATCTAATTATTATTAAAATTAAACACGAGCTTAATTTCATTCAAAACTGATCTTATGAACTCTTTTTTCGTACAGGAAATGAAGTTTGATGACCAATATAAAATCTTGGACAAAACTAAGAGTCTGTTTGGCACCAATTAAAATTTGATTTTAATTTAAGTCAAAGTCAAATAATCAATATTAACCATATCTTTCATAGGTTCCACAACTTTTCAACCACACATTTCAAAAATTTCCATCACAATTTACTAAAAATCTAATTTTAATTCTCACCAAACATTCTCTAAGTGACCAGTTTGGTCCCGTTTGATTCTTAGTCTTTACAGAATGAAAATGAAAAATACAGCCTTTATGAACCCCATACAAAAGATAGAAAGTAAAAAATAGTAACTGAATATAAATAATAATGATCATATTTTTTTTATTTTTATGTAGAAAAAATGAATATCAAACATGATCTTAATATTAAAAACTCGTGATGTCCCATTAATGAGGATAGACAACAACACTATTTACCTATTTTATGTCAAAAAGGCATTTCATAAGAGTTAAGAATGAATATCTATCTAGGATACTGCTATTGGAGTTTGCAGATGGTCCAGAAATGATTGATAAGAAATTTAAGCTTTATGAAAAGAGGCTGCTTGTAAAGGAGACAACTTACAAAAAGAGAGAGAGATTGAATAGAGAGAGAGAGATTGAATAGAGAGAAAGGTTTTGTCTCGAGAGATTGGATATTCAGAGCTTGAACCAAAGCAATTGATTTTTAGTTTCTCACGAGAGTGTTTTGATATTGATTTTAGGCCTCATTTGATTTTCATTTTAATTTGCATTTTCATTATTCTACTCATTTTCAACCACACATTCTTCAATAAAATAATATTTTCCATCACATCAATAAACCACACATTTCCCATCATATCACTATTTCAAAATTCATTTTTCTCAAATAATCTCTATCAAACACACTCTAATGAGAATAGAATTTTTTGAATAGTGATTGATGGAAGAATGTGTGGTGAAAAAATGATGAAAAGTTTTAGATTTGTGTGTAATATTATTTTATTTGAAAAATTTGTGATTGAAATGAAGAAAAGAGAAAAAAAAATGAGAATGAGAATGAGAATGAGAATAGAATAGGTGCCAAACGGACCCTAAAATAAGATTTTTAGTAAATTTTGATAAACATTATTAAAATTTGTAGTAAAAAAGTTGTGGATCCCATAAAATTGTTCTTACAATTAATTGTTGACTTTAAGTTAGAGTAAAATCTTAATTTTAATCCTACCAAACATGGGATTAATCAAGTACAATTTAAGAGGTAGGAAAAAAATAATTTAATTCAAGCATCAGACCGTGTCCTATTAACTCTTTTCCTATCGATTTTATAGCTTCATTGGCTATAATGATGAATTTCGTCTATTTGACTACCAAGACTTCGTTGCTGTAAATTAAACTTCAATTGAAGCTAGAGTGGAAATTCGGCGACTTCCACTACAATTAAATTTTGATATGTGAACTCCGTTACAAAAATCAATTTATGATAAGTTTTTCACTTTTTAAAAATAATTAAACTCCAAAAATCTATTCTAAAAATTATTCAAGTGTAAGCGGAAA
Organism: Osmanthus fragrans; assembly: GCA_019395295.1. Classification (NCBI taxonomy): domain Eukaryota; kingdom Viridiplantae; phylum Streptophyta; class Magnoliopsida; order Lamiales; family Oleaceae; genus Osmanthus; species Osmanthus fragrans. The sequence continues at coordinate 13,070,058 of CM033354.1, read as the reverse complement.
ACGAAGAAAAAAAATCTAGAGTTCGAAATCGACTCGATTCAAACATGAGTAATTTGGAGTGCAACGTAACTATTCCTTCATTTTAGAACAAAAAGAAGACATTCGCCATGGGTTCTGGGTTGGGGTGGGACTTGAATCAGGATAAGCTCTTTGTTCCTTTCTAATTTTTTACACTATTTTTCATTTATAAACTCCCAACAAGATTATAATGTTTTGTCCAAAATAAATAAATAAATAAAAAAAATCGATGGATAGATTGGAAACTCACTGCCAAGAAATGTTCGTTGGAACTAATTCTACAATTTTTCCCTAAGCTAGTTTTCACAAAATTGAAAATTACCGAATTTACCAATTATGAATGATCTACTGAGCACATATTTTCATTTTATGTTAATTACCAATGACGTATCATATAAATTTATTGACAATCGATAAGTCCTTGTTTGAGCCCCATTTAGGGGGCGGAGGGAGAATGAATTTTTGAATAGTATATTGATGAGAAATGTGTATTTAAAAAATAAGGACTTTTTTCGAATTTGCGTGTAATATTATTTTATTGAAAAATGTATAGTTGAAATGATGTTAAAATATTGTTGAAAAATGTATTTTTTCTCAAATAATGCTTTTTACTGTTGATGTGATGAAAAATATGTGGTTAAAAAATAAGAAAAAGTTATTGATGTGATGAAAAATATTATTTTATTGAAAAATATGATTGAAAATGAGTAGAAAAATGATGATGAAAAAAAAATGTGACTCAAACAGAGGCTAAATAAACTTATATTGAGTCTCAATATTTGAATTAAGTTTAAAATTTATTAATAAATTTATATAATACATTACTTATACTTAGATCCCGTTTGATTTTCATTTTTTCTTCATAAGAATGAAAAATATGATCGTTATCAATTATATTCAACCATTATTTTTGACTTTTTATTTCTTGTATAGAATTTATAACGATTATATTTTTTATTCTCATCCTACAAAAAATGATAATCGAACGGACTTTAACATAAGATGGACATTGATTCTCGGTACGAAACAAATTTCTTAATTCCCTCGCTCACACTTGACCCGCAAGTCAACGGCGTTCAGCAACGCATTATGTAGCGCCATAATATTATTATTTTTATTCAAGTAATTTTTTGGGAACAGAATCGCATTATTCTCTTACAATATTAACCTACTCACGACCTTATTTACACCATTATAAACCGTCCAATCATATAACAAGTTTCCATGACGTGGCAGGTCTGAGTTAAGTAGCAAGTTGGAATTGACTGCACTGGACAATTCTTCACCACATGCTACAATTGTCCTCGAAAATTAGACGCCATCCAACGGTCCAAAACCCACCTTTCGTTGCTTCTATGAATTTTACCTGTTGGATTAATTATTCTTGGCGAAACCGTACGATGAGATAATCAGATAAATCTGACCGTACAAAATTTGTAAAATTGAATTTCAAAAGCTAAGCTAGAGAGGGAGGAGCCACTCAAAGCCTTCAACCCTTCTCTTTCGAAAATCCCCCCCTCCTTTTTTTTTCTTGACAAATTATTCGTGTTTTACATACGTAATTCTATACGTATATACGGATTAAGAGGCTTCTTGATTGAGGTTTGATTAGTGAGGAATTTTAGAGCCTGACAATTATTGGATTTTTGTTTGAATGTGACCTGTGTGAACAGAGATACAGTCTTTAATTCCTGATTATTGACCTTTATATATTTTGAATTTGGAATTTGTTCATTTTTGGGTGTTCCTGTAAGGAAACTTGTATAATTCGTGTTAATTGATACGGAAAATTGCGTTATATTAGTTCCATTATCTAATGGAACAAAGTGAGGGAGGTGATTTCCTTCCAAAAGGGCCGCAGCAATCAGATGCTACTCCGGCAGCTGCCGCGGATTTTCCGGTGAGGAAGCCGGCGAGGCAACTGGATTTTACGGGGTTCGGGGATGGCGCATCATCATCAGTGGGATTGGCGTTGCCGGAGGTCTCTCAACCGCAACAAATACAGACGCTGAGCCATCTGAGCCAGCCGCAGCAGCAGCAGCAGCAGCAGCCACGGTTAGTGAAGCCAAAAAATCATCCGCCAAAGGCGCCGCCGCTGCCACAGATGCCATTTGTGACAATGCAACAAGCTCCACAATCGGCTGCGGCATCCTCTCATCCTTCTATGCGACCTGCTCTGTAAGTTTTTTCTTCTTCAAATTTCAATTTGTTAGACAATTTCGATGTTTTGGAGAAAATAAATTTATTGAGAGCTAAAGTTTAAAATTTATAAAAATCGGTAGGTTCGTTGGTCATTTATTTCAATTTAGTCACAAAGTTTCAATCTTTTCATTTTGAGCATTCGTAATTTTTAGAATAATCTTAGAATTCTTTCCTTATATAAAGGAGCTTCCCCAATAGACAAATTTGTCATCTATTCGATTATAGAAATTTGAAAGTCAAATAGACTTGATTGTTCGTTAATCTGGTTTTCAAAATGCTTTGTGGCCCTTCGAAACATAATTTCGCCTGTTCAGTTAGAAACTTTGGTGGAAGTCTTTATGTATTTGACTCCTTCAAGTCATTTTATATTTGACTCCTCTGTTTTTAACTCAGTTGATGAATGATTTCTGGGTTACATCACTACAAATGTGGATGCTAATCCCTATTCTTTGCTTCAAACATCATATTTTGCGTGCTTTTTGCCTCAGCAAGCAATTCTACAGAAACTTTATGCCTTAAGTGTAAGCTCTGATTTTGCTGCTAGTTTTGTTTTTGGTCCACTGATAAATAATCATGTGCCGTGTGCATGAGAAGGTTCCCATCTATTTTCTTGCCTTTAGTCTGCTTACCACAAATAATTGGGTTAATACCACTTGCAGTCATTTGAATATATAGCATACTTTTTGCATTTTTTGTTGCATCATAGCTCATAAAGATTCAGAAGTACGTCCCAGCAGATTCTCCTTCTCTGAAGCCTAATAATTTGAAGATGAAATATTAAAGCTAATTCCAGAATGTTTCTCTATCTTGGTTCTTTTACTTTTTGTATTATTAGATAGTGAAAAAGATAAGCAATTGATACCTTAATTAACTGTCTAATGATCTCTACTCATGCCTATATTATGCATGCAGCATATAAATTGATATACCAAGACAGTTCTCTTACTATTATGTTATAATTCACTCTTCATTCCTTCAGGAAACCTGAATCCCCAAGAGCGCGGTCAAGGCAAAACCAAGCAGAAGTTAAAGACGGTACTCCAAAAAAGCAAAAGCAGTGTAATTGCAAACACTCACGGTGTTTAAAGTTGTAAGTAGTTGTCACATTTCATGCCTTTAGTGGTATGGTAAAGTCACTCAGAAATATGTTGATTCCTTCACATTCTTGTGGTGAAATAATATAGTGAATGCTACAGCTATTATGGTAGTAAAATTAGGAAATTGAAGGATTCAGTATAAGTGCCTGCCGGGGGGGTGGGGGGTGGGGTTAGAATAGCCTTTTCTAACTTTATGCTCTTAAGTCAACCTTTTCAATTGGTTGTTGAGCCAACTTTTACGTGCTCGGTTTAGTTTAGTAAATAGTCTATTTTCTAGCTGGTGCATCTATAGTCCCCAACAATGTCAAAATCAAGGACATAGAACAGCCTTGTTGCTTTCACATTTTGAACTTTAGCCACATATTAGTGGTCTTGGCAGGAATTTCCCTAGGGATGGCAAAGGGGCGGGACACCTCTTCCCACACTGCCTCACTCCAACCCTGTCCGACGGGGCAGGACGGGGACGGGGCGGGAATTTGCCCCATTTGTTGTCCCGTTTAATTTTTTATTTTATTTTATTTATATTTTCAAAATTTCGAGTTATGCTATTATTCAAAGTTCAACCCTTAACCCAAAATTTAAAGATCATTCTATATTTTATGATCTTTTCATTCTCATTCTTCTATTCAAAGTTCAACCATCACATTAACTTTTCCTTCTTTTTCAACCACAAAATTTAAAGATCATTCTATATATTTAAATTTTTTTTTTTTTCTAATTTTTTCGATCAAGATATTATAAACTTGCTTTAATTAATTGGTATAAATCTTTCAAAAGAAAAAAATATTTATTTAACTATCGTGATTCAGAATTTGAGATTATATATTTTAATTATAATAAAAAGATTGAATAGGCGGATTTATAAATTATATAAAACAATTGTTAGTAATGTAAAATTTTAAATTGACAATTGTCTAATATAATTGTTGGATTAGAAATATTTTATAAAATTGTAAATACATTCAACAATATTTTAAAACTAACCATTTATCAAAATTCTATTTTTAAATTTTTTTTTTTCACGGGGCGGGGCATCCTCACCCCGCCCCACGACCCGCCACGGGACGACCCCCAACGCCTCGCCCGTCGGGGACGGGTTAAATTGTCATCCCTAAATTTGCCTATGTTTTGTAACTGAACTATTGGAAGACTTGCTAACTGATAGAATTCTTCGGAGATAATTCCATTTCAGGTCTTTCAACTATATGTAATTTATACTGATAAGTGTTTACCACTCCCTTATGTGTGTGCAGATAGAGCTAATAACCTTATACTATTCTAATGTGTTTGAGGATACCATGAGTCTAGCCACAGGCATTTCACTAGTAGATGACTCAGAATAACAGCAATATTAATGGATATATATAGAGATCTTAACTGATGTTTATAGCATATAGAAGGCCCATCATCATGGATCAATATTGATATCTTCACTTGATGCTATGTAATCGCTTCCCCTTTTAGCAACATTTACTTTGTGAAATAATCTTTTATAACTATGGAACCTATTAGGTAACAAATATCCAAAAGACTTAGTTGTATGTTCATTTATTAACCAATATGTAACTTATGGTGGCAAGTGGGCAATAAAGAAGACTATTTACAATTCTTTGAAGAATTTTGTTGACCGTGATAATTACCTTTTGTGTTTCTGAGAAATCATGTGAACTGTGCACACCTTTTCTGTTTCTCACCTGCTAAATTGTACATGTTCTGAACTGATAATTTTGTCTGGGTTGCTGACAGTTCAATGGTTTGAATTCTCCCACTAAATTAAGCATGTGGGCGTTAACTGCAAGCTGCTTTCGTATGTGGGTTTTTTTTTTTTTGTGATGCTTACCCTTTTAATGGTCAGGTATTGCGAATGCTTTGCATCCGGCGTATATTGTGATGGATGCAACTGTGTCAATTGTCATAACAATATTGAAAATGACGATGCCAGACGAGAAGCAGTTTTGAAGCTACACTGGAGCGTAATCCACAAGCTTTCAGGCCAAAAATTGCTAGCAGTCCACATGGAGCTCGTGATTGTAGGGTACTGTCAAAACTTAAAATGGCTGCCTATGCTATACGGATTGATTTGCTAGAGGACTTTTCTGTGATTAGCTTCTCATTGACCATAAAGTCTCAACTAATCGTAAATTAAACGAGTCTTTGGATTCAAAGCATGTTTGTCTAAGCTTAAAGAAGAAGCAAGTCACTTTTGAGTAAACAATTTTGTAGGTATATTTAGGTAAAACGTACTTCTATGTAAATTTCTGTTTGGCTAAGGAATTACTTTAAAGTAAAATAAATATGGTAAATGACCAAAAACTCATATACTATGTTAATGCTGTGTTTCTGTTGTAAAGTTGAGGGTACTTGGTCAAACTTTAAAAAAGTCACCTTTTTTTTGTTAAGTAGCCAATGTCTGGCTTTTAAAAAAATCCTTTATTTATTTTGCCAAAACCTATTAAAAGAAGCAACTTGTATTTTAGCAACAAATGTTTGGAAATTGTTAAGTTATGTAAAATTAACTTTGACCAGCTTTTAAGCATAGCCAATCATGCTCTTATTCTGTGTTAATCTCACTTTTCGTGCATCAAAACCTTCATCTTTTGTACGTTAATCTTTTGTCTCAAGGACATATTATTCTATTTTTTGTCCCTTTTAATGTCCATCCCTGTATCATTATAGCCTGACCAAAGACAATAAATTCGGCCCAAGTGTCCTCTTAATCTTTTGAATGCCTATATGTTTTACTTAACTATAGGCATATCATCTACATATAGTGGTAGATAGATAGCTTCCCAATATTCTATCCTTGAGTAGTTTATGATGCTATCATAATGACTTCACTTGAAGACAATTCGAAATACAAACAATTCAAACCATTTTTATTATTTCCTTGTTGATTACTTCAATCTATATAGTGATGTGCTAAGAAGATATGCTAAATCCTGATTTTGTTCTTGTTTAAATCCCATTGTATGGTTCATCTAAGTCATCTCTCTAAGCTCAGGAAGACATATTTGACATCTATTCGTCATCACTCTAAGTTGAAGTTGGCAACTAGGGCTAGAACAAATTTAATGGTGGTGTATTCTAGAACTTGAGAGAAAATCTTATTATAGTCTACTCTTCTTTGTGGATACTTCTTTGCAACTAAACTAGCATGAAACCTAAAAGGTTCATCAGTGGTTATTCTTCCTTTGCCTTATAGAAAGTTGCATGGTGGAAGAGGAGCTGTTGCTAGGCTATATGAAAAACTAGACAGGAGAAGAGATGGTGCACTGTATCATAATGTAAACACCCAAGTTGAATCTAATAAATTTCTTAAGACAATAAGGCTGATTTACATCTTATTTTAAGAAAGACATATTTAAGATGCTATTTAAAATGTGCATTTTTTTTATTATTTATTATTTTTTATAATAATAAAGAGGCACACAGTTTAAGAGAATGTTACATTCTTCTATTGATTCAACATACCCTACAGATTCCATGTGCACTAAAAAAGTAAAAATTATTTTAGCATCATTTTCTATTTGATTTGCACCACAAATAAATATATTAATGTTATTTGTATTGATGTGTCCTAGTTTTCTAAATAATCACTTGTTGGTATGTTCATGTCGTGTGCATCTGTATCCATTTCTCGTGACGTGTATGTACTTCTTAGTTTACTATTAATCAATCTGTGCCTATGTAGTCTATTTACAAGCACATGGTTCTTATGCAGGGATACCATCTCTTTCGCTATACCCTTATGTTATTATGCTAAGTACTATCAGGTTGTTAGGGTCCTTGGACTGGTGCATTAGTTGGTCATTATACATATTTTCTTTTATATGTAGACACTAATTTGTGCAAAATCCTAAAATAGGAAACTCTTCATTGGGAGATGAATTATATAGCAGTTAGACAGTGTAGAATGAGAAATGTTTTGGTAAGTAATAATTAGGAGATCATTTAGATAGCAATTAGATAATGTAGAATAAGAAGTTTATTGTCATATAGTGCCTGGAGCTCTTCTTGCATTGATGCCAACAAGCTTGTGGAGATGACAGAGAATAAGAACGAGGCACTCTTATAGTATCCAATGTACAAGGAAAACCATATCTAATGTCGAGTGACTCTGTTATGCCGTTGAAGTCCAATGTCAACTGGGCATGGACAACGTCATTAGTACACAAAGCCTGGCTTAAAGTGTTCAACTTATGACACATCATCTAATCATGGTAAGATCAGTTATTGAAAGGATGTGAGACTGATGGAAATATTGATTTTCAAGGAAACTCACATTTCTAAACAAAACCTTTATAAGCAGTACTATACATATATACCCAATAAAACCACATCATGTAGATTGGGTAGCAAGTTTGTAGCATTTAGTGGGTGACTGGGCAAAACAAACGCACCTAAAAGTATGAATGAACTGATACTCAGGGTGATTACTGAATAAGCAGTGATACGGAGTGTCATATTGCACGGTTTGCATAGGCAAGCGATTAATCAAATAAACGATAGTAGACAAAGCTTCAACTTAGATTTTAGATGGAACAAAAGATTCAATTAAGAGAGTACAAACAACATCCAAGAGATACCGAATCTTGGGCTTAACTACCCTATTTTGTGGAGAGGTGTATGGACAAGAGTGTTGAGAAAGGATATCCTTCTACTTCAAGTAATTCTGAAAATTGTGAGATATATATTCCCTGAATCAGAACGTAAGACTTTAATGCAAGCGAAAAATTATGTTTTAGTTAGAGTAACAAAGGTCGGAAACGCATATCACATCAGTTTTAAATTGAAGAAACACTCAAGTGAAACAACTATAATCGTTGATGAAAGTCATAAAGACTTGTATTGAGCATGTGAAACGATTGGACTAACACCCCAAACATCAGAATGAATGACTTGAAATCATTTTGTGACACGACTTCCGTGCACAGGAAAATGTAAGCTCTTGCTTTTGCTAAGTTTATAGGTAGCACAGTCGAACCACAACTAAGGGCTGAAAAATTATCGTTATTCCCAAATGATCATGTTTCATTAGATGTGTTAATGCTATAGAATTTGAATGGCTCAATCTTTTATGTCACACCCTCACTTTTATTCGGTACTGTAGTACAAGTTAAAGACATTAAACTAGGTATAGAAATAGAGAAAATAAACGTCCTACTTTTGGCCCATTTACGATCACCGTCCTAGACATTTGATCACCCACAATACAACCACCACGAGAAAAATGAACATCACGGTTAGTATCCACCAATTGGTAGACAGAAATCAAGTTTGTAGACAACTTCAGTGATACAAAATTTTTTTTGAAACCATATTTAAGAGTACTAAGAATAGTAGTAGGAAGCAAACTGCCATTAGCAATCTGAATGTGTTGGGCATCTTCATACTTGCGAATACCATATAACATATTCATGTTGCTAGTCATAAAGTTTGAAGCACTCGAATCCACAAACCAAGAAGGTGGGAGTTGAAAATTCTTACCTTGAAGTCTAAAAGCAGATAAAGCTGACGTAATCATTTCTTGCACCATCTAGGGTATGAGTCTGGGCTGATTAACACCCACTAGTGCAGTCGAGGTGGCTGCAACATTTCGTGAAAGATCGGAAGCCATCGATGGGATTTGACCATTCGTACAAAATGTTTGTGTCTGTTTGTCTTGGAGTCGTATTGGACATTCCTTAATGATATGGCCATCCTTCTTACAGTATTTGCAAAATTTCGTACAATATGTCCATATTCGTTGAAGCTATAGCATTGAATTTTTGATTGATTTTTCTTCTTCTCTAGCAGCATAGGTTAAGTTCACCACGTTGGAATAAATCCTATCTTATGTCATTCCAAGTTGGGTGGACAATGACTACTCATTTCTTAACAATTCACAAAGATAGACATTAAAGAGGGAAGGAATCACGGTCCCCTTTCGGTCTCCTAAACTAAATGAGGATCTAGCTGTTACTCATGTTCCAGCTGGCTAGTTTTTATTAGCAAGCTTGATCGGATAGTTTCAAATTCTGATATCAACTTCATCATAAATTGATATCTCTGACTCTTTACATGAACCTTCTGAACTGCATCTAATGCTTCTTGAGAAACTTAACATGAATAATGCCTGAATACTCGCTCCATAACGAAGAAACCTACTATAGAATAGTTCAATTGACAGATGACCTCGACTGTAGTTAGCGATCTCCAACTCCAGATGAAACCTTCTAGCATTATTGTGTTGACTGTAGATATGCCTCATATTCCCATATCTTTTTAGTAGTTGTGAATAAACGATGATTTTTCACCATGTAAGGCTCAATAGATCACAACAGCCAAGACACAACTCTTGCATCATTACTTTCTCATTGAACAAGATCCATGCCACTGCTAGGTGCTTTACTCTTGCCATCTATATGGCCCACTACTCCTTCCCTTTCACAAACATTCTAAATTGGAAATCCAGGCCAAACGATTTTTTCCATTAAAACGCACAATAGTGTTTCTCGTGACATCATGAAACAATATTGACTTCTGAATTAGAATTCCCAGGCCAAACGATTTTTTCCATTAAAACGCACAATAGTGTTTTCTCGTGACATCATGAAACAATATTGACTTCTAGTACACATAAACTCAAGAAAAGAATTCAGGCAATGTGCAACAAACTAAATCTGCTAATAAGAAAAGAAGCTCAGAAAATTTGCACCACAATATCCATAAAAGATTGAACTCACTGGTATCAAGAGACTTTGATAAAAAACTGCAACTAATACCTTCAAACTGCAGAATAAAGCAGCCAAGAAACAGCAAAAAAATTTCCAAGAAAACACACCCTAAGATCCACAAAATTGACTAGAAAACCAAAGAGCCTCGCGAAGGGCTAAACTAGGATACTACGAGAGATTTAGACAACAAAGCATTTTGGTTCAGAAAATAGCTCTGATATCATGTCAATCTGTCCGAATGTGTATATTTCATTGTGTTACAAAGTCATGAATTTATAAAATTATATAGCTGTATTTATTCTACAAAAAAGAAAAAAACTTGCTTCCTAAAATACTACCTTACAATCATGGAATACTCTTAAAGTCAGCCTTAATTTATACACTTATGGAATCAACTAGCAATCAACCATCATCAGCAAATCAGCCTTTGACTTCCCATTTTATAAGGATTGATTAGTTCCCTGATTTATGCTGCACATCCAATTAATATGTCCAAGATGAGGGTTACAGTTTATGTTGTTAACTGATGTTATAGTTTTAGTGAGCAAGACTATGAGATGATAAATGTTAGAAATTTTAAAGAGTATTTTGAAATATAGAGGCTTTTGTTAAGGTTTACTAAAGTGGAACATATAGAATGTTCTTTTAGCCATAATAGAGAAAACATATGATAATGGAGTTCCAATAAAGAATTGTATTGTTCGAAGGAGTGATTATATTAGGAATTTAGATTGAATTGTTAATAATAAAACTTAAACCAGATGGAATGCATGAATTTTAAGTGGACTGAAAGAAATGGAAATGTGATATGTATTTTACGTGGCTGGAAGTTACTTGTCAAGTTAAAATATCAATTCTAGAAAGTGAATAAATAATTATTAAAATATTGGGAAAATAATTATGGACCAAGGAAGCTCTTGTTCACAAGAGTGATGTGATCTCTGTGGAGCATTTTAGAAGTGAGAGAGGTAGAACAATTCTTTTATGACATGACCTTTTTGTAGAAGTCCTATGGGATAAAATAGATGGCACAAAAAGTATTCATGTAGCTGATCCCAAGTTTATGATTAAATCTGTTGTTTTCCACGAAAAAGGATTCATGTAGCTGATCCCATGTTTATGACTAAATCTGTTGTTTGTTGTGGAAAAACGGCATAAGTGATTGAACAAGAACATTTCTGTGGATTTAATGAAATTCTATAACTTGAACAGTTGAACCTTAATGTCATTTTTTTCATAACCACCAATGAGCTGTGTTGAAGAAACCAACATCATTATATAATTCAATACATCCTAAACTTGCTTTTTTAGGTTTTGTTGTTTATGTTTGGCATGTTTTGAACTGGTTTGAAATATATGCAGGAAGAAATTGGGGAAGGTTTAGTCTTGGCAAAGCACAACAAAGGATGCCACTGCAAGAAATCAGGATGCCTTAAGAAGTATTGTGAGTGCTTCCAAGCAAATATTCTTTGTTCTGAAAACTGTAAATGCTTGGACTGCAAAAATTATGAGGGAAGTGAAGAGAGGCAAGCTCTGTTTCATGGAGATCATGCCCACAACATGGCATACGTTCAGCAGGCAGCAAATGCTGCCATCACTGGTGCTATTGGATCCTCTGGATATGGATCTCCTCCAATGAACAAGAAAAGAAAAGGTCAGGAACTCTTCTTTGGATCAACAGTAGAGGATCCTATGCAGAAGCTCCGGCAATTTCAACAGGTAAATATAATTTGTGTTGTTGAAATTGACATACTTTTAGAGTGGTGGAACATCGTTCGACTTTTATCTGAAGAATACTTTCTTTCTATTTACAGGCAGACCAAATCAAGGCTTCTTTAACTTCCTCTTCATTGCCATTGATTCCTGGTGCTTGTGCTAGTAATGCATTAACTTTGGGCTCTTCAAAATTTACCTACAGGTATAAATGTTACCTTCTATCTGAAAAGTCCTTCTTTAGTACTAGTTCAGACAACTAACAAGTGCATGATGTCTGAAGATCTCTCCTAGATGGTATCATTCAACCCCAGGACTTGAAGGAACTTTGCTCAGTGTTAGTGGTATACTCGGGAGAAGCTGCCAAGATGCTTGCAGGTAAATATAGATTTGTGAAGACTCCCAAGTTTCTCAGATCAGTCATGTTATTTAAATTATCTGCACATCTTAGTTCCTATTGTTTATAAGAGGCATACTCTACTAGCTAGCAATGATGTGTTCAGGAAAAATTCCTTCAAAATATTAACATGAAGACGGAAACCTTCAGCAAATCTGTAGATTGTTGTATGAAGTTTGTCAAATACACAAGTTAATACTGAAGAATAATATTCAGTGCCAGATAGTTTTATTAAAGATAGTGTTATAGTTCCTTCGATAGTTTTGAGCAAGTTGGATCCCAGATAATTTATTAGGAATTCGACACCCAAGTGCGTCTCTACTAAATTATACTTCAAGACAATGTGTTTTGGTCTCCGTCTTAAAAGCAAGAGTCAAATTAGTAATACAATTTAACCCTGAGGGGTAGCTCAGTTGGTCAGGCTTTGGGTTTGCTCCCTAATGATCATCAGTTCGAGTCCCCTCAGAGCCACTGAGGTAAGTATCCGGCTGTAACCCTGTGAAATTAGTCGAGGTGCGCGTAAGTTGGCCCGAACATCCACGGTCATAAAAAAAAAAAAAAAATTAGTAGCACAATTTAAGCGTTTAGATGAAGTGGTTCTATATATTGCTTTCACAACATAAGAGATCCTTCGTGGCATTTCAAAAAATGTTGATGAAGTGCACTTAAGTACTTATTGCTTGTCGATGGATATGATTAAATGTTGCCCTTTTCAGTACTTGAAAATGCTCTAAATAATATTCTTCCAGAGGAAAGAAAAGCTGCAGAAAACCAGGCAGAGAACCCTAGAGAAACCTTGCCGGCTTCATCAATGCAAGATCAATGTCAATCCCCAAAGAATGCAAGAGCCGAGAAACCTTTGATTGATGATCTATCAAGTGGCAACCAGGCTGAGACGAAAAACTCTGAGGAGTCTACTTCCAATGGAGCTGATGACTCACAAGGAAGGCCAATGTCTCCCAGTACATTAGCTTTGATGTGCGATGAACAAGATACAATATTTACTACTGATGTCTCCCCTAATGTGCTACCAGGCCATAATGGTGTGACTACACAGTTACTGAATAGGCAGGATCTGACTGTAACCTATGCAGAGCAAGAAAGAATTGTTTTGACAAAATTCCGTGATTGTCTTAACAGGCTCATCACATTAGGAGAAATAAAAGGCTAGTTTTTGTTTCCTCTTCATTTTGCATTTTGTCCTATAAAAATATTCTTTACATTGGTCATTTGCAAAATACTGACTCATTTGTTGCTTGTGCAGAAACAAAGTATTCTTCATTGGCACAAACAGAATCACATCTGCAAAATGAGCTAACCAGCTATGGCACAAAAAATGTGAGAACTGAGACAAGGAGTCCACAACAACCAATTAGCAATGGTGTTGGAAAGTTGGTGCTTAACCAGCCACGACATCTTCAATAGGTAGTATTGCAGCAGTAGTTGCTGCCAATAATGAGCCACATTCAAAAAGTATCCGCCCCTAGCGTACACTGTGAAAATGGGGTTGTAGTACCAAAAACTAAAGATTGATGTAAATGTTTAGGACAAGACATTTACATAGAAATATGCTGATCTCTGTAATATTAGGCTGGTCTTTGGTGCAGCGGCAAATATTATATAGAGTCCATTGTTAGCTAGGATTGAGTAGTCTGAAACATTTTTATGTATTCACTGATACATTAACTAAATTTAAAATTTTACAAATATTATTGAAGAAGTTTCTTAGGAACATGTTTAAATGCAAAATTTGGGGCTTTTTTTTAAACTTCAAACTTGGACGTTTTGTAGATTAATGATCTATAACCAGAAAACACTAAAGTTCTGATTGAGATATGCACTATTTTTCTTGAAATAAAAAATGCTAGTTTAAAAAATTTAATGTTTCTTCTTCCCCAAACCTCCAGTCTCCTTGCCTAGGGATGTCAACAGGGCCGGGCGACCCTTCTGGTCCCCTGTTTTCCTTGGAGATTTTCGAGGTGGGGTGGAGTTAAAAACTCCATCCCCTCATTGTCTCGTTTCCAGGTAGAAATATGAAGATGGACTGGGGATGGACAATGAATGGACGAGGGTGGGGACAAGTCTATGGAAGTTGGAGTGAGGGAGGAAATTGAATCTTCAAATTCTCATTTATTTTATTCGAAAGTGAAGGTATAATAGTTTTTTTCGCTCATAATCTCTGGTCATGTGAACATCTATTTCATATGATCGGTCTCATGCCCTGATAAAGAATGTGTAAAATTGTCACACTTTATGACATTAATCCTTATCTATACAGAGTGTAGTTAATCTCAAATTTATTGAGGATGAGACAGTTTTGTGGAAAACGTAGTGCAATTGTGCAAGAGAACAAAATTTTTAGAAATGTTTGAGCCACCATTTATTGTTGGAAATGAATTTTGTAATAGTTAATTTTTAGATAACGCGTGGTTAAAAAGTACGTGAAAAGTATTTAAATATAAGAATGTGTAATTGAAAATGAATTTTTAAAAAAAAAAAGTTTTTATTTATTTATATTTTTTTTTTAAAAATACAGATCAAACAAGGGCTAATTCGACAATAGCCCAAAGAAATTTGCGCAGACAAACCATGCTATATCCACATACAATAATAGAAAACGTAACTGATAGTCAACTCACAATTATCACAAAGGGTAATTAACACAAAATGTCCATATATTTCAATGTTATTGTGTAAAATGTCCCTACATTTCATTTTTTGACATTTTCACCCCTATTTTTACCTTCATTACAAAAAAGGTTTTTTTTTCAATAAAAAAATATAAAATGACAAATATACCATCCTATTTAAATAAAAATAAATAAAATAAAATTGAAGAAAAATTAAATAACAAATTGTAATTATACTCCCAAACATTTAAAAAAAAAAATGTAAATGAGTACAAATAAATTATTAAAAGGGTAACTAACACAAAACACCCATACATTTCAATATTAGTGTGCAAAAATTCATACCTTTCATTTTTTGACATTTTCACCATTATTTTGACATTTCATTGCGAAAATCATTATTTTAATTTATTTTCTCAATTAAAAGATGTAAAATGACGAATGTATCATCCTACTTAAATAAAATAAAATAAATAAATAAATAGCAAATTGCAATTATACTTCCAAATTTTTCCAAAAAAAAAAAAAACAAATAAATTTCAAATAAATAATTGAAAAAGAAATAAAAAACACTTTATTTTTTTAATTATTTTTTTGAAATTTTTTTGTATTTTAAAAAAAATATGGGAGTATAGTTGCAATTTGTCCTTTATTTTTTTTATTTAAATATGAGGGTATATTTGTCATTTTACAGTTTTAAATTGAGAAGATGGATGAAAATGGTGATTTTCGTAATGTAATGTGAAAATAAGGGTGAAAATACCAGAAATAAAAGGTTGGAACATTTTGCACAATAATATGGAATTGTGAGGAATTTTTGTGTTAATTACCCTTTTAATAATTCATTTGAACTCATTTGTAGTTGTTAAAAAGTTTGGGAGTATAATTGCAATTTATTTTTTTATTTTTCTGTTCTTTTTTTTATTTAAATAGAAGTGTATGCTTGTCATTTTACATTTTTATTGATAAAATGACCCTTTCCGCAACGAAAGATGAAAATAGGGGTGAAAATGTTAAAAAAAAAAAAAATGAAAAATAATGACGTTTTGCATAATAACATTGAAAAATATGGACGTTTTTGTACTAATTACATTTATCACAAACTATACCTTACTTCACAACAATGGACACTGAACGTAGCATTGAAGTCAATCAATGAGTTCTACGTTCAAGTTTAAGTCCAAATGAGGGACATCTCTTATGTATAGAAATTCACCTAATAAAAATTAGTCACTGTTGGTAGATTTTTAATATTTTATGGTGAGTTTCTATCACAAATATATATTAATTTGTGTTGGAATATTGTTCAACATATATCATGAGAGTGATTTGGAAGCGATAGAGGTGATCAACCATGAGAAAGACAAATAAAATCAAAACGAGAACAAAAAAGATGGAGGCCAAAAAATGGCCAAGGCGATCGCCCAACCTAGTTTATAAATTACATAGGAAAATTTAGTGAATTGGGTGATGGGTACAAAATTTTGTTACCGTTGCTTTGAATTCTTGTGTCGTTTTGAAGAGTTTTACACCTTTTTGACATGATTTTTGCACATTTTCTTACATGGAGGTTGTAGTATTTTATATATGGATGGTTTTTATGTTGGAAAACATATCTTTAACATCAAATTCATTCAATCACTTCCAAAATCAAATATTAAACTCATTTTCATTATTTGTTCTAAAAGTTTATTTCCAAGTTTTGTTTTGCTAGATTCAAACTTGGATTAAGGTTTTGATTACTCCTACAAACTATTTGCTATAAAAGCCTTCAAGCACTTATTCCGTTAGTGGCAAATATCGTTTGAGGACTTTCCATTTTGGTGAAATATCTATTCCTGGTTTTTTTTCTTGTTCTTCATCAACTTTCTGAAACGATATTCTTTACATGGGGAACGAGATTACTATGGCTGCGGTCAAGATGATGAATCAAGATCTTGTGAGACTTGATAGATTTGACGGGTCTAACTTTACAAGACGGGAGACCAAGTTGAAGTTTCTTACTACTTCGAAGATCTTCTACATTTTGGATCCTAAATTGGAAGCATTACTGGAACCAACGCCTGATGACATTGAAGAAACAAATGCGGAATGGAAGAAGAGACAAAAAGATGAATTGACATATAGAGGTCACATTCTTAATACTCTTTCCGATCGGTTATACGATCTCTACACCAACACCACTTTGACAAAGGAAATTTGGGAAGTACTTGAAAACAAATACAAAGTTGAGGAGGAAGGTACCAATGAGTTTTTAATTTCAAAATTAAAGGATTTTAAAATGTTAGATAATATTCCCTTATTGTCTCAAGTACATTTACTTCAAGTGATGGTCAATAAATTGAAGGTTGTGAAGATCGAACTTCCCGAATGAGCAATTATTGCTAAATTACCTCAAACTTGAAAAGGTTATAGGAAGAAGATTCTACATAACTCCGAATATATTTCTTTGGAACACATACAAAAACATCTTCACAGAGATGAAGAATTAAGGACATGAGATAAGATCGAAAGTTTTTTTAATGGCTCATCGGAAGCAAATGACGTGGACAATGTTGATCACTCCAACAAATACAAAAAGAAGGGGAGGCGTCTTGGTCCTAAAAAGGATCAAGGAAAGTTAAAAAAACAAGTTTAAAGGACCTTGCTATATTTGTGGAAAATCGAAATACTATGCAAAAGATTACAAGCATAAAAATTAAACAAAGAAAGAGAGAAATGTGAACTCTGTTGAAGAAATTATCGTTATAGTGAGCAAAATCAATGCAATCCAAAGCAAAGTTTTGGGATGGTATAATACCTGTGCTACAATCTATATTTGTTATGATAAGTCTCTTTTCAAAACTTATCATGACATTGTTGATGGACAAGAGATTCAAATGTCAAATGAAGGACGATCAAAAGTGATTGGCAAAGGGAACATTGATATTATCTTCACTTCGGTAAAGAAGATTATTTTGACGAATGTTCTTCATGTACCAAAAATGAATAGAAACTTAGCAAGTGGGGTTCTTTTGGGAAAATCGAGAAAAAAAAATGTATTTGAGTATGAAAACTTGTATTAACACAAGTTGGGTACTTTGTTGGTAAAGGCCATTGGAGTGAAGGAATAGTCAAACTATATACCGTTCAGTATGATTTTAATAAAAATAATTCTTTTGCTTATATGATTGATTCATAATTGAGTAAATAAATTTTTTTATACTAAAGTGCATGATAGTATAATTATATTTGTATGTCTTTACGTGGATAATTTTTTAATCATTAGTAATGACATAAAAGGAATTAAAGAAACAAAAATGTTTTTATCATCTACGCTCAAAATGAAGGATCTTGAAGAAATGGATATTATCATCGGCATCAGCACAAAACCCCTACCTATTGGGCGAACTGTTGAAAACCCCCTACATTTTGGAAATAGAACAAAACGTCCCTCTTTGAAATGTTTAGTGTTAAACATCCACCTACCATCTATTTTCTCAATAAAAGTTTATGAAATTACAAATATACCCTTCCAATTGAATAAAACAAAAAGGAAAGAAGAGAATAATGAAAAATTAATTGCAACTATAGCTCCAAACGTTTTAAAAATGTACAAACGAGCCCAAATAAATGATTAAAAACCAAAACTAAAAAAAAAAAAAAATCACGTTTATCTTCCTCATTTCACCATTCACCATCGTCGCTACCGCTATCGCAGCTCAGCCACTCTACATCCATCACCAATTATCGTGTTTGCAGGTGCAAATTCTCTCCTCAACAACATCAAAAACTGTTCTTTCTCATCAATTACTAATGTTGTTGGTACGGGTACTACTGTCCTTTCAACATTTTCGGGTTCAGAGGGATTTTGTAGGTTTGGTTATCAAATGAAGGGGATGTCCGTAGCCTTAGATTTTGGTGATGCTGATTCTATTGAAATGGTCAGTGTGGCAGCGATTTCAAGGAAAAAATACCAATCTATGTTCCAAATGGAGGTAGGACTCTACCAATTCCACCATCTCCAATGCCGGAGCTAATTGTGAGCTCCTTCCCGTTCCTTTGTCTCTCCAGATAGGAAACATTTCTGTCCCTCATTTTTTCATGCTATTATCTTGGAGAATTTAAACCTACGCAAAAATTGGTATACGTAAAGCGACTGAGCGACAGTAGTGAATGGTGGTGGTGAGAGAGAAATTGGGAAGATAGTGATTTTTGATTTTTTAGTTTTGATTTTTAATAGTTTATTTGGACCCGTTTGTACTTTTTAAAGACATTTGGGGCTATAGTTGTAATTATATATTTTTAATATTCTCTTCTTTCCTTTTCTTTTTATTTAATTGGGAGGGCATATTTGTAATTTCATAATTTTTTATTGAGAAAATGAACTGTAGGGGCGTAATTTATACTAAACGTTTCAAATGGGGATGTTTTGTTCTATTTCCAAAAGGTAGGGGGTTTTCAACAGTTTGTACAATAGGCAGAGGATTTCGTGCTGTTTAGCTAAGTTAAAAATGATGGTAGAAGTTATACATTAAGCCAATTACATTATGTTGAGAATGCGATAAAAAGTGTTGACCTATGGTTGACTTCTTGTTTTAATTATCACAAACAAATTGTTTTTATTTCTAACAAATTGAATTCAAGTTTTTATAGAGATTATTGTAAAATCGATAAAATTGAAGACACGAGATCAAGAAATTTGCAATTGATGAACAACAAGGAAACAAAATTGGCAACTGATGGACGTAAAGATAAAAATTGAGCACTCACGTCAAACTGCCTTGAAGAAAAAGTCAAACGTCAAATACCGAAATATTAGATGTACATACGCTGAATTTGCATGTAAAGGTAAAACACCTTAATTTTTAGCATTGAATCGACATTAACTCAAAAATAATTTTTATACACGAGAAAAATCAAAGTTACAAAAATGAATGCATACAAATTATTTTCAAAAGGTAAATATTTCAACTCGACAATCCAATGTTTACAAAGTCACTTACCTCGGAAAATCAATAAGAAAGTCCTTCAAAAGCCTATATTGATCAAAATTATCACGAAGGAAAGCGTTCGGGGACACTCTGCCCATTCGGACGTTCGGATTCCCTAACGATAGGGTTGTACAAAAAATCGCGAAACCGCAAACTGAACCGTAACCAAAATGGTTTGAAACCGTTGGTTCGGGTCCACGTGGACTCGCGATTTTTTTCCCTCAAACCGAACCAAACCGTTTCAAAATGGTTTAGTTTAGGTTTTGATTTTCAAAAATCGCAAAAAATCAAACTGAACCGCACTTTTTAATTAATTTTTTTTATGAAATTATAAATTTTCATATATAATTGTATTAAAGTATAATTTTTAGAATTTAAAATGTAAATCAATTAGAAATGATACCTTCAAAGTAGACCCAGAAATTCAATTTTCGAATTTATAGCCAAACCCAAGCCCAAGCCAAAAAAGAAAGAAAGGAACAACTGAAAACCCAACTCAAAGTCTCAAACCAAAACCTAGATTCTATTTTTAGTTTTAAATTTTACGTCTCTGACTCTCAATTGGAATCATCGTCTCTGGCTCTCTTCGATTTCGTTATCTTCTCCCTAAGTGTATGTTCTCTTTCTTGTTCATCTTTCAACTCTTTCTGTAGTAAATCTAATTCAGCACGTTCAGATTCGTCCATTGTTTTTTTTACTCTTTACATACCTAGACTTAGACTTCTTGTTTTTCTTCTTTATTTCTGTTTGTTTCCTTTGGCGAATGTAGATCAATTTGATATTCGACATTCAGTCCATCCGAGCAGTGGATCTAGGAGCTAGCCACTATACTATCTTCAGTGAGCAACATTGTAGGTACTGCAATTTTTAGCTCCAAATTTGGTTGTAAATTTATTATGTTCATTCTGATTTTGCATTCAATAAAAATTTGTGACTTCAGATACACTGACTACCTTGGAAACTTTTGGTAGAACTATAATTTTGGAAACTTTGGTAGACTATAATTTTAGGACTTTGCCCATTGGAACTAATTATTGAGAATTGTAGTAATACTGATTATTTAGTAGTATTTTGATTATTAGTAGTGTTTGATTGTGATCATTAGTAGTGTTCCTTCGCAACTTGCTTTCGGTCTTTCTAAATAGATTCCTTCTATTTTTAAAGCTAAACTTATGCAAAATATGCAATCTGAGAAGAATGATTTGGTTGATTATTTGTCTGATCGTTGTGAAGATTTGACCGATCCCAATTTTGACATTTTAGAATGGTGGAAATTGAGTGCGCACAAGTACAAAATTGTCTCCAAAATTGTTAAAGATGTATTAGCAATTCAAACATCCACGGTCGCTTCAGAGTCAGCATTTTTCACGAGTGGTCGAATTCTTGACTCATTTAGGAGTTCATTGGGTGCAAAGATGGTTGAGGCCTTAATATGCTCGAAGAATTGGTTGCATAGTAGCAATGAACCTATAATGTTTCGTCAATATTTGGATGAGATAGAGGTATTGGATGACTTAGAGAAAGCTGTTGAAGGTGACATTTGTTTTCTATTATCAATTTTTTTATTTTTATGAATATTGTTTCTTAGGTGCTTGTTAATATCATTAATAAGGACTAATAAATGTTTTGATATTTGCATATTATATAGATGCCGAATCATGTGTTACAACAGGTGATATTAATCCAATTTTTATAAAATGAGAGGTTAGTACTGATCATGTGGTTTGTACTTATTCCGATATTGTTGCTTGTAAAAGTTTGAGTGGTGCTAGCTTAATACTATCTTTTTTGCATTTTTGTTATATATCGAATTTCAGACAAATATAAATGTAGTTTAACATTTAACATTATTAGTGTTCGTTTAAATTTATATGTTAACTTGTTTTAAATATATTATTATAATGTCGATAGGTAAACTGCGGATTAAAATTGAACCAAACCGCAAGTAATGGTTTGGTTTGAAAAATAAAATGATTTGATTTGATTTGAAAAAATTTCAAACCGCTTGAAATGGTTTGAATTGCAAATATAGCATAAACCGCCCAAATCGAATCATGTTCACCCCAACCTAACGATAAAAATTTTGACCGTTCTTTATCTGACATGTAACGACTACTTCTGCACTATTCAGTTCAGATTCGAACGTCCGAATGACTTGTCCGGATCAATGGATTTCTGGCGTCTTCATTGCTGTAAATAACATTTTACTTTTTCATTCACAATAACTTTTCAAAAGCATTTAAGTGAGGCATTATTGATCCCGACTACTTTATTTTTCATTCTTAAAAAAAGATCAAATAATTTATTTCTTGAAAAACTTTTTGATTGAATCAAATGATTGAAAATCACTTTCCTCATAAAAAGTTTTTCTACTCTAACACTTGAGCTATATTCATCATTATCTATTAAAGTGTTAGCCTAATTTTGGTACTTAATTTTGACTATGTCATTTATTAAGAGAAACAATTTCATTTGTAAAATTTATTCTTGTTTTAATTGTGGGTCATGTTGAGATCCCATAAAGCTCAACATTGTATAAGGATTGATGCTCATTGTTTGAAAGTCACCAGAAACATTGTACAGGGTTTGATTGAATCATAAGTCAATCAATATAGTAAAAAAGTCTTGCTCGTGCCGGAGACAGGGGCGGATCCAGCTAGAGGCGAGCTAGAGCGGCCGCTCTAGCTGGATTTGCCGAAATTTTGAGCTTCTGTGGAGACCGGCCGAAGCTGGACCTGCCTGGAGATGGAAGAGAAGCTCTGCTGCTCTGGTTTCTGGCGAATGGTGAAGAAGAAGTAGTGGTTGGGCGGGCTGGGATTTAAAAAAAAACAATTGGGCCTCTAACTTGAGTCCACCCGTCTACCAACACCAGTCCCAGCTCCAGGCCCAATTTCATACCCAAACCGTGGACAAACCCCAACCCAAATGTGTAGATCCATTTTCATTTCTCCCCCCAAATGCCAATTGCGAACCTAAGCTAGTGGAGAAGAGGAGTGCGACTGTGCGAGTGCGAATCGGCGCCATTGCCAAACCCTTATACAGCTTTTCCAAATTTTCTGATTCTGGAGAGTGGACTGTGGAGAGTGGAGAGTGGAGTTGGAGTTCACTTGCGTCGGATTTGGGCTTCGCGACTCTTTTTCGCCAATTGCCAGTCGCCACACTTCGCCAGAATTGCCACAACTTCAACTTAGGAGGTAAGTTCGATTTCTTTCGGTGATTTGTTCGCCGCTAGTTGTGATTTGGAGACTTGGAGTTGTGTGACTGGCTGTGGCTGAATGTGTGTGTGATTGTGTGAGTGTGACTGTATGAGTGTCTGTGTGAGTCTGTGACGTTTGTGCTTATTTCGGTGTTTCAGTTTGTGAGTCTGTGAGTTGAAATTGCATGGTGAGGCAATGAAGGGATACACATTACACAGATATCATTCCTTACCTTTGCGGTGTTGTTTGCAGTATTAAACGACATTTGGGATTTTGAAAACTTGCGGATCCTGGGTCGGGTTGTAATGTTGATGGAGTGAAGGTACCATGAGGTTGAGATTTGAATTTTGAATTGAGTGATGATGTCCTATGCTCATGCTTGATTCTTGAATTTATTACTGTGACTCGTTACTCGTAGACTAAGTTTTGATTTCTGAATGTGTGACTGTGTGAGTGTCGTGTGAATGTGTGAGAGACAGTGGTTCTCTACTTGTTGTTTTTGTGATATTGGATATTGGAATTGATAAATTGTATATTGTAATTGTGAAATTGTGAAATTGGGTATTGTAATTGTGAAATTGTTTATCAATTATAATTGAAAATTAAATTGGGCATTTTGGATATTGGATATTGGAATTGATATATTGGATGTTGTAATTGTGAATGGATATATGTATATAATTTTTACGTTTTGTGCATTTACATATATATTCAATAATTTTTTATATTATTTAATTGAATTTTCATAAACGACCAGTCGGATCGGGTGATTGTCGACGGTCAACGGTCAAAGTCAACTTCCGCTCTAACTGAACTTTTATGCTGGATTCGCCGCTGGCCGGAGAGCTTGGTAACGGAGGACGTAGATCATTGTTTTGGATCGAACCTCTACAATTATATCGTTTGCATCATTTCTCTCTTTTTATTTACCGCTTTTATATTGTGCTCTTTACTTGTTTCTATTTGGCCTTGTATTTGTGCATATTTGTCTCCTTGTGTCATTAGCTATTAAATTGACTTAGAATTTGAATTAATTTTCGAAAAAGTTTTGAAAACCAATTCACTCCCCTCTTGGTTATCTATCCTTGGGCTTTCAATAAGTTCAAACATTTGAACATTAAATAGACAAATACCCCGTTGGATCCAATTATCAACTTAATAAAGAATGATGGAAGAGCAATAGCTCAAATTGAATATGCAAGTGCAATTGCAAGTTTTATGTACGCGATACAATGTACAAGATCGGATGTTGTATTTACCATGAGTAAACTAAATAGGTTTACTAGTAATCCAAGTTTGGAACATTGGAAAGCCATAGGGTTCTTCGTTACTTGAAGAAAACCAAAAATCCTGGAAGAGGTGTAGTTTTTGGAAGTCTAAGAAATAATCATGCATTACACACTCAACAATGGAGTGAGAGTTTGTAGCATTGTCTGAAACTGGAAAAGAGACTGAGTGGCTAAGGAATCCTCTCTATAAAATTCTTTTGAATGCAAAGGATATTTCTTGTATACCTATCTTGTGTGATAGTTAAGCCACTTTAGCACAAGCATATTGAGAAGTATATAATGGAAAGTCTAGACATACGAGTTTAAGACATGAATGTGAGAAAATTAATCAAACATGAAATAATTTCTCTTACATATGTTAAGTCCGGTTAGAACTTAGCCGATCCATTTACCAAACCTCTTACAAGTGAGTTAGTAATATCAACATCGAGAGAATATGGTTGAAACTCTTTGATTAAAAGTCCACTAATTATAGAAAACCTATCGAAATATATTTATATTTTATTTTCTTATTAGAGGTCCTTTTTATGTAAGAAATTTGTTTTTTGCCCATCCTAAAATCGATCTCTAGCTCTATCCCTACTTAGTATATATCTTTTACTATCTAAGAGTGATGAATCCTCTATTGATTATTCACAACCTTTATATGATTCTTGATATATCCGGACGATGTCATATTAGTGACCATTGGCAGAGCAACATCCAATATTACCAAAGTATGATTGTCTCATATAAAGCATTATGATGACCTCAAGTCGAATGACCAATTTCACTACCAAACGTTAGAGATTAACAACTAACACTCAGATAGTTATCCATGTGGAATCTCCTAGCAGGTCTCCAATGTTTTGTTCTATAATAAAATATTCACTTGTTCATTTAAGTGTCACTACACTTTAACTTGTGAGATCTGCTACTTACTTTACAAGTAAGGAATGTTACATGTGATGGTCTATCCGTAATAATGATATTAGTAACGGATGATTTGAGATTCAATCATATGTAATTTGTATCTCACAATCGCAACTTCTTGTGATTAACAAATTAACTAGACTTGAATTTACAGACTCAGTTATTTAATATCATAATAGATCTTGCACAAATTAATGCATTAAACATATATTAAAATTGTTTATATTCAAAGTTGATTGGACCTAGAGCATAACACCTACACCCTGTAATTGGCTAAGCCAAATGCACATATTCCCTTGTATGTGTAGTGCAGTTCACATTGCACATTTTTAATTGCTTTTTTAGAATTAATTTTTTTATTCAAATGGAAGTTAGGAATAGTAAAATCATATTTAGAAAGATAGATAGTCCTCTTGAAAATGATATTTCGAATTCTTAGATCCATTTATTATTTGTTTACAACAACATACAATTTCGTTAGAAATCACGTAGACACATTGAGCATATGAGAATAAATTATTTTTTATTCTTTTTATATAAATTTACTATAAAATAACCAATAAGTTTTCTTCAAAGAAAAATTTTAGTTTTACAAATTTACTGGATAATAAAATCAGGCGGGACTTCAAAAAAGAAAAAAAGGAACAATCTTGCGGGGTGGCGTAGGAACTAAGAGGTATTTTCGCATTGGGTAATAATCTGATTATCTAGTTAGGTAATTAGTTCTCCATTTTTTACCGTTATAAACTTGAACTCGGAGAGACTAATATGGTAAACATGAAATATATTTTTCCTTTTCTTAACCAACAAATATTACCATAACGAGTTTCAGGGTTTCTCTGGGTTTCCTTTATTGAGTTGGAATGGGATTACCATAAACGACTATATAAGCCCATTCAGTTCTACGCAAAATTTACTGCAAATAAGAAATAGATACATATAGAAATTCCATTATTGTCTACAATGAAGAAGAGAGTTTCTTTCGATCTGTTTGATGGTGAAGATCTTGATCTTCCTCTTCCTAAAGTGTTTCCAATGAAGATGAAGAAGAAGATCGTTTCACTTACCCTTTTTGAAGATCTTCTTCTTCATGATCAACAACCACCATTAATGCCGCAACCTCTCGCTATGGTTCCTTGTTCAAGCAAAAGAATGCTCCAGAAAAAGAGGAAGTTGAAGAGCAATATCATACAAGATGAGCCAGAGCCTCATCCCGAACCGCTTCTTCCTGAAATCTATCAAGAAATTTGGTTGAATGGAGGGACCGTGCCAACTTTCTTGTACCAAAAAAGGCTCACAGATTCTGATTCCAAGTCTGATCAGAACCGGATTTTTCTTTCTCAAGACAGGGAAAAACTGATGGAATTCTTGACACCAGCGGAGCGACAATTAATACAAGTTAACCATGGCAGTGTCAAGATTGTAACAATTGATCCGGAAGGTAAATACTATACGTTGCATATGAGGAGGTGGGGTACATTGAACATGGTTGTGCTTAAAAAAGATTGGAGTAAATTGGTGAAAGCAAACAATTTGGAAGAAGGTGATTGGATTCAACTGTGGGGATATCGCCAAAATTCCCAATTTCATTTGGCTTTCAACATCAAGAAAGCGGCACAAAAGGTCACACATGGTGATGATGCAAGGAGTAGCAACGTTGATGGCAATGGCTGTAGCAGTAGCAGCGGTTTTGGCTCAAGTATCGTCTTTGAGGAATAGAAGATAATATGCATAGGAGAGATAAACATGAAATATTACTGCTTTGGGCATGATCTAATACTGATTATAGTTGGAAATTTTTGAATTAGATGGGTTTAGACTTGTTTTTAGTATTGAGTCCTGTATTCAAATATTATTTCAGAGTTATCAAGTTTTTGTTTATGAAATAATTACCGTTGTGGATATTTTCATTGTTGTTTGTTGTAGAATTGTAAAATTGACCATAATTAATAAAAGATAAACTGGAAGGTTTATATGCTAAGACATTTTATTAATCAAATTATAGATAATTATTTCTTGAAAAAAAGAAACTAATATGGAAGATTCCTGTTGCTACTGGTGACATGTTTCCTATACGGATAATTTTTCTATATAACTTTTTTACTTCCACAAAAATCGGAACAACTGATGTTAATGCAAAAGAGCTGCAGGCTATTATCCACATATACATACTGGTAAATTTCGCATACTGGTAAATTTTGCATAAAACTGAGCCAAATCTGTGTATATCCACGGTGGCAACAGTGTATCAAAATAATACGTACCTATGTATAAAAAGAAAGCTTGAGATTGGAGAAAAATACGTACATCGGTACATGGTAATAATACTATTCCCGTATATGTCATCAGGTCTTTCGACAGGGTACCACTGCAATGTCATCTACAAGAATATGCTTCCTATGAATGGTCTTCTGCACTAAAATCAGGCTCGGCCGGCTTCTGAAGTAGCAGAGGAGGTAATTTTGCTCTAGGTACTTGAGGTGATAATTTAGCATTATGTATATGGTTGTTGCGCAGGAACCAAGCAAATTGGCAGAAAATTTGATGCATCAATGGTGGCACCGAGGCTAGGTGAGCTCCTGCCCACATTTTAACTTCTGCCAAATCACGAAAGGTTTTTGTGTTTATGTGTGCGCATTTCTGTTTTGGGATTACGGCTTAATCCTACATTTTATCGGGGGGCAGGGAGCAAAGGGATGGAAAGCTATAGTCGTTTTACAAAAAAAAATTGAATGCGTGCCTGCAACGTGCTGTGAAGACGCCTAAATTGGGAGGCGCTTGCACAGTTCTGGTTGAGATGGGAAGAGTTGGGATCCAGAGCCCATGTAAGAACTTCTCCACAAAAGTCCCCAGCCTCGAGATAATCGGAGTTGAAAAAAAACCAGTTCTAACACCATTAGTCGTTATTGCCACGCATAATAAAGATCATCTCGTCAACTATGAAGCTCATCTCTGTGTAAAGAACCGGCTTAAGACGATCACACGTTGCATCCAACAGCTGTTCGTCCATTTTCTCTCAAAAAGAGTCGATAACTAGATAAGCAGATTGCTCGACTACAGAAGGAATATAAAATACTAAAAGGGCATGTTTGTAAACAAGCTACTATGCACCAAACATGAAATTGGCGAAAAGAATCTCCTTGCTCTGCCTCAACACTGTAAATCGACTCGATTTTTTTCAAAGACAACCATGAACTTATTGAACTTCCAATCAAGATAAAACATAAGTACACATAAAAGAATTCTTTGTGCCCAGCAGAATTTGAACTTTAAAAAAGATTTATCATCGAGGCCTAATTTGAACTAACCTCACAAGTTTCCGTTGCTTGATTTTCATTCTTCAACTGATATGCTGTAAGTTTTTCCAGATAAAAATTCAGCCTCATTTACAGACAAAAATTACCCAGCAAAACAACAACCCCATAATCAGATTACAAAGACAATTTTTAATCTAAGTAAATAAAAATTGAAGGTTTAAGTGAAAACATGAAAAAATCTTTGAATGCCCATTATGGGATTATTACATGGTTAACTAATACTAATAATCAAGAAAGGCAACTTTCAATTGAGACACTTGTTGGACACTGCTATGGCAGTAGGGTCGGTCCTGTGATTATCGGGGTCTGAGGCGAAGTCCATTAATTAGCCCACAATATCAATGTAAATGCTAAATTCAACGTTATGTTATGCAACATATTGCTAACTTAAAATTTAACATTAAAATTTCTTATTCCTTATCAACTACTTCATTAACACAGGCAGAATGAATCTCTACTTTGTCCTCATTCAACGCATTCACATTGTTTCTTTTGTTGTACTTGTCTATATCCCCTGCTTGACTTTGAATTAATGCAATTTCAATTCGTTTCTTTTTTCTCTTTTGAGCACCGACTCATACTTAGGAGGCGTGACATATGAGTTTATATCTAATGCCCACTGATTAACCTAAAAAATAATTACAAAATATCTCAATCGTCTCAAAGTTAGAGTTTTCAATATAATTATTATGTGCGTATGTTCAATTGATCATACAATGACCAATTATATAACCCGACCAGACCGCAATTATATAAGCCGACAATGCTATATTCAATAACATGTTAGGACAAGATATTGCTTACCTGAGACGTAGAAATTCGACTTAAATTATGGAATTACACCCTTGAGAATTCCACTGTCACAACTCACAAGATTGAAAATAAAATTTAAGATCAAATATCAATACAATTACAAATATATATAATTCTATTGCATAAACATTTAACTCAATGTGCATCTATCACTCTACGCCATTCCACGTATCATATTTGTTTCCAGACAAACTTCTTATCTTTCTATCATTTAACTAGTTTTTATTTCCTCTTTCCTCCATGTTTCCAAATAACTATCATGACTTCGATATAATAAATCAAATACTCAAAGTTGGTACTGAATTAGAAACTTGGAATTTTGGTAGTAACATTTAACAAAATCCCATTTTACAGCATTGTTAATCAACAAATTTATTGTGATTGACATTTGATAACATAGCATTAAAAGAAATAAATAGGGAGAAAAAAAGCTCAAACAACAAAACCTCAAATTAAAACCTAAAACACAAAGAGACGGGAGGGGAAAACGATTTCTTTCAAGTTTCAATTCATCTAATATTAAAACAAAAACATAATAATAATAATAATAATAATAATAATAATAATAATAATAATAATAATAATAATAATAATAATTGGGCCAAAAATAGGCTCTTTGCAGTTTTGGGCCTGAGGCACAGGCCTCATATGCCCCACTGTAGAACCAGCTAGTGGACTCCAGTCTTTACCTTGAGTAGCAAGGGTCTTTCGTATTTTAAGAGATATAAATTTTTTTTTCCTTTTTTGGAAAACTGAATAAAGTAAACTTTGTTTAAAAAAAATAATAATAATTTACTAAGTCTACAAGATCGATTAAAAGTCGAGCTCTAATACCATATTGTGACATTCCAAATTTTAGAATTCAAATCGCTACCAAACGCTTCACTAAAAAATTTTACGTGACAAATAATTACTAATAAATTTATGTAAATGTAACAAGATTAATTTGAAAATTTCCATATTCTTTAATTGGAAAATGCTAAATGAACATAATCTGTGACACCTCAGTTGACCGCATGTGAGTGTGTGGGTCCCAAGTGAATAAAATAATATTTCTCATATGTGTGTAGGGTGTCAAGGATTGTGTCAAACAGGGTGACACTGTAGTATGACTCTCTTTAATTTATCTATTTATTACCTAATTAATGCATATCACGAAAATCTCACCCAAGTTGATCTTTAAAATTAAACAGGAAACTTAAATTTACAAAAAGGAAGTCCACAATTAATACAAATAGTTATGATGCGTTCTCTTTGCTGTTTTTGGGCCATTTTCTGTTTTCGATTTTTCAAAACATTGAAAACGCATTCTCTTTCCTATTTTCGAAAACGAATTTTTGAAAACAGCTGAAAATTTTGTGAAAAAAATAGAAAACAA
This sequence comes from Osmanthus fragrans, assembly GCA_019395295.1. Lineage (NCBI taxonomy): Eukaryota > Viridiplantae > Streptophyta > Magnoliopsida > Lamiales > Oleaceae > Osmanthus > Osmanthus fragrans. The sequence continues at coordinate 13,039,406 of CM033354.1, read as the reverse complement.
CTTTTTTCTTCACAAATCTGCCAAAACTCAAAAAACACGGGTTGAGAAATATTTTTTCAAAACGACAAAAAGAACAACTTTTCAACAATCTCAAAATGGACACCCAAAACACAAAACACAAAACGAATTCAAAACTTAAAACACAAAACTGAAGCACGAAAAGAACAACCCCTAAATTTGCAATTGCGAAAATGTTAAATAATGTTTATTGATCCATTTCTCCCGAACAAATTACACTAAAATCTAATCCACTTAATTTTTTTATGCATATGACGTTTAATACATGCTAGACAAATAAATATACGATAAAATATTGATTTCACATATTCAACATTACAAACATTGTAGTTTATAATCAAAACGTGTTCCAAGTTCAAATAAAGAAATGAGAAAAATAAATTAACAAAATAAGGTTACTACTAGAAACATAAAATATTCAATCGCATTACAACATATTTATTTATTGGGTCCAATGAATCCATGCACAACGACAACACATCATCGCCCTCCAACCAACCACTAGTTCTAGCCTGTGAAAGGTAGGAAAAATGGTGAGTACATGAAAATACTCAGTAGGACACGAGTAATTGTGCAATCCCGAATAAAAATATTAAATCATATGTCAAAAATATCATAATGTCATATCATATCTTTCGAAACTGGTAAAAGTTCATAATATATCATATCTTAAAGTACCGGGTTGCCATTTTTATATCATAACTTTCATTAGCATAATATTTATCAACATGAAAAAAAAAAATAAAACGGGATAAATCATTTGTACCTCGTAATCCTACCTTAAACTTTTGAAAATCTTGGGATGATGCCTACAAAAATTCAGATTTTGTATATCTTAAAGCTACCGAAAAATTTATAAAATGATTTGCTTTCTTCCTAAAAGATGGAGGATTATGAATGTATTTTTTAACTTATTTTGTTGCTAGAAATAAACACATAACTTCACATATTTCTATAAATATTTACTTCTAATACTTGTGTTGTGGTAATGGACACAAAATCAAGCCATGACCGACTCGTTACCCTTAGTCACTTCACATACAAATGGTAATCACAACACAAGGAAGCAAGAACTTCATTGCATGTTCTAGGGGACTGCTACAAAAAATGGTGATCACCACAACATACAAAATATACCATTTTTGCCCATTATAAAACTAACCCTGCACTTCTACATTTAACTTACGAGGATCACATTTGCTAAAAGTGCATATAGAAGCAACTCCCATTTATACTTGTCAACATGGAGCCAATCATCATTAAAGACCCTCACCAACCACTGTGAGTAGTAACTATTCCATTAAATAATTTTTTTTACATCAATGTGGTTATAGGAATGACTAGTGCCTGTCTCACAAATATTAATTGTTGTACTCCATAATATATTTTGTCATTCACCAGGAAATTGTGTAGGAATTCACGCTTCATTCCGATTGTTTGGGCGTATCTGTTGTCTCGACGTTTGAAGACATTCTAGACATTTACAATGTTGTTATAGATATTTTCTTTCCGTTAATCTCGACACTTGACATTACATTTGTCAAGAACGACATTTGGACTGACACAGTATATTTCTCGACATTTTCAGTAGTTCCTGACATTTCATTTGTCGTTCTCGTCAATAATTAATTGTAAATCTCGATGCTTGACATTTCAACTGTCTAGAATGACTCTCCAATGTTCTATGACCACACTGACCGCCAGTAATAAATAAACAAAGAATACATATTTCATCTCAAGACGAAAACCAAAACATGCAAACAAATAACCAAAACACCACCTGTTCAAATTCATAACGAATCGTCAAGTACAACACAAACATCACATTTCACAAATATCACTCCATAATATATTTTGTCACACCCTATCACATGCCACCATGAAAACCAACATATGGACCTATTAATGTTTAAGCAACGTATCGTTCACTACAAAATAAACATATTGACAGAATTCATCACAATATGCTGACCAATACACAATACATAGCCTGACATTAAACCGAAATATGCAAACAAAAGTAAACTGAAATTTGGTAATGTTTGAATGGGCTGATCACCAGCCAGTAATCACAACCGACAAATTACGCATCCCTATTATCCCTCCTTCGACCGGACTGGGTGAATCAGCTTGAATGGAAGGTCCAGCCAAGATGATATTTTGAACAACCTGATCATCGGTGGGCACACTACCGGTCGGGCAATAGTTTGGTGCCGCTTTCACGATATCACAAGACACATAAACTGATCCAAGTATGCTAATCCCTCTTGCTGACGTTATGGACACATCAGGGACATTGCAAGCATTCGTTTCGGCATAACTTTGGGATTCTGATAATCCCTAGAAGCATTGGGAGTGAAAACATCAGTTGACACATCTCCACCACCATCATGATGACCAAATCCACCGTTCGCGTCATCAATATTGTGTACCCTCATTTCTGTAGCAACTTCGTCAAACCTATGGCGAATTTCTACCATCTCAGTCGTGAAATGCGATCTCAAACCCGTCACATGATGTCCCAATACACTTTCAAATCCACCGAATCTTGTGCTCATCTCCTTCTTCATATCAACCAACCTACTCTCAATTTCCATACAAGAACCACTTAAAGGCTCGCGTATACCAGTCCCCCAACTTGCAGTACGCATTCAACACCCTCGAACTTTTTGTTCATCTCCTCTCTCAAATCGCCCAACCTTCTCTCAAATGCCACCTGATGTTCATTCAAGAGAGCTCGTATATCGTCTATAGACACATGCCTTCCAATGATATGGTGGGAAGAGGTAGATGTCGCTGGCAAGTCAACTACTAGATCTCCATCCTCTACTTCATCTCTTTCAGAGTGATGTAAATCTCGATGATGTAATCCACCTGTGTTGCCTCTCCGAAATTTATGTCCTCGGAAGGAGTTGTCATCGTTCCGCATATAATCACCATTTACTGCACAAGCTTGTAATTATGGTGATTGACTAATGAGATTGTCCAGAACAATGTCAGCTACGTCTCCCAACGGAACCAGATCGGCGAAGTAAGGCTGCACTAATTCCTCCGCATTAGCTCGAAGTGTTGCCCACAAATGCACCTACAGAATAAGGAAGAATAAGGTAAATGACAATAAAACGTACTGACAAAGCGGAGTTGCTATAATTTATCAGATAATTGCTCACCTGTGTCTTTTGGAAAAAAATCTGCATATGTTCTTGCATGAGGTTGTTTCATCACAGATCACCACAACATCCTCGGTATATCGTCGCAAGTCTTAGTAGAGAATCGAGATCCTAACTCCGGGATTGCCTCGTACGCCCAGATCTACATGATATTTGTAATGGTGATGAGCGTTTTGCGAGGGTACATAATACAGAAGGAAGAAAATAAAGTACATATGCATACATACACGTGTATACTTGGACAACAAGAGGAAATTCGTACAATGTATACGTCATCCGGTCACAATCGTTCACTTTCACCAAGTCCGCCTTTCTTGCCCAGCCGCGGAGCTGTGATTTGAGAAGAATTTGAAAGCATACTATGTCCCATGGGTAGGAATTGAAGAAATCCAAGTCATCAAAGATGGAGAGAGTTGTCGGATGTATCCCAACATTTCGGTCTCTGGAATTGAATACCTCTTCAATAATTAGTGCCAAATCGAGCTTGTATTGATCGTTCCGGTTGGCGCATTTCAAGAAAACTTTTTCCAGGTCGGTACAAGTGATACGGTCCATGCTAGCAAACATTTTGGACCGTAGACGGGTTTTTTCAAGGATTTTGTCGACTTGGTCACCGGTTGGCACGTTACCGCACTTCAAACCGGTGATTAATGCGATCTCAAACAGTCCGAAGCGGGATAACCGTTGGTTCACCATGAACCAAGCCTCACAACGCTTCCGGCACACCACCGATCTACTTACCATTTCATGGATTAATTGAGCAGATACTTTCAGCCCTGGTAGCCTTGCAACATGTCCTAGACAACTGGTCTCGAACATAATCTATTGTTGCGCGTCCAGTTTGAAGAGGACAATTGATATGTATTTGGTGTTGCTAACTTGTGATACATGTGTCGAAACCCTCTTTTCCTCAAGAATTTTATACCGGTGTGATGAAGTCATCTACAAAAAATAAACACATAACAAAAACCAACACTATTACAACATGAAAGAGATAAACCTAAATACATCAAAGTCTAAGAAGCTTAAATCAATAATTTCGAAAAAATCAAATATCTCAATAAGCATCAAAACGTTTTCAATAAACTCTAATATCTCTCATGCTTGATGCATTATTTTCAACATGCCATGTCAGTTCTCAGTCATCAAATTTGTGATGCTTAAAAATTATTCCAGACTAAGTTTCAGATGATTCTAAGTTCCAAATAAGTTGATATTTGTGGCATTGATCTTGGTGATGCTGCTACAAAAAAGATTGTTAAAAATGCAATCAAACACCCTCCTAAAGGCATGTTATGAGATAATCTCATAAATGTTTTTGAATATAGATCAAATATGACTTAAAATATAGTACAACAGAAATATATAAAATGCCACTTTTTCCTGTGTTCTTCCCTTTCTCAATTTCCCTCAAACATCCATATAGTCTAAGTGATCTACAAGATCCATGTCAGGAATTTGATGCCAGTTTTAGAGGTGATACTCTTTTACGTTTGATTAACGGAATCACAACTGTTTAACCCAAGGTAGCATTAGTTGATAGATCAGAAATTCCCAGAAGGGATTTCCAATCTGAAGCAGACAGTTTTTCCAGCCACATTTAATTAAAGCTTGCCTACAATTAGTAATATAATATTTCTTTCTAATGAATTTATACAACTCACAATTGAAAAAGCTCATTAATGGACTAGAAAATTATTTTGTTAGACCAACTAAGGACATATACAGATTAGAAGAGAACTTTTCATAGCTAAGCATAAGTATAATGACCAAATTAGAACTACATATTACTAGTTAAATACAGAAATCGCAAGCTATATGTTTCTTTTACTTCTTTATTTTCTTTTCAAACTGCGGATAGCAAAGATTTAACTCTAGAGCTATAAAGAACGTATACCAATCACCAGCCTCAAATTTCACTGAATGACAATAAAATTTCAGCGCCGAGAATTTTAAGGGCTCACATTTTGCCAACACAAAAAGCCTTTTGAGTAAATCAAAGACAATAGCGATTCAACCAAAGAACAATGGGCAAGCCTTCACAGCTTTATCTGTCGTTACATGATTTCTTATTCATATCAACAAATGCATGCCACACTAGAAACAATTTTATGTACTCAAGAAAATGATTTCAAGTAAAAATAATAAGTTTAGCCAACAGGAATGAAGCATGGAATGACTAATTAAGCTCTACCTAATTATAATCCGTCAATTATGTCAAGCAATAACACAACACTGTATTCCAAAATTTGATCTTCTTTTAGGGCAAATAAAACCAACTAAAATTACAGAATCTTCCCTGGACAATTCATGAGTCAAATCAATCAAATTTTACCACACAAATCAAACCAAAAATAAAAAATAAAAAAATTCATAAAATAACAACTTTGAATTATAGAAAGAAAAAAAAACAAGCATCATTTGCCGATGATAAAATAGAAAAAAAATAATTTACCTGCGACCCAAAAGAATGGTTCCTCTAAAACCAAATTTCACCACCACACAAAGTAATGAATGTATTACAAGTTGAGATTTTGCTGAATATGATGCAGATAATAAAAAAATAAAAAATAAAACTCGTACAAATTCAATGAAGGTGTAGTTTGTCCAGGAAGTTGATACAGAAAAGAAATGAGTTTGAGTAATAGATTGTGTAGAGCAAAAGATCTTCTTTTGCATTCAATTTCTTTATTGTTTCTTCAATTCTCTCTCTGTCTCTCAATTTATTTCAGACTAAATGAAACGTGCTTAATTGTAAGCTTAGTCAAACATGCTCAAAATCCCACCCTCCAAAACAATCTAGAGAAAAGGTAAAGAGCTTAAAATCTTGTACCTATTGTTGTCATAGACGATTTTTTTTAGACATCAAGAAAAATATCAAAACTGAAACTATACACAACCTATAAAATTCATACTAATATGCAATGAAAATGGTGGAATATTCAGGCATCGGTAAAAAAAAAGATAAAAGAATGGATTATACCTTCGAAACAGCGGGCTTGTAGGATTGGGACAAACCGTAGGAGAGTGACCGCCGACCGAGTGAGTTATTGTTAAAGTGTGGTTGAAGAGCTTGGAGCCGCCACCTGCAGAGAAGGCTGTGTCATAGACTTCAAGTGACTCCACCACCGACTGAGGATTGAGGAGGAGGAGAGAAATAATCGGAGGTCTTCAATGAGAGAGACGATTAGGGGTATGGTTTTATGTTTTTGTTATGGGTTGGGGTTTGATTCATATATTGACCCAACCCATTTCTATTTCACACTGACCCGACCTGAGTTTGGAAATAGAATTCGAACATAGGGGTATTTTCGTCTAAAAAAAATCCAAATTGGACATTATACAAATTATAGGGGTATTTTCAATTCAGAGTTGTACTGGGAGCACAAACACCATGCACAACCCCCTCACAATAGGGGGTGCTGTGCACCGTATAGTACAACCGACATTTTTCTTTCAAAAATGTCTAAATAATCACGGGTCCCACTCCCTATTAGGGGGTGTTGTGCACCGTGTAGTACAACCGGCATTTCCCTTTAAAAATGTCTAATTTTATGGGTGTCAATTGAAAAATATCCACACTTTTGAATTTAGTAACAAATTGTCTATTATGCCCTTAATAACTTTCATGATAAACTATATTAAAATAATATTCTCGACATTTTATATGTCGTTCTTGACACTTCCTTTGTCTAGAATGACATTTCATTCCGAACATGACAATTCTCTACATTTGAAATGTCATTCTCGACATTCCCGTGTCCATTTTATTCATCAATAACATTTTGCAAAAATGTCCATTTTTGGGATTTGCGTGGAATTATAAATTGTTAATAAGGGTATTTTGGTCTAAATTATTTCAAAATGGACATTTTTGCAATAGTGGACATTTTTGCAAATGGACATTTCTTGCAATTTTCTCTTATATAACTTATGGCTGGTTTTGGAGACCCTGAGGTCTTGCAATGATGTTGTGTATGAAAATGTAGCTTATAGAAATGTCATAGATAACACACAATAGGGGGTGAGGGATATTTTTGACATTTTTTTATCACAACTTAGGGTCCACATATTGTGAGTATTTGACAAAATTATGTGAACCATTTTTCTGTACGAATGATTTTATAGTATTACTTGTCCACAATTTCAATGTTGGATTCGCCACACATCTTGTATTAACATTGTCTGTATAATCTTTACAGACACACACAAAATACTTGAAACATATTTGACACTATTGAAACGTAAAAGTGAATCAAATCGTCTTGATTGAGATGATCACTACAACCCGGCTCAACCTACAACTATGCTTTTATTCAAATTCTTTGGGTTAAGCAGCAAGGTAGAGATATGGACACTGTGGTTTGCTAAAACTAATGTATTTCCACTCCCATATGTTTTGAAGATGCTAAACTTATGTCCAAGGAGAAAGAAATTAAGGGCTTATTGAATAAAACTTAGCTAAAGTTTTATGAAATTTTCAACCGATAAACTTCAATGTTAACTACATACTTTTATGGAATTAATACATTTTATTAATTTTTAATCACATATTTTATCATTTTTTTTGTCAAAATCTGCTAAAATTTTTATCAAAAAATTTGTCAAACTACCTATGATTTTATTTCTTTAGTGTATGTTTGATATGTGAGACTAGACAAAATTAAATAAAAAAAAATTAAAATCTTATTAATCATATTTTCCAGTTTTAAGAAATACTACTTACCAAAGGCGCAACGAAGTAAACAACCATGAAAATTCATATTTTACACATTGTTTCCCTACACCCAACTTTTCTGAAATGATATAATACCAAAAATCAAGCAATTTCTCTTAGGGGAGAAGATAAGCATGTCTTGGACACGAAGGAAAACCCATGGGTTCAATATGTAAGTTGGAGCCTAAAATAATTGAACATGTGTTGCTTAAAAACGTGATTGGTGTTGGCGTGAGCTGTTAGAAATCAAAATAGGAAGGGCAATCAATGTAATTCCCCTTATCAAGGAGTCAACCACGATACTTGGCATCAATTGTGTATAGCCTAAAATAGGATGTATGTTCTCCCTATTTATATTTATCCTAGTAAATGTAATGAAATATACTAGAATAAAAAAGAAAAAGCATGCAGGGCATCTCCTTCATCGAGAATCTATATCCTTCCTCTTGTAAATTTTTTATCAAACACATGGCCGACACTGGAACTATCACCAACATAGGTGATCCTCCACCCAATCCCGAAACTCTATTATTTACACAAAAAATGGCAGAAGCTTTATCCAAAACCCAATCACCAAAAATTCAACCCCAAATGGCATCAAATTGGATGGTTCGAACTATGCCTTGTGGTCCCAAGTTATGGAGATGTACATCTCCGAAAAAGATAAGTTAGGCTACGTGAAGGGTGATTATCCACCACCTGCATAAACCGATCCCAACTTTCGAAAGTGGCGAACCGACAATGCCATTGTCAAGGGTTGTTTAATTAACTCTATAGACCCAGCCCTGATTGGAAACATCATTCGATTTTCCTCAGCAAAGGCAGTTTGGGATGTCATTGCCACGACGTATTTCGATGGAACTGATATTTCTCAGGTCTATGAACTTCGATGACAAGTTACTCGGCTGAGGCAGTCTAGTGGCTCTTTGGAGAAATATTACATGGACTTACGGGGCTATGGTGTGGAATTGACTTTCGCCGTCCCAACCCGATGGAATGTGCCACCGATATTCAAGACTACAACAAGATGCTCCAAGAAGATCGAGTCTATACTTTCTTGGATGGACTCGACGACAGCCTGGCCTGGACAGGATTCGCAATAGTGTATTGCATATGAAACCATTCCATTCCATAGAACAAGCTTACGCCCAGGTTCGCAGGAAGGCGCTCAGACAGGTGGTCATGGCCTCCACCGACACCGACAGTTTCTCCAGCAGCAGCCAAAGGAATAAAGAAGGGACTGGCTACTGCTTCATCAAATGGGTCGCCTTCTCTGGGTTTGAGCAAAACACACGACACCAAAGGAAAAATAATGCTGAAGGGGCTAAATGTTCCTACTGTGGAAATATAAGGCACTCATGGGACAATTGTTTTAAACTTAATGGATACCCAGACTGGTGGCTCGAGTTATAGGAAAAAAAAGAAAACAAACTTGGGAGATAATGATGGACGTAAGGGCAAGGTCGTTGTGGTAACTGTTGAACCCCAATTATCTTCGCTACCCAACATTGGGTCTCCTCAAAATGTGGGCCCTACATCAGAAATAGGTAATTCTGGTTTCATATTAATTACCACCTCTAGGGATGAAGATAGGGATGCTCGGCTACTAGACTCCGGAGCCATTGACCATATGACATAGGGATGCCCAGCTAGCTCTGTGTGTCTTTATCTCCCTCATTACACTTATCTCATACATTACTAGTGTTGCGCTTTCACGTAAATTACTTTCTGTTAGTCAATTGATTACTGAACTAAATTGTACGGTACTCATTTATCCTACATTTTGTCTGCTTCAGGATATTCTCATGAAGGAGATACTTGGGCGTGGTACTAAAAAAGGAGGGTTATACTACATGGAGGATTTCAGTTTGGGACGCGTACATCACATACAAAGTAATGACAGAGAATGACATATTTGGCTTTAGCATCGCCGCTTGGGACATCCTTCATTTAGCTATTTGAAACATTTATTACCTGGTCTTTTCTCAAATGTCGTGCTTTTTTATTTCAAATGTAATAGCTGTATTTTGGCCAAAAGTCAACGTGCATCTTATCTGCAAAGTACGAATAAAAGCGGTACTCCATTTACTTTAATTCCCTATGATGTGTGGGGTCCATCTCCTATCTCTGTTGGATCTAGGGTTCGTTGGTTTGTCATCTTCATCGATGATTGTACTCGCATGACCTGGCTTTACCTACTGAAACACAAAGATGAAGTACTACAAGTGTTCAAGTCATTCCATGCCATGATTCAGACCCAGTTCTCAGCCAAGCTCCGGGTTATACACTCTGACAATGGAGAGGAATATGATAATCAGCGCTTTCGTGCCTACTTTAAACAACATGGTCTAGTTCATGAGATAACATGCTCTTGGACCCCTCAGCAGAACGACATTGCTGAGTAAAAAAAAGGCATATTCTTGAAACTATACGTGCTTTACTCCATGGAGCTCATGTCCTAAACAACTACTGGTCTGATGCAGTATCCACAGCTGTACATTTACTCAATCGAATGCCCTCCAAAATCCTAAACTTTAGGACTCCATTACAAGTCCTGGCATCTTACGTCACTATACCTTCAATACTAATGCTCCCTCCTCGAGTATTTCGTTGTGTGGCCTATGTGCACATTCACAAAAGTCAACGGACGAAAGTTGATCCTTACGCCGTCCGCTGTCTTTTCTTGGGTTATGGTGTACATCAGAAGGGCTACCGATGCTACGATCCCTCTACCAACTGCACCTACATAACTATGGATGTCACATTCCTCGAAACTGACACTTTCTTCTCACCAACTACTAATTCTCCTTTTCAGGAGAGGTAAACAATGAAGAGAAAAATTGGGTACACTTTGACTAGCTGAACACTGAAATAGAACAAGAGCAAACTGCATTGCATATTGAAAAGTCAACAGAGCTGAAGGATCAATTTGAAGGTAATTTTGAAGGTGACCCCTCTCTTCCTCAGTACCCATATTATCATCTCCTGAGAATATCCCTGAGGTAAGCACTCATGACACATCCTCAAATATAAATGACTTGGATAATATTCCTAGGTACGTATTACCTTTCAGGAAGAATCGTGGCAAGCCACCAAACAGATATTATCCAGGAATTGAAGAACAGAGATCGAAGTATCCGATTGCCAACTATACTTATTTCTTTAACAAATTTATTAGAAAGTGAATGAAAAATAAGAACTCCTAGCCGCATTCATGTACTAAAATATCAATCTGAGGGTCTTATGTTTTTTGTTGGTTCACAAAAAATATCGTGGGCTTTTATTGTGTGTTACACATTATTAAGCCTATTTTATGTTGAATAAATTGGTGGGGGCCACCATCAAAGTGGGTCCCATAAAGTTGATCTTTTGATTGAGAGATTATTACATCTTAGTCCGTAATAGAATGAGGGTGAATGGGTAAATAATGAAGGGGGTGTATAAAATGAATTAAAAATAAGTAAGCGGCTTCACATCAATATTTGTCTTATCATAAATTTTGTAGGCTCCTCATTCTTATTCTCATTATTCTCCCAAAACCAATTTTGGGAATGACAAAAACATCGTCGATCTCTTCATGCATTAATCTCTTCATGTATGTATCCAAATGCATCTCATGCACTTGGAGCAAAGGTGGCTGCACCTTTTCTAAGTGTGGAGGTTCTTGTCCCAACTAGATGATGGATTAAACCCCATGTTATTCATATCCTCTACAATTCGCTCTTCTACTGGGAGATCAACTGAGCACTCTGCGAAATTTTTTGGGTTGTTGGAACAGTAGTCATAAACCATGTACTTCTTTCTAGCATCTCGATATCTTCTTTGTTGATCAGAACTCAGCTTCCGGTCTTTATGTGCATTCCAATCTTGGCATGCCTCAGGATTATGAGTGTCGTAATTGCACCCATCAATTGAAAATCCTTGATAGTGAGCAATGTAGGGCCCTTGACTCCAGTCAACCGATCCTTGCCATTCAGTGCTATTCCATATGCTTCCTTCTATGTGCATGGATTTTGATGGATAACTCACTCCTATATTTGAGTTGTTTTTGAACACTCTTATTGGTGTCCCATCTATAAAGAACCTATATACACAAAATCAACAAAAATATACGAGTCGTGTTATTAATTAAACGTTTAATCATGTAAATGTGGAGAGTAATGTGATATGAAAATAAAAATGGAAAGAGAATAAAGTACTCAATTTAGGTTAATATATTAGGTTTAAAGGCTAAATTTATATAAAAAATAATCCTTTCTTTTATGATTTAAACTTTTAAATAATGAGTGGATTCAATGAAACATAAGTAACTCATCATGTACGTACACTATGTGGTACTGGTTCCAAAAAAGTTCATATTTGTGAAAATCTGCAGTAGGATCAAACCATAGACGAAATTGTTGCTCCCTATGTCCCTGGTCATTCGCAAACACATTGGTATTCAACCTGTAAGCCATGGGATTATGGCCTCCCAAGAACTCAAAATCAAACTCATCGTGGTTTATTGCATGTCCACCAACTGGGATCGAAGTTAACTACAAAATTATCAAATTAATCAGCCCAAAATCAAAATCGTGTGTGGAAAACTCACATAATCATCTCAAAATGTATTTAAATTACGTAAAAAGTCGTGATGATTCCTTGAGAATGATTTCCTGGTAATTTCACCATCATTCGAAAATATCCAGAACCAAAATCCTGTTTTGAATGGAATCCAGCTCCTGCATAAGTAATAATTAATTAGAGCAAAGAAAAGTCCTTAAATTAGCTTGTTACCACAATCTATACCTATTATATGCAGATTCATTTACCTATTGTCCCTTACATGAGACATGAGGGCATAAAACATAGAGTGCATTAGTGCATGGGTATATGATCCAATCCCCTCTACGTAACATGCTAATACAGTAGAGAGAGAGAGAGAGAGAGAGAGAGAGAGAGAGAGAGAGAGAGAGAGTTAAACACAAACCTGAGTGTTCGTCTATTATCAGTTGGACTACCCTTCCCTGATCAAGAACAGAAAGATGATCACCACCCCACTGAGGAGAGTAGTTTTGATCAAATGGGAATTCATCAGCATATCCACAAGCAACAAAGAGAATTAGAAACAAGCTAATTGCATGGTAATCCATCGGGATTAGAATCTTCTTAATTTGATAACATGAATTTTATTTTTTGCAGAAATTAACTCATTGACCTGTATTTAAATAGAGTACTGGCGAAAGTTATAAATTACTTGGGCTAATTGTCAATTCAAGAGTGTTAAAAAATAGTAACAAGTAGGTACTAAGGGATGAAATACTAACTACTCAACTTCATATTTTTGTTGTTATAATAAATAGAGATTGTGTAACGCTGTAAACCTGTGCAGCACTTTTTGGAAATTAATTTATTTGGTGGGTTGCAGTGGTGGTGGTGGTGGGAGAAATTGTCATTATTTTGAGAAAAACTCTTTTGTTGGTGGGGGTGGCAACTGTAAAAAGAAACAATCTTTAATGAAACAAGCTGTAAACCTGCTCCAAGCATCTCAAAGTGAAATGTTTTAAGTTGATGAGCTTAATTATTATATATATCTTAATTATTGTCACCTGTTCCAACCTATTAAGGGATTAAAAATTCATGTATAATTCAATTTTGTCCTAATTTATCTTATAAATAGAGACACGTCCTTAAACTTTATTATTATCATAAAAAAAAAGAAAAAGAAAGAGAGACTAAAAAAGATAAGAGTGCAAATTTCTCTTGTAAACCTTTTTTCGTCATAATGAATTACTATAATGGCGAGAAAAGATATAGTTTCACATTGAGACGAACATTTATAGATCTTACATGTTATTTTTTTCTTCAAAAAAATTGATTGCGTTTGATAGAATAGAATTAGGGTTTATAATTCTCAACATAAAGTGCTCGAAACTACTTTGGTTTTCTTCTCAAATTGAATACATTGCCATCCTCTTCGAAACTCTTCTTTTGCTCTTTAAATGACTAATTAATCTCCATGAGGTCTATATATTTTTAATTGATTTAATAATAATAATAATAATTGAATAATTTGTCTAATGAATTTAAGTTTATTTACAACTGATTATATATTTCGTCGATTTCACAAGTGTACAAATCATCAAAAGTACTATAATGACAAGTAAATATTGTTCACACGTGGACCGTGCTATTACATATAGAAATTAACAATCCTAACTTTATTATCTAATTAGGCTGGTGAATAAAATTAACTAAATAAAACAATTTCATGTGATAAAAATATGATTTTTTACTTTAATATGATGATCAAAGTGTTAGGACTCATGATTTATTCCCTTTAGTCTGCTTCCTGAGATCAATTACAAAGTCAGTTGAATTTATTAATTTAATTAATTTGCCTGTCAACTTCGAATCAATCCGATTTAGTTAAATAAACTCACTTTATCTTTATACAAATCTAAATAAGCCTTAATTAAATGCGTTAAATCTTCTAGAAATTCAATTAAAGATTGCAACAATACTAAACTATACCTCTATCTTCTACCAAATTGTTGAATTTTACTACAAGGTACAAATTAATAACTCGCCTCTCGATTTATTACAATCCACAAATCATAAAAATGTAAATATTGTCCAGATATTCCCAAGCATTAAGATAAGAAGAAAAATCAGTACTTTAATGAATTAAAAATGTAAAACTTCAGAATTGAAATTAAAGATTCAAAACTATTTTACATCATTTGTCACAACTAGAAGTTTAGCTATTCATCATAAAAGAAGAAAAACTAGTTAAAGAGTAGAAGACATCACTCGATTTTAAAGGAAAACAAGAAAGAGACGAATCCTTGCACCAAGAATCCACTTTTTTCTAATGAAATCTCTAACCATGACTTTTCTCTTCCAAATGTTCTCCATGATATGGTATGAAAACTGTGGTATATTTGTCCCTAATTTTTAGCTAGATTAATTGGCCTTGGAAGTTATGTGCATCAAAAAACCAAAGTATCCATTGATTAGAAACCAAAATTTAGATTTTTTAAGGCTGGACGGAATCAGGGGGCGGTTTGGGCGTGAGAACAGATCTTTCAGGACCTGTTTTTGCCCAGTGAGCGGTCGACCAGAGCTTGTGGTTAGCCGCCCACTGTATCTTTCAGCTTCTGTGCAATTTGGTTCTGAAAAATTTAATGATTCAAAGGGAATACCGGATTTTGAGTTACCAGATTCAATCGCCATTTACCGGATTTTAGTTTATAACTTACCGGTTTCAAATGCATTACTGGTATTTGCTTAATACACTTACCGGATCCAGAAGACACTTACCGTATATAAGTTAAGGTATCTAATATATGGTATTTGGCTGTAATAATCCAGTAAGTACAGTAAACCTTAGGAAACTAGAGAGATGAAGTTGGGGAAGAAGAGAGACAATGCTCCATGCTTTTTCATTGATATTAATAGACTTACTAAGTATTAAAAAAAATACAAATAAGATCTTCCAACCTTACCAAAGTTGATAGATTTTACACCATACTACTACTACCAACTTGCACCTTAAAAATCAAAAAATGATAATTACCAAAAAATACAAAATATCAACAGCCAAAATGTCATGCTATATTGAACATTCCTCCTTGACATTTTTGCTGGAAACCCCAAGAAGATTTCTTAGTATTTCAAACTTTGCCTTAGCTAAAGATTTGGTTAATATGTCTGCAAGTTGATCATCAAATTTGCAATGAATCAGTTTTATTTCACTTTGTTCCCGAACTTCCCTGATTGAATGATATCTGATTTTGATGTGCTTGATTCTACCATGGAAGGCCGGATTTTTCACCCTGGCAACTGTGGGCTGATTATCACAATAAATAACGGTGGCCTCATCTTGCTTGAATTTCAGATCTTCTAATACTTTTCTTAGTCAAATTGCTTGATTTGTTGCTTTTGAAGCATCTATGTACTCAGCTTCAGCTGTTTATTGGGCCACCATTTTTTTTCATTGAATTCCAGCATGTGATGTTTGATCCAATATAGAATATGTAACCAGAAGTGTTTTTCATGTCCTCAAAGCTCCCAGCCCAATGACTATCAGTGTAGCCTGTTAACTTGCACAATTCTGACTTTCTGAACCAGATTCCCATTTCATCAGTTTCTTTAATATACCTTAAAACTCTTTTGGCCGCTTGAAAATGCAATTCACTAGGCTCCTGTCTGAATCTTGATAGAAGATTTGCAGCATAAGTTATAGTTGCTGCTAAATACAATAGACAGCCAATCAAACTTCTGTAAATCTTTGCATCAATCTTCTTTGCACTATCTTCCTTCAACAATTTTTCATTATGAACTAATGGTGTATTCACAGCCTTACAGTTTTCGTTGAACCTCCTTAAAATATCATTTGCAAATTTTCTTTGACTGATGAAGAT
Source organism: Osmanthus fragrans (assembly GCA_019395295.1). Taxonomy (NCBI): domain Eukaryota; kingdom Viridiplantae; phylum Streptophyta; class Magnoliopsida; order Lamiales; family Oleaceae; genus Osmanthus; species Osmanthus fragrans. The sequence continues at coordinate 13,023,096 of CM033354.1, read as the reverse complement.
GCCTTGCTAATTTTGATAAATCTCCATTCCTAGAAAATAATGCATCTCTCCCAAATCAGTTATTTCAAAAGCCTTCTTTAATTCATCCATCACTTTTCTGATTTCTTTGTTGCTGCTACCAGTGATCAAGAGATCATCAACATAGAGTGATATGATGATAATTTCTTCTTCCATTTGTTTCACATACAAAATTTGTTCATTCAAACTCTTTGTAAAACCAAGATAACCAAGATGGCTATCAATTCGAGTGTACCACGCTCTTGGAGCCTGCTTTAAACCACACAAGGCTTTCCTTAAATGATACACTTTATCCTAATTTGCATTCATCAGAAAGCCTTCAGGTTGCGCTATAAAAATCTCCTCATTCAAGTATTCATTAAGAAATGCTGATTTGGCATCAAGTTGATAAATTTTCCAACCACTTTGAGCTGCAATTGCCATCAGCAATCTGATAGTTTCATACCTTGCAACAGGAGCAAATGTATCAATGAAATCAATACCAAATTGCTAAGCATATCCCTTTACTACCAACTTTGCTTTCAACTTGTTAACTGATCCATCATAATTCAATTTTGTTCTGTACACCCACTTAACTCTAATCACTTATTTATTCTGAGGTCTATCAGTCAATTCCTAGGTGTCATTCTTTTCTATCATCTTGATTTCTTCCTCCATTGCAGCCATCCAGTCAGATGATTTCGATGCTTCTTCAAAGCTTACAGGTTCAATTATAGCTGTATTGCAACTTGCATAGATGTCTGCAAGTGGTCTCATCTTCACTCTGCCATTGTCTATGTCTGGATTATCATCTGATTCCAACTCATCTCCAATGATTTCTCCTTCTCTGTTTTCTCTATTTTGAGAAATCAATTCACTTGTTTTTTTATTCCTCAATTGAACTTGCCTCCCAATTCCACATAGTTTCCTCATCTACCTTGAGATCCCTGCTGGAGATTATCCTTTTAGACTTAGGATTAAACACCTTGAGATTATCCTTTTGCATTGCTGCAATAACCAACTAATATTCCAACCTCACCCTTCTCACTTAGCTTCTCTCTCTTTGCATCAGGAATGTGAGTATAACAAACACTCACAAATACTTTTAAATGTGAGATATCTGGTTTCACATTATACCAAGCCTCAAAAGGTGTCTTTTTCTCAACTGATATTGTAGGCAATCGGTTGAGAAGATAAATAGCAGTGTTAACTGCTTCAGCCCAGAACTCCTTAGGCATTTTTTTCTCAATCAACAAGCACCTAGCAATTTCCATCACAGTCCTATTCTTCCTTTCACTTACTCCATTTTGTTGAGGAGAATACAGAATGGTTAAATGATGTTTGATACCTTCAGCATTGCAGAAACTGTTAAATTTTTCACAATTGTACTCAGCTCCATTATCACTTCTTATTGTCTTTATACTGCATCCACTTTCATTCTCCACCATGTGTTTGAATTTCTGAAACACGCCTGCATCTTCTGATTTTGCCTTCAGAAAGTATACCCAGCACATCCTTGTTAAGTCATAAATAAAAAGAATGAAATATCTGCTGCCATTCTGTGTGGTAGTTTTCAATGGACCACAAACATCTGAGTGTACCAACTCAAGCTTTTTGACTGCCCTGTTTGATTAATTCTTTGGAAAAGGAAACCTCGTTTTTTTTTCCAAATTGACATACATTGCATACACAGGCATCTTCTATGACTTTAGGCAAGTTTTCAACTAGATTGAGATCATGCATTTGCCTAAGTGAAGTATGACTAGCATGACCAAATCTTCTATGTCATAAAGAGGTTTCATAAACTTCAGCTAAACATGCTTGAGAATTAACTTTTTTCCAATCTATAGGAAAACTTCTATTCATCATTTTAACTGTCATTAACTCATTTCCAGATTCATCTAATATAGTGCAGGATTTCTCTTTAAACATCAAGCTATGATTTTTCTCCAACAGTTGCCCTACACTAATCAGATTTTGATCTATTTTAAGCACATAAAACATCAGGAATATGTTTAATACCTGTAGAAGTTTATACAACAATCACTCTAATGCCTTTTACTTCAACAAAATCACCATTTCCAACTTTAACTCTGGATCTGTAAGCTTCATTCAGTTCTACGAAAATGTTGGAGTCTGATGTCATATGGTGAGTACAACCACTATCTAATAGCCAAGTATCAACATTTCTATAAGTCTTGATGGCACTGAACAGATGTTCTTCAAACATCTCATCCTGATTCTCTGCCATTTTTGCTTGCTATGATTGCTTTCCCTTCTTGTTTTTGCAAACTTTTTAGACATGACCAAATTGTTTGCAGACTCTACACTAAACTTCAGGTCTATACCAACACCATTTGGGTGAATGACCTTTCTTTTTACAATGAGAACAATGTGTAAATTTATCCTCTTTGTTTGCTGACCTGATACTGTCTTCAGCCTTCTTTGGAAAAGGTTTCTTCCTGCCAAAGCTTGATGAAGCTTTGTATTTTCCTTTAACAAACAAAGCTCCTTCTGTTTGTTCCTCATTCCTCATCAGCTTTCTTTGCTCAGTTGCTTGCAATGCATTAACCAATTCAGCCAAGGTTATGGATGACAGATCTCTAGAATCCTCTAATGAAGATATCTTTGCTTCGAATTTTTCAGGTAAACTTATCAGAACCTTCTCCGCCACTCTTTTGTTAGGTAAATCGTCTCCCAGTAGTCTGATTTGATTTACTATCTTCATCATACTATCTAAAAATTCTTTCACAACCTTTGTGTCCTTCATCTTTAAGTTCTCAAACTCCTTTCTAAAATTGAGTACTTGGATCTGCCTAGTCCTTTCATTACCTTGATATTCTTCTTTCAGAACATCCCAGGCCTCTTTTGCATTATCACATGTCATGATTCTTGTGAAAATAGCATCAGACACGACTGGCTGTATACAAGAGAGTACTTTGAACTTCTTTGCTACATCTTCACTATGTTGCTTTTCTGAGCTACTGTTGGATTAGCTCTCAATGGTGGAGGCTCAACTCCATTTTCAGTAGTCTCCCACAAATCATAAGTTTTGAGGTAGGCCTTCATCTTTGCAGCCTAGAAGTTGTAGTTTTCCCCTGCGAAATTTTTTTTAGGCCTACTTAGCTTAACAAGAATTTTTTTTAGGCCTATTTGAAATGGTAATCAAAAAATGAATAAAGTTACACTATATATAACCACCTTTACACAAAGCCCTCCACGCCCATCCATTTTGACACTACAAGATCAAGTATTACTGTTATACAATTTTACAAATTCGACGTCATATTTGGACATTTTGAAGATAAAATTAATGCAAATAAATATTTTTTTCCCTTTCTAACAAATTGATCATTCGGACGAGGTGGTTAACACAATTTATTTCTTTTCATTTGTTTGTGCATGATTTACAGGTCGATGAACCACAAGGTCGAAGAGTCAATATTATTGAGGAGCTTATGTGTTTTTCTTATATTTTTATCAATAGCTATTTGTGTACCATAGCAAACAATGTAATTCAGTTGTCACCTGCTTGTTTGTACCTAAATTGTCGATCGAACCAAGCAAATCTATTGTGTCTCCCTTCAAGATTTTTCATACTCTAATTTGTTTTTTTCTAAATATGAATTTTATATTTTCCTATAATAAACTAATTAGTCAATGTTGATTTTCTTCTTCATAAAAATGCTGCAATTGAAATATCTATTTAAAACTTCAGCATCTCCACACATATGATGATGTCAAGGTTCATCAATGTGATAATCATTGGACTTAATTTATTACCAGTATAATTACCAGCCCTAGACGATTATTTAATATAAGGCCCTTAACATATATATATATATATATATATATATATATATATATATATATATAGTAGGAATACTTATGAAAGGGAGAGAAAATACATCATACAAGTAACTTGAAACCATTTCTCACGACTGAAAAAAACCCTTTAATTAAATATTAATTTTTACTACAACAATATTAATTTCTATACCAATTTTTCTCCACGGCTCAGCTACTTACAGGAACAAAATCTCAATAAGGAGCCTATTACAACTATTTTTAATATTTGTCTTCAGCATAATTTTTTCAAAGACTAGTCAATCCAAGGTTGGAGGAATTATCTTTTTTTTTTTTTTTTTTCGTTATTTTAATAGGTTTTGACAGCTTCAATTTACCACTTGTGGATCTCTAGAAATTCTAACAATGTTAGTTCAACATTATTTCAAACTTTCATACAAGCTCATCATATACAACTAAGTTTAGTGCGAATGGAGAATAATCTTAAGGAAAGATAAAAATTGAAACTCTAACAAAAAAAATCTTAAGTTTCTTAAGCACTAACACATCCATTACACTAAATAGAATAGAGCACAATATGTTCATAATAAAGAATACAACACCCAAATGAAAATCAAAGTCTATTCCCAAAAGACATGCATAAATCCCTCATAGTCTAGAATATGAACCAGTAATGAAGTAACAAAAAATCATGAAATTAAAAAAAATAATAATAATAAAATTAAAAAAAATCCGAAAATTCTAATATTTCCAGCATTTGTAGAAACCCATAATTTATGTATATCAGAGAAAAGTGAGTAGTTTTTAGGGAAAATTTTAATATTTTTAAATGGATTGATCACAGAAATTCAAATACCCAAATAAAAAACTAAAGGAACATCTACTTGGGTTTATGGAAAAGTAACAAACCTTCTCTTCCTCTATCCCTATCTAAAATAGTTGTATTTCTTTATAAACTTTGGTTAGGATTGCAAATGGATGTGGGCCCAAAAATTGGAGGCCCTAGGCCTTGGTCTAGTTGGCCTTATGTCAGGGCCGGCCCTAGTAACTACATTTGACAACACACCAGTTGACACAATGTTGCGCATTATCGAGCACCAAGTAAATATATTTTTTAATATTAGAAAATCGTACAAAGTTTTAGAGTTCACATTTTGACGTCATTATTTACTTAAATTTTATTTTTTATAATTAACTTTTGCTTGAACTATTATTATTTTAGAATTCCAGCAAATTTCACAATATATATTATTATAGTCTACACATAAATACTACAAATATTTAAATTTTGTATTCTCTCTCTATAATTTTTTTTTTTTAAAAAAGTGTGCTAAATAATGATGCTCCTATAGTAGAGCTAGCTTTGATTTCATCTAATGAATGCAAAAAATAGTTGAACCAAACAACATTTCTATTAGACTAACAAGACAAGAAGATAGATTTTACACCGATGATTGATGAATTTCAAAATTGCATAGCGCATAACTTTCATTAAAGAAAGCAAGATACTGACACCTTATATATATAGAAGTGCGCTAATATGACATGTTTAGAATGGTAGACTAAAGTTTATTAGCTGGATGAGAAAGAAAATTAAAAGAATTAGTACTATCTATTTATACTATAAAATACTATTCATTATTCTATATTGATTTATTATGTAAATTATTAGTTTCTTCCAACAAGTCGTAATCGTATTGCAACTAATAAGTATTTATAACAAGAAGATTTTCGAAAATTAATAATTATTTAGTTTTTTTTAACCACTACGGTGGAATACTGAAATAAAAGATAAAATACAAACTTAGAAGGGAACTGCAATGCGACCTCCATCTAATGAAGATACGTTCTAGAAATAGTAAAGAAACCATTTTTACATTTCATATGCTCTCGTCATGTTTCGTCTCATCATTCGTCTCGTCATAAATTTCATAGGCTCCTCATTGCCATCCTCACCGTCCTCCTCAGTGTACGCCTGCATATGTCCATACCTCGTTTTTGAAATGTCAAAGCCGTTGTCACTCTCTCCATGTGTATAACCTAATCCATCTCCTCTATAGTGAAAGTCATGTTCAGCTGGTAGAGAGCTGGCTTCCCCTTTCCTAAGTGTAGATGTCGTCGCCCCACCTGAATTAGATGGCGGATCAAGGTGATTCACTGTACAATTATTAAAACCCATGTTATTCATATCCTCTTGAATATGCTCTTCTACTGGCAAATCAGTTAAGCACTCTGGGTAATTCTCTGGGTTCTTGGAACAGTAGTCATAAGCCATGAACTTGCTTCTAACTTCTTGATAGCATCTTTGTTGATCTGGACTGAGTTTCCAATATTTAGCAGCATTCCAATAATAGGTCATGGAATAGCATGCCTCAGGATCAGAGCCGTTATACTTGCACCCATCAATTGAAAATCCTTGATAATGTGCTATGAAGGGCCCTTGACTCCAATCTACTGGTCCTTGCCATTCAGTGCCATTCCATATGCTTGCTTCTATGTGCATAGATTTTGATGGATAACTCACTCCTATTTTTGTGTTGTTTCTGAACACTCTTATTGGCGTCCCATCTATAATGAACCTAAGCACACAAATATACGAGTTATATGTTATGAATTAAAAGTCTTAATCATGTAGTGTTGAGAATAACGTAGTACAAAATTAAAAATTAAAGCAAATAAAGTACACATATTATCATGATAATGAAGAAGATGATGAGTAGAAATATTGTATAAACCCCTCATCTCTTTTTACCCCCTATGATTAGAAAAAGAGGCTTTCTCTTATGTAAGGAGGAAACGTGAGGTTGAGCTGAGGAGAAAACTGAATAATATGAAGAAAACTTAATGATATGACAGACTTCAAACTTACAAAATTATACTTCATATATGATTTATGTCAACAAAGTCGTCAAGGAATTAACAATGCATATATACATATAAAAACTTGTGGTTGATATTTGATAAGTAAGGTTAACTATTTATATAAATAATCGCCACTTACAGTTCAAAAATATAAATGGCAAGAGGGTTCAACGAAATATCAGAGCAAACGAAGTTAATATAACATGTACATACACTATCTGGTGCTGGTTCCAGACAAGTTCATATGCGTGATAATCCGTGGTAGGATCAAACCAAAGACGAAATTGTTGCTCCCTATGCCCCTGGTCATTTGCAAACACATTGGTATTCAATTTGTAAGCCATGGGATCATTGTCTCCCAAGAACTCGAAATCAATTTCATCATGGTTTGTTGCATCTTCACCAACTGGGATTGAAGTTAACTACAAAATTTGAACAAATTTATCAGCCAAAGAACCAAACCAATGAGAAGAAGAATTATACCAAAAAGGAGGTAATTACATAAAAAGTTGTGATGACTCCTTTAGAATTGCTTGGTAATTTCATCATCATTCGAAAATATCCAGAACCAAAATCCTGTTTTGAATTGAATCCAGCTCCTGCATAGTTCATAATTAATTAAAACAAAGAATAATTTTAAAATTAGTTCAAAAATTCGATCTACGATCAATTCATACTACACTCAAATGCATTTTCCGATTTCCCTTGCATGAGAGCAAAAATCATAGTTCATGTTAATATTGTTTGGTATATAATCTAATCCTCCTTACCAAACATGCTAATAAGAGAGGCGGTTAAAGAAATACCTGAGTGTTCGTCTATTAGCAGTTCGACTTCCTTACCCTGATCAAGAACAATAACATGATCACCACCCCACAAAGGAGAGTAGTTTCGATCAAATGGGATTTCATCAGCATATCCACAAGCAACAAAGAGAATTAAAAACAGGCTAATTGCATAGTAATCCATAAAAGAATCAAATTAATGCACTGTTTTTGTTAACATAAATTGTTTTTAGAGAATTTATAATTCATGGACCTGCATTTAAATAGAGGAGTATGGTTTTGGACTATACGTACTTGATAATGTTTAGGTTGAAAGTTGCTGATAATTTGTTTACCTAAAAATAAGTAACTTGCAATGTTTGCGAACATAGGATTGTTAATTTAATAGTTTGTTGATTAATGCCTAATGGTAACAAGTAGGGAATAAAATACCAGATGGTTAACTTCATGTTTTTGTAGGTATACTAAGGGGGCGGAGATAGCACCCAACGAGCTGGTCAGGCCACCCTTAATGGCTTCGTCGAAAGTTTTTTTCCTTAAATTGGGCGACCGCTCGACAATCGCTCGTTTAGCTGCTGTCCGTGCTCACCTGGATTCTTAGATTCATCACTGACTGAATGTGGTTTGTCTACTGCTGCCAAAAGTATGTATATATGTGTTCAGGGATGGAACCAAAAATTTTACCTAGTCGGCAGCCAGTTTTTCTTTTTAATGTCTAGTACCTAATTGATTGAGTCAATAAGACAAGATAATTTTTCACTTCCAGATCTGTCATAAAAAGAAATAAACAATTATCTCCAATTAGTGTAAAGGACAAATCCCACTTAAAGATAAAAACATACCGAAATATAAAATATCATGCTACACTTACTTACACTATCTTACTAACTCCTTTACTTACCACTCACAATAGGAGTGGAGACCACATTGTCGGATTATTTTATTCACGCGGGGCCCGTCGTGCAATGTGAGTAGTAAGTAATGCATGTAGTAATCCATTTTGTACATTTAGTTTAATCCAAATATAAAAGAGCTTCGAGCTATAATAAGGTTGGTATTTTAAGATGGAAGCACATGTCTTAACAATTAGGTCATATTTAAATGGCAAGTTGACAACTTTTTTGCATAAAGTACCGGAAAGAAGTTCTTACGTGCATGATCATATATAGGAATGATAATTTGGTTCACTGGCTCGAGTCGTTCGTAGCTCGGCCCGAAAAAAGCCCGACCCGACCCGGGAGCCACACGGGCATACTCATAAAAAAATACAAAAACGGAAGGCAGGGTGTTGCGGCCTTTTTTAGGCAGACAGCTGAGTGTTTAAAATAATAATAAATAAATAAATAAAATCGAGTCTGCCCAGCTTGGCTCAGAATAGCCCAAGTCGAAAGTTCAGATCGAGTCTCGATTTTTTATCAAGCAAAAGCTCGACTCAGTTCGGCTCGACTCCAACCCAGAAAAAAGTTCGCACCATTTTACTCGAGCCGGAGCCCAAGACAGCTCGACTCGGCTCATTGACGTCCTTCATTGTACCCATAATAATTTTGACATTAGTTCCGATTATATATATTTGTTTCGATTGCACTATATAGGCAAGTATATGGTATTTTTATCTTCTTTTTTTCACCGTTACTCCTTGAAGGAAACTAGAACCAAGGTCAATAACTTACCACTTCAGTTAGACCTCGAGTACTTTCATCCTGGGAACACTTAAGAGTTACAGATGCTCATTATTATTATTACAGAAAAGTATAATCAACGTCCCTAATCTACATGAAATACAGAAGGGGACTCCAACCTTCAATTTATATAGTAAGTGGATCCTTAACCTTTTAGGTTTGTACATTGCAGCGAAGTAATAGAAAATTCCTATCTATTTAGATGATAAAATTGTTGAGAAAAAGGCTAATAATCCAAGATATGAAATTGTTATAGCGAATAAATAATCTTCTTTTCCTCGTCTTTATTTAATTAAAAGACACACCAAAAAATAATGATTTTTTCAGAAATTATCCCATCATTTATATTTTATATTTCTTCTATTTGTTTTCTTTCCAGTTTCTATTTTTTCTATTATTATTTATTTACAAATAATTAAGGGTGTAATAATAATTAAACTTTGAAAAAAAAATTATTGGAGACCTCCTTTATGAAAAGTATCTTCAAAAAACTCTAAATATAGTATGGTCTCTATTTCGAAACTGAATACTTAAAAATAAGTTCAAAGTAATTCTATTTAACTTTATAAAATAGAGAGTAAGTTTGGTTCCCTAAATTTGGTGAAGAACCAAATCAAACTCTATTCTTATTTTATAATAATTGCATTTAATTAGTTACAGATTCAATCCTTAAAATTATGAATAATTCTATATGATACCAATGGTTTTAGATCATTAATGTCGATAGTCACACTTGATAAATTCAATTACATGAACCATGTGAATTGCACTTAAGTGAATTTATCATTTAATATCATGCGCTTGCCACCTAGGTTGGTACCTGACACTAGTAATACTGAATATTATTACTTTAAAATTATACTCAAAGAAGCTCTTCAAATTAGCATTTTAAAATAGAGAATGAATTTGACTCTCCAATTTTAAAGAGTCAAACTCACTCTCTATAATTAAATGTATTAAAAGTATTTCAATTTTTAAAGAAGAAAAATAATATACTAATTTAGAGGAAAGTTAGGGAATATAATAGATATGAAAAATAATAAACATTTTTGGGAGTAATAAAATTAAGTGTTAAAGATAAAGAGTGTGTTTGAATATTTAAAAAAAAAATTACTTTCTAAATTTATAGATACTCTTTAAATTGTTAAATATGTTCTTTAAAAATAAAAAAGTTTCTTGAAGGGGAAAAATAGCCATTGCTTATGCATCTTTTATGTTACTATATTTTAATTTATATCTTTGGACTGCTTGCTATATTTTTCTTGCAGTTTGTAGGGATGGCAAAAAAAAAAATGTTCAACTCGATACTTGAGGAGTCTCGCCTCGAATGGGGTGGAGATTATCAGCCTAACCAGGCAAATGAGATGGGGATGGGGTGGAGGTCATTGCTCCGAAGTGGGTACAGGGAGGGCACAGGAAACATAGTCTCTGCCCTGCTACCAGTTCCTTTTAAAATTAATTTCAAATTTAAATCTTTTATCAAACAAAAATAATAAATTTATCATCATTTTTAAAGAAAACATATATTGTTCTTAACAAATTGGAATAAAAATAATAATAATTACTAACTAAAAACATAAAAATTATATATATATAAAATAAAATAAAAAATAAACTGGGCGACAAATGTGGCAATGAACCCACCCGTCCCGCTTTAATCGAGCATGGGGACGGGTCAAGGTGAAAAAAAAAATCCAATGGGAAGGGGTAGGAATGGCCGACCCGTTAATAATAATTACTAACTAAAGACATAAAAATTATATATATATAAAATAAAATAAAAAATAAACTAGGCGACAAATGTGGCAATGAACCCACCCGTCCCGCTTTAATCGAGCATGGGGACGGGTCAAGGTGAAAAAAAAATCCAATGGGAAGGGATAGGAATGGCCGACCCGTTTCATACTCGTTCCATTGTCATCACTAGTAGTTTGCATCGTTATTGACCAATATAATTATTATTGTATACGAAACGAAAGACAAGTTACAAGACCGTGAAGTTTTGGAATTTCTTTTCTTATTCTAAAATTCTAAAAAAAACTTAACACCTATAAAAAATCATATATTTTAGGGAAAATTGCAATCACGATACCAAATCTTTTAAAAAGTAGCAAGTCCAGTCCAAATTGACGATTTCCATCTGTTTGACCGCCAAAACCGTTAGTTGACTCCAAAAATGAAAAATCTAATTATTTCTTCCAAATAAGACAATGAGAATTTAAACATTACACATTTCCCCTTCAAAATCAAAAAAGAAAAATACTCATCTTGTCCACTCACACCACACCCCACCCACCCAAAATCATTTTTCCACTCCAATTCAGAAGCTAGAATCAAGCGGTGGTAATGGGTCGAGTCGAGCCAGCTCGGCCCGTATGCACACGAGCTCGGAGCACGAGCTGAGCTCGTTGTTCGTTATAAAATGAGCCGAGCTTCTGCTCAGCTCGTTTCTCATGGAAGAGTTCGGCTCGACCCACGAGCTCGTGAGTTCACTAGTCTAGCCCATGAGGTTTTTTTTTTGTTTTTTGCAATTTTTCAGGTTTTTTCAGCCTTTTTGTTAATTTTTGACGAGCCCGAACTGCTCGTAGCTTGTTTGCCACCGCTACTAGAATCGCATACCTCGTCGAAGTTGGAGGAGAAACACGAAAACTCTCCAATCGAGCAAATGTCCCTCACAGTGCCGATTACTAATGACCCGAACCTACCTTTGTCACATTTCAGATCTGAACCTTAGCAGGAGACGGTGGGTTTTGGTTGTTGGTAGCAGGCGACGTTGGTTTCACTGTTTTGGTGGTTGTAGGTGTTTTGGCGAGTTTTTGTGGGTATCAAGCAAAATTGTAAGGAGCTGAGCTTCAAATAGGTAGGATGTTGTAGACTGAACGAAATAGTCTTAAACTTGAGTGACAGTAGGCTGCCTTCCTGCTTGGGCTTGATAGTAAAAAAAAAATGTGTTAGGGTGTTGGGGTTGAGAGTCGAATGGGTTGGTGTATCGCCTAGGACAGCGGGGAGGCGGTATAAGTATTGGCGTCTCCTTCGGCTAGGAATTTTGTAAATTATGTTAATCGGGAAAGATGAAATGTTCCTGATTTTTTGTTTTGGGGTGGGTGTGGGGGAGAATGGAGAACCCAAAAAAGTGAAGCCTCCACCTGAGGTGAAAACTTCGATGGCTTCTCCACCTACTGATTATTTTACTTTTGCTGATGTGGTGGAAATGGCGACGATGCTATAGATTTTGGGGGCTAGGGCTAGGCGGTGAAAGGTGGGAGAAGAAGAATTTTCTTCTTTTTATTTTATTTTATTTTATTTGTGAAATAATATAAAAGTACAATTTTACCCCCTATACATTGGTCAAAAGAGGTCAATTTTTTTTTTTTTTTTTTAAATGATAGACTAATTGTCAAATGGATGGAAACCGTCAATTTGGATTGGACCTGCGTTTTTTTAAAAGATTTGGTGCGGTGAGTGGCACAAGTGAAAAGTTTAGACAATGTCTGCTACTAAATGAAAGATTTGACATCGTGTTTGCAATTTTCCCTATATGTTATACCACTTTATATTTTCTCTTCGCAAAAGTTAAGTTATAATTGTCATAATAAGGACATTGGAGCCTTTAGTTATTCGAATTCTTGTCTTGCTCCTTAAAACTTCTTGATGAATCTTAACATTACGTGTCATAAGGTTGATAGATCAAAAAGATACTTATTGGATTGAAGACTTTCAATCTCATAGAGGGAATTTTGTTCTTACAAGAGTGAGATACGAGATGCATCTTAATTAATTAGTTTTTTTCAATAAAAAAAATAAAACTAAGAACATAGTCCAAACTATTTTTTAGCAAAAAGATAATAACTAGGGACTTAAATAGTTGCAGTTGGATCTCAATTTTTTTTTTTTTTTTGGCAAACTTTACCCAAATCTTTCTTTTGTGCCATCCATAATATCAAACCTTTCATTTTGTTATAGCAGAAAGACGGACGGACTCCGACCACTTGACCTTTAGTTGACAAGAAGAGTCGACTTGAATTATGATCTGACCAAATTTAAAAAGATAAAATAGTAAATTTACATTTTCTCAAAATAATATAATTAAGTATAAAATTTGTCCAACCCCCCACGCAACTTCATCTTCTTCTCCAACCCGGCAAGCCCCCCCTCCCCCCCCCCCACCCCACGTTCCCCCTTTCATCTTCTTCTCCAAATCCCAACCCAAAAATCTATGGTCATGTACCATAAATCGTTACAGCTTTAAAGAGAAAAACTACTTTTCCCACCAATGCTACAAGTCAAGTCCCCGTCCCCTTGTATGTGTATTCAGTACAAGGAAGTTGAACAAAAACATTGGATCCGAACTCGATGAGTAGTGGATAGCAACTCAAATCTAACGCTACTGAATCGACCTCGAATTTACCTTCACATTCACGATTTTCGATGCCTTCTTGCAGTACCTTGGCATCTCTGTTCTGCCGTGCGCCTCCTCCACTTGAACAGGCCAGCATCACCTAATCCATCTTCTCCATTTCCTCTGTAGACACGAGAAAAACACTCCGAAGATGAAGTTAGTGAGGGGTTGGACAATTTTTTTTATAATTTATAATTTTATATTTAATTATTTAATTACAATTTTATTTAAGAAAATTTATAGCTTGTTTGGTAGCCATTTTGTTAGAGAAAATGAATTTTTTGGGTTGATGTGATGGTGAATATGTGGTTGAAAAAGAAGGAAAAGTTATTGATGTGATGGAAAATATTATTTTATTGAAGAATGTGTGGTTGAAAATGAAAATGAGAATGAGAATGAGAATGAGAATGGGTACCAAACAGGACATTAAACTTACTATCTCACCCTTTTAAATTTGATCAAATTATGGTACAAGTCAACTCATCTCATCAACTAATGGTCAAATGGACCTAATGTCTTTTTTTCTGAAACAAAATGAAAAGTTTGAGATTTGAATGGTACAAATCAAAAATGTTAGTAAAATTTATAAAATATTTGGAATCGCAATTATGTTTAGGGTTTTACTGTTTTCAAAGCAGAGTGCACAACCCTCTCACAATGAATAATTCTCCATGTCCAGGTATCACGGGCAGCAGCTTTGCTTAAGTCCCGTGGCCCAATTACAGTCGAAGTTTGCCCAACATCGACCGCCCATTGTAAATATTTATTTAAATAGGTAGAAATTAGAAAATTTTAGTATGATTCAATGGTCAAAAGGCGTCTACTTTCGTCATTTGGATTTTTGTTCCGAAATCTATTATAAGGGGTATTAGTCTTTCAAACATTTTCAAACTTTCTAGTGTTCGCCCCCTGCACTAGCCGTTGTAATTTCCTGCTTTCATCTATTGTAATTTTCAGTATTCAAGCAATTAATGAACAAGTTATTTTCATTGTATTAAATTCGTGTTACAAGCTTTCTTAAAATTATGATCAAATCTTATTTCGTCCCGAGAAAAGGCGGAAGGTAGTCTAGCGGAGCAGGCTACTGCCGCACGGTGTCCCTTTCTGTGCTAAGAAGAAAGGCACCCCATGAAAGTTGGTATCAGAGCTACGGCTCAAGACCCTCGATAAGAAAGCTATGGATCCGAATTCCTTGAACACCACAGAGGTGGTAGATGTTCAAAAGAGGACAACGAAGCAGCGCGTGGATGCACTTGATGAGACAACTACTAGGTTGACTTATGCCGTAGAGGGCTTAAAGGAAAAGCTCGAGACAGCCGAAATGGAAATTCGTAAATTACACATCCAGCTGGATGAAAGCCAAGAGGTTTGCACAGTAATGACTGAAACTGTTGCAATCATTCCTGATCTGTAGGATGATATGGAAGCGTTGAGAACTCAATTACGAGTTCTCCAACGCGCGGTTGGCAATGGGCAAGCCACTGCGCAAGACCATGTTCATAGGCTCAGAATTTCAGATCCGTGCACCTACGGAGGAGCACGCGATGCTAAAGAAGTTGAGAACTTCTTGTTTGATATAGAACAATACTTTCTTGCGGCTTCGATCAGAGATAAAATAAGAAAGGTTTCAACAGCTGCTATGTATCTAGGTGGAGATGCAAAACTATGATGGCATGCGAAGTATGCTGATATTTAGGCCAACAAGGTCAGAATAGATTCTTGGGATCTCCTCAAGGAGGCGATCAGATCTCAGTTTTTCCCAGAGAATGTGGAATACAAGGCACATCAGGCATTGCGAGAGCTGAAACATACAAGCTCCATCAGGGAGTACGCGAAAGCTTTCTCAGGACATATGCTAAATATTCGAGATATGTCGGAGAAGGATAAGATATTCACCTTTATGGAAGGGTTGGAACCATGGACACGCATGAAATTTCAGAGACAGGAGGTTACTGATCTAAGCGCGACTATAAAAGCTGCTGAATGCTTAAGTGACTATCAACCGGATCGAGAAATGATCGATTTTCGGGAAATAATCAGTCTGTCAAAGGTGGAAATAGACCTTACAGACCCAGCTCGAACTCAAATAGGGGAGAACGTTACTCTCAGAATAGAGGAGGACCCTATCAAAGCAACCGTCAGGGTAACTTCAAAGGAAACTCTAGCGGTAGCAACGGTGACAACTGGAACCAAGGAAAAGCAATTGAGGGCAGATCTGATGTCGCTCCTAAAATAAAGTGTTATTTATGTAAAGGACCCCACCGGGTGGCGGAGTGTCCTCAGAAACGAATGGTAAATGCATATTGTCAAGTAGCAAGTGGTAGAACTAGTTCGAAGCAAAGTACCCCACAAGCTAGCTGTTATGGCGAGACTGACTCCAAGGAGGATGAAGATGTAATTGGTGCATTCTCACATCGGTGCAATACACTATTGCACCGAGTTACTAAAAGGGAAGATGGTCCATCGAGAGAGCCGAAGATTGAAGAATCAAAGGCTCACAATTGTCAGGCGAAAGGACTAATGTACATTGATGTAAGGATCAATGAAAAGTCAATCAGGGCTATGATAGATACTGGTGCTACCCACAATTATCTTGCAAGTGCCGAAGTAGGACGGCTCGGACTTGCTCTGGAAAGAGGTAAGGGGAAAGTTAAAGCTATCAACTCCGCTGCTCAACCAATAGCAGGAGTGGCGAAATCTGTGTCAATCAAAATAGGTCCCTTTGAAGGAATGACGAATTTGTCGGCAGTTCAGATGGACGATTTCAAGCTCATTCTAGGATTGGAGTTTTTTCGGGATACAAAGATAGCAGTGTTTCCGTATTCCGACTCTTTGATAATGATGGGTAGAAAACCATTCATTATCCCCACGCAGGTTGGGAAAATAGGTGAGAAGGGCATCTTGACCATATAGCTCAGCAAGGGTTTCAAGAGGAATGAACCCTCATTTCTGTGCACTCTTCGATTAGAGGAAATCGAAAAGGTAACCGGTCCTATTCCAAAGCCTTTCACAAGGCTTAGGGATGTTGAGGACATCTTGTCGGAGGAGTTATCAAAGAAATTGTCGAGAACAATTGATCGTGAGATTGAACTCATTCCGAGTGCCAAACCTTCCACCAGGGCACCATACCGTATGGCTCAGCCGGAGCTTGAAGAACTTCGAAGACGAGCAGGAGAAGTACTGAGAAGTGGGACTTTTGTGGAGCGCACTTCTGTACTACTTCAACATGCAACTTTCACCAGCATCCAAGTATGTATCAGCCGAGGAGACAGCTCAACTCTTCTACAAACATATTGTCAAATACTGGGGACTGCATAAAGACAACGTCAGTGATCGGGATTCTCGATTTACTGGCATACTTTGGACCGAGTTGTTCAAACTTCTTGATTCATCTTTGAGCATGAATTCAAGTTTTCACCCACAATCAGACGGACAGACAGGGCGATTCAATTCTATACTGGAATACTATTTTCTACATTTTATCTCTGTTTCGCATGAAATTTGGGTGAAACTTTCAGACGTGGCCCGAATGTGTTTCAATGCTCAAAAGAGCTCTTCTCCCAATAAGAGTCCTTTCGAGTTTACTACTGGCCAGCAACCGTTACTCCCTCATACTGTAGTTATTGATCAGAAATGGTACAAGAAGTCTGCATATCTGAAGCGACCTTTGTTAAAATTGAAAATATCAGAAAAAAAGGTTGCTGAAAAGATTCTTGGCTATCAAACTACTCGAGCTTCCAGGGAATATTTTCAAGAGTACTTGGTCAAATGGAGCGGATGCAACAGCGAGAAGACTACTCAATGGCTCCGAGGACGTCACCAAAGCAAATGAGGAAGAATGTCACGGGCAGCAACTTTGCTTAAGCCCCGTGGCCCAATCGCAGTCGAAGCTTGCCTAACATCGGCCGCCCATTGTAAATATTTATTTAAATAGATAGAAATTAGAAAATTTTAGTATGATTCTTCGGCCAAAAGACGTCTACTCCCGTCATTTGGATTTTTGTTCCGGAGTCTATTATAGGGGGTATTAGTTTTTCAAACATTTTCAAGTTTTCTAGTGTTCGCCCCCTGCACTAGCCATTGTAATTTTCTGCTTTCATCTATTGTAATTTCCAGCATTCAAGTAATCAATAAACAAGTTATTTTCATTGCATTAAATTCGTGTTGCAAACTTTCTTAAAATTGTGATCAAATCTTATTTCATCCTAAGAAAAGGCAGAAGGTAGTCTAGCGGAGCAGACTACTGCCACATGGTGTCTCTTTCTGTGCTAAGAAGAAAGGCACCTCGTGAAACCAGGCCCCTCACAACAGGGCGGGCCCCACCTGTACTAAAAAAAAATTACGCGGGCCCTACCATGTGTGTTATTTGTAGTTGTCCTGTGAAAAATTCCTTGTACACCATGCATCTCTCCTCTCACAATAGGGGGTGGGGCTCGCGATTATTGTGAGGGGGTTGTGCACGATGTTGTGAACCATGCTATACCCCTAATCCGGTTCTTATATTTATCCCAAGAGACTTGCTAGCGGGATTTACCCTTGGTGTACATTCACTTCACCATCTCTCTGGTCGCGAGATATTTGTGATTATTTATTTATTATTTATCCTTTCTGGGTAATGGAGAAATGAATTGCTCCCGTTGATTCTTCTGTTTGGATTTTGGGGATACTTGCTGCTTTGTTTCGATTGAGGACTTATTTCTGAGATGGGTTATTTGTTGTGTCTTTTTCCTATTGCTTAACCCAAGCGTTTGGCCCCAATTGTTTTTCAAATTTTAATGTTTGGAATAGTGTTTTTTTTTTTTTTTTTTTTTTTTTTTTTTTTTTTTTTTTTTAAGAATGTGTGGTTGAAAAGAATGAGAAGTTATGTGTAATATTATTTTATGAAAGATTGTATGGTTGAAAATAAAAAGGAGAAAAAAATGAAAGAGAATGGGGGCCAAACAGAAGCTTATGATAACCTTTTCCGGGGAGGGGGATAGGCAATGATGGCGATATTGTAGAAACAGATATACTTGTTTGATAATTGATGGAATTACTTTGGTAAACGCCGCAAAAGGAGTGCTGGGAAATTTGATTTCTTTTCTATCTTTAAGCATTTTGTGTTTTCGATTAATTTCGCTTACTATGCACTTAACTTCTGCTTGATGAAATGATCAAGCGAAGGGCGTTATCGCCTCAAAATTAAAAGCCGGACATGCTAATTCTGCTTATATTCTATTTACTATACTTATTCCAGACTTGCAGGCTGCAGCACTTTGCAGTGACTTGAAAATGATTTTTATTGGCCCTGCAACTGATGTCTATTGAATGTTTATGTCATTCAGTTATCTTGGATGATCAGTGCTGTCAATTAATTTTACAGAGATCAGTTGCTGGAATTTTGATTGCACTACGCAAACCTATGCCACTATCAACGAATACTTATCAAGTTAAAAACCATCAAATCATGTGTGAACTCGGGGCTAGCTAAAATGAGCACTTATAATGCGAAGCCTTGTACTCTCCGTCGAGCATGAACAACAAGCACATGAAGCAAGCAAATATACTCTTAATTAATTCCACATCAATAAAAAAACAGTTATTGACGCACACATGAATAATAATGTAAAACTTGTTAAAAATTATTTCACAACATATGGATGAGGAACATGTGTCATGGTACGTAAAACATAAAAAATAACATTCAGTTAGAAGCTCACCAATCAATAACTGCCATGTGTCACTAAAGAAAATGATTTTTTTTTGGAAAAAGTCATTTGTACATTAATGTTGACAGCCCCCTCACAAGAGGGGGTCCCACCAATTTTTTTATTCAACATGGAACCCCTCCTATGTGAGAGGGCTGTCATCCATGATGTCAAAAAAATTGTACATATAGCTTGATTGTGTTTTTTTTAGTATCATCAGAAATTTGTAAATAGGCATAGTAGGGAACTAAGAAAGGTATACAAATTTGAATACTCTTTTCACATAGCTATTTCTTTTCTTGTTCTTGTTTTAAGCATAAATTCAGTGAGTTTAAGAAGGGAAATCTTGGATAGGTAAAAGGAATTTGTTAATCTCAATTTTGAGGTCAACAATCAGTTTCCTTGACTGACAATGCTTTTTACGACTATGCTTTTCTCTGTGCATGCTTGTGCTGTATACAGGCATTTCATGAGCCTTATCATTCAAAGTCTTTAATTACATGTGAAATTTGTTATACATTATTTATTGTTTTAAACTGGAAGCTTGACTCTCAAATCCTTTTTGGAATCACTATACAGAAATTTCATGAACAGACTTTATAGTTTTAGTTTCTGGCAGAGAATTTTTTTTTTTTTTTTTTTTTTAATTATAATTTTGAAAAAGCTTCTATTAAAATTGATTCCATTCTACCAAATTATCTTATGAGGAAATTGCACTAGGTAACACTTTTTTTCTTTGCATTTACAAAAATATCACTTTTTGAAATATTTGTAATAATGTCATTTTGACATATTTTTGTACATTTTTGTCCCTATTTATAAATTTAAATATCTTTCATGTACTTCAATAAAAGTGATTTGACTAGATGAAATATTGTACAAATCCGACAGTTTGACCACTTCAATAAAAATATCACATTAAAATGATTTGATTACTTTAATAAAAATATCACATTAAAGTGATTTGACTATTCCGACAGTTTCAAATGTCGGGTTTCGATAGTTCAAACGTCGTTCTCGACGTTTTCGAAATGTCTAATTCGACATTTCAACTGTCGGGACTTATCGGAAAAGATGACATATTGTCTGGTCGTCGAAAAGCCTGAAAACATAATACAATGTCCAGTACCTTGGAAGAATGTGTTAGAAATATTAATAGTTATAATTAATTCTCAATTGCAACATCTTACCAAAAATTAATAACTCAATGTGCTTCATTAATTATGGTTCATTATAAAATTCTTCACATTTGTCAAAATGATATTGTTAAAATTTTCCTTTTAAAAAATATTTTAAATATCAAGTACTCATCATCAATAGTAGTTTAAAAAATTTCAAAAAAAAATGTGATCATATTGTATTTAACATTTAATAAATAGTAAGCTATAAAAAAAATGTAAACACTTTTTATGAACTAACATCTCAAAATTAATGGAGACTTCAATAGCTTGATCAAGGAATGAAGAAGATGTAGAGAAAGTTAGAATTTGTTAATGGGGAAGGAAGATATTAGAGAAGTTAACATAAAATTTCTTTGGAGAATTTTTGTATTAACAAAATTCATATTTAACAATATAATATACAAATATCTAATATTTATAATATAAAATTCAATCATCACATCAAACATTAATGATAATAAAGATAGTATTAAATAGTATTAAATGCTCCTAAAATTATAAGTTTAAGAATAATATAGACCATTCACACCAAAAATGTGACATTTTTGTTCAAATCATGTGTCAATGCACACATTTTTGAAAATTCCCCTTTTCTTATCATGGTTTCCACAAGAATCTGGAGGTTTCGATTCACTATTATCTTAGAGCTTGTTAAAGACATTCACTTGCACTTGAACGCGGAAATCTTATATGTTATTCAATTTTGTCTCCTGTTTGTTTTCACAGTAACAACCTCCAACGAATAAGATAGAATATCCTTTCTGTTCTTTGTTGAGCTTATTCATAGACTGTCCTCCAACAATACTAATTCTGATGTTGCCTGCAGACCTTTTACAAAGTTGTTAGGAGCTGGGCCTCAAAAAAGTTCATGACTGGATGGTAGGTACAATTAGTTTTGTTTTGATCTGCTGAGTTATCTTTAGACTCTGTCTCTGAGTACAAGTTATTGTCAGCTATTAATTCATCCTGTTCATTAATTAATTTCTTAAATTGACTGTCACATTTCAGTGTCCTCTATCCAAAACTTTTAGGTTGTAGGATTAATATGACTGTAGTGGTACTTCTTGGCTATAATTATAGAGTACAAATGCGTAAGAACTAGACTGGGGAATGCAAGAGTTTCTACACGCTGATCATACCATTATGTTTTAATGGATCAAAGAGTGGTGATGGTGGAGCGGATGGACTGGTGCAACATTCTTCCTGAAGGTTTGAACCATGTCATAGTTTCTGAAATTGGTAAACTTGATGAATGAACAAGCTTTAGGCTAATGATCAACCAATTGTCGATTCGGACTTCTTCTTGTAATATCTCTGCTATACAGATCCAAGGATTAGTTTATATGGTCTTTGGGCATGGTAATCGTTGTCTAGTTGATGAGTAGCTTTTTGCTGGGTTCTTTTGTGGTAGATGCATCTTTGAGTCAAATCAAATATGAATTGATCTTTAAAGAAATTCATTACATGTATTGTGAAATTCTGTTTGAACTGGCAGCTGAATGGCTGTGATTTCATTGACAGAGTGGAGTTGTTGTACAATTAGTCTTTAACTTCGAGCTTGACTATTTTACCTGTTCACTAACATTACCATTCTCTGTTTTATGCTTTTGATGCTTTAATTATTTCCCGACTTTTGTTTGCCTAGATAGATGGATAGATCATTTATCAATGAATATGTTTGCAGAGGTCTCTATTGTACAATCCAAATGAAATAGGATTGTGCAAGAAACTATCTTGTGTTGCACCAGACCCCTGTTTATTTTCTCTTTGCTGCTATACATTTGCTAACTCTATTCTTGTGCAGTGTCATCTTCTTGCCTATAGCAATCACTTTCTATGTCACATGGTGGATTATTCATTTGGTCGATGGTTTCTCCTCTCAAATTTATGAGCAACTTGGAATTGAGATATTTGGTAACCTATTGCTCCTTTTCTATCACCAATAAGTGTGAGCATGTTTTTAGCATTAATATGCCACTTCAATACCTTGTTGACAACCATCAATTAGGGTTTTAGATTGTCTAATATTTTAATAGATTCTTTAGTATTTTAAAAGTTGTTTCTCACCTAAATTAGATGGAGTGTATAGTATTTTGTTAGATTCTCTAGGATTTTATAAGATGTTTTGTTGAACTTTAAATGTAAATATAGAGAAGTGAAAGAGAGAAATAAACACAAGTATTTAACGTGGTTCGGCGATGTGTCTACATACACAAGAAGCGAAGCGGAGATTTTATTTAGCATGAATAATAGGGTTACTGAAAATACCCATGTATCGTAAATTAAAACCCACAAGGCCGATGCTAGAGCAGAATCCAGTAAACCTGCGTTCCACTTTATATGAGCTACATACACAACATGTTTCCTGCTTTGAATAGGTTCTTTGAATCCCTATATAGAGGCGCTTATGCATTGCATTACATACAACTTTGATAATGAAATAAATTGATACTTTCTCCCTCAATTTCTCTCTATTCTCTCCTTGTTGTCTGATAATCCCCCAATTAAATATACGTATTCTAGAAAGAATAAGAAGAAAGAGGGAGGGAGGTGGGGGCCAGTAACAAATTCTGTTATAAGAGTGAGGTAGGGCAGCCAAAAGTCTGTTACAAGGATCTATAAATAGAATAAGAGTGTGAAATGATAGGTATGCTAAATTGAGTGAGTGTAGTTCTTGGGTGAAGAGTCACAGTCCTCTCTACGGCTGTTTTCTTTGTATTTCCTTTTGCGTTTTCTTCAATCAATACAGAATATACTTTCTGTTTCCTGTGTTCTCTTAATTCCAGCAAGGTCACAGTTACAAGAAAGAGGCTGAACCTATCATTGTCTTTCTCCTCTCTCGTCCTCTTTCCTTTTTCAAACTTGTTCTATTGTGTTCTTCATCATTTTCATTATCCTATATTGTTTCAATAGCATAGATAATTAGAGCTACGCTGCAGTCCACAGAAATTAACAGTGAGTTTATTCTTGTTAACTATGAGCATTGTTACATTTTGCAACTATAAGAAACTGTCAATAATGTTTACAGGTCCTTTTGACTGTTTTATCTGATACTTGTAGTAAATATCTTGGCAAACATTTTTCTCTCGTCTCTCTTTGCTGTTAATACTTGCTCTCATTTCTTTAATTAGGTCTAGGATTTGTTACTTCCATCACTTGCATTTTCTTGGTCGGAGTGTTTATGTCATCATGGTTGGAGGCATCTGTTTTGAGCTTTGGCGAGTGGTTCATCAAGCGTATGCCATTTGTTCGTCATCTTTACAATGCCTCCAAGCAGATCAGTGCTGCCATATCTCCAGGTGTACTTGTTTGAGTTTACTTTGCAATTTCAAAAGGATTGACTTTCCATTATGGAAGGATGAGCTAGTTCATTTCAATATTATTGCAGATCAGAACACACATGCTTTCAAGGAAGTGGCCATTATAAGGCATCCACGTATTGGTGAATATGCTTTTAGGTTCATCACTTCATTTGTCACCCTCCAGGTGAGCCTCTTCCTCATATTTTAATGTATCGCCCTCTCATCTAGGATATTTGTCTCATAAGTTCTTCTCATGTTTGTGGCATTGCAAATTTTCTTTCTTTCACGCAGTTAATGTTTTCTAGCTTGCACTATGCTGAATCATAACTAGGAAAGTATGTTACAATAAGCTATACCTCACTGATCAGGCTTCAGAGAAATGGAGACTTCAAATTCTGGAGTATTGTTGATTTGTAAAATGTTAGTTTTATTTCCTTTACTTTGTAAAATACGCCTGTGTAGTTAGCTTTGTATATAACTATTTGCTTTGACATTGGAGTTTAAATGTCACCCCGCCTTGCATTAATTGTATGTTAATATACAAGGGGAGGGGGAATGCCAAACCCCCTATTTTGAAATAGATGAGTGGTTTTTAAAGCTCTTCTAAATGGACTCCACCAAAAAAAGGGGGAAAAGAGCAAAACCTCGCTGAGAGAGATTCTTAACCAAGAATGATTCAGCAAGAGGGGTGCAGTATTCAAGATGGTTCTTGTAAGATAGCCCCCGTCTAAGCTGGCAGATCCATGATTGCTGATAACCCCTTAAAAGCATCTGATCAGGGGCCGTTCAACCAGATTTACTATCTTATGAAATAATGTTGCAAGGCTATTAAATTGACTACGTCACACAGAAAAATGTGTTCCGCATGGTGTTGGTGGGGTTTGTTCCTCTCGCGTGCCAATATTGGAAAACAAAGCTTACATTAGGAACTCGTCATTGGCAAATGATTATGTGATATTAGAATATACCATTCAGCTAAGGCCATAGGATTTAGCATCACACGGATTCAGCCTTACATCAGTGGTCCAGATTATTCTTCTTCCAAATTCTTCCAGCTGTTAATTAGTTGTTAGATAGTTAGTTGATTAATTAGTTAGATGATTAGTTAGTTTCCCGCCATTTAGTATCAAAGTGTCTATAAATACTTACCATTGTATCCTTTATCATTTGAGTTAAATGAAATATTTTCTCCCCTGCTTCTCCAGTAGGTTTACATCTTCAGTTTGCATCTCTATGGCAAACTTCAATAATAAATTCAACATGGTATCAGAACGCTTTGTGCTTCCATTGCCTGTTGTTTTCCTCCTTCATCAACGAGCAGTTCCGCCGTTGATGATGTATTAGTTAAGCACCAGTACAAGCTATGACTGAGTCCGTTCATCACCGATTCTGGTCGTATTCATCAGATCGACATCAGTTCAAAGGTCATTCATGTTCGTAATGTTGGACATGAAAACTTTCTCTTCTCTTTAGTTCGATTGTGGACAACCGTGAATCTGTGATTCTTCTTTGAGCATCCTTGAATTGAATGTTATTTGTGTGTTGCTCTTATCTGTGTTGATAAGAGATTCAAAACTCTGCATTTGCAAGTGTTTCTTGCATTTCCTTCAAGGTGTTCGACAAAAGTTCCCATAGGCGGATTTTTTATTTTTATTTTTGCTTCACTATTTTCACCATTATTCAAACCTTCCTCCATCAGTGAGTCAACAGATCTGCATTTCAGATCTTGCTCATCTTTCCTGCCTCCTGGAGCAGAACAATTTCTAGTGATATCTTCTTCTATTCTCTCTAGCTTTGTTCTAGAGATGTTTTCATGGAATTTAGTTTGATTCCATTGTCTATCTCCTTTTATGGATGTTAATTCATGGTTTATAATCCATGACAATTTCTGAAGATAACTTTGGCTTCAGGTTTCTTCACCATACTTTCTTCACCATTTTGGTGCTTGTTTCACAGCTTCTAACAGGAGAAGCAGTGCTTTGGTATTGCAGTGTCCAAATCTGATCTGCACTTTCTCTTCATTTCACATATTCAATTAATCTGTTGCTTGATTTTTCTGATTCAATAATAATCAGTTCATTTCCTCTTGCTCTGGTTGCGAGAAAACTGCTTTAAAACATTGTGATTAATGTCAACTGGCAACTCTAAATGATTGTGTTTCTTTAGCCTGAATTGGGGAATTTCCTCATTACAGCTATGGTGCTTACTCCTATGTTGCAGTTGGCTCCTCAGAGGAAGAAATTTCAGAGGCTTATACCATTCAACACTTCATCTTCCAGGTTCAGCTGAGGCCACAGGATTTAGCATCCATGTCCAGCCTTCAATCTTCAAGATGGCTATTATCCATAGTCCATCTTGAGGGGGAGTATTAGAATATACCATTCAGCTAAGGCCACAGGAATTAGCATCACACGGATTCAGCCTTACATCAGTGGTCCAGATTATTCTTCTTCCAAATTCTTCCAGCTGTTAATTAGTTGTTAGATAGTTAGTTGATTAATTAGTTAGATGATTAGTTAGTTTCCCGCCATTTTGTATCAAAGTGTCTATATATACTTACCATTGTATCCTTTATCATTTGAGTTAAATGAAATATTTTCTCCCCTGCTTCTCCAGTAGGTTTACATCTTCAGTTTGCATCTCTATGGCAAACTTCAATAATAAATTCAACATGTGATATAAAATGAGCTGCCAATAGTTCAATTGGTTTACCTCAAAGAAGTGGCTTACATTTATTTGTTCATTTAATAGACGGGGGGCGTAGAATTTCATGTTACGTTGAAGTTCTCATGTATTGTTTTTCGTCAATTCAGACTTATTCAGGAGAGGAAGAGCTTTGCTGCGTTTATATCCCAGCAAACCATCTTTACGTCGGTGATGTATTCCTGGTCAACTCCAATGATGTTATTAGACCAAACTTGTCTGTACGGGAGGGAATTGGTAAGTGATTTCCTTGTTACTCTTTTTATGATTGCGGTGTTATTAGACCATACCTGCATCACACACTTGCAGACACACACATATTGCTCGATTATAAATCAATTGCCAACATTTAACCTTGTTATATTCTTTGCATATAGAAATTGTTGTGTCTGGTGGTATGTCAATGCCCCAGATTCTATCTACATAGGATCCAAGAATCATTCAAGTGGATAGAAGTAGACCTGACAGAAGCTAAGATCGAACACATCAGATGTACCCAACTGTTCCTGTACTTCCTTTTTAGATTGCAAATCTAGTCATTGACATTTGCACGAGATTACACTCAGCTAGCCTTCTTACCTGTCTATAGATCACGAGCTTACTCGAAGAAGTACTTGGGAGTAACAACTATGTAATCGAGGATGCCAACATTGACTGACTTTCATGATTAAGGATGTTTCAGTTTTTGATTTTTGAAGAGTTAGATTGTAATCAAAACAATATGTAACAATTATGGAAATGTATAATATAGGGAAGTAGAGTTGTGTATAACTATAAACTCGTATTTTTCCTGGGTAGAAAATATAGCATGTTCTAGTGGTTTTTACAGGTGTTATGGGAATTCAATTATGAAAAAAAAAATTGCCACTCGTATTGGCATTTAGAATGAATGGATACCAAAGCAAGAAATCAGCCTCGTTTATTTTTGGTTCCAATTTTAACCCAGAAAAGGGGTGGTAAAAATTTATTTTTGTCTATTTGAGGGAACAAAGAAAAAGGAAAAAGGACTAGGCCTTCACCATATGAATAATGAGTGATAATGGAGAATATATATATATATATATACATGCAAATTTTGAAAGTAATGAGATACGATGTATTTCCGATCTTCTCTTTATTTGTTCAGGCTTGGGGGTTCAGTGTATTATTTTGGTTTTCACATTGAAGAGCTCTTAAGAATATCTATGTAATGGCAAAAAGAGAGCAAACTGTTGGGTATGCGATCAAAGTTCCACATCGTATAAAAATTGGGAGGATCATGGGTTTATAAATGTGAAAATATATCTTCATTGGTACGAGGCCTTTTGGGTTAGTCCAAAAGCAAAGCCATGAGGGCATAGGCCCAAAGTTGACAATATCATACCAATGTGGAGATATGTGTGTGAGTCCATGCTTATAACAAGTGAGATATATGGTGTTACATATTCCTAACACAAACCACCCGGGCTATAGCTACCTTGCCAAATATGAAATAATTGGTTTACGTGTAATTGATTATTACGAAAAAAAATGCAGGATATCTCTAAATCTGTACTTGTGGTAAAAATATTATAGTTTGAATAATATTGTGGCTTTCCCCTAATGGGCGTTTGGTCTAGTGGTATGATTCTCGCTTTGGGTGCGAGAGGTCCCGAGTTCGATTCTCGGAACGCCCCATGGGATTCCTCTTTTGTTTGGGCCTATATTTTCCCTTTATTGAGCATCAGAAAAATTTGTTTCTAGCTGCTGCTGCTTTTTTTCTTGTTTTGCTTTTTGTATGCGCGGAGAACTTAAAAGTATGAGAAAGGCTGTTTGTACAGCCTTTTGTGTACAATTTTGTGCATATCCCTCTCTCAAGGAGTGGGGCCCGCGATTAAAATAATCGCGGGCCCCACCCATGAATGTGAGGAGGTTGTGTACAAAGTTGTACACAGCACTATACATGTAGCCCCTCTCCAAAAGTATAGAACCAACTCAACCCACTTTGTCAGAATAGAACAAAAAAAAAAAAAAAAAATGCACACCGTTCATAGTGGTACAATTAAGCCTTCCTTGCATTGTAGGATATCAGTTCGTAAAATTCATTTTTCTAATAGCCCAGCTGAAACTTTTGGTTTGATGGACTTCACCGTTATAACATGTGAAATAAGTTGTCACGAGCAATCAATTAAAGCAACTCGTGTCTTGATATATTATACAATCGGTCGTGTGCCCTGCCATTTTCATTCGCCAACAGAACTCCGTACAATGATATACATCTTATGGAACTTCCATTCACATTTCCAAGTGAAACATATATATTATTGGAATAGATTTACATTTCCATTTTAAACAAAAGAAAACTTTATATACATGAATCACAGCTTACATAATTGGCAGTAAACAGAAAATATATATATATACACGGCATAAAAGCGCAGAGACGCTCAGACGCACAGACCTAATTCCAATCTTCAGCATCCAAGCGCTGGCAAAAGCTAACGTTAACACAATGATCCAGTACTTTTAACCAAGCTGTGTACCTCTTCGTGAATGCTTGACTAAGTCAATCACAGCTTACATAATTGGCAGTAAACAGAAAATATATATATATACACGGCATAAAAGCGCAGAGACGCTCAGACGCACAGACCTAATTCCAATCTTCAGCATCCAAGCGCTGGCAAAAGCTAACGTTAACACAATGATCCAGTACTTTTAACCAAGCTGTGTACCTCTTCGTGAATGCTTGACTGAGTCTTTCATGCTCCCTGGAATCAAATAGTTCTCCTGAATTCAACAGAAAACACAAACCATGTTGTGTGCATTGATTAGATGGAAATTTCTTTTATTCTTTAGGAACATACGAGAAAGTCCAAAACAAAGAAAAATGGCACATCTTTTCATCTCAAATCAGCATGAAAAGGAGGTTTGACAGATATGCTACACACTGCAAACTCAAATTCCCTAAATGCCATCAGATATCCATGCATCTTTTGTATCGTCTTTCCACAGTCCCCATTTCCATCTTACTCTAGAGCAATGCGCCATGCACCTTGAAATAAGGCTGTTGGTGACATTAGAGACAACATCACGGTGTATAAGCAATGCCATGTCAGACAGTTTAGTACAATTCTCCAATATAGAGACAATGGTTGATATTGTCATCTCAATATCGTTCACTGTTAAATAAGCAGTTATTTTTTTCAACCCCTTCATCTGAAGCCTGGATTCTAAACCACCCTGGCCAGGATATGTTTCAAATTCTGACCAAGCTCCCGGGGTCAAAGTGAGAGAGCTTACGTTCGGGAAAACATTAAGCAACAACTCAAAGGTGGACTTAGTTACACCAACCGGAACTTCCCACCTTGTTGAGACAACAGTCAGATTCCTAACTGTTTTACCAAAAGGAAATGTACCAAGTAGGTTGCGGAGGTCAGCAGATTCAAGATGAAGCTCTCTCAAGTCATGAAATTCTTTCACCTTGAAGTTGCCAGCAGTCTCGAGAGAGAGACGCAAATCAAATAACAATGGAGTCTCAATCACAAGCAACTTTGGCTTCACACATACAAGTTTGAGCTTAACAAGATTGGGTGCAATGATGGCTAATGAATTTGGAGCATTAGACACTATACATTGACATGTTTTGAGGTGCATGAGATGAATCCTGGGTTCTTTAAGTCCTCCCACCCCAATCAAATTAAGATCTTGCAATGAAGGGAAAGATTCATTGATCTTGTTCAAGTCCTCGTCATCCAATCTAATGAATTCAAGGGTCAAACTTGTGAGGTTTGGCATTGGATTTAGGCCATCAACTGATAGCCATGCATTCTTGACATCTAACTCTGAGAGATTAAGACCTGCATATGTATGAATACAAGATTTTAATTGAAATGCACTAACGGTATTGATATGAAACATCAGATCATCCTATCATATTATTTTGTACTCAATCATCCATATAACTCTTGAGACTTGTCAATGAATCTATTTAATAATTGGGTTATGCTAGAGGTATATAATTTTTGGAAATAGGGGTGTTCACACCCCCTCACATAGGGTGGGGGCCATGTCGGTACATGTAGAGTATGTTAGAGGTACATAATTTGTGTACATAGCATGTCCACATCCCCTCACATGGGCACCCCTATGTACAAAAATTATGTAAGTAAACAGGAATTACTGCAAGAACTACCAAAATGCACATATTTCTGGAGATATTAACAGAGAACACAAAATCAGCTTCATACATCAATATTTCAATTCAATTAATACCTCAAAAACCGCACTAACCATGCATAATTGCAAATTATACACAATAATATTGATCTAACTGATTGCACAATTAAGAATTATTTCCACATACACGCAGAAATTAGAATTTAGAGGGGAAAATGAAGGCTCACAATGGGAAGAAATAAGGGATAGCACATCGGATCGGCGCCAGCAAGACTGAACCCAAAAATCCGATATGGAAATCGATTTCAGCTCTCTACACACCTTAGGCAACCACTCCATAGAAAAATTCTCATCACTCAAGTACAAATCAGCCTCCTCATCCTCCGTATCATCGTACGCCCCATACCGGAGTGGCTTCTCGACTCCCATGGAAACGCTCTCGACGATTTCCAAATTGGAGATTAGTTTAATGAAAATCTCCTTGAAAGGCGTGATCGAGGAGCTGGTTTGAGGAGAACGCGATTTGGCATATCTATCATAGGAACACTGGAGATTGACGGATCGGATATCACGAGCAATTGAGTTCAGGGTCTTCGAAGCGACTCGGCACCGAGCCAAGTCCTCCGAATCTCCGAGTCGACTCAGGATCTCGAGGAGGAGCGGTCGAGGAAGGTCTTCCATGGAGATGGGAAAATCGAATGTTGCGGACTGCTTCAATTATGTCTCTTTGTGCCTATGGATGTTGTGGAGATATTGCCTGCTGTTGTTAATTATACAGTTTGTACAGTTAGGACAGATTAGACGTGGCATTACATCTCGCATCAAAAATTACAAGAATATATCAATACGAAGCATATACGTAATTATACGTTTTTTTATTTTTAATATTATTTTAAATATTCTAAACTAATAAATAAATAAAATAATGTATTTTTTAAACTTTATACATATTCTTCAGATTTTTTTTTTTTTAAAAAAAGCACAAAACTATAAATATTACAATTATTTGAACTTTATACATAATTCTTCAATTTTTTAACAAAATCATAATGATCAATATCATAAATACAACAATTTCTTGTAATCAATTCAATTAGATTAGACACAAATATCGACTTAAAATCTTAAATATTCTCCAATTATTTATCGGATTTCAATTCAAACTCCTCTTCATCTAAGTCATATTCTGTATCATCCAATGTAAAATTATCTTCATCGAAAATGGATTGGGCTATGCTAGGCTAATTTTAAACCAATTTTTAACAGAAATGAATACGTATTTTGACGCTTAAGCGTGTATAGATGGTCAACAAAATTAGTTGATCGTATTATCATGCGAATACCCCATATATGAATCGTTTCGAAAAAATATCGAACATATACAAGTACGTGTGAAGCATAGAGAGACTTTTATGGGAATGGGATTGGCTTGTACATGCCGAGGAACTTTGAGATACTGTGTGTTGGTAAAAGAAAATGGATAATTAAGCATAGCGCAGTAGTTGGTCGGTTTAAAGAATTTTTAAAAATATTTGAAGGGGAAAATTAGTAACATAGAGTTTAAAAATTAACAAATTGAAAAATACGGTTATTTAAAATGTTAAGATCCTATTTACTGTTAATGGTAGTTGATGTGGTCAGTTCATGTAAGCCAAACAAGTACACAAATCGAGGAGACATTGTTCCTCATCGTGCACTTGGGAGTCCTCGGTACGAGGTCCACGGGCATGGTATCCACTGGCGCTCCCTACATCCTAGAAAACATGTGGACATCCTCATACCGACGTCCATTCATAAGGAAGTCAAGTCTACCTTGGACTCTCTAAACCACTAGAATCCTACCAAAAACTAAACACTCTAGTGTTGTAGTACAACTAAACCACAACTCCAAAAACATAGTAACAATCCCAGGGATTCGAGTGTTCGAGTCCTGCTATAAGAGTACTTCCCCCTCTATAAATACAGTCCATCAATTCATTACTCAGGTACACAATATACATTATTTTCAATTTATAGTTTTACGCATATATTCTCGTTCTAACTTAAGTATCGAAGGGACAACGAGGACACACCTCGACGCCTTTGTTTCAGGTACTGGAAGATCACGTTCGTGCTCGTCGTCGATCGTCAAGCTCGAAATTTTTCAGGTACGATTTTTGGTAGCATCATTGGCGCCGTCTGTGGGAAACGCTACCAAAAGTCATGGTTAGTACACTTTCAGGTCTTCCTCCAGCGAGCTTATCCGCTCCAAACCCTCCTCCCGCTACTGAAGACCCTATGGTTCATCAAGAAGAGTCATCAGAAATACCAGCTCCATCCCGGCAGTTATAACGACTGGGGCCTTCGAAGAGCTCCGCCAACAAGTTGTCACACTTACTCAGTTGCTAAGTCAGGGAAATCCCCATCCACCACCGGCACCAGAACCTCCGATAGGTTTTATAGCCAATGCTCGAGCTCGGGTTCCTCGACCAATTCCTGATGTCGTTGAAGCGAGGACCTCGGGTGTGCACATGGGCTCAGCCTCGAAATCAGTGACGTTGGACTCTGACGAACTCGTCATGATCATTCAAGATGGGATTACGACAGGTTTGCTTCAGAATACCAAGGGCGTAGCAGGGTTCAGACCCAACACTCTATTCATTCCAAAGATTTTGTCATACCCACTACTTGACAGGTTCAAGTATCCTCGTATAAAGGAGTATGATTGTACAACCGACCCTATCAATCATCTCAATATATATACCGACGTCATGAATTTGCAAGTTGCCCCAGATCAGGTGATGTGTAAGGTCTTCCCGCAAACCTTGACCAACACTGCCAGGGATTGGTTCTCTACCCTGGAGCCGAATTCTATTTCTTCATTCTCTGATTTGGTCGATAAATTTTCCGTCTTTTTCACAAGTAGCAAGCGCATCAGGAAAACTGTAGCTTCTCTCATGCAACTTTGACAGGGGCAGAATGAGACTCTACTTGACTTCATGACAAGGTTCAATAAAGAAATGCTTCAAATTCCTGACCTACATATCACTGCAGCGGTCTCTGCACTCACATATGCCATAAGGTGTGAGGTCTTCAAAATGTCGCTGTCAAAAACTCCACCGAAGTCAGTAATAGAGCTCCTAACTCGAGGAGAGAAGTATATTAACATGGAGGAGACATTGAACCCAAAGAGGTCTGGGCCAACCGGTGATAGGGTGGAGGAGAAACGACCACATGACACGAATCCTCGACAAGAAGTACCTCAGAATAGGCAGAGACAGGAGATCCCACCGACGTCATTTTCTCGGCTAAATACCTGAAAAATCAATATTTTGATGGAGATCAAAGACATGAAGGAGCTCAAATGGCCGACAAGGTTGAAGTCCCCTCCTGACTCCCGGGACAAAAATAAATATTGCGATTTTCATCCTGATCATGGGCATACCACAAAAAATTGCAAGGCCTTGTAGCGGGAGATTGAGGTCTTCATCAAAAGGGGACTCTTGAGCTCTTATGTTGGTCATGATAAACACCCCAGTAATGATCGTGATAAGAGGAAAGCTCCTGAATCTGGAGGAGGGGATCAACCAACGGTGAGAACAATAAACATCATTGTTAGGGGTATCGCGTCAGGAAGAGATTCGAACACTGGACGAAAGCAATATGCTCGGCAGTACACAACGTCCTCGAGGGAAGCTCATGACAACCTCGAAGACATTACTTTTGGAATGAAGGATTTGGAAGGCATATCTTTTCCTCATGATGACGCATTAGTCATGTCTACAATAGTGGCAAACTTTGAGGTAAGGAGGATCCTGGTTGACATTGGAAGTGCCGCTACTCTCCGGCGAGGCCTTTACTAAGATGGGAATTTCTCCAGAACAACTGAAGACAGTGAAAACCCCCCTTCAGGGGTTCGAAGGAGGTATCATTACCCCGAAGGGAGTAGTCGAACTTCATTTTACCTTGGGCTCGGGCAATGAACATGTAACGGTGATCACGTCTTTTCAAGTAGTTCATACATCAATGGCATACAACGTCATCCTGGTAAAACCATTGTTCAACAGGGTGAATGCCATTGTGTCCACTTTCCACATTGCCATGAAGTTTTCCACCGATCATGACGTCGGGGTAGTGTGTGGTAATCAGACTACTACAGGCAATACTATTACAAGCGTTCAGGAAATAAAGACTGACGTCATGCAAATTTTGAACATTGAGCTCGAGCTCGAGGAGCGGGGAAGATTATCCCTAGTAGAAGAATTGATGGAGGTCAAACTCCATAACGGGAAAAAGGTCATAGTTGGTCGGGATCTTCATTCCAACCTCATGACCGAACTTATCACATGTTCATCTCGCAACATAGATGTTTTTGCCTAGAAGATCGAGGATATGCCGGGGATTGACCTCGATTTTGCAGTACATAGACTTAACATTAGCCTAGGGGCTAAACCAGTTAAGCAGTGAAAGAGGCAATTTGCACCGGAACGTCGACAAGTCATACGTGAAGAAATTGATAAACTGGTCAAAGCTCGGTTCATTTGGGAAGTCCACTATCCTGATTTTCTTGCGAACGTGGTTCTTGTGAAAAAAGCTAATGATAAGTGGAGAGTCTATATTGATTTCACGGACCTCAACAAGGCATGCCCAAAGGACAGTTATCCCTACCTCGGATCGATGACCTGATAGATAACACATCAGGATACGAGTTGTACAACTTTCTAGAAGCATTCTCGGGGTACCCTCAGATCCTCATGGCCAAGGAAGACCAGGAAAAGACATCATTCATGGCTGATTCTGCTATATATTGTTACAGGGTCATGCCCTTCGGATTGAAAAATGCGGGAGCAACGTACCAAAGACATATCAACAAAGTCTTTGCCAACACGATCGCGAAAAATGTCGAAGCCTACGTCAATGATATAGTAGTGAAAAGCAAACAGGTGGACAAACATGTGTCAAACCTTGAGGATGTATTCGCCACCTTGCGCAAGTACAAAATGAAGCTTAACCCAAAAAATGTGCATTCGGCGTGGCCTCGGGAAAGTTCTTGGGCTTTATGATCCCTCACAAAGGAATCGAAGCTAATTCGAACAAGATACAAGCCTTGGCATCGATGGATTCACCTAAAAATAAGAAAGAGGTTCAGAAGTTAACGGGTCGTGTCGCTGCCCTAAACATGTTTATGTCCCGAGCAGCCGATAAATGTTTTCTCTTTTTCAAGGCCCTCAGAGGTAATGGAAGTTTTGATTGGGATGAAGAGTGTGAAAGAGCTCTCCAGAAACTTAAAGAGACCTTGGCATCTCCCCCTATCCTCATTAGGCCCGAGCCTTGTGACACTTTATTTTTGTACTTGGCTGTGTCCCAGAACGCGATAAGTGGTGTGCTGGTGAAAGAGGCTAACAAAGCCCAGCAGCCCATATACTATGTGAGCAAGGTTTTACTAGATGCAAAGACCAGATATACTTTAGCTGAGCAGCTTGCTCTTGCATTGGTCACGACGGCACGTAAACTCCGGCAATACTTTCAGTCTCACCCTATTGTTGTGCTCACTAATCAGCCTCTCAAGCACATACTCCAGAAACCCGATGTCTCCGGAAGGTTACTAAAATGGTCCATTGAGCCAAAGAATTTGACATCGAGTACAAATCCCGATCATCCATCAAAGCATAGGCCTTAGCTGATTTCATCGTAGAACTCACCCCAAGGCCTCGGGGGCCAGAGGATATCCCGAACAGCTGCACTTCTAACACTTGGGAAATATTTGTCAACGGAGCATCTAACTCCTCGGGCTCGGACGCGGGAATCATAATCACAAACCCCGACAAACTCACAGATATTCAATGCGCACTCAAATTTGAATTTGAAGCAACCACCAATGAGACCGAATATGAGGCCGTCATCATTACTCTTGAACTTGCCATCAATCTCAAACTTGAGCACATCACAGTCTTTAGCAACTCTCAACTTGTGGTCGGACAAATAGAGGGTACATTTGACAGGAAAGAAGAAAAGATGAGTTCGTACTGTCTGAAGGTTCATGACCTCCAGTGATGATTCAAGAGTTGTGGAATTATAAAGATTGCTCGGGAAGATAACAGTAAGGTCGATGCTTTGTCAAGATTGGTGTTTATGAGAGCTGATGGACTTGATAGAACAATCGATATTAAAATGATGATAGAGCCTAGCATCACACAGTCTGTTGGAGTCATGGATATTGATCATGAGCCGTCATGAATGGACCTAATTGCAGAGTTCTTAGCTAATGGAAATCTTCCAAATGATCCTTGTGCAGCGAGGAGTGTCCGAACTCGAGTAACTAGGTACTGTATGGTCAGAGGAGTTCTGTTTCAAAGAAGCTTCACACTTCCATATTTTAGATGCCTTAAACTATCAGAATCATCCCAAGCTCTGGCTGAAGTTCATGAATATGTGTGGAAACCACCAAGGAGCTCGGGCTCTTGCCTTCAAGCTCATAAGGTATGGATATTATTGGCCGACCATGAAAAAAGAAGCTTTGGAATATGTAAGGAAATGTGACAAGTGCCAGAGATTCGGCAACGTCATCCATTCCCCAGCCGATGACCTTACTACTATTACGTGTTCGGCTCTATTCGAGCCGTGGGGAGGTCGATATCCTTGGGCCATTCCCAGTGTCAAGGGGACAACTAAAATTTGTTGTTGTAGCAGTCGAGTATTTTACCAAGTGGACAAAGGTAGAACCCCTAGCAATAATTTCAAAACCCAAGCTCCGGGCCTTTATATGGAAATCCGTGATTTGTAGGTTCGGGATACCCAAGGTCCTCATAATCGACAATGGAAGGCAATTTGAAACGCTCAATTCAGAAGTTTCTGCACCAACCTTGGAATTAATCATAGACTAACCTCAGTTTCGCACCCGTAGAGCAACGGCCTAGCTGAGGTCACAAATCAGATTATATTGCAACATCTCCGAACAAGGCTCGGGAATGCCAAAGATTCTTGGTCCGACGAGCTGTCTTCA
Organism: Osmanthus fragrans; assembly: GCA_019395295.1. NCBI lineage: Eukaryota > Viridiplantae > Streptophyta > Magnoliopsida > Lamiales > Oleaceae > Osmanthus > Osmanthus fragrans. Next base: position 12,985,575 of record CM033354.1, on the reverse strand, counting down.
ATACTTTGAACATATAGAATTTCTCATAAAACGACGGGCGAGACCCCCTTCATGCTAGAATTGGCCATCGAGGCTACCCTTCCTATCGAAATTAGTCTACCTAGCTTCAAGAGACTTGAGACTGACTCCTCAGAAAGCACAATGGAACATCTTGACCTCTTGGAGGAAGTTCGAGAATAGCCCGCTTTAAAAGTGGCCTCCTACCAGAACAGGGTGGCAAGGCATTTCAACAGCAAAGTCAAGCCCCGAAAGTTCAGAGTTGGAGACCTCATTTTAAGAAGGGTCGAAACTGCTGGCCACGCCCCTGGGAAGCTCGGTCCTGTCTGGGAAGGACCTTTTGAGGTAATACGACAAGTTCGAGGAGGAGCGTACAATCTGAGGGATACCTCAGATAGACCACTTCCGAGACCGTGGAATGCAGATAACTTGAAAATCTATTACAAGTAATTCGCCCTTCTTCCATCCGGTAAATTGGATCCTTCTTTTTTACATTTATAGTTGGTCAGGTTTGCATGCCCAGTTTTACTTTTGCTTTTGTTTTGCATTCTGTTAACTCGTCAAGCCTGGGAGCCGACTTTTACTTTCAGTTAATTGGTCATGCCTCCAAGCCCATCCTTCTTTTAATTTCGTTGGTCGGGCTTACGCGCCTACTTTCGCTTATTTCGCATTTAGGAGTCAGGATAATGTCCCTATAAAAGTTTACGTTCTGTCATCGAATCTTCCTTAAGCCTTATCCTCGGGCAAGCACTCAAAGCCTTGTCCTCGGGCAAGCACTTAAACTTTGTCCTCGGGCAAGCACCTTAAGCCTTGTCCTCGGACAAGCACTCAAAGTCTTGTCCCCGGGAAAGCACTCAAAGCCTTGTCCTAGGGCAAGCACCTTAAGCCTTGTCCTCGGACAAGCGCACTTGAAGCCTTGTCCTCGGGCAAGCACCTTAAGCCTTGTCTTCGAACAAGCACTCAAAACCTTGTCCTCGAGCAAGCACCTTAAGCCTTGTCCTCGGACAAGCACACTCGAAGTCTTGTCCTCAGGCAAGCACCTTAGGCCTTGTCCTCAGGCAAGGCACTTGAAGCCTTGTCCTCGGGCAAGTACCTTAAGCTTCGAGATTAATACTTGGGCCTAACATTGTCTAGTATGCTTGAGATTAATACGTGGGCCTAACATTGCCTAGTCTGGTCGAGATTAATACGTGGGCCTAACATTGTCTAGTCCTCGTGATTAACACTTCATTTAAATTGTGCTCATGACAAATTCATGTGTGTGCAATCGTCGAGCAATGTCGCTCAAAATGAAAAGATCAAACAAATCACAAGTAAAAAGTACGAGCAATATCATTCAAAAATATATTTGTTCCAAATTACATCAAAAAATCGCTCGGGAAAGGGGATGAAGTTAAGCCTAAAGATCTAAGGGCTCGGGGGCCTATCAACTTCGTCGTCCCCTGTAGCATCATCTTCTTCCTCGATCATTGTACCATTGGACCAGGATAGTTTGAGGTTGTCAAGGACCTCGGGATCAGCCACCAAGTCGTCGGGCGAAACGTTGGGGAGCTTTGATCGAAGGTATGATCGGGCTTGTTTGAAGGCATAGTTGTATGACCCCATAGCATACTCGCCCCTCATCTTGCCAAAATCCTCGAACCTCTTGAAGTCCTCGACAGGTTTAGTTCGGGCGTCCTCGATCATAGCCTCGAACTCTTTGGTTTTCCTCTTGATCTCAAGTTTGGTATCCTCGGCCTTGTCCTTCGCAAGGCCAACCTCTTCCCGAGCCTTCCGCAAGGATGCTTGCAGCTTATTGTTCTTCCTCTCTAACAAAGAACGATCAACTTCAAGCTCTTCTATCCTCCATCCCCAGAGCTCGACCTCGTGATCAAGCTCCGTAAGACACCGATCGTCATCTTCGCCCCTCGTCGTCATCGCTCAAGCAACACTAAGGGCCTACAAAACAATATATAGCTTTGAGCATTCGAAAATGGTTTCACAAAATAAACCAAGTTATTATCCCGAGGATACCTTCAAAGTGAGGGCCTCAACAACCTTCGTCCCCTTCAGCATGCCCTCTGCTCGATAACTCCAAAAGAGCTCAGGCACGAGATTACACCTCTCAACATTGGCAGTCGCCGGCTGAGGTGGAAGAGAAACCTCATCGTCCAGGTCGACGATCAATGGAGAACTATGAGGAGTATGTTTTCGGGGAGGTGTTGGTGCATGAGTGGTCGGGGTCTGCTCCTTGACTTCGGATGTCTCGCCTGACGCTTTTCTGGTTTATTCGGGCGTCCTTTCCCGGGGTCTCTTCTTTCCTTTCTTTTTCACCCTTTTGGTCGGAGCATTCTTCAGCTTTTGCTGCATTGCCCGACGTAAGTCAGAAGGGTCAAAAGCCATGTCAATTTCTACGAAAAAGAGATAAGTCATTAGCACGAAGACCAAAGAGACAGTAATAATAAATGGAATGGTGCTCGTTTCTACCCCCGATGCCCCTTGCGTTGGCAAGGTCCAGGATATCGTCCCCGAGGAGATCGTCCATGGTATAGGCTAGAGGCTTGAGCTCGACTAGACTTTGCCTATCTCTCTCTAAGACTTCAAAATATTTCTGGCCCTCATTGAAACGCTCAGAGCTCAGGACACACCACCTCAAACTGAAGGGATGCCCGGTATCTTGAGGATGAATAAAAAAGAATTTGGATTTCCACCCTATGCGAGGAAGCTCGGCATCTTAGGTACTTTAAAGTCTCCCCGGGAAGAAAAGTACACGAACCCATTGTAGCTCGGGAGAGTCTTCAATTCAAAGATCATCCTGAGCAGATCTAACATCGGGACTATGGATAAATACCTACATGCTATAAAAAAAATAAACGAGCATCCTCCAACCATTGGGGACTAACTGCCCGGGACACATTTGCTGCTCAACCAAAAACTCTATGAAGAAGAGATGTAAGGGCCACCTCAGCCCTCCTTTCAGAGCATCCATATATATTGCTATCTCCCCTTCTCGAGCACTACAAGCCCTATCATCGAGTCCAGGGAGCCAGACATCACAAGCCGTCATAATCCCGAACTCCCGAACTATCCCTATAATCTCATATTCTTTGTATCTACAAAGTAGCTCGGGCATGGACAGGACGGGGCTAGGTCCTAGAGGTATGGTATAAAGTATCACTAAATGACCTATGTTGTCGGGCGTTGAACCCGACCCTGACGAACTACTGGTACTAGACATTTGAGAAAAGTAAAAACTTAAATTATCTAAGGGTCGCGAGCTCTTACCTTTTTCCTAACCCGAGGTGGTCCGAGGAGTGTTTGAAGATTGGAATGAGATAAATGAAGTGGGGTATGGAGGTATTTATAGGATTTTGGGGAAGGCAAAAGGTCCCTCGATCAAGCTACGTGGCGACCATCCACACGGTTCATCATAGACACGAACATCGAGGCCACGTGGCACACTTGTACTTTGTCATCATCCTCCGAGGCTGATCAACCCATTTCGGAGGCTGATCAACCCCATTCCTTAGGCTGATCAACCCCATTCCTTTGACTGATCAACCCATTTGACGTAGCTTAGCACCTCTGTCTCTATTACTGCTCATCCCTTTGTCTATAACGACCCAGAACATCTGCATCACCCTAGAACCCGAGCATTGTATCGGCCTCAGGGCTGAATGCACTGGGGCCTCTGATGTGGTCAGTTTATGTAAGCCTGAGGAGACATTGTTCCTCATCGTGCACTTGGGAGTCCTCGGTACGAGGTCCACGGGCATGGTATCCACTGGCGCTCCCTACATCCTGGAAAACATCTGGACATCCTCATACCGACGTCCATTCATAAGGAAGTTAAGTCTACCTTGGACTCTCTAAACCACTAGAATCCTACCAAAAATTAAACACTCTAGTGTTGTAGTACAACTCAACCACAACTCCAAAAACATGGTAACAATCTTAGGGATTCGAGTGTTTGAGTCCTGCTATAAGAGTAGTACCCCCTCTATAAATACAGTCCATCAATTCATTACTCAGGTACACAATATACATTATTTTCAGTTTATAGCCTTACGCATATATTCTCTTTCTAATTTAAGCATCGGAGGGGCAACGAGTGCAAACCTCGACGTTTTTTTCAGGTACTGGAAGATCAAGTTCATGCTTGTCATCAGTCATCAAGCTCGAAATTGTTCAGATACGATTTTTTATAGCGTCAGTAGTTAAAACTAGTGTAAAATCGAATTCATTCACAACACCAAGGGCCATCCCAAAGTTTCCTGAAATTATTATTATTATTTTTTATATAAAATTACTTAGTGTTCACTAAAATGTCTCAAAATTTCATCATATTTTATATTTGATTATACGAGCAAGACAAGCTCAATTGAAGTCAAATAAATTTTTAAATAATATTGACGTCTAAAGATGAAAATGAGATTAGACGCCACCTTTGAGTTTATTTTTTAACCCCTATTTAACGGTTTTTCAATCCAAAATATGAATTGCGAAGTTTGCATGAATATTTCGGTACTAAGGACCTACCTCGACGAGTGAAAAATCAAAGCCGAAAAATACTAGAAAGAAGTTATGCCAAAAAAAATTAAGAGATAAATTGGATTATAAAGTCCATTTCTAACCACAATTATTTTAGACTCATTGTTTAACCCTTTTTCAATTATAAAGATATGATGCGATGTTTTCTGTAATCCTTCGAAATAGTAGGAAAAACCTTTCCTAAAGAGTGAAAAAAGTACTCGTAAATTTAGAGGTGTCGCTAAAATAAGAATTAAAAGATGAAAACCCAAAGTTACAAAGTATGTAATTTTTTCGATTTTAAGATGCGCTCTTGATACAGTGCGAAACCAAATGAATTTTTTAAGAGCTTGTAACTTACTCATAAGCAAAACATACTATATCAAATAAACCATTATAAACAATATGTGACTTGAAAAAAAATATTACATAATATGTGACTTTTTGATTTAACATTCTAATTCATTGGCTGAATATTATCTCAAGTGATCCCTATAATCACACTTTAAACTAAGTCAAGCATGATATGTCAAATAGGTCAAAATAAATATTATGTTACTTTTTTTTAATTTAAAAAAGTAACATAGTATATCAATTTCTAACGGATCAATTTACTTCATCGACAACATAATAAATAAATAAATAAATATATATATATATATATATATATAACATTTTAACTGGTCCTTATAGTCATAATTTAAGCTTAGCCAAACATGTTGTATCAAATAAGCCAAACATATTCGTTATTGTCTAGCACAATATAATTTGAACCAAACTTACACCATAATATATCCTATCCTACTATATTATAAGAGTGAACCCAAAAACACTATTCACGTTTTCATCCAATACGACGTCGTTTTGATGATATCATCATGACGTCATTTTACTAATTTTCACAGAAAAAAAGGTGTCCTTTTTGGTCTTGAATCTGACATACACTACTCCGTCCTCTTTCACCATTTTTCCCCTCTACCGGTCATGCCTCTTCACAACAAATATCTCCAATTTACCCTACCATTTACCTTTCCCTTTCTCATTATCTTCTGTTTCCGTCCAAGAAAAGAAAAGATAGAGCTCGAAGATTTCAGCCCTCACAGACGTTTTCACATGTATCTGGCTCCGACTACTCACAAACAGGTTTGCTATTGTTCACAGAATATATTTTCTCTACCCTATTGCTTTGCTTTCTTGCAACCCGTCTCTATTTCCCTTTCTTCTCCAGTACAATTACAAAGGTCTGTGAACCACTCTACTCCACTGCCCCCCAAACCTAAGCCCAAATGTGCTTGCTGCTCCCCCGAGCCTAGATCCATACGATTTTTTTAACCAATATCCTGTGATATGCTTCTGAAATCATTTTTAAAACCAAATTTTTGCAGGCCCAGAGCATTTCATGCATATAAAAGTCGGCATTTTTTGGAGATTCTACTCATTCCAGCCCCGTTGCTTCACTTGTGGAAAGGTAGATAAATCCACTTTAATCTTTTTTTTTTTAAAAAAAAGAAAATATAAAAGAATTCATGGTTTTGCTAGGTAATTGGAAATAAATGGAATATGTACCTCGATCTGCTCTAGGCTGATTACACAGAAGGGTGAGTATCTTATTAGTTTTATGGTAGATTTTTTCTTTGTTTATTATGTTATTCAAAATATTTTTTTTTAATTGCGCTTACAGTTTTAATTAAGTATGTAGTATGTGTTTTAATTGACCAACAAAAAAGTTAGGTTTGTCACAAGTGGTGTATGATTTAAAATAAGGATGCCTTTATGTGAATTTATTTTTTGCTTGTCAATCAGACCGCATACTTGATTCCAATGCTTGTGATTCCGACAAGAATGAGTGATGTGATTCTGTTGCTGGAGGATTTTGCAAAAGGTGCGACAGATTAGTGAGAAGCTCGGTCCGTTCTTTTTTGACCTTCCTCTAAATGTAAATCTTTTGCTAATTTCAAGTATACATGGTAAAATATTTCTGTTTATTGAGTTATTATTTAGCACAGACTGAAGTCAATATGTTACTAGCCTTTTTAAAATAGCAGTATAGTTATCTATTATTCATGGCTCAGGCCAAGTAAGAATTCATGTAAATTGCGTAATGATAAAGGTGTTTTAGTGAAATTTCATTTGCAAGAAGAGATTGCAGATTTTGATTTCAGAGGTTATACTGCGCTACTATGAAAATTCAGGATAAAGGTTTTGGAATATTGAAACAATATGTGACCAGAATGAAATAATAACTTTTCCCGATGAGTTTTAATAGAAAGTTCGTAAAGGCACAAATGATTTTCCATGGAATGTTTACCATAAAATTTAGTTAGTAAGATTATCAGGAGCGAGAAGTTTTCATTTTGTTTGGGTTTTTTTTCTCTCGTTATATATGTATAATCACATAATCACTTTATGTTGTTTGTTTGCATCTACGACCTCTCTCTCTCTCTCTCTCTCATATTAATCTTTTTTATTTCAAATCTTTGATTTAGATCGTGAAATTTGGTAGTGGAAACTCTGAGCATTCAAATGTGGCTTGTGTTTCTCTTTGCTAAGATCTGTTGCTGGTGAGCTTCTCGATCATGCCTAATCCATGTGTAATTTATTGATTTTATATGTTTATTTTATTTGAATGCTTTTGTTTTTTATTTTGATTTTTAAAGTTAATTCTTGGAGTCTAGATTATTTTGAGTGATAGCTGGATGATAATTAGTTATGGAGACAACCTAATTTTATGGACATCAAATTTCAACAATGTTATCCCAGCTGAAACATGTAGATTAAATTATGACTCATAGAACCTGTTTTCCATTGAGAAGTTAGTAATGAAGTAACAATGGGATAGGGCTTCATCAGTCTGTAGATAACAACCACTATGCACTAATATGATCGTCTTGATTTACATTTTCTTCCAATATTTTGGTTATAGTAATTTTATTTACATTATTTTATATTTCAATAGATAATTATCTACTTTCCTATACTAACCTTGGGATTTATTTGCTACATGTATAATGTTGTACTGACGAATTGCATAATTGGGATTTTTATATCATTCACAATGGCGTTTACATTGGTCAAGATGGTGAGGCTGTCATTCTGTTAAAAGTCATTTATTGTAGGGAACTGGAACTAATTTATATGATGGGAATAAAAACAAGGATAGAAATATAGTTAGAATGGATTTTAAAATAGAGTCTAATTTGAAATGTGAATGTTTAGATGATTAGATTAATTTTAATATTTTGATAAAGTTCTAATTTAGTAGAATCTCTTTTGATTTTAGATTAGTTGCTCTATATATAGATGGCTAATTTATTGTAACAGGTACGATTCATTATAGGGGTTTATAGTATAACCTTCCATTTTCTATTTTCAAAACTTTATAGCAAGGATAGGAAACCATGTCAAAATAGGTGCAAAAACATGCATTGACAGGGAAAGGTAATATTTTTTATTACTTTGAATTCTTTCATAAGGCTATTATCACCTTCTTACTTTTTCAAAATATAGCTATATATGCTGCCGCTAATCATTTTGGGCCATACAGTTGGTGAGATACTATAATTGGGGATTACTCTAAGAAAGATAATTAGTTCAGGTGCAATTTCATTTGCTGGCTTATTTTTCACTCATGGGTTCAAGGCATTTGATATACTTCACTTTGTAGTTCACAATACTGTGATTGCGAATAACTGCATGTTTTGTGGACAAGTTGGAATTGCTGGTTCAGTGACGTACGTTACTCATTTTTATTTCCCAAAATTTTCATTTAACTTTTGTAGGTATGTGATTTGACCTCATGTTGCAGTTTGATTAGCCATCACTATCTGAAACTTCTTTTTCACTGTCTTATTTACAGGATAGGAGATCGTGTCACTTTAGGTGGAAGAGTTGCTATTCGAGATTATGTATGCATTGCATCAAAGGTATTATACAATTCCGCGAGATCTAAAATCTGGCCAAATAAATTCAAGTTTGCCCACGTAATGCAAACACAAATCTGTTTGGTCATATAATAGTTCTGTTGTATCTCTGTGTTTATGAAAATAACCATTTATTCAGGTCACTTTTGTTCTGCTCTCGGCAAGGCTATGAAGACAATGATGAAGGGTGAAAAAGCTCTTTTCACAATCAAGCCACATTGTAATAGCCAATTTTGTAATTTGTTAAACTTTAAATTGGAAATCACATGACTCAGGCACAGGTTTAAAAGAACCAATTCTGTAATTTGTTATACTCTAAATTGGATATTAAATAACTCAGGCAGAGGTTCAAGTCTATACATTCTTTTTGTATTACAGATGATGGTGCTGGAGTTGTCCCACCAAATGCAATATTGAACATCACTATGGAGTGTAGAAGACAGTTTCCAATGTCACAGATGACTAGAAAGCTGTTAAAAAGACATTGAAAAAAGGGAAAGGATGTGAGAACCCAAATGAAGGAGTCGTTATAAAATGTAAGCATCATATTACATCTTAGTGAGTTTTGTTCCCTTTATCTTGTAAATCATGTCTGTTTAATGATATCCTATTATTTAGACCTGTTAGTGAAATTGGATGGAAAGCTACAAGATGACATTGTCTTCAATTGTTATAATGAATTCTGTTCATTGATTATTTAGGCTACATTTAGCTCATGAATAGAACAGTGAGTAAATGCACGCACAAACACAACTACAATAGACATTTGTAAATTCATCCATTTAATTCTTTTCTTTACATTTTTCATCATGTTCAAAATATTTTTGTAATTGACATTTGCTTTTAGATAGGAGACGAAGATGAAATTAGTTTTCACTAATTGCATTTTTCCCTTCCACTGTCTTCCGTGAAATTCTAGACCTAAACATTGCACAATGCATGTGAAGGGTGATATAATTTTTGAAAGCATTTAACATATGGTAGCCATGTGCGTGATTGCAAAATTTGTTGGTCAATATAGATTATAGACAAGGTAAGAAATCCAGATCGTTGGTCAATATTTAGGATACATCTACATCTGTCCTGACCTTTCTTTTGGTTCTTTGTACTATGCAGCAGCAGTATAAAGAAGATATTATCTTTGAATCTTCATTTAATCACTTGGAATCCTACTGAGTTGAAGAATAAAAGCTAATTAAAAACTCATTTCTCATTCTAAGTTATCCATCAATGTCTAGGAATCCTTAATTCTCCATTATCATTTTTTCCTCTTCGCTATGAGCTTGCTTTTGCTTAGTTTTTTAGCAATGGTTTTTCTTTAGTGCTATTTCATTGCAATGTTGATCACGAAAATTCAACACATTTAACACTCTTAACATTATCTTCAAAATGATCCCACCCGTACAATGCACGGTCAAAAACTAGTATGTATGTATGTATTTGTGTGTACGTGTGTGTGGAGTCAAATATTGAATAAGTTTGAGTGGTGCCATTTTGTCTCCTTACATTTCGAGTGCTAAGAACATCTCAAGAAAATATATTTTTAAGGGCACAAAAGATTCTTACCTTTCAATGTTATTATGCAAAACGTCCTTATTTTTCATTTTTTGACATTTTTACTCCTATATTCAGATTTTATTGCGAAAATCATCATTTTCATCCAATTTCTTATGTAAAATGACAAATATACTCATATGTTTAAATAAACAAAAAAAGTTAAAGAACAAATTATAATCATACTCTCAAACTTTTTAAAAAGTGTAAATAAGTCCGAATAAGTTATTAAAATGGTAATTAACACAAACGTCCCTATATTTCAATATTATTGTGCAAAACGTCCATACCTTTCATTTTTTAATATTTTTATCCTTATTTTCACATTTTATTTCAAAAATCATCATTTTCATTTATTTCTCAATTAAAAACTTTAAAATAACAAATATACCCTCATCTTTAAATTAAAAAAATAAAAATAAAAAGGGAAAATAAAGAATAAATTGCAACTATACTCCCAAAATTTTAAAAAAGTACAAATAAATTTTAAATAATTAATTAAAAATTAAAATAATCACTTTCTTTTTTAATTATTTATTTGTATTTATTTAAAAAAAATTTGTCAGTATAGTTTCAATTTGTTCTTTATTTTTGTTTATTTAAAAAATAGGATATATTTGTCATTTTACAGCTTTTAATTGAGAAATTGATAAAAAAGATTATTTTCGAAATAAAATGTGAAAATAAGGATGAAAATGTCAAAAAAAAATGAAATATATGGATGTTTTGCACAATAATAATGAAAGGTATGGACGTTTTATGCTAATTACCATTTTAATAATTTATTTGGACTTATTCGCACTTTTATAAAAAATTGGGAGTATGATTGCAATTTGTTATTTATTTTATGTTTTGTTTTATTGAAATAAGAGTGTATATTTGTCATTTTATATGAGAATTGGATGAAAATGAAAATTTTCGCAATGAAAATGTCAAAAAACAAAAGGTTGTGACGTTTTAAACAATAATGTTGAAAGGTAAGGACGTTTTGTGTTAATTGCCCTATTTTTCAAAGAGCATTTTGAAGTATACTCTCAATTTTAACTTTTCATTTTGCCTTTCTCAAGATACATTTATTGATTTCTATTCATCTTTTATTTAACATATTTTTCATATGTCAATGATCAATTAATTTAAATAGAAATTTGAATAAGATGGTACAAACTATTAGTTTTCTTTTTTATGAATGTGGATTTAATAGAATCTCAAAGTTTTGATGGAATGCATTTGATACGTTTACTATTTTCGAATATAGATATTATTTTGAATATAGGGAACTTATACTACTATTTTCAAACATAAATATTATTTCGAATAAACAGAAATTGGACAACATAATGGAGCAATAACAACAATTATAAATTGAATAAAACTCACTCGACTTCAAAACCATGTTCAGATAAGTGTCAATGAACATAAAATGGAGTCGTACAATATAACACACTATAATATTTTGATTTATATTTAACAAAACTGTGTTTCAGACTGAAGTTCAAACAATCTGGCTCTTTATACACCGGCCAACTCAAGTCTCTCGAATGAAAGCTAAGTATTACAATAGCACAATGTATGAGAAAAGCAATTTAGACAACCAAAAGAATAAAGAAAATGCATATCTTTCATGTGACAACAGAGAGACTAGTTGTGTTCAAAAGTATGTATAAACATCACTTTATACCTGCAATAAAGCCAGAACCCCCAATGCAGTGCATAGAAAAGAATGACATGTAACAAAAGAATTGAGATTAATTAAAAAAGAAAAATATCATTGCCGATTCTGCCGAAGAGATAGCAATTTGGCAGCTATAGTATCATAGTCGGGGAGCTTTGGATGAACATGACTAGCTTGCTTAGCATTGTCTTCATTATTTGAATAAGTCTTGCTCAATGTTGGTTTTCGGTTTTCACTGCTATCCAGTGCCTCTTTCTTTGGCTGAGAACTAGATGGTTGTTCTCTATCAGATGACTTCTGAGAGATCTTCGACTCCTGCATTGTAGTAGAAGCTGGTTTTGCTTGAGTAGGACGCTCATAAGCTCTGGAAAAACTCAAGTTCGTGGGCTTAGAAGCCACTTTTGCTGAGGTGGGATGCTCCAGAATTTCCCCCTTATTGGAGTTCCTTGTTTGGGACCGAGATTCTTGTGGTGTTTCGGTATTGTAAGAGGTTGAGGGTTTTCTTTCAATTCCAGAATCAGAATCAAAATGAGTCTTAGGATAAGAAGTGGGCTTAGAAGTCACTTTTGCTGAGGTGGGCTGCTTGAGATTTTCCCTATTATCAGAGTTTCGTGTTTGTGACGGAGATTCTTGTGGAGTTTCAGTACTGGAAGAGGTCGATACTTTCCTTCCCTTTCCAGAATCAGAATCAGGCTGAGTCTTAGGATCATAAGCTTTTGTCCTACGAGAAATTCCACTTTGCAGATGGCTTTTCCTATTGAGGGATTTTTTTGGAATATCTTCGTCCGAATCACTATTATCAGAGGCAAAAACCGAAACTGTAGGTCCAAAAATTGACTTTTTCTTAAATGCATTGCCTGCACTATGAATATATGATTCTTGTCTGTCACCTGACGTCTCCTTTTGAGACGTTTCTTCTTCAGAACTGCCGGTATCCATATCAGGGTGGGAATCTCGTCCTCTCATGCTTTTCTTATCATCTAACGTTGTGCTTAACCTAGAACTCTCGACAGTAGGGGAAGCAGCAGCTTCAGGAACTGTCTCCGCAGCTGTTTTCTTCAACGATAATGGGTTATCCAATCGACTCTTCAAGAAAGGGGGAGGGATATTACCCTTGTGACGAAATCCACCAGTGAGCTTTCCAAAATTCAGCCCATTCCCGCTCTCTAAATTCAATTCGTTGCCAGTATCTTCCGAGCCCAATTTAAATTTTTCAGGTCCTGGAGAAGGCGGATTAGCAAAAGACTTCCTGGAACTAAATATTTTTGGAGAAACAGCATCAAATTTAATTCCTTGGTTGTTTTCCTCATGGACTTCCTCGAAGTTGACTTCATCATCAGAGAGAAGTGCTCGTTGTTGTATGTTAGTTCCTGAATATCCTTTCTCCTTAAATGATGATCTAACTGATTGAGAACTTATATTTTGTCTACTTGGAAGATTTATAGAATCTTTTGTTTCATTAGGATCAAACTTATCCATATGTTCCTCGGACTTGGCTTTGTCATCAGAGAAAAGTGACCGTTGTTTTCCTTCAGATCCTTCAGATCTTCTCTCTTTAAATGATGATCTAACTGATTGTGGAATGTTATTTTGTATACTTGGAAGATATGTAGAATCTTTTGTCCCATTATGATCAAACTTATCCATATGTTCATCACTGTCGGAATCTGGGCCGTCGGAATCATCGAAGGTTACAGGCACAAAATTATCAGGAAAATCAGGGGGTGTATGATCTTCTGTGGAAAATAGTGATGAAGTGGAATTCTCAACGAATTTGATTGAGCTAGTTCTAGGGCTCCAAGCATCTTGTTTTATAGGAGAGTGCTTAGGTAATTTCTTGCCTGGTGATGAAAAATGAACTTCCGGCTCCGGCTCATCATACTTGCTGCCCATATTAAACCCATACTCATCACTATCTGAATCAGATTTGTCAAAAACTGCAGAAGTAAGATCACGAGGACTTGTCTGTGACGCACCGTGATCAAATCTTCCCTTGCCAATACCCACCAAAGGATCCTTACCCGCATCATATCCAAATTTTTGATGTTCAGAGTTTGCAAAAATGTTCTCGTCCCTGAAAATGCTAGAATGGGAATGCGTAGAGATATGACTGGGCTGTTTCCTAATCCTTTCTTCATGGAAATTCTCAGATTTCTCTTGCCGCTCATTTGTACTGTCAACATCGTAGATAGACTGTTCCTGTTCAGAATTTGCAAAAATGTTTTCATCGCTTGAATGGGAACGGGAAGAAATATGACTGGGTTGTTTCCTAAGCCTTTCTTCTGGGAAATTTTCATATTTCTCGTGCCACCCATTTGCACTCTCAGCATCATAGACAGACTGTTTCTTCATACGTGCTTCACCTTCATTGCTCTTCTTCATATTCATTTTGTCTTTATCGGCCTCCTCTAATGAGTTCTTCTGAGAATACCCCTCTACAACTCACATCATGATCCAATGAGTCATTAATTGAAGGTTTAGATCTTATAGAAGCGGATTGACTGAATCCCTTCCTACTGCCATAACCATCCTCAGAAAATCTTCCAGCACCTGTCTTCAAATTATCATGTCCAACCTGATTAACAGCATCATTCTGAAACCTACTATGTCCAGAAGACATGTTTGCAGAATAGTCGGGAAAATTTTCACTGCTCAATTTTGAAGTGGATCTTTCAGGTCCATGTCTTGAAATATGAACGTCTGACACGTGTGATTCTGTGGAATACTGCCTCGAAATTCTGCCTTGGCTTGAGAGTTCTGCAGCAGCTCTAGCGGCCATACTTGCAAGTTCTGCAGACTCAGCGGCGGCCTGTGCTGCAGAAGTAGCATCCTTGAACTCCATATTCCATCTCTGCTTAGAGAAAGCATTTGCATCCTCGTGTATTGATTGTGCCCTCTCATCACGTACTGCTGGACAACAAAAATTTAATAGATGATATACCACTTGAAGAACAATGAATAATTGAAGAAAAATTTATAGCTCTACTCTAACGAAATGAAACATACCTGGAGGCCTCACTTCTGAATTGCGTGTTGAGCTGACACCAAAACTTTGGGAAGAAGTCGAGTTTTGTGTCTCCACTGAGAATCTAGGATCCTGCTCTGAAAAGTTCGACAGGGAACTATGCGTCTTATTATCAACAAGCGGAGATTGGCTATGTGGAGCTTCAAAACGAGGAGCTCCGGCATACATTTTACTGTTGTTTTCAATTGTACTTGGTCCACTCTGATAAATTTATAGACGTGAATTAGAAAATGCTTTAGATAATTGTTTTGTGTCATAGTATAATGTGAACGTTGACACAAATAAAACGTACAAAATCCTGAAAGCAACTGAACCATACCAGCAAGTCATTCGGAGGCTTCCCATCTTTCTCTCCAAATGAATTAGGATCCCATTTCACGTTATGCTCCTCTGCAATTGCACTCAATATTTTAATTTTGGTCTGTCCATCAGGTGCTATTGCAGATAACTTCTCAACCAACTGAAATGTCATAGCATCAGGTGATGATCAGAGATATTATATTGCTCATATTATCAAAAAGCACACAGTTAGCTTCCTTGTACACTAATTTTCAGTATAGAATCACTAAAATAAGCTGCCTAAGCATACCATGTGGCTTACACCAC
The DNA here is from genome assembly GCA_019395295.1 of Osmanthus fragrans. NCBI lineage: Eukaryota > Viridiplantae > Streptophyta > Magnoliopsida > Lamiales > Oleaceae > Osmanthus > Osmanthus fragrans. The sequence continues at coordinate 12,970,292 of CM033354.1, read as the reverse complement.
ACTCTGGACGAAGCTCTATGGCTGCTGTAGTGAAATCTTTTCCATATTTCGCTGTAAAATGCTTCCGTACATCTAAAAGTTCAGGTACATCTCCACATCTTGGTGATGCAAATGCTAAACTAGTAACTGCTTCCTTCAGGTCGATGGGGCAGTTCCTGCAGGAAGATTGGGCAATAAATTCAACATGAAGCCTCAAAAACAGTTGGCATGACTCAACACCATAACTTAATCAAGGAAAACTTTCGATGCATGGATAGTTTTTGTGTATTCTGATATATAAAAGGACTTGACATGACAACAAAATCTCTTAAAAGAGACTGCGACACACAGGCAACAACTCCATTTTTAGACAACACAAAAATGAACAAAAAGGTGCATGTAAATTACTTCTAGCTGTGCATGCAAGCAACGCCAGGTGAATTGCAAAAACTGCTTTAGATAAGCATAATCCGTTTTAATTTACCCGTCGATGACTACCTATCATTGATGAACTCCAATACAAAAATTGATGGTTACGATTTTATTGGCTGTGAGCAATTTTAGATTCAATTTTCAATCAAATGACTAGCCATATAATCACATATTGGTCATACGAAAACCACATTCCGAGAATAATATAAGACAAATATGTTAATGTAATCACAAATCACAGTAAATGAGAATAATGGAACCAAATCTGTAGTAGAGCAAAAAATACAATGGACCACTCCTTCAAAAATGGCTTACAAGTGTTCAACAAAACATGTTAAGTACCATTCAAAAGATAAACAAAAGAAGGATAAATACGAGCTATTAAAACAAGAAACCAGAAGTAAACAAAATATTTAAAAGTTTCTGAAGTAATAGCCGATGTGATGGCATAGAGTGCATATTTTAAAGGAAAAATGTTTTGAAGCCAACCCAAATAAGCAGCTAAGAAAATGTTGAATATGCCAAGTGTTATTTTATATTAAGCCCTTGTTTGAGCCCAATTTTTATGTTAAAATGAATTTTTTAATAGTAATTTTTTGAAGAATGTGTTATTAAAAAGTACAAAAAAATATTGGATTTACGTGCAACTTATTTTATTGGCAGATTGTGTGGTTGAAAATGAGTATGAGAAAAAATAACTTATGGATAGTGGGGTTCAAACAGGGGCTAAGTAAACATTCTCATCTCTTAGTCATTGTTTGATTCTCATTATTTTCAAAATATATTTTTCTCTCTCTCTCTCATTTTCAACCACGCATTCTTCAATAAAATAATATTACACGAAAACTCGAAAACTCAAAAGTTTTCCTTATTTTTTAATAAAAATGGGGCTCAAACAAGCTCTTAGCAACGGAAAAGAGGAGTTAAGCTCTGAGACTTAATTCGGACTTATAATTTAGAAATGACATTTCTAGAAATAAAGGTCCTCTATCTTCCCCTTTTTGGTCAATGATTGATGCTCTCCATCTCCATGTCTCAATATTGGTTGTATGTAAGGCATGTATGTTTTGGTTCCAATCCTTCAACAACTTATAGCCAACAACATTTTTCATGATAATTGCCACATGGTGATACAAGGACAAAGAAACAGTATTTTGATATAGAAATGGCTGTGTTAGCTGATGTTTGTATTATTGCTGTAAAATTAGTTAACTTTCCATGTTTTGCACAATGCAATAACTTTACCTTCTCTGCACTTCTTTAGATTTATTTCTATGTGCACGTTCTCAGAGGAGTGAACTCTAGCAACAATAATTTTATATTCTAGAAACCAACAAATTATTCAATAATGTTAATGAGCATTCTGGAGTAAAAAATTTACATACTTCTGTGACTCAATGATCGGCATGCGAGCAACAAGAAGTTCACAGTATATCGCGATAAGATCATATGCCGCCATCATCTTCTCTTCCCTAATTACATGTTCAACCTAAAAAGTTTATAAGAGAGAATGAGAATGTGTTACTAAAAAAGAATAACTTTGAAATAACTGATGACCACAGCTCAGAAGCAAACCATTGGCTTCACTAATCAGTATGATCAAGACATCAACTGCACGTGTGATAATGAGATATTGGGTTTCATCATACTCATTTCAGACATTAGGAAGCGAAACATTCAATGTCAAAATAGAAGAAAGAATCTAGCTTCAATAATATGTCAAAGAATTTACAAATCTACAACAACTACCTCGGATGATGTAATCTATAAACATACAGGATGATCCAACATCATAAAACCATGAACTTGCACGCACGCACACAGAAGGTGCACGAAGCAAAGATTTTCTTGTTACTGTAGCAAGGGAGGAAGCGGTTAACTGTAAAAATTTTAAAAATTGGAAAAAGGCTATGAGAGAGGAGATTCAGTCTCTGAACAAAAATGAGACTTGGAAATTGCTTAAAAAACCAAAGAGTCAAAAGGTAGTCCATTATTAATGGATCTATGAGTTGAAGGAAGGAGTGGAACCTAATGACCCTTCAAGATACAAAGGTATGCATTTCGACACAGAGCAAACCAACATTGAAATAAAGGTCTTCCAAAATACTCCAGATAGCTGTGTTTTTTCACCCATTAGATTTCATTGACATAAGAACTCTTCAACCCAAACCCCTCCTCTTACCAATCCCCCAAAAGGGAAACAAATCCCACCCCTCCACGTGATTTCATTATGGTTCAAGGCATGGGCTGCAAAATCTCTGGGAGATTAATTTAGAAACACACAAGTTTGAATTCAGGAATAAATAATGTACCAAACATAACAGAAGAAACTGGAGCCACTCACTATAAGCGAAATCCATTGATAAGGTAACATTAATTACTGCAATCCTCTCATCAGTTCTTCATACCATACATCTTGATGACAGAAATGCAAAATTTCTTCTAGCCATGATCTTAAAGTCATTAATGAAAACTTTAACTCTGTCGTTAAGTGTCCATTTCACGTTGCAAATCAAGATAAAGAAACAAAATAATATTTAAGCAACTTTTCCTGGATAAACTGAAGCGAGTATAGTGAAAAATTCAACAAGCAAATCAGTGAAAATCGCTTCTTCTTTTTTTCCTTATTTTTACTAGATAAATAATTACCCGAATTCGAGCAGTCTGGATGTTACCAGACTCAAGCAACTGCGCTAATTCCCTCTTCATCTGTTTCACTTGCACTTCCTTCTTGTTCCTCAATAGCTTCAGCCTTGAAGCTGCCAGCTTCAACGACGTCTTGCTGCATCCGGTTTTCAATTTAATCATTCAAAAAATTCCAGAGATAAAAGATATATAAAAGAAAATCTCAAATAAGCAATACAAATACAGATATAAGAATTAAGATTGCATCATATCACACAACTCAAAAATCAATATGAGGAAAACAAATAGATACTGTACTAGTCAATTTATTTTACCATTTGACAGGATTGAAGCTCCTGGAAAGCATGTCCTTAGAATTCTGCAGAAATTTTGATTTCTTCATTTTCTTTTCATTAAATTGAACTCCAATTGAAACCTTAATATCCGAAGCTGCAAAAAAGCATTAGAATTCAGGCGTGTACATGCAGAAATTGAAAATTCTTGATTCTGTGGGATTGAATTTTTTATCGGTGAGGATTATGAGGTTTTCTAGAGACTTGAAATTGATTGGGAATTGGATTCGTTTAACAAAGAGAAGACTTGCGGAGTTCGTTTTTAATAATTTAACGAAATAACTGAGAAACGGGACAACCGCGGAGAGGTTGACGTTTCTTAGCTTTTGACCGTATTGCCCCGTCTTTTATTGTCTTAAGTTCGTCATTGACAATTTTTTTCTATTTTGGATCCTTTAACCGCGTGTTTGTATATATATTTTATATATAACGAGGTTGGAATTTAAATGAATTTTTTTAAAATTGAATTGAATTGAAGTGGTCGGTTCAATTTGAATGTAATTCATACTTTCAGAGTTCAATTGGCACGATTTTTACTTTTACTCTTACTTTCAGTAGAAAGTTTTTTAAGGAAATTATTTTAATTTTTATTTTGAAATTAAATTTTTAAATAATTTTCTATTTCGAAAATATTTTTAGAAAAAGTCACATTTAATTTAGTTTCTTTAAAAAAAATTCTAACTAGAAAAAACACTTTCATACAATTAGTCAAACGGATCTAAAAACAACTCATGAATCTCAAAAACTTGTTTTAACTTTTCAAAAGTCATATCAAATAGGTCTAAATATTTATGAAGACAACATATAAATAAAAATATGTATAAATGAAACTATAGACGATTGAAAACTACATTATCTATCGAGAGAGTTACCAACTTTCAATCCTTAAACATTGTAGGGGATAGATAATTTACTATTATTTGGTGTCTAAGTTGCGCACATCTTAAATAAGGATTTTGTTATTCGTTCAAAACCGCATGAGCCCTGGAGTCTGGACGTCCAGTGAATAGTTTGGACGTCTAGTCATCTCACATGACATATTGTATTAATTCCTAGCATAAAAATTGATAAAAATTAAAAATCAATTAATACAAAAAATTTACATGAAAGCCCTCCAAATTAAATTGGGGTAAACTTCTCAGCTATGATTTCACAACAATTTGCGACCACCTATCTCTACCTTTTATATGCAAATTTCTAAATCCTTCTTTCATTAGAACTTAGATTTTATTTTTTCAATAATAAATCCTTAGTTCAGTGTAATTCGAATTCGTAAGAGATATAAATCCAAATTTCTTAACTACATATAAAAAATAACAATAAAATAAAAAAATCTAATGCAAATTTGGTCACTTTTCTTTAATTGCCTTTTTCCATCTTTATCACGTTAGTTGCAAACTTTTGGCCTAACCACGTGCATGCCATGTGCACTAACATTTAATTTTTCGAAATAATTGCTCAAAAAAAAAAATACTTAATGTAAACAACTCTGCTACTAATACAGAAGAGACTGACATAAGAGATAGACAGAATACTCACAATGAGGAGTCTCACTTTATTTTTTGGAATCTTTTATTGGCGCGGGATCCACACGCATGTGAATGAATATCAACATGTTCTGGTAAAGAAGCTTTATTCTAATTTAAATTATCAGTCATCGAGATAAGTCAAATCGAAACCATTCCTAACCTACCATCATTTTATATGTCCTTAGATTACATTTTTGTTCGATCACAATTTCAGTCGATCCGTGACTTATGTTTAGAGTCTTATTTTCAAAAAAAAAAAAAAAAAGTAATAGAAGAATAAACTTTTTCTTGGTTAAAGATTATTTAATTTCCGAAGGGCAAACATACAATTCTTAGAGGATGTGAGCCCATGTTCTAGAATTGGTGGAATTGGCCCACCAATTGACGGGGAAAGTGCACTTGTCAATGTTAGTTGTGAATTTAATATTTTCTTTATCTTTCTTTGTTGGCAATTAATATAGAAAGCAAAAATTGTCGTTTAAGAAATTCCACGACGCGTCGACCAAAGGAAACCAAACAAAATTCTCTACGAACTTTAAAAGACGGAATATTAATAAAATAAAATAAAAAATTCAGACAAATTAAACACAAATTTTCCTACTTGTAGAAAAAATATTTCACAAATTTGATTGAAAAATATATATAATCTCAAACTAACAGTTCGTGTTTTTTTGTGACTGGTGATCAAAGTGCTAGAGACAGGACATAACGAATTTTTACTCGATTTTTAATTGTTGAAAAACGGTTAGATTTTAGAGTTAAGGGCCTGTGTCGAAGTAATTTTTTAGAGAATGTGTAATTAAAAATAAAATTAAAAAAATTATGTGGAAGCATGAACATTTTTATTTTAAATGTGTGAAAAAAAAAATGAGATTGAAGAAAAGTAATTTTTTGAAAATTACTTCTACACAAGCACTAAATAAATATACTTATTATTGTCTAATTTTCGTTTTAACAACTTAAGTTTTAAAATAAGATATCAAACAAGAAATATACTTGTAGAAAGACTCGTTGTCACCCCCATTTTATGATAATTGTGCACACTTTCGATAAATTAAACAAATATGAACTACATATGAGGATCGCACTATCAGACAAATTTAATATAAATGTGTGTGATTGACATGAAAAATGTCTCTTAAAAAAGAAAATATTTTCCTTGTTTTGAAGAAAACAAAAACTTACACCCTCCCTACCACTACAAAGAAAGTGTTTTCCTCAAAAAAAAAAAAGGAAAATAGGCGTATTTTCAAATGTTGAAAAATATTTTTCATGGAAAAAATGACAATCAAAAACTCTAAAAATTGAAATTTGGATGGAAAAAATGTCATTTTCCATGAATTTTTTTCAATCAAACACACTCTAAATGTTAGACACCATAAACTTACTCATGAACAAATTGATATTACTTATTATCGGTGTTCAGCAGATCATTCATTTCTCAAATCGAATAAATATGAAACAAATATGCATTATATAAAAGTTTGAGTTACTTTTCTTAACAATGTAGATTTTTAATATGGAATTATAAGTCTTAATATAGTGTTAGATATCATTGAGCTTAAACGAACACACAATTACAAGATTAATGAGCTCAAATGATCTGCCTAAGACTTAAAACATGCAATGTTACACCCAGCAAGCCGTTGGGACTTTCCCAATGGCTTATTACATTTCAATTTATTCAGCATTTCACATTATATATATAATTTATTTTTAAAAAAAAGTGTCATTCATATATATTCTGTTTAACAATTTAAAATTCTCCTTTAATAATATCAATTACATCAATTATTTTAAAAAAATATTACACATATCATTCTTCAGTTACATAAGACGTGCAACGCACGTACTTACTGCTAGTTTTAAGAAAAGAGTGTTTCACTTGCCTCGACCAATCTCACACTTGCATATTCTTTTCCCTTCTTTCTGATTTCTTTACATTGTATTTGATTTCAGAAATACTAACTTTCTTATTGTTATATGAAAGGTTCTAAATTGAAGAACAAAAGGTCTTTCATCGAAGTGTGGAAAGACACTAATTCTTCTACAAGTATATACTCGGTTTCGTAAGTCGATTCTATATTCAATTTCATGCTTATATACACGTAGATTGGTGAAGAAAGTGTGTTTAAAAAATAAGGAAAAAAATATGTTTGCGTGTAATATTATTTTATTGAAAAATGTGTTATTAGAAAGAAAAATGTATTTTGAAAAAAAAAAAAAATGGGGATCAAGCAACAGCCTATATGTTGAAAATTATAAGTTCCAAGTTCTACAATTAAGCCCTTGCTTGGTTTAGATAAATGAACGATGTTTTGATAAAAGTTTATGAAATGTGGTTGAAAAATTGATAAAAAATTATGGGTCTCATAAAATATATGATTGAAAATATTTTGGATTAAAATCAGTTTTAAAAAAATGAAGGCCAATTATTTTTCTTTTGTTGGTATGTTTTAAATTGTTTTATATGACTCATTTGTACTTTTTGAAAATCTAGAACTCCAGATGAAATTATTTCTTTTTTTATATTCCTCTTTCTTTTCTATTTGTTTATTTTAAAACGAGAGTAAATTAGTCATTTTACAATGTTTTGACAGCAAAAATAGAAGGTAAGGATCTTTTGCGCAAAGAAATATCGATTTGGGGGCTCAAATGTCAAATTCGAAACGATATGGACAATTTAATTATGGATGGATCAATTAGTATTAATGCTTTATTACACTGTCTTTTATGAGATGACTTCAAAGAGAGGATGACGGGTTATTCACATTTCATTTAATGGTCAAAGACGATATGGACGATTTACTTAATGAAGACAGATGATAGGGATGTTTTATGCCAATTACCTATATTTGACGAAATGAATTGGTGGAATGAGATGGAAATGACCAACTCCACAAGAAAATGATGAAATATGGTGCAAATGCTAAACTTGAAATGATAGAGATGATTTGTGCAATGAGTGCAAACGATGAAGATATTTTGTGCTAATTACACTTAGTAGAAGTAGCATTCAATATAAGGATCTTTAAGAGCATCTTCAAAAAACTTTTTAAATATGATATACTTCTATTTTAAAGAGTTAATTTTCAAAATCATGTTTCAAGAGACTCTTTAAATTAACATTTTAATTTAGAGAGTGAGTTTGACTCTTCAAAATTAAATGCATTCAAAGTGTTTCACTATTCAATATTGGAAAATGATCAAATAATTTAAAGAAGAGTTAGTTAAAATAAAATATAGAGAAAAATAATAAATATTTTTTTAGATTAGTAAAATTAAGTATTAAATATAAAGAACTTGTTGAAGTACTTCAAAATTTTAGCTCTTTAAATTTATATATGCTCTCCAAGTGATAAAATATGTTCTTTAAAAATAGATTCTAAGAAGGTATTTTATATTTTGTATTTAGTAGGGTCATACCAAATGCTTTAACATTAATTCTATGAAAATGCATTTCCTTCCCCAGTCTAAGTTGGTTATATAAGTCACCGGTTTGAGGTTTAGCATGTGCAAATTGAATATTTGATGAATGAATGAAAGAAAATCAGTAAATAAACTACATAAAATATTTTTGCACTCAAGTATAAAAGGCATAGGAACTCAGGGGTGAGTAGGATAATGATGAACAACTCAACATTAAAAATTTGACGTCACAGATTGGATAGAGGTCAGAAAAAACAAATAAAAAGAGGAGTTGTCTTGCTGTAAAACTTACCAGAGAGGTCCAAATGCCCAAACTTCATTTGAACTTTTTATTCAGAAGCAGGAATATAATGGATGTGATCCATTCAGGTCCTTGAAACAAACGACAAAAGAAACAATTTAAACCAATATTAGTTACAACATCCATTAAAAACTTGATGTCTAGTACAGAAAAATGTGAAGGCAATCTCAGCAAACCTATAATGCTGGTGTTCCTGTAAGAAGCAAGTGCCTTTAGCAGCCAATCTTAGCCATACACTATCCAATTTCATAAAACACTGCGACTATCCCTTAAATCGTGTATAAAATACTCTTTTCCAAAAAAGGATAAGAGAGTTTTAAATTTCTATTCACTGTTGATTTCATCTAAATTAGTTCTAGTAGTTATCTTGACTTAAATTCAATTCATCTCTGATTTCCCCTTCTTCCCTGTCAGGGTGAGCAGGTGATAACAGTGCAATCTCAGCAGAAGTTATGGTTAAAATTTAGGCGAATAGCACAGTGAAACAACATTCAGTGTGGACTGCAAACATAGAATTTAAGTGTCATATAATTATTCCCCTCAACTCTTGAAAATAATGTTTTGGGACAAAATGATGGTTTGACATAAGCAATCCCTTCTTTCTGATAATGAAATCATAAAAGACGCCCTACAAAACTAGGAAAAACGCACTATTCCATCACAGCAACTCCTCCAGCAGCTTTGATTTTTTCAATGATACCATTTGCCTCATCTTTTGTGAGCTGTTGCTTAAGTATAACTGGCACTTTCTCGACCAACTCTTTAGCCTCCTTCAGTCCCAGATCTGTAAATGCGCGAACCTCTTTGATCACCTTGATTTTTGCAGCAGCTTCAAATTTCTCCAACTTGACATCAAATGTTGTTTTCTCTGTCTTTTTCTCCTCAGCCTTTGAAGATCCAGCACCTGCCCCAACTTGGCTACCTAAGTCCATGCCTTCTACTGAAATGGACTGCAGCTTGGGAAGCATTACTCTGTCTCTAAGGACCGGACCAATTTGACTCCGCTCTTCGGGTGTAAGGGATACAATTTGTTCAGCAAGCTGAATAATCTTTTCAGATGGTGGAGGTCTCGGCCCATATGGATCGTAGAAAGCAGGGTACTTGTATTTCTTGGGCTTGGCATTGGGATCCCTTGGAACAAAATCAGATTGAAAAGAACGATGTTGCAAAGGCCTTGTTATTCTACAAAGATCATGATGGGAACTGATCAATCTACAAAGCGTAGCCAGTTTCATGGTTCTAAAGATCAATAGAAACAATGTATCAATATACAATGATGGATCAAGGGCAGTGCTGCGATATAATTATGGCGATCAGGGCCATTGATAGCCTTTTGGTCCTCACAATTTTATCTTTCTCTTCGGCACAACCTCAGCCTTGATGCAAAAATAGTGAATGCCAGTTATTCTCTGCAACTAGATAAAAACAAAATTATAGCAGAAGAGACCAAGTAATAAAGGGAGAGAAATTTAATCAATTGAACATAATGTACTGAATAAGAAATTCATCAAACATATATTATGTTTCCCAGTACATATTTAACAGTTTGTGAAGACAAGCAGGTAGAATTCAAAGGAAATGTTAAGAGAACTCGATTTTATTGACCCCCAAAAAATAAAAAATAAACAATTCCTCCTAAAGCTCAATAATGATGTGTATATTGGCCTTCATTCTGTTTATGATTGTTTATTTCCAAAGTAGCAACATAGAAAATAATGACAAACATATTTTGATGGTAAATTCAAAGATTCAATATTTACAAAAGTAAAATATCAATAAACTACATTCAAAGGGCAAATATAACCACTCTTTGAAAATTTGACACAGTTTGTATAATGATCAAGGCATTTAGGAAGAACAGACAATCACCAACAACTGCATCGGAGCCACCTGGGGTGATTTTGGTCCTGGGTATTTCATCTGTTACACTTGAGGGTCAACCAGTTTTTAAGGCAATGGAAAACCATAAACAACCGCATCAAAAATTCAAGAGAAATATTGTTGAAAAAACCACTGCTGCTAGAGAAAGATTGCCATGAAGAAACAACAATTCTGGAAAAATAAAATAAATTATAAGGAGCTGAGTTAAAATTAAATCATTCACAACAAACAAATCGAGTCGATTTCAACATATGAAGCCCGTTTTAACACTGAGACAATCCGATATTACCTTCCAAGTTTGGTGATGAAGAAGTTGAGTAGAAATCACTGCAGCATAAGATAAATTGGTGCCGAGAGGGTGATGAATATGTCCCAATTTTAAATTTAATACCGAGAACTCCGTTTGCTAAACAGACATGGGTTATCTTTTCATGGGCCTTCCTTTCAGTTGCGCTTTATAAATATTTTTCCAAAAAATTCACTTATAATCAAGAAAATAAAAATAATTCATGAAATACTATACATTAATTTATATGTTGCCCATGATGGTCGAGTTGGTGAATTAGGGAAGTACAGAGGTATTTGATCACGAGTTCGATTCCTCCTACCAACGCTTTCTCGGTTGAATTTGTCGCACTAGACTTGTCTAGTATAGTTAACCTAACTGGCGTGGTTTGCAAACTATTGCGTCAGCCTTAGGGTTTACCCAGCGCATCCGAAAGTAGCGACTGCGTATTCTCCCATCATTAAAAAAAAAAACATAAAATACTTAATTTTTTTTTTAGCTGAACCATAAATAATCAAAACTTACAAAACATTCTTCTAAAATTAAGCAAAATTAATAACATCTCACAATTACTCTATTCTAATTGAAATGAAATAACAGTCAATAATTTATAATCAAATTGACTCTTTCTTTTTTAAAATTGAGTCCATTTAATTACAACTATTAAAATTCAAAAACTCATTTTGTTCAAATCATTTTCAGTCGAGAAACATGAAATCAAATTTGTTGGTAATAAAGTTCTACTGTTTATTTCAAAGATAACAGATTTGGCTATAAATTTATAATGCTATTTTTTTTGCATCTTACTTCGGGTTGGAAACAACAAATTTTCTTTTAAAATTAGATCAAATAAATTTCGAACAGTAAATTAGTACCAATGCGATTACAATTAGAAAGCATGTTTGTGATATATTGTTGTAGTAATTTTCTATAATATATGTTCAACTACTTAGGTGATTTTATAATAAACCAAAATTCAAAATTGATAAATAATCACAAGATGTCATAGAGTCACGAGATATATTATATTATATATATTTAATATCGATATATTATGAGTTCTTGAATACTGTATGTTCCGCAACTTATAACTTGTTGTGACATATTTATAATAAATAACATATAATAATACGTTGTATACGTTGATAGAATAGAGTATATGCTACATACTAAATTGCTTTGACTCGATTAACATGTTATGATATCCGTATTGTGATATTTTATTTATGCTTTGTGTTTGATAATATCTATAACATTATCCTTTGTGGTCATTGTAGTTCTGAGAGCTATTAAGTACTCATGAGTTGCGGTGGAAAGATATTCCAAATAAATAATGACAAAAAGAGGTTTTTGATATTTTAAAAAGATTTTCTAATTGGCCTTGTTCGCCTTCTTCACATTCTTCATATTATTGACCGTCATAACCTTCCTCGAAACACTATCATGACACATTTGACCATGTTATGTCTCACTTCAAAATCAATTATGATCATAATGTATATTTTAAAACTTAAATTAAACATATTATATTATGTATCAAACTTGTTTTCAATGTACTGTAATGTAATATATTACATTGTGTACGTGTATCAAGTCACATACTACACGTGTTACATTACACATCACGTTATTTTAGATTTCAAAATCAAGTATAATCATAATATCTATTTTAAAAAATCAAATGTAACATATTGTATTACACATCAAAGTTATTGTTCATGTAACATATTAGATTACAAAATGTAATAACACCAATTTCACATACTGTATTACACGTATTATATTCATGTTCTATGCTGCAAATAGCATAGATCTCTTCTTGGCCAAGCCCTAATTACATCTCTCCCTTTAGGAATGGAGAGTCAAGTATGGCACGATATAAAATATTGATCGCACAAGCATAAACAAAATTAGAGCAAGAAGAGAAACTAGCAGATGAAACAAGTAATTTTATTAATTGACAACAAATGGAGAGAAATACAATTTCAGCAATGCATAAACTGGAAGAAAAGTCAAATATATATATATATATATATATATATATATATATAGGGACAATCTAAGCCTTAGAAACAAAGTTGGATGAAATAGAATTCACAAAAGATTCTTTATCATGATCTCTTTAAGTCCAACAAATTCCAACTCTTAATAGGGCTTTCAAATAAAATTTCAACTAGAATTTGCCAATAAATTTCGAACATGATTCCAAAAGCATTCCAAATAAAATTCTTCTTAATATGCACTTTAATTTGAACTCTCAATTATCTTCATCAAAGAATTTGGGTCATACCCAAATCTAACAATCTCCACCATGACACGAATTTCGGGTGCAACGAACAAAACTCCAAAATTTCTCCAATTGGAAAAATAGGTCCGACTACAGCGAAATAGACTGAACTCTTCAATCAGAACCAAACTACTCCACCACACGAAAAATTACTCTTCCTCTTTCACAATATCCACGAATGATACCCGAACCCAAACACTAGATTCCCCAAATTCTCACAAGAAATTCAAATTTTACCAAATAGGGTCGAAGCACATCCAGTAGCAGAATAAACACCAAATGCTTTCACCGAAGGCCTTGCTAGTCTCGACACCTTTAAAACCACAAAAGCATACGCAACTAGATCATCATCCCCGTACCTATCCTCAATGTGTCCTTCTGTAGAGTTGACTACAATGGCACCGCAGACAATGGTGGCAAAGTGGAATTACCCATATCCTCCAAATCCCCCCGAGTAGTGTTCTTCAATAATAACCCATAGCCAAATCCCAAAGGTACTATACCAAGCTATATATCCATCATGGTACTAAACTTGTTCTGATGATTCTTCACCGATTCTGCAAGACCTTGCAAGAAGTATAATTGGGACCTCCATGCCCCTCCAATACAACATGGACATCCTTCCGGACCTTCAAGACTCGACCTCTTCCAGAGAACTCATAACCTTTCGAATCAAGGGACGCAGTGAGATGAAATTCTTCTTCAAATCTAGAACATGTTGAACCTGATCAAGTGTTCTAATTGTCCCATCCAACAACTTTAATGTGACTCTCACAATACCAGCTACCCGACAATGTTTGCCGTTTTCCATAACGACACCTTGTGTCACTGTTTCATATGCTTCAAACAAATCCCGATTGGAACACATATGGAACGAACAAGCTGTATCTAAAATTCACTTTTCGCCAGGCTTGGATTCTATGTCAGAAATAGTCAACACATCTCCGCGCCCAAATAGTCCTCAACTACGTTGGTCTCATTCAAAATATCTTATTGTCTCCCATAACTTGCAGATGCATTACTCTTATTCTGCAATTTCTCACAATCCCTCTTGATGTGTCCTTTCCTCTTGCAATAGAAACAAACTTGATTGCGTTGAAATTTACCATCCACTTATGTCTTCATCGATCACCACAAACCACAAAAGCTTCTTCACCTCTAGACTCAGCACCAACTAGATGCCTCATCTTCTCCTTTGAGAACAATGTATCATACACGTCTTCAATGGTGAGTGTGTCACGACTATACATAATTGTGTCCCTGAATGACGAAAATGAAGCAGACAGCGGCACAACAGAATCAATACCAAATCTTTTTCATCGTACTTTACCTCTAACATTTTCAAATCAACGACGATCTCCTTGGACACGGCTAGATGGTCTTCCAAAGATCCTCCTTCTACCATACAATGAGAATACAACCTTTATTTCAGATGCAGTTTGCTCGTCAGACTTTTGGTCATGCACAATTGCTCCAACTTCAATCATAATGCAACAGATGTCTCCTCTTTCAAAACTTCTTGAAAAATGTTGTTAGATAAATGAATATGAATCTGCGAAAGCGCCTTCCGATCCTTTCGTTGCTTCTCCTCTGTTGTCGAAGTTGTGGGCATCTTGTCAAATCCCAACAACGCATCATCCAAATCTATCTGAACTAATATAGCTTGCATCTTTACTTGTCACAACGAAATCACCAAGTGTGTCTCAAACACTCAATGGATAACAGAAATCATGACAAAGGTTTAAAGCTTCAAACCTTTGAAGATCAACAGGACGAAAGTGGTCTTAGGGGAAAATGATGTGGATTATGTTCAAGCTTCATGGGGGTATTTTGCTGGACAATTTCCAGGAAAATCTGCACTTTTACAAACGTGCAGTCTATGGAAGGTTGACTATCAATAATTTGTGCATCAAAGTTGTTGGTTTGTATTCAAGTTCGAGAATGAGGAGGACAGACATAAGGTACTTGAAGGTGGTCTTATTTTGTCTATGGGAGACTTGTGATGTTGAAAGTAATGCCTCGATGTTTCGAGTTTGACGATAAGGAGATTAGGGCTATGCCAGTGTAGATAGCTTTAATGGGGCTGTCAAGGGATTGTTGAAATCCTAAAGATATGGAGAAGATTGCCTCCAAAGTTGGAAAACCAATATCTACCAATAAGCTCGCTTCAACTAAGGGTCAACTTTCATATGCGAGAGTTCTTGTTGAAATCGATGCTTCTTTGGAGTTATTCCTGTCAATCAAGATAAAATTGCGCACTGGAAAGTCGAAATCAGCTTGTTTCTTATGAACATGAGCCTAAATTATGCTCGACTTGCAAAATGTTTGGCCACACTACTCTTGGTCGCAATCTTAAAAAAAAAAAAAAACGATTATCGGTGATAAAGGTAATCCCAGCATGGTTAAAAAGAAACCGGCTGTTGCTATTCAAACCCAGAAAACGGATACACTTGTGGAGCACAGCCAATTGTCCAAGTTTTATTAACTTGGACAAAGATGGAACAGAGGATATGAATCAATAAGATAGCAAGAAGTTCCATTATGTGAGAGTTTACAAAGAAGAACGCAACAACATTTCAAAGGGACAAATTGCAAGAAAATGTAACCGACAGAATGGGGTGTCAGACCACAGGGACCACCCAACTGGGAATGCAGATTTTGAAGGCCCCAGCTCGAAGGCAACCTCCAATGAAAAGCTCAAAGGAAACTCAATGAGCAACGAATCGTAGCAACCAAAAATGATAAAAAGAAGGGGAACTCCATGCATATTTCCCCAAGAAACTAGCAACGGGATTCAACACTTTATGTTCTCGATTACCCAAGTTGTAATCTTTGATTCATTTTGAGCCTCTTGCTTTGGGTCATTAGATATTTTGTAATGCTTGTTTTCTAAGTTCAGGTATGCCCGGAATCGTTGTACTCAATTTTTGATCTATACACATTTATTTACCCCATAAAATAGCAAAAAAAATATATATGAAGAAAACAGCACTTTGCTTCATCCTCCTTTCAAAACAAAAATTACGTGCATTAGCCGGATGAAGCAAGAGTTCATAAATGTCTGCAAAAGCCATTTCCACTTTCCTTACAGCCTATATTTGGACTTTCTAAAAAATTGCTATAGGCTGGTCTTGAAGTTCATGCAACAAAAAACGATTCTTCTGAAAGTGTTTCCAAGCAAACTGTAATTATTTTTAATTTTTTCTGAAAGTTAACGCCCATCCTTTTATCCGTTAGGAGAAATATTTTAGCTCATGTCTCATAAAATTATCAACAAGGCTGTTGCTTGGAGTGCAACACGTAAAGACATATTCTCAAATCTCAATTCATACATTTGAACAGCCAAGTTCTGCAACTCAAGATAAGTCTTTTATATTACCAAAAGGTTTCTCTGGATAGGAAGGAGTGAAATTTCTGAAGTAAAGTACTAGACTAATAATTTGCATTAAATTAACGCCCAAGTTTTTAGTTTGGGCATCCTGTTCTATCTACTGAACGACCTAGCAGAAGAAAATGACCAAAAATACAATTTACAAGCTAGATAATTTCGCTAGTATAGATTTGGTAACAAGGGTTCTAGTATTCTCAACAGCTTCAGTTAATAGAACCTTGTGAGGCTTCAGTAAAGGAGCATATTTGCTCATTAGGCATAAGATAAAGTTGCCAAACTTCAAAGATTTCGGATACCTGTGGCTGAATTTATACACCCGGTGAACGAGTTGTTCAATTGAATCTTCAGTCAGATAAACATTATGATTCAAGATGCTCTGAAATAAGTTAAACAAAGATTCAGTCCACCCAATCTCATCACTAATCAGACACTGATGGCAGGGAAGGCATATGAATTTCCATGCATTTATATCTTTTGACAGTAATTTTTGGCAAAATGCAGAAACATGAGCCGGGTGCAGACATTCTTTAACTATCCTAGTGATCACGTCGCAGATAGGGTTGTTTATTCCCTCATTTCGTAGAATCAATGGAAACAAGAGGCCATATTCAGCAGCCCTTTGATGGGCCTTGCAGTAGTCTACTGTTGCAGCCACTAGTACACCAGAAGCTGGTTGATTGAGAAGAAGCAATTTGGGAAGAACTATTGAGCATAGAACATGGCTCGGCCAATCAAGCTCATTTCCTTCATTTCCAACCAACAAATGGGAAACTAAAACTGCAGCAGTCTCATCTTCTGCATGCCATGGTTCAATCAAGGCCATAACAGCCAAAGAATCCTTTCCTCTTTCGACACAAAGTTGGCGAATGTCCTTGGCTAACTGAACTCCTTTCGAAGTAAAATCAAAATCTAATAAACGGGATTTCAAAGATTTTGCTTCGTTCTCAACTTCAGGGTCCACGGGATCATCAATTTTCCTAGGACTCACATGATCTTCTACCATCATTTCATCCACACTCTCATGTTTATCCTCCTCAACCTCCTTCAGAAAATCATCTTCATCCTCACCACAACTAACAAACGGTAATTTTAGACTTAACTCATCAGGTGACATAGGTAACCATGGAAGCAATGATTCACTATCTTTTGCAGCATCTCTAAGCCAATCTGGCACTGATAGAAACTCATCCTCCCCATTGTCATCTTCGGAACCCAAATCCAAATGGGAAAGCCATTGATAATTTGATGCAGACACCAAATCAAGCAACTGCTGTGCACATTTCTTCACCCAAAAATCAAGACCTCTGCCCTCAGTCAACATCTTTCTTGCAAGTTTGCACAACTCCTTTTTACAAAATCTCTGTTTATCATATGCAAGAAACGATAAAATTCTGGCCTGAACAACCGAAGGTAGTGTCTCTATCCACATAACACTGTTCATCGATCAATAAAGATCAGAACTTTCTAGGAAAGCAAGAAAGTTACATAAATTATGGACTTATATTCACAGATAAGCATATGTACCTTTTTTCTTGAGGAGGAGAAGAAGGGTCGATGAGAACTGAGGGCTTTGCGAGCAGTGAAAGAAAAGAGGTTGTGGAAATTGTGGCGCGGTTTGATGAAGGGTTGAAAGATTTTTGTAGCCAAAGAGATGCATCAGCCTCGGGACATGGCGAGTTCATAAAAATCTCCATTAATGGAATCCAACAATCCATTCTCCCCTGTTTTTCCTCTCCCTAGAACGATGGTGATGGTAAATATATGCTGTTTAAATTGGTAATTGCACAGTTGGTCATCCACTTCGATATTAGATCGTAGATCGATTCTCAAAATTCATTTTTCTCTCTTCTTTTCAATTACATTTTTCAATAAAATAATATTATACACAAATAAAAAAAATTCATTAATTTTTAACCACACATTTTCCATCAATCAACTATTCAAAATACATTATTTTTCCCAAAATGAAAATCAAACAGGTTGGGTTTCAACAATTTTTTTTATTAGTGTTAACTACCAATTTAAAATAGTAAATTCATTGGAAATACCTTTTGCCTCGTTTGATTTTAAGTTTTTGAAAAGTGAGTTTTTGAATAATGTGTGATAAAAAGAGTAAAAATAAATAATGGATCCACATTTAAAATTATATTATTGAGAGGTTGTTTGGTTGAAATGGGTTTGAAAAAAAAAGTTATTTTGAAAAAAATAAAAATCAATAAGAGCTTTATCTTTGAATTCATATATATAATGTTGATGTGAATTAGTTAAGTAGAATCTAGAAGAAAATGATTTCGTATTAAAAACAAGAGTTTACCATTGCAGAGATAAAAATTCGGACCTAGAACAAGAAGTTTCTGTTTTTTCCCAAGTTTGATTTTGCTAAAAATTAAATTTTTAGTAAATTTTAATAAAATAAAATAAATAAAATATGTGATTTGAAAATTGATGAAAATTGTAAATTTATCATTTATACTATTAAAATTAATTATTAATTTTGATTGAAATTTTTATAATTTTTTTTAACTAAAATAAATAGGGGCTAAGATGAAAATGTAAGAACTTCGACCTCAACTTCAGTCGATACTTTAGGAACTTAGTTGAGATACTTCAAGAACTTAGTTGTATAATAATTTCATTTGTACTCTATAAATACTCTGTAATGAATAGAATAGAAGTCTGTGTGGTTTTCTATCTTCCCTGTTCCATCGTATTCTCATAAAATCAACATCTGTCTTACAAAATTGACAGGTGACAATCGGAGCCTGGAAAGATACTGAACAGGCCAAGGACGTTGAAATAACAAAATCAGGAACAATTATTAATTTCTCTTACTTCCACCTAGGGGTGGACATAATTTCATTTGTTTTTAATTCCAAAAAAATCAAATTGAATTATGAACTAATGAATTTTTAATAATTAAATGATTTTTTTTTTAAAAAATATAAAAGCAAATCAGAACTGAACCATTTAGTTCTGGTTTGATTTGGTTCTATTTTCATTTTTTAAATTTTCAGACATGCATCATATCCATAAGTTAGTAATATCTACAGAAATTAATATATATATATATATATATATATATATATATATATAACATTCAGCAAGCGCAAATTATCAATCATGACACAAAAGTCCAAACTAACAAATAAAATATAGTTATAATTTGAATATCAAAACAATTTTCATTCCAATAATGCTATAGAGACAGGCTAAAAAACAAGGGTAAACACATGTCGAAACATAATTGGACATTTTGAAAAAAAAAAAAATAGCTAATCAATTTCTGTCAAATCAGTCTGTCCTCTAATTTCCTATTTTGAGCATGTCTGACTAACATTATTGTTTTCATTCTGATGCAAAAGATTGTCTAATAAGTAATAACAATAATTTACTAACTCATTGTTTGATTATCATTTTTCTCAAAATACATTTTTCATTTTCTTCTTTTCAACTACACATTTTTCATTGAAATAATATTACATGTAAACCAAAAAATTTCTTTATTTTTCAACCACACATTTTTCATCAATGTACTATTCTAAAATGCATTTTTTTCATAAAAATGGGGGTCAAACACTCCATAGTAAATGATGAATTATGCAAAACTTTTACCGTCCACTTTTACAAGCAACTATTAAGCGTTTAATATTCCATGAATGTTTATTGAATTTTCCTCTATTTGTGAAGAAAACAAATAATTTATTAGACAATCAAGGTGAAAAAAAATACTTTTAAAGGCTTTTTAAGTGACTGGCCAATTTCAATTTCGATCTTGAAAGAGTCTTCTCCATTGACGTGATGAAATGCGGTACTAGCGTGCCCTGACGCTGTGTAAATTGAAAATGAGTAAGACATATTATATTTTATATATATATATATATATAAAATTAAATGTTAAGTTTGGTCTGGTTTGGTTTGAATTCTTGATTGTAGAATTAGAACTGAACTAGAATGAGAACCAAATGATTTTCAATTTGGAGAACTAAAATTATTAATTTTTTTTGAAGAATCGAATCGAATCACTTGGTTCGGTTTGATTTGGTCTGGACATTTTGTTCACCTCTACTCCCACAGTTCAATTAATTTCAAAAAGTTATTATAATATTTCAATGAATGGTAAATAACAAATATACTTTTAGCATCTAGTTATAACTACAAGCAGATATGAGGAATGAAGTCAAGAAGAACCTAGTTGAGGCAATCACAAGACAAACTGATCAAATCATGGACCCTTGTTGTTCAGGTAAAATATTCTTAAATTTGACTATGAATACGATGTTCAATAAAAAATGTACAATATTTCTAGTCGGAGAGTGGTTCATTCTTTCATATAAAGCACTTGTACAGAATAAGTTGAAAGTAAGCAACTAGCTAACAAACCAGTATACCTCCTCGTATTTGCATAATCAAAATGTAATATGCTTGAATTCTAATTACTAATTGATGCTACCAAAAATCGTACCTGGACAATTTCAAATTTGACGACTGATGACGAGCACGAACGTGATCTTCCGGTACTTAAAATAAAAGGCATCGAGGTATGTCCTTATTGTCCCTTCGATGCTTAAGTTAGAAAGAGAATATATGCGTAAAGTTATAAACTGAAAATTATGTATATTGTGTACCTGAATAATGAATTGAGGATCTGTAATTATAGAGAGGGGTAGTACACTTATAGCATGACCCAAACACTTGAATCCCTGGGATTCTTACCATGTATTTGGAGTTGTGGTTGAGTCGTACTACAAGACTAAAGTGTTTAGTCTTAGGTAGGATTCTAGTCGTGAAGTCCTACCAGGAGTGATTTAAAGAGTCCAAGGTAGGCTCAACGTCCTAATGAATGGAAAATCGGCATGAGGATGTCCACATGTATCCAGAGTGTAGGCATTGCCAAGTAACCGAGCTAATCCACCCGAGGACTACATCCCGAGGACTAAGTGTTCATTTCGACAAGTTGGGGAGAACTTGTCCTCGGCTCGGCAGGTGATTGGGCACACTAAACTGACCATATCACTAATTTTATTCACTTCTATACAAAACCCCCACTGTATCAATATGGAGATATATAAGCAATTACCCCACCAGACGCTTTCACTCAATATCTAATTCAGTTTGGTATCTCACTGTCAACACTCTTTCTAAAGTTTCAATGGCTAGGCAAAAGAATAGATTGTGAAAATGATGTTGTCCCATTGTTAGGAACTCCTGTAATGTTGAGGATGGATGTAACCAAGTTGTATATCTGCATATTCTTGAAAGACGAGACCTTTCTACCCTGAGCAAATTGAGGTCCATGACCAATAAAAATGGACCTCATGGAGAAAATTGCATTATCATATCCATGCGCTTCTCCACATTCTTGCCTATTAGATCTCTTTTGTTCTACCTTAAAACCTTCTTTGATTAAGCCTATAATTGGTGGGATTTGATCGCTGTCTGAATAATGCAATCTACTATGAAGCTCTCCCTTTAGGTAAACTCTCAAATACTGACCATTATCTACTTTCCTCGACTGTAAGCCTTCGTTCATCTTAGCCACAATATCGTTTGGTTGTGAACCAGGTGTTTGACGAATTGCAAGCAATGGACTGTAAAATTGCACCCACTCATTCGGAATCTCAATCCATTGAGCTAAATCATCCAGAAAGATTAACATTTTATCACAAGTACCAACCATCTCATGATCACCAACCATAATGATATTCACATCCTCGAAAACTCCTTTCGATTCTAGACCACAGATTAATCTACCGATCATCTTATCGATTCCAGCAACAGCCTCAGTAATCTGAGGATCATCAGGCCCAACCTTATGGCCCTGACGATTAGGATCCTCAAAGTATAACGTCATAAACATAGGATTCTCACTATCAAGTAAATTGAAGTAGTTCAAAATAGTATCAACTCCTTCTTCAAAAGGTACAAAACTATTATAATACATGCAATAATCCTTGGAGCAATTCCCAGAACCTTTTTTTACCTCAGAACCAGGCCAGAAATAAGTCGAAGCCTTCAAGCCATGATTCATGACTGTCTCCCACATCGGCTCCTCCAGCTAATAGTTGGGATCATGATTGGCCATAGTGAAGGCAACACTTGTGTCTGGATCGAGAAAGTAATTGTTAATTATTCCATGATAAGCAGGATATACACCCGTGACAATTGAGTAATGGTTCGAAAAAGTCAGCGATGGAAACACTAGAATAAACCCAACTCGGCTTCGGTACCATTTACAATCAATCTGTTGATGTTTGGAGTGTGGGTCTTAAATTGGTACCCGAATCGAAAACCATTTGAGGATATTAACAAAACAACTGCGTGCTTGAGCTTTGTGAGTGGCCTTGAGACTTTATCAAGGGATTGAGAAGTTACTGATGGTGATGATGAAGCAGCAGAGGAGAAGAATAAAAAGGCAAAGGCAAAAGCTGCAGAGAGAGCAATGCCTGTGGAAAGATTTAGACAAATGAATAGAACTCTATTGGTCGATTCTTTGGATGATGGAGAGATTGAGGAGGAAGATTCTATGTCAAAGGACAAAAGAGCCGCGGTTGAATTTGGTAACTCGTCTTCCTCTTTGGATGGAATTGGTGCAGACTTTAAATTAGATATTGAATCTGAAGTCATGATAGATTCTCTCAACATCAAAAACACCCCTTTAATCAAGATTCTTGGAGCGGGTTATTTTCATGCAAAATCATGAAAAATTCAAGTAGAATTCAAAAGTGTTTGCAGATATGAAGAATATGAATTCAGGGTTTTTAAGATTTTTAATCTTTTCGTTTTCCCTCTATCCTTTCTGTAATTGGTGGAGAGAGAGAGAGAGAGAGACCGACAGACACACAAAATGGTGTTAAATTGTGACCCAAATTCTATTGAAGTTTGGAGTTGTATTTGGGTTGGAAAATGAGAAATCAGATTTATGGATTGGAACAAAAGTTTGCTGCATTTCGCTAGACCTTCACTAGCTGACCGCTCTAACGGCACTTGCAGGGAGTTCTTCACTCGAGCTCGAGCAATGTCGAGTGAGCGTGTTACCTCGGTTTGCATATTTTGCACGTGTTTGGTTTCCTATTCATCTACAACTTATTTTTAGGGTTTCATATAAATAGATTTCGACGTGTATTGTCTCTACAATCATCATATTAGAGAGAACAATATATGTACAACATATTGGAGAGCCTTAGATCTTAGTTGAGTGCATTGAGATCTTGTACACACAATTCCTATTGATTATAATGAATTATGCTCATCTGCCAGTGATTTTTCCCGTCTTGGATTTTTCACTTAAATTTTGATGTTCATTATGTGATTATTTATTTCATTCTTGTCTTGATCTTCGGTCTGTTATCATAACAAGTGGTATCAGAGCGAAGGTTTAATTATTCCACATGGCAACAATGAAATATCATCTTCCATTATTGGATCGCAACATGAGATTTGGTCTATGGTAAGTGAAGATGCGAGCAGTACTTGCACAGATGGATTTGGAAGAAGCCTTGCTTAGCTTTGATACAATGCCTGCTACCTAGACGCAGAAAGAAAAATAGTGTAGGGATCGGAAAGTCCAAACCCAAATTCAACTACATCTTTCAAATCAAATTCACCAGTTATAAGGAGAAAAGTTTCGCTACATTGTGGTTGAAGTTAGAGTAGCTTTATATGACAAAGAGCTTGACCAGCAAGTTACACTTGAAGCAACGCCTACATTCTCACCGGATATCTGAAGATACGTCATTGGATGATCACTTAACCATGTTTAAAGATATTGTAACTAATTTGGAAACTTTGGAGGTTAAGTATGATGAGTAGGATTTGACTTTAACGTTGTTGTGTTCTTTGCCGCCATCATGTATGACTTTTAGAGATACTATTATCTATAGTCGGAATACTCTCATTATAGAAAAAGTCTATGATGCCTTATTGTCCAAGGAGAAGATAGGGCATCTTGCTGGAGGATCTGAGAATCAAGCGGAAGGCTTGGTTGTTCGTGGGAGAAATCAGGAGAGGAGTTCTAGTAGATATATGAGGGGCAGATCAAAGCCTAAACATGCAGAAAAAGTGTGGCAGTATTGTAAGAAGAAGGGAATTATCATGGTTGACTGTTATTCATTGAAAATCAGAAATAAAACTACGAGAGCTAATGAAAGAGGAAAGCAACATGTTAAAACAGTAGAAGCAGATGTTGTGGAAGATGAGCAAAGTGAATGAGAGCTTCTTGTAATTTCTGACATGGGTTTCAAACCTTGTGAGGAATGGGTCCTTGACTCAACATGTACTTTCCATATGTGTTCCAACAGGGACTGATTTACAACATATGAAGAAATTTCGAGAGGTGCTGTGATTATGGGAAACAATGAACCTTGCCAAAATGCTGGAGTCGGTATAGTCAGAATAAAATGTTTGATGGTGTTATCAGAACACTTACTGATGTCAGACATGTTCCAGAACTGAAGTGAAATCTCATATCTTTGAGTATACTTGACTCAAAAGAGCATAAATACATTTGGTGAAGGTGGAATTTTGAAGGTGAGTAAGGGAACTCTTGTTGTCATGAAGGGACATAAAAACTCTACACAGTTATAGGGGATGCAGTAGCTGTCATTACTTCTTTGATTGATGAGGAAGTTACAAAAATTTGGCATATGCGTCTTGGACATATGAGTGAATATGGGATGGCAGAATTGAGTAAAAGTGGGCTTCTTGATGGGAAGAAGACCAGCAAAATGAAGTTTTGTGAGCATTGAGTCTTTGGGAAACAAAAAAGAGTCAGATTCACTACTGATAGACACAACACGAAGGTGCACTTGAGTATATTCATTCAAATCTTTGGGGACCAGCCAGGGTACCTTCAAGAGGAGATGCTTATTACTTGCTGACAGTAATTGATGACTTCTCTAGGAAAGTTTGGGTATTCTTCTTGAAACAGAAAAATTGATATGTTTGTGACCTTCAAAGAATGAAAAACAATGATTGAAAAGCAGACTGGAAAGCAGATTAAACGTCTATGTACAGATAATTGGTTGGAGTTTTGTTCAAATGAATTCAATAGCTTCTACAAAGCTGAAGGCATCTTGAGACATTTGACAATGCCTGGAACTCCTCAACAAAATGGTGTGGCATAACGAATGAATAGAAATTGGATGGAAAATGTTCGATGTATGCTTTCAAATGCTAGTTTGTCTAAAAGTTTTTAGGCTAAAGCTGCTACCACAGATTGTTTTCTGATAAATCGCTTACCTTCAATAGCCATTGGAAAAAAGACAGCAGAAGAGCTATGGTCTGATAAACCTTCTTGCTATACTGATTTAAAATTTTTTGGATGTCCTACTTATGCTCATGTGAATAATGAGAAGTTGGAGCCTAGGTCTAGAAAATGTGTCTTTCTTGGGTTTAAATAAGATGTGAAGGGATATAAATTGTGGTGTCCAGAGGAAAAGAAAGTGGTGATTAGTAGAGATGTAATATTTGATGAGCTTGCTATGATTCATGGTGTGTCTTGTAAAGATCCTGATAAAATTAAGGAACATAACACTTCAACTCAGGTGGAGTTAGAGATTAATCCAGAGGAACAATTAGATGGTTCAGATCAGACAAGCTCAATTTTGTCAGATAATAATATTTTGCCTATACCACCAGCTGTACCACAGTATTCAATTGCAAATGATAGACCTCGCAGACAGATTAAACTTTCACAGAAGTATGGGGAAGCAGACTTGGTTGCATATGCTTTGAATGTGACTGAAAATATTGATTCCACTTAAGAACCTATTACATACACAGAGGCAATCAGTTACAATGATTCTAGCATATGGTTGATTGCTATGCAAGAGGAAATGGAGTCTCTAAACAAAAATTGTACTTGGGACTTGGTGAAACTACCTAAAGGTAAAAGTGTTGTTCGCTGCAAATGGGTGTTCAAAAGGAAAGAAGAGACTCCAGGGATTGAAGATGCTAGGTATAAGGTCAGATTGGTAGCAAAAGGCTACAATCGGATTCCAAGAGTTAACTTCACATATGTGTTGTCACCGGCTGTAAAGCACAGTTCAATTCGAGCTTTACTTGGTATTGTTGCAAACAATGACTTGGAGCTTGAGCAGATGGATATCAAGATAGCATTTTTGCATGGAGAACTTGAGGAGAGCATTTACATGCAACAACAAGAGGGGTTCATAGTTTCTGAAAAAGAAGACTATGTGTGCTTGTTGAGGAAATCCTTGTATGGATTAAAGTAGTCACCAAGGCAGTTGTACAAACACTTTGATTCATTCATGATTACTCATGGCTTCAACAGAAGTAATTATGATAGTTGTGTGTACTTCAGAAATGGAGATGATGGATCAATAACATATTTGCTACTATATGTTGATGACATGCTCATTGCAGCCAAGGATAAAACAGAGGTTAGAAATGTGAAATCTCAACTTAGTAAGAAGTTTGAGATAAAGGATTTGGGTCCAGCATAGAAGATTCTTGGTATGGAAATCTTGAGGGATAGAAAAGCTGACAGATTATAATTGAGTCAGAAGGGGTACATAGAGAAGGTGTTTCAAATGTTCAATATGTTGAATGCTAAAGCTGTCAGTATTCCCTTGGCTGCCCACTTTAAATTATCAGCTAAATTGTGTTCTCAGTCAGATGAAGACATTGACTACATTTCTCGGGTTCCTTATTCCAGTGCAGTTAGTTCATTAATGTAACCATAATTTGTACAAGACCAGACTTGACACAAGCAGTCAGTGCAGTTAGTAGATACATGGTAAATCCTAACAAAGAACATTGGAAAGCAGTGCAATGGATATTCAGATACTTGAAAGGCTCAACTAATGCTTGTTTGTATTTTGGAAGAAATTCAGATGGAGTAATTGGGTATATAGATTCAGAATATGCAGGAGATCTTGATAAAAGAAGATCACTCACAAGGTATGTGTTTACTCTTGAAGGCTGTACTATTAGCTAGAAAGCTACTTTATAAAATACAATAGCTTTGTCTATAACAGAGGCAGAGTACATGGCAATTACAGAAGCATGTAAGGAAGCTATGTGGTTAAGGAGATTAATTTGTGAAATCAGTGAAAACATGCAGATTTCTACACTGTTTTGTGATAGTCAGAGTGCTATCTTTCTGACTAAGGATCAAATGTTTCACGAAAGGACTAAGCACATTGATTTGAGGTACCATTTTGTGCGTGAAGTGATTGCTCGTGATGATATTGTAGTGAGCAAGGTTGACACTAAAGATAATCCTGCTGACATAATGACAAAACCATTATTTGTTGCTAAGTTTGAACATTACTTAAACTTGGTTGGTGTTTGTCATTGATTTAGTCCATTGGGACTTGTTTGGAAGAAGTGGAGTGGTGTTTACTTGGAGTTCCTTGTAGTGAAATTTGGTTTAAGATGGAGATTTGTTGAATTGTGACCCAAATTCTGTTGAAATTTGGAGTTGTATTTGGGTTGGAAAATGAGAAATCAGATTTATGGACCAGAACAAAAGATTGCCGTATTTTCGTTAGACCTTCGCTAGCTGGCTGCTCGAGCGGCACTTGCAAGGATTTCTTTGCTCGACCGATAGGTCCTTTGCTCGAGCGACTTTGAGCGAGCGTGTTACCTCGATTTACATGTTTTACATGCGTTTGGTCTCATATTCGATGTGTATTGTCTCTACAATCATCATATTAGAGAGAACAACATATATACAACATATTAGAGGGCCTTAGATCTTAGTTGAGTGCATTGAGATCTTGTAAATACAATTCCTATTGATTATAGTGAATTATCCTCATCTGCAAATGATTTTTCTCGTTTTGGGTTTCCTATTTAAATCTTGGTGTTCATTGTGTGATTATTTATTTCATTCTTGTCTTAATCTTCAATCCGTCTCATAACAAATGGTAAAGCGATAGCTGATATGTAGCTATTGAGGAAGGTAGTGGTGGATTCAAAACGAAGATAGGTCATGTGCAGGCAGAAAATGGAGGGTGTATGACCGAATTATTCTCGTATGTAGGCTGGATGTCTATAATTGAACGAAACATCAGCGGTTATACCTACGATCTGTCAACGGAAAGTAACGTGCATAAAAAAAGACGATTTACCTTCCAAAACAATTTGATGAATATAGGCGGCTGATTGCAATAATTCTGCTGTTATTTCACTTGGCAATCCTATTCATATCTTTGGTGATTTTATTTTATTTTTCCTTTTCTGGTTTTGCTGCTCTTGTTACTTTTGGCAATAGCTACACTATATGGACACTTGCTTTACATGATTAGATCTAATATCTATTTTACTATTCGATTGCTAAAAGTTCAATGCTTAACTATAATTTTGAGGTGTCGAAATAGACAACTCGACACCTCAATCTCAAATTAAAACACTCAATCATCCTCATTAAATTTAGAAAAATTAGGCTTAAACTCTTTAATCTTTTAACTAAAGGCTTTATTTATTTATTTAATAAAGCACCGTTACAATTCCGATGTACTTTTAGGCTCCACCAAATTAGGACTGAGAGGGTTAGGGTTTCCCTATCATGATATAGATTGAATATAAACGAATACAAAAGAGATGACATACGCAGTAAATGAGGAGTTACTATCTCATGTACAAATATTAATAATAAAATAATAAAGTCTTAAGACATATAAACATGGGAAGGTCATATCTATCTATACAAGGACGAAGTTACCAAGGCAAGTCGAGAGGATCATATTCATGGTAACATTGTTTTTGCAGTTCTCTGCAGCGAGTTAACAACATAATTTCCCCGCGTTAAATGTGGAAAATAATATTACGGACGAATGAAAGTAAATTTTTGTTATGTCTGAGAGTAGCCTAGATAGATCATGCTCATCCACCACAAGCGATGCAACGAACAGCCAAAGAGAAGTTTTCCTCTATCTACAAGTCTGAAAGTCCAAGTCAAAGACAAGAAAGATTCCATCAAGAATGAAACACATCTCCACTTTAGGTTATGGCAATCACCATAAGACGAGGAGAATGCATAAATACAACGTTAAGACAAATCTTATGATATCCCCACTGCTAACGAAATCATCCTGCCACACTATACTCGTTTAAACTTTAATAAATTGAATTGCTTTTTTGTATTTAGCCCTTGTTTGGGCTCCATTAAAATCAAATTGTATTTTTTCTTCTTCTTTTCAACCACACATTTTTCTATAATATAATATTACATGTAAATTCAAAATATTTTTCTTTCTTCAAAAAATCATTATTTCAAAATACAATTTCCCCAAAATTTGATTTTAATGGAGCCCAAACAAAAGCTTAATGACTTGAAATTTCATCTTAAATAGTCATAATCCAATTTTTTTTTTATGTGCAATTAGCAATTTTAATATTTAATATTTAAGTAGCCCATGTCCGAGTTCTCTTTTCTTTGAAAAATAAATTTGAATTGATTTTCAATTATACATTTTTGTTAAAAAAAAAAAAAAAACAATTTTGCTACATTTACACCATGGTTGACAGCTTTATTTACACTATCCGACATGTCACACAATTTTAGCATTGATTTTAACCACACTTACTAAAATTAATGACCGTGCTTTTGACACCTCAAAGGGTGTTAAACTAGTTGTGCACCATGGGTGTAGAACTAGCTTAATTCATAAAATAAAGTTTGGTTAATTATTTGAATAGTCGCTAAACTTTGCCCGATATTACAATTTAATAATTGAACTTAAAAATATATGTCAATGATCACTGAACTTTGCAAAGTGTTACTACTTCATAATTGAACTTTAAAATATATCTATATGATTACTAAACTATGTATTATGTTATCCATCTATCACTCAAGTGAGAAATTTTGTTATGTTCAACAATTGACAACGACTTGAGTGACGGATGAGTAACACGTGAATACTTTAGTGACCATTGAGATAAATTTTGAAATTCAATTAAGAAGTAGTAACACTTGTTAAAGTTCGATGACTATTGAAATACATTTTTAAGTTCAGTTATTAAATAGTAACAATTTCTTTTTCCCTCAAATTGACCTTTATGAAAGAAGAAACTAAAGAAAATAAAGGTAAACAAGAAGAAACTCAAATCGACCTTGGTTACTTTGGCATAATTTGAATATTTTTGTACTTTTATTATTAACTTTTCTCTATAATATTATTTCAGTGTTCATATTGTTTCTCTTTCAGATTTTTTATGCAAAGTTTGAGATACGATAAATTGATATCAATTGATCTAAAATTGAACATAATTTTCACTGTAAGCAAATAAAAGTAAAAGAAGCACAATCGATGAAGGAAATATGCTAATCGGGGATTTAATGACTTCACAAATCATTCAGAGTCAGTCTAGTATTATATATCCTCCATTTGGGTAGCAAAACTTTCAGTTGAAGACTAATGTCATCCATTTATTTCAAAATGATCAACAACAATGGTTATTATTATTTTTTTTTTAATGATTTATAGGTCTCTGATTTTCCTTATCCTTTTTTCCCCTTTATTTTTTTATTTTTTTCTTTTATAGATATCGATTTGAAAGACTTAATAATTAAATTTAAAATTACATCTCAATGATCATTGAACTATATCAAGTGCTATTATTTAATAACTGAACTTAAAAATGTATTTCAATGATCAACGAACTATTTATCGTATTACCCATCCATTACTCAAGTCAATTCCGTTTGTTGAACCTTACGGATTTTCTCACTTGATTGATAAATAGATAACATGGTACAAAGTTCGGTAACCATTTAAATACATTTTTAAGATCAATTATAAAATAATAATACTTGATGAAGTTCAATGACCATTGTAATACATTTTTAAGTTTAGATATTAAGGGTCCGTTTGTTTTAGATTAAAATCAGATTTTAATCTAAGTCAAAGTCAAACAATTAATATCAATCTTATCTTTCTTGGGTCCCACAACTTTTTAACCACACATTTCAAAAACTTTTATCACAATCTACTAAAAATCTGATTTTAATCTCCACTGAATACCCTCTAAATGATAACACTTGCAAAGTTCTATTACCATTCATATAACTAACCCAAATAAATTCAAGAATTTTACTTGTACAAAGTTTGTTTCCAAAGTTAGTTTACAAATTAAGTGTCGACAAAATCTAGACCATTAATTTTCATTAATTTCACAAATTATTTTTTAAAATGATTGATCTAAATATTGACAATACATAGTTTGTCAACCAATTTTGTCAAACAAATTGCATGGTTCTAAGTTCAATTCACTGCAGAACTTGGCCACAGTTATTCCAAATATTTAAGACGAGGAAACTCCGTTTTTCCACATCGAAGGGCCCTTTTCAAACAAATTTCATAGTCCGATAAAACGCAACCACGTCCGGTTCTGGAATAAGGCTTTACGAGAGACGACGCCGTATAACCACTTCGTCTTTTCATAGCGGCTACTGATACACAGGCAATCATTTGCAGCGGTGCAGCGGCAACAATGGCGGCCTATATGAGCATGGGAGAAGCCCACCGGCGAATCACCGAGTACCTAAAGCGCTTCTCCGATGCCGTTTCATCTCAGGACGGAAAGTCTCTCAGCCGCTTCGTCTCCATCTCCTCCGACTCCTCCACCCTACAATTTCTTGCTGACGCCCTCAACACCTTCCAGGTACTCATTCTATCTCAAGAAATTCAGGTCGTTGAGTTTGATTCTCGGGATTATGATAAAGGGCTTATGTCTATACTCGTTAGTTAATTATTTGGTGTCAATCTTGATGCTTTGAAAAGGAGAAAGAGTACTTACAAGTTCTGCTCAATGTATTCGGGATAATGATATAGAACCTAGTCGGCTGGGATTTTCCCTTTCCAGAAGACAACAACGTATCAGGAGCAATTTACAAGCCAACTATAGCACATTATATTCTACATTACATAGCAAAATTACCAATTCTTGCTTTTCTGTGCTTTTATCATACAACTAGTGATTTTACTGGATATAGGTTGATTCTTTCCATGATATAATGGGATTGTCATTTCCTACATCTTTACGTTTTTCCTTAGTATGTGGTGGTATGGTTTCTTCTTGTGAAAAAGTGTTTGGCTTGTGAGTATGGGTTGATTCAATTAATTAATGGTCCAGTTGGAATGTATGAGTTGAAAGGTTGTAGTGATTAGAAAGTAATGGCTTATATTGTTGAAAGATTGGGATCTACTTTGAAATTGGGACTTTTGTCGACAGACTGTAAATGCTGTCTAGAGGAAATAAAAAGAACTGATGGAGAAATGTATATGCAATCAAACCCATTTCTTAGGAATCTATCCATCCTATGAAGGATGCATAATACATAAGTGAAAAGTGAGCAGCAGTGGGAGGTCTTTACAGGGCCAGCTGCGTGGTGGGTGGATGGGGGTGTTGTGGAAGGGCTTGGCTGGAGATGGTTGGGTAGCAGGTTAGGTGGGGTGTGTGAGGAAGATGAATTTTTTTGGGTAATTTTTCTTTTTATATATTTCTTTTTATTTTACTTAAAGATATTGTAGTGTTTGGACCTTAATACCCTTCCCATTTTCATCATGTGAGGCTCACATGACAAGTTAATTGAATTTTAGGACAGTTCCCGTCATCAGGAATCAGGGCAACCAAAAATGAAATGTGCCGAGAAGTAAAGGTTGGGGACAAAAGTGCTCAAGGAGATAACGGTTGAGGACAAATGGTTGCAATTTCCCCTTTTTAATATGATTGGGGCAGGATATAGATGCTATTTTCCGTTGGCAGTTCCTTTCCGTGTGCTAATTGAATCCCTTTGTCCTAAGCCAAAAAATTGGGAGTCCATTAGTTTACTTATATGTTTGTGTACATGCAACTCAGCTAATTTAGTTTAGGGAAAGATCTTCTATGTAATCTGGTCATCCCATAGGTGTATAATTTTCTCACTTGTTCCAAATCCAAATCAAAATATCCGACCACTCCAACTTTTGCAGCTGTTTTACGTTACAAATCTGCTCCTTTGCATCTTGCTATGTAATTTCAATTTAATGCCTCTTACCATATTTATGTGGTCTCTTGCTGTTTCCGAGTGCAATGGTGGGGAACCCTTGTTGAGCCTAAATGCTATTGGCTTAATAATTACTATTTCCAGAGATGAAAAAGACTACCAGATAAAAGAAATGTATTAGCAAAGATAAACACAGACACACATGCATAGAGAGAGGGGGAAAGAGAGATAGGCAGAAACTTTTCATTTTAAACCATAGATTCAATGCACAAAAAGCTGAATCGGGATATGCTGTCCAACTCCTTGTCAAATTGTTCAATTCAAGCTATTTATGTCCTCCATTTGGTGGGAGTTACAAATGACAAATCAACTAGTGTGGAGATGTGACTTAGAGTGGGACATATATTCTCATGCACTGAATGCTTCTTGTGGTTGGCTTATTACATAATTTAGGAAAACAAAGCAAAAATGAGAAAGTATAAGTTTGGGAAAATGCACATACATAAACACTCACTCCCTTGATTTCATCCCGCATGTACAATATAAAAATATCCAAGTTATGTGTTTTCTATAAACATAAATGTGTAATAATAAAACTCGGAAATCAGACATAAATAAACTCAGCTGATTCTGACTTTCCCATAATATAAGCTAGTGAGCATCCATTAGTTAGTTGGCTTCCCTGTGCCAATGGCAATGGTTGAAGAAAGAGATAGAGAGGTATGACTAATAGGTTATTTGTCATAGTGCGGATTTATTGAAATTTAGGATATTCAGTGAGAGAGAGAGAGAAAATAGGAAGAGAACTTGCTAATTGTTCTGGAGGAAGATTTCAGTTTTCTTTACTATGTTCACGATTATGTGGACCTTTGAAATTTATATTTCTTGTGGCATTATCATTTTTGTCTTAAACCAAGTTAATGTTTCAGAGGGGCCTGTCTTACCTGGGTTATAGTGTCCTTCACCTTTTTTTTTTTTCTAAACATTTGCTCAAGTAGTAAGGCAAATCTAGAATTGTATATGTCGTTTTGGAGCAAGTTTAAGCACTTTTAGAATGAAACTTGAATTATTATAATTTAATAAGCTGTTGGAATCTTGAGTATTTAGGCTTTTCTATGTTGTAGAGTGAAATTATTCCAGTCTTTTTCACTAAGTCATATTGACACAGGAAACGTATCAACTTGATAATGAACAATAAGAATTGAAGGAAAAAGGGATACAAAGAGAAGAATCTAGGGCAAGGAAATAGTTTTATTCATATAATTCAGGTGTGGTTGTAAACATTGCCCTAAGTCCCTTTATATAGAGGACTTTGATCTCTGTAGTATGGTTGCAATAGATTATATTGTTGTAGTTGCGGTGGGAAGGAGAGGCAGCCGATGATTCTAATGGGCAGTCAACGAGAGACAGGTGATGGAACGTGAAGGCGGCAGCAGAGGCGAACTGGGTGGTGAGAGCAGATTGTTGTGACTGAGCAGGTAGATGTCGGAGGAAACGACTTGAAGATGCAGGCGGCGGTGGAGAAATCAGCTTCTGTGCGACAGTGGAGTGACTGTGTATGTATCTGTCTTCGAACACGACGGGAAGCTGGGTATTGGTGGCGATGGGTGTGGATGTGGTCGCCGTTGATAAGTGGTGTATGAGTGATGGGACGTGGCGCGGTGGGTGGGTGGTGTGTTATGTTGATGTATTGTGTATTTAAATGGCTGTGTAATTGGGGAGTCTTCTCTTTGAAGTTGGTGGCTGGGAATGGCAGGGTGTAGATGACGGGATTGGCAGTTTTGAGGCAGGTGATAGTGATTTTTGGCTGAGTTGTCGACGATCTAGGTACCCGCAGCTGGGGAACGGATTATGGATTGAGGAGATTGAGTTTGGGCAGTGGGCCCGGTGATTTTGGGATTAAATCAGTGGGCTGGGGTGTTGTTGACTATGGGCCTGTGTATAGGTGTGTGGTTAATGGGCTTGGGTTAAACAGGAGATGGTTTGGTTGAGTTGAAGTATTATATGGGCTTCGTAATTGGGTTTGATCAAGTTAATTGGGCTGTGGCTAGTAGGTTATTGTATATTTGTCTTAATTGGGCTAGGAAATGTTTGGGCTGTAGGGTTGAGGTTTTTATGAAATTGGAATAGCAGCAAATCTTTTGGCTTTTCAATTAGTAGCAGATTTTGCGACGATATTTTTTTTTTGGGAAACTAAAATCATTAACACTGATGATCAATCTGCTTTTTCTTCTTTTTTTTTTTTGGAATTTTTTTTGGACAACCAATATAGCCCCTGTTTGGCCACCATTATTTCAAATTTTAATGGGTGAAATAGTATTTTTTTGAAAAATTGGTGGTTGAAAAGAAGAAATAGTTTTTGATTTACAATATTATTTTATTGAATATTGTGTGGTTGAAAATAGGAGAGAGAAAAATGAAATTTAATTTAATGGGGACCAAAAGGGCGCATAAACTACTAAACAAAAGAAAAAAACTGCTGCTGCGATACAATTTCTTTTACTTTTTTGCTGTACTATAATCTAAATAAACTCAAATTCTACTAATTCTTAGTCTTTCGCCTTGAATAGACTTTCAGTTCTTTCCTTGTTGCATCATTCAAATTGACGCAAGAAACGTATTAACTTGATAATGAACAATAAGCATTGAATGAGAAAAGGTCAAAGAGAAGAATCTAGGGCAAGGAAATAGTTTTATTCATATAATTCAGGTGGGCTCGTCAACATTGCCCTAATTCCCTTATAGAGAGGAGGACTTTGAAATAAAATAAACTTCCTATCTAAACAAACATGAAATAAAAGATAACATTGTCAAAATCAAACTACTATAATCTAAATAAACTCAAATTCTTCTCATTCTTAGTCTTTCGCCTTGAATAGACTTTTAGTTCTTTTCTTGTTGCATCACATATTATGAATTCTCTTTTGCCCATTTGATATTTGATCGTAGTTGAATGCCTTACTTATCCCATTAAGAGTTTCCAATCATATTTCTATTCCTTACTTTAACTGGATCTGTCTTTTAGAACTACAAATACTCATGTAATCTCTTTATTTCAATGGAGCTTATTACTGTGATGATTTGATGCTGTATTGCGAACGTCCCTTATTACTCTTGTTAGGATGGAGATCTCTGTTCATTCATATTCTATAATTTTTCTTTCTAGCAATTTTATCACAAAAGAAGCTGGCTTGTTAGGGATAAAAAGGTATACTATACACATCATTAAATATATATATCTTTTTCACATATGTGTGATGTTATAAGCTTGGCATTTTCCTTCTTGAATTGAGACTTTTCATTTTCCCTTACTTTGCTATCCATATTAACAGGATGCGAACAGAATTATTAGACAATCGGAGAGCTCACAGTATGCAGACATTCTAGTTCCTGTATTCCGTGCTTTGCAGAGTTATCGACTAAGTAATTTGGTCGAGTCTTACCTGGCTTTTGAAAAAGCTGCCAAGTATGTATTTTTAGATTGAATTCGTTGCACATGTGAACTTTTCCCAAATAGTATAAGCCCTAATGGTGGA
The DNA here is from genome assembly GCA_019395295.1 of Osmanthus fragrans. Taxonomy (NCBI): domain Eukaryota; kingdom Viridiplantae; phylum Streptophyta; class Magnoliopsida; order Lamiales; family Oleaceae; genus Osmanthus; species Osmanthus fragrans. The sequence goes on along the minus strand of CM033354.1, from coordinate 12,933,306 downwards.
GAATTACAGTGCTTTTATTCAGGAATTCCGAAATTGGGAATCAGCATGGGCTTTGGAAGCCTTATGTGTGATTGCATATGAAATTAGGATTCTTGCCGAGCGGGTGAGAGTTACATATGTTTCCCCCACTGTTTCCTTTTTACTACGTTTTACAAGTGCATGTGTAACGCCTCACAGAAACTGGCATGAAATGGACTAATATATGTTGTAATTGAAGGCTGATAAAGAGTTGGCTTCAATAGGGAAGACCCCAGAGAAATTGAAAGGTGCTGGATCTTTCCTCATGAAAGTGTTTGGTGTTCTTGCTGGAAAAGGACCGAAACGCGTTGGAGCTTTATATGTAACGTGCCAGCTGTTTAAAATTTATTTCAAGCTCGGGACAGTCCACCTATGTCGCAGTGTGATAAGAAGCATTGAAACGGCTAGGATTTTCGACTTTGAGGAGTTTCCCGTCATGGATAAGGTCACCTACATGTATTATACTGGTCGTTTGGAGGTGTATAATGAGAACTTTCCAGCTGCCGACCATAAATTATCTTATGCATTAACTCATTGCAGTCCTCTGAAAGAAGCAAATATAAGGTCTGGTCGGGTTCTACTTTTATTTATTATTTAATGTCTTTTGAAAACCTGAATCCAGACCAAAATTTAGGATATTACAAAGAAAAGTGGCCAATTTGTTTAGTTCAAGAAACATGAATTCATAATGATGGCGATGTTGGTTTCTTGTTTATGTAGCCCCTGTTTGAGCAACATTATTTTTTTCATTCTCATTTTTTTACTCATTTTCAACAACACATTTTTCAATAAAATAATATTTCATCACATCAATAACTTTTTCTTATTTTTCAACCACATATTCTCCATCACATCAACAGTAAAAATGCATTCTTCCTCAAATAATGTGGCTTAAACTGGGGCATAGTGTATTCATGAATTGCTTTTTGAGCTTTGAAATGCTCATTAGTAGGATCTGAAATCGGCAAAGGTTTTTAATTTTTTTTTATTTACGTCCTTGTGATTGGGAAATGCTAACTGAAATTTTAGTGAATATATCTTTGTGGAGTATGACAGGTGAGAGTTACGTGAAATTGTTAATCATCACATCCTTCTCCTTTTTTTAAAAATTTCAGAGCTGAATTAGATGCATCATTCCATGTTACATGTGGTTGCTTATTTTCAAATTTGCCTATTTTTGAGTCGATTGATTATTGTAAGTTTGCCTATTTCTGAATCTTGGCTGCTAAAGTTTGATGTGGTGTTTTCAAAGATATGATGTAGAGGTAAAGACTGAAGCTGAGTTTTTGCATACTCAGTTTACTATTTTATTCATGTTTGATAGGATGATTCTGAAATATCTGATACCTGTGAAGCTCTCAATAGGCATCTTACCACGGAATTCACTTCTAGAAAAGTTTAACTTAACTGAGGTATGACCAGTCAGTTGACTCTTTTTTTTTTTTTACGTATTATATTACGCTATTTTATCAAGTAAAAGCACCATAAAGGTCTATTGGTATGTTTGAAAAATTGATATGCATGTGGTAGTTTTCAGTTTCCTCACCATCTGTGATGTTCGGACTCTTCATTCCAGCTGAAGCACCCGTGTCGACCCGACACGACACGGGTTCGGGTATGGGATATGGGGCGGACACGGCAAAAATCATCCAGACACGGCAACCTAGAAGACCACGACGGCGTCATAGGAAAAAAAATGAGTGCGCGCTCGCCTACGCCGAAGAAAGGAATGGGTGTGGGACTTGAATACGAATCCTACTTCCCTACACCCTGCTCGGATTATACCACCCATTTCGGCAACCGAAAACCTCCCAATCCCATGCTACTCTTGATTTTTTCTTTCGATCCGCTGGCCTGCAACTGGTTTCTCCTTGGCTCTGGCAGCTTGGAAGTGGTGAAATGAGATGAGGAAGAGAGAAATAGGGTTTTAAACTTTTAATAGAGGATTGGGTCGGGTTAATGAAATTGACTCAAAAATGTGGAGGCCAGTAAGAGAGAAATAGCTTTTTCAAAGAAAATTAGGGTAAATTTCCCTATTGTTTGGGCTCAGGATAGCAGGCCCATTATTTTGTAAAAAGAAGATCCAAATTTTGGCCATTGTTCAGAAAATAAATAATCTAAAAAAAATTAAAAGTATCTTTCTTGGTATCTATGAATTAAAAAAATTAAAGAAAAATTGGAATTTGAAAAATGTACCCACGTACCTGTGTCCGAAATTTGGATTCTTTTTAACTATGCCCCCGTATCCTAAATTTTTAAAAATAAAATATTCGACACTTAGATACGTACCCGTACCTAATACCCGTACCCGAGTCTGAGCATCATAGCTCACCATCCCAGCTTTCTCTCTCTCAAAACACGGTTTTCGATTTTTTATGAAAATAAAATCATTTAGGAGCAAAGCAACAAAACAAAGACATGACTAAAGCAGACGTTGCTAATTAATAGTCCTTTACTTTGTAGTTATGCAATTTATCATAAACAATTATCCTGTAAACAATCATATCTTATAGTTAAGTACAAAGATAAGAACACGAAAAACAAAAATAGAAACCTAATTAAGTAAAAAATTTGTATGATCTTTTACCACTGCTGTATAACACACTACATTTTTGTCATTTTTCTTTTGTAGTACAACAATGTAGTGCTTGCTCTAAAGAGAGGTGATCTGCGACTTCTAAGACATGCCCTTGAAGAACATGAAGATAGGTACCTGTGGTTTCCTCTTATACACCTCTTATACAATCAGTTATAACACTTCCATCTCTCTGAATATTGGGTCCTCCACTCCATCAGGTTTTTAAGATCAGGTGTATATCTTGTCCTTGAGAAGCTAGAGCTCCAAGTTTACCAGCGACTGATAAAGAAAATGTAAGTTCCCATGCAACACAGCCTCGTTAATTAATTGAAAGAACCTGTTGTATTACCCATTTGTTTCATACTTGTTCTGCAGATACATTATCCAAAAACAGAAAGATCCAAATAAAGCCCACCAGATCAAGTTAGAAATTATTGTTAAAGCATTAAAATGGCTTGAGATGGATATGGATGTTGATGAGGTAAATTTTCGTATTTCCTATTTATTTAGTTCCTGTTATATGCTTGAACATTTCCGTTTTACTGGGACGTAGCTTAGTTTATCGTAATATATGGCATGATATTTTTGGTTGAGTGCCAGCCTCGGTTTCTCTTTTGTTTCCACGTGATAATAGCTGTTCTGATCTGTTAGGTGTTTGTGCAGGTGGAATGCATAGTTTCGATTCTAATATACAAGAATCTGATGAAGGGGTACTTTGCGCACAAAAGTAAAGTGGTAGTTTTAAGCAAGCAAGATCCTTTCCCCAAATTGAATGGAAAACCTGTTACTTCATAGAGATTATAGTGCATAAACTGATTCCCAAGGTAGAGTAACTCATTTAGAAGATAGGAGAGCCTTCTCTCGAATTCGAATATATGACACAAATAATGACTGTCTTTATCGGGATATTATTGTCTTAGCTTCCTTGACTTATGATCTCAATAGATACTGAAGAAGGCATAAAATTATGGGGTGGAATGACAGCTTCTGCGAATTTTTGCTCTTTATTTGTCATTAGCAAATGGCTTGTATACATTGACTTCCTTGTATTATAATTTATACTTTTCTTTTCTTTAAATAGAGGAAAAGTGCGTGGAAAAGATCTGTTTGGCTATGTTTGAAAAAATAATCATGTACAATTGCTATTATTTGTTTGTTTAACCCACCAGTACTTTTTACAGGTACTAGTAAGACGCACATGCAAGACACGTGAAACAATGTAGTTGACTATGTAATAACGTAGATATAAAAAAAATACACAGACTGAAATGGATGAGTTTAGATGAATAAAAAATGGTGAACTCGTCCAAATGGGATATAAGAGTATATAAAAACTCTCAACTTAGAAACATAATAATTAATAGTTTTTTAAATTATTACATGAACACGATGCCAATATCATGAAGTGGGAAGATCACACAAAAATAATCATACAACATAAAAAAATATAGGTTAAAGAAAAAGAGTAAGAGTACTTTCTGAAGTTGTGTGATGAAGATGGTGTTTCCATTTTTCCTTTTAGCTTGTGCCTTTTCAAATTAGGGAATTAACCTAATAGCCCGTTTGTGCTCTATAAGCTCACTTGGTTGGGATGAATCAACGAAGACCAGAAAATAAAAACTGAATTATATAAAATAAAGCTAACAGTAAAAGCAATTGCCTTTTAATAGTTTCAGAATTTGCCTAGTTATGAAACTCTATGTTCTCAATTCCCATATTATCCTTTACAAATATTCTCTTTTCTTACCAATTAATCTATAGAACCACAATTACTAAATCCCACAAAGTGTATTTTATCTCCAACTCCAGCTAAAAAAATTACTACTCTCCATAATAATTGTAGAAATAATCCACCTCAAGCAGCTTCTATTTACACTACAAACTACTGTTGCAAAAATAAAGAAAAAAATCCAGGAGAGTGCGTGTGTGAGGTTAGAGAGTCAATCCTCAAAACCAATTTTAATTCTCAATTGACATGAAAAAACACCCAATTCACGTGAAGATTTAGATAAAAACAAGATATCAACTTGCACTTAAAATTATGAAGATTTACAAAACTACAATATACCTCATCAACAACATCATATTTCCAATTGAAATAACTGTAGTATCTCCTTGAATCATTTAGTGCAATTTCATAAGTAATTACAATAGAAAATTTGGACTCTATTGTTTTGGGATGTGCTTTCTACTAATTTCATTCCTAACCTTCTTATCACCATGGCAAATGATTGCATAAACTAAGGTTACAAACCTAAGCAAGTTGCAAAGAAAATAAGAGTTGGATTGAAGAACATAAAAGGGTGCAAAAGAGTATAACTTGAACCATAAGAGAAGCAAATCTTTTTTCAATACTTCACTTTCATAACATGTACCGCAATGAACAATAGGAAAGTACCTTGCAATCTCATTTATCGAATTTGAAAGAATAGAAGAGGAGCGATGATCATATAAGGTCCTTCTAACTCTTTTTCTTTAAGATGTGCAAGAAAAGCAATTGTTTAAATTGTTTTTCCTAACTCCATTTGATCTACAAGAATCCCATTTAATCCATTTTGCCACAATGAGATCATCCACTTAACAATATCAGGTAATCATGAAATGCACAATTGACAATCAACAAGTTACAGTATTAGCATCCATTTTCAACTATTTACTCACTACAATACACTTGTACTCAGCAGATAACAATAGTCTCTATATGTATAATGACAGACCTAAGCTCAATAAAACTATATTTTGTCAGATAATGTGTTTGATTTGGCCATTTTTCTTCATCATGTGCAAAATTTCAGAAATTGTAAGCATTTATACATGCTCAAAGGTGCCATTTTGATTTTATTAATAGATTTCAACTTTGGAAAACACTAAATAGATTCTTATCCCAAAAAAAAAAAAAAAAAAAAAAGAGGAGACAAATCACGATTGAAGAAATGTCCAAAACGTGGTAATTGAACTTGAACACAGCTAAACTCAATTAGAAGTTCATACCTCAAGCCGTTGTGATGCTTCTGAAGAAAAAATCACTGTAGCTGCTGCCATTCCTATCAACCATCCTAAACCAAAAGAAAGACTATATGTATATAATAAAATAAAACACATTATGTATTTGCCCCATCAAAACCAGGATTTTTTGGGCAAAAATGAATCTTTTAGAACAATTTAACACAGAGTATGAAATTAAATGAATAAATCCCCACCCACATATCAATTAGGAAATTCTTCTTTGAAAGATAAAACTTACTTTCTGATGCTTTGTCAGAAGTGAATAAGTAAATTCACTGACCAAAAATTTAACCGCCACAGCAATTTTATCATGATCTCTAGCTGCGGCAATTGATTCACCATCCCTTCCACCTAGATCCAACCAACCCAAAAGAGAAAAAAATTAAAACATAACCTATAATTAAAAATTCATAAAATTACCATATCAAGAAAAATTGTAGGCCTAAACAAAAGAAAATATAAAATAAAACCTTGAGAGCAGCATTTTTGCACTTCTCATAGAGCTTATCGGAGAGGTTACGGAGAACCAATACTGAAATCACAGACCATCGGCCATACAAAACACATTTAATGGGTGTGAGATTATCGATAGGGAAAGAACTCCAGAGAAGGTTTGATTTCTGCAACCTGATTTCGGCCATTTGAACAATCTAGCATTGAGGATGTTAAAGAAAAATCCTAAGAAAGGTGGAGAGGAAAATTTGGGGGTTTATGCAGAATAAGAGATGTATTATTTTGAAATGTGAAAGCCAATTTCACGGTTAAATTTTCTAAGGTTTGTGGGTGAATGAAAAGAGAAAGTAGAGGCGTGAAGAAATGTCGAAGCGTGAAGAAATGCGGAAGAGAAGAAAAATAAAAAAAATAAAAAATGAATTACATTGTGCCCACAATTCGCACTATCTCGCACAGTGCGAGAGTCTCGCCAGCAAGTTCAAATAGCCTTAATGTGTATGCTCATTTATTTACTTGCTATGGAACTTTCATTAAAAATATGAAGTTTGAATCTTGCTGCTTCCATGATGTGAAGAAGAAGAATAATTTGATGGTTTTTATATGAATTCAGTTAAAAAGAAAGTCACAACACAGTGCTTGCCCTTTAAAATTTTTATTTTTAAAAAAATTAGGCATGGCAGATGAAAAAAAATAAAATAAAATTTAGGGCACGGAATCCTATGAACAGTGCCAAAACCAACCCTATTTTATTTTATAGTGATATACATCTGGTAAAATATACTTATAAGTTACTTATTTGGTAAAATAAATTAAATACAGTGTAATGACCAAAAATATGTTTTTTTTTTTTTTTTTTTTGGAGTAAGACCGTCGAGATGTTCTGATGATTTTGTAAAATAAAACTAAATCAAGAGGTTTTTTTTTATAAAATTTTATTTAAATATAGTTTTATAGTATAAAAACATTGTAAAACTCAATATTCAGTTAACAATCTATTAAATTGTTTTATTATGTACTCGTAGTTATTGTATGAATAGGATTTTTATAAAAATATAATACTCTATTAATTTTTTTTTATTATAGTTTCTAAATTTATTAATGCTTGAATTTAACTGTTGATTAATTTTCCAATTTAATACAGATCCATCAAAAACTAAGGTCTAGCTAGAACAACTCATGAACCGACCAATATTGTTGATGATAGTTACACTATTCAACTTTTATATATATATATATATTTTTCGTTTTTTTTAGAAATTTGATATTATTTTTAAATCCAGTAATAATTTAGAAGGTTATTTTTAATTTTTACTAATGTTTTCATTTTTTAATAAGCAAGGCAATCCAGACCAGTCAAGTTGATTATGATGGGGTCATCGAGTTAAACGATGAACCCGACACAACCTGTTCAATATGAATGACCAACCCAAACCAAACCGAACATATTTGAATCTGATTTTTTAACGAAGTGGGTCATCCTGAGCCTTGTGACCCATTTTGACACTGCTGCAATAAAAGATCCAGGCTGTGTCTCCTCCAAAAAAAAGAAAATTTGTAGGCTGCTTCCAATGAAAGAAATAAAGGAAAGAAAAGAAGAATTGAGTCCATGAAACAAGGGACCAGAGATTGTCGAAGAACAATGCAAAATAGAGTTCTATTTGCCATTCTCAGACATAACAGCAGTATATTTTCGTCGCAACACATTCCATCATGCTCTTAAGATCAAAAATAATAAATATTTCTTGACAACTTTATGCAACTCACAAAAACGTCACTGTACAATGGCAAGGGAAGAAGAAATATTCCAGAACAAAACTGATCCTCTATGACATTGATCGGATACTGGTGCTAAGTTAAAAACATATTGGAAGATGCAAATTTCCATGGCATGAACTGCTGAATCTTTTAACCTTCATTTGCAGGAAGTGCGGTTTCAATGTTTGAAGGCATTAGTACGTTAAAACCATCTGCGGCTGTGGATATGATCATTCCTGGTATCTGTGAATGCCAATGAAGTTCTTTCAAGTCCTTTTGACCCTGCACACGAACAAGGGGGCAAGTTCAATATAAATGTACAGCTGAATACATAAACTCTCATTCTAACAAGTTTAAGAGTTCTCACCTGATGAACAAAGAGAAGTTGCGGAGGCAAATCTGATGGGGCGTTCACTTGCTCTTCTGTTTTGGCTTTGAATTCGCTCTCTTCTTCCTCATCCCTCTCTAGAGAAAGGTCCCATATTCTGAACATGTGAATAAAGTGGTAGAAAATGAAACATAAGTTAGAGATGGAACTAATAAAAACTGTCGTCTTAACATAGTAGTCATCTAGATTTCTCACGTTAGTTGATTGTCTGCTGAAGATACTGCCAAGGTGGAGGCTTCATGTGGACTCCACTCAATGGATGTAATTGGATGTTTATGGTATTCAAAATGTGCCACTACAGCATCTCCTTCCTGAGCAGCAGAAACGGGGCAAAAAGTAAGAAAACACCAACAATTCCCATATAAATCCGACGTGAAAATATGCTCATATTATACTTCATTTTTTTTTTTTTTTTTGCACACCTTTTCCAATTTTTCTACTCTAAGTTGGGTCTGAACTCCAGAACCCCTTCTTTCGCACCCCCCAACCCCTACCAGTGAAAAAGGTATATCTTCTCGGGGAAACACGCAAAAGAAAAGTAAGACCAAGATTATACTGATGGTATGTGGTCCCATCGCAATTCAATTTATAGAAATATTTAATAGGCTTTAAAAAAAAAAAAAATTAACTGCAATTAATTGGAGACAACTAACTGTGATGATCGACTGTCATATTTCATGCAATGTAAATCGCCATCAATCAAAAAAAGAAAAACTTCAATTTAAAAATGTCCAATATTAGACTGAATACCTTAAGCAGTCTGAGATCTCGGATGGAAAATGTCCCATCATCACTTCCAGATGCCAGCATACAACTTGCGAGCCTAGTGAAAAAATAACGGCTTAAGAATATATTCAGTAAAATGTTACTAGGACAGCATTGAGTAATATTTCATGTTTAAACACCAGTTCCATGTTATGACATTTACATCTGCTTTATGTGCCTTGATTGAAGCTGCAGGAGACTTCCCCAAACGGCTATCCCAAATTGCTATATTTCCATCCACAGAGCACAAGGCAAACACAAAAGGTTCTGTAGGACTCCACTGCATAGAAAGTAACAAAATCATCATTTTGAGATTCAGATGCCTTAACAAAATCATCACTGACCTGCAATGTACCTGTAAATCTTCAATACTAGCAGTATGTCCAACAAAAGGATTACTATCTATATTCCACGTTGAACCAGATGCTGGCTCCCATAAATGGATATTATTCTTGCAGTCCCCTATTAAATGAAAGCAAAATAAACAATAAGAAAATTTATAAAGTACTTCGAGAACTGCCAAAACTCAATAGCATGTTATTAAAATCTATCTTGCAGTACCTGACTCCAGCCTTCCAGCAACAAGAGGACTCCAGTCTATAGCATAGCCTTCTTGTGCCCGCCAAACTTAACCAGAGGAGGTTGATTCGACAGAGCAGATCCTCCGTGGCTAACTTCAGTATCTGATTCTGCCAAAGCACTTAAATGCGAACTGAAGTCCCATACCTGCAGAGCATCAATTTATATGAGGAAGAACTTCAAAATTCTGAGCATTTACAATACTTCAGAAGTAACGGGTAGGACCAATTGTTACTACAAGATCCAATTTCATACAGCATCAGCATAAAAATAGATTTTCAATTATCACGCATGAAATAATATGAGATCCAAATAACAGTGATTATAATGCCCAAGTTTCTGCATGGAGTCTACCTATCCGAATGAAAACCAACAACAGAAACTTATTCTACTTATTATTTTCGGAAGACATGAGGAAAGTTACAAGTTATTAGTACTTCAGCTTGTAAATTGCATTGTGTAAACAACTTAAGTTATCCAAAACTATCTGTAATGCCAAACTTGTACACCACGTTGTTGGATTATGTACACACAAGCAACTTGTTAACTTGCGACTAAGAGTCAGTCTACAACTATTTGATAGTTGATACCTCATTTAGCAGAAAAGATCTCTTCCCCGAATCGGGGAAGAGATAACATTCCCGATTGGGAAAGTTGGCCTAGATGCCAATTTTTTTGTTTTTTTTTTTGAAATTTTTTTTGGCAATTCCGTCATATTCTATACCCAATTGTAAAAAAATTTATCCCTTTAGATGAAAATTTTAGTATAAAACAAAGCCAAACGAACACGAAAAGTTAACTAATTTTTATTAACTTTTGGGGTTCGTTTGACCTTGTTTTCTATCGAAATAAACACCAAAAGGGATAAAAAATTTTACAATTGAGTATAGTATTTGATAAGATTGCCAAAAAAATTTCAAAAAAAAAAAAAAAGAAAATTTTTTTTTTTTGGCCCTTAGGCCATTTTTTTATTCGGGAAGAGCTCCTCTCTTCCCGATTGGGGGAAGAGAGCAGCTCTGCCTCATTTAGATAGTGACTAAAGGTTCAATTGTCTATTTTACTGGGTGAGGTTTGAAGATGCCATCGTGTCCAACAGGCCTCATTGGCGTTACATAAATAAGACCTAATAATTCAAGTTTCATGGAATTTTTTATATTGTACACTGCCCATGAAACTTCCATCAATCAAGAGTTTAACCTGAACATGACTGGTATCTGCCCAAGAAGCACATATATGGGGGGTTTTGTGGCATTGCACGTATTCTGTTAACACATCCTTCATGGTAAACCTTGCGTAGCTATTCATCAAGAAAGAAAAAGATTAAGCGAAAATAGAATAAAGATTATGTGAAAATAGAATAACTCAGATAATTGCATACACCTAAAAAATCTCATATATAAAAAAAACAATCATGCTAGTTGTACAACATTGGTTGACAACAATGGTTGACAATCACTCACATGGGAGGGGGGCTCACGATGAATAAAAAAATCATGTGCCCTCTTCATGTGAGATGATTGTCAACTATTGTTGTCAACCAATATTGTACAAGTAGTAAAATTCTAAAAATAAAACTGTACCTGCAAAACAGGCGTCCCAGATATGCCATCTTCCTCTTCATCGTCGTCGCTGTTACTGGCTCACTGCTATCACTCTCCATGTCAGAGCCATCAGTATTTGCGGCACTAAGTCACGTCTCTTTCCTGAAATGTTTGATAGTTTATATATTCCAATGGAGTTCCATGAAGCTTTCTCCGCCTGCAGAATGAAAAATGTAGAATTGATTAATATCCACACGTAAAAAACAATATTGAAATACAATGACAAAATTAAACACAAAAATTATTGGTGATATATTGATTACGCCCAAAGTTTACCGCGGTGTTGTAGTGTAGCTTTGGGGTGTCGTATCCACAGAGAGATGGAAAAATTATTAAAGGTTTCAAAAGTGGTGATTTGTTCTCTCAAAGTTTGCAAGAAAGTTTGGTTATTGAAAATTAAATCAATATCAAAGTTTTTGGGATGAAATTCAGTAATTAAAATAGTGAAACTCAGAATTCCCTCATCCGGATTGGATTATCCAATGTCAATCATTCAAATTAATAACACAATTAAAGGCTTTCGTCCCGACACTTTAATCGGAAGATTTATCGTTTAAGACCAAAATAATTCATACATGTACTCTTAAATTCTAAATTCTCTTCACAATTCACGAGTTTGTTTATTGAAATTAGATTACAAAATGACCATATACTTATAGCATAGGGCAGTAAATAATCACACCAATAAATTCGTGAAATTGAAATTCAATAATTAATTCGATTAAACAATGGAGAAAACATGATTAAATCCATGAACAATCTAATAATTATTAACCCAATTTCAAGATAATTCATAAAGATGAAAATCTAGATTTAACATTTAAGATCAATTTGATTCACAATTGTACTTCTAGATTTAGGATTCCTTTCACAATTTTCACAAGCAATTATTAAAATTAGATTATAAACCAACCACATACATGTAGCATAAAGTTGTAAATAATCACATCAATAATATCAATGCAAGAAAGATTCAACAAATACTTCGATCATTCAATAGAAAGAACGTGATTAATCCTATGAAAAACCTAATATAAGTTAAACCAAATTCTTCATAAATTCATAAAGATAAGAATCTAGATCTACAAGTGTTTATTAAAATAAATACCAAATGTTTGAATAATCGACATGAATTCCCCAAAATTGGATGAGTTCCTTCTTTGCTTCACATGATTCTTTAGCCTTCCATGGAGTTTTCTTGTTGTTCCCCAGGTGAAAAGAATTGTTCCAAGATGAAGAATAATCGCTTCTGGACGTCTTTTGATCTATTTAGGTCGAGAAAATCAAGCAAAACGCGTTTCCATAGGTGTTTAGGTTATTTCCGAAATTAGAACAGATCTGCCGAAAAAATCACTAAGCTACCGCTTAGTGTAAATTCAAGCGGTAGCTTAGTTCAATGATATTTGCCTTTGAATTCTCGGTAGGGTTGTGGGCGACCGCTTGCCGAATTACTCTAAGCGACCGCTTAGGTATAATATTTTTCCGCCAGACAGCCTTTAGTATTTTGACAATATCTTTCTCTCCCGATATCCGATTGAGGTGATTCAAAGTGCGTTGGAAAGCTGACTAGATGGGCTACAACTTTCATTCAGATGTCAACTTCCTGTTCGATCGTATACCATGTGAAACAATGATCTCAAGATGAGGCTAAAAACCAGTGCAAAAGTTTTTAGCTTGAAAGTTGATGTGTGAGAATGTCTTGACTATATATCACCCCTTTAACTCCTTTCTTCCTCCAATTGACGCCGAACACTCTCAAATCTTCATATCTTCATTTTCCTTGCCGAGTCATCTTTTGGTATTTGCAATTTGGTCCTTTAACTTTCGATTTCTTCTATTTTGATCTTTTTTCACTTGTTTCTTCCATTTTTCACTTGTTTCACCCATTTGTCACCTAAACAAAGATATAGAAACATTTAGTGCATTTCGGTGTCAAATAATCATATAAATGAAAATATTAAAGGGTGAAAAACGTAACAAATGTGTTATTATCACACCCCCCAACTTGCTTATTGCTAGTCCCTAGCAATTTAATGCAAAACGAAACAAGCAAAGACTAGTCAACGTCGCAAGTCAAATTATCAAGTTCTAATTTACCACAATGCATGCTCTTTTCAAACTCAACACCACAAAGAAATCAATAGTTTTCTGATCACCAAAATGTCAAAAACACATGCCAAATGTGTAAGTGTGTGTCAAGCCATAACCATCTTACCGCTAACCCTAACACATGCAACATCAAGTATATCTCGAGTTAAAGATTCAGCTCCATAACTCACGGGTATCAAAGTGTTTAGTACGGGATTTCTCTCTAGGGAGCTGAGAATAAGGTACACTCAAATATGGAGGCTTAAATATTCATGCACAAGTAATAAGCAAACATTGATCCTGTGATAGACATACTTTCAAATGAGAATCTATCAACTTCTTACCACAGCCTACTTGGGATCCAAACAGTCAATACAAAAGGTTGGACGAAGTTTAGGTTGGGTTTTATGAGGCTAAGAGGTATAAGATTCAAAGCACTTTCAAGTATGCAACCAAGCACATTATCAAGCATTTCTAATTGATCACAGCATTCAATAGGTACCATTTGTCGACATTTCAAACTCCAAAGTCAATCAAGTAGAGCATCTTCAATGATTTTTTTTTTTTTTCAATTTTTTTTTTTTTTTTTTGTTTTTGTTTTTTTTTTAATCCACCCCAACTCTTATCATTCTTCTTGCTTCTATTCTTCACAAATCGCATCTAATACTTATTACACACTTGGAAGTAAAAGAATTGGGAAAATAAGCATATACTTCGGTATGGAAAAGTATAGATAATGTATGTGCAAGAAGGGAAAGGTTATACATGTGTATATGGCTCAAAGTGGCAACTAGGGGCTGTATTTATTGCAAAGAAACGTTTGAGAGGCTCAAATGTTGATCCTAAATTGACCTTTATCATATCCCAAGTAATCCACTATCTTACCACAGACCATGTAATGTTATTCTCACAAAAGTTTCCAATTCACAAGATCAATGGATGCCTACCACCGTTTGTAGAGTGATATGACTCTCAATTCTCACTAATTCTCACATAAAGAAACTTCAACGAGAGACTCCTCTAGTCACATGTGTTAAACCACCATATTACCACAAGGCTTGTGTGCATAAAAATAATTCAGCAAGTGCATTGACATCTAGACTTTCATAACAAAATTAACTCCTAGTGGCATATTTTGTCATTCAAGGGCATAACATGCAGCAAATCAGAGACTTAAGAGAAAAAAATTAAACCAATCATGACAAATTCAACAAGGGTGCATGATAATCATGGTAGAATCCAAAGTAACTCTCCCTCCAACTAAATATTGCATTGTCCTCAATGCATAAACATGAATACTACATAGGGACGAAAAGATATCACCTGGAGGCGGATGTGAGTCAACATAAGCACGAAGAAAGGTGAACCTGGAAGTTCTCAATGGGATGGTAATGCAAGAAAAAGAACAAAAATAACTAAAATATGAATGGAAAAACAAAAAGAAAAGAAATGAATAAACTTCCCATGGGTTGCCTCCCAAACAGCGCCTTTGTTTATCGTCGTTGGCTCGACCCAATGTTCCCATTTTTAGCCCGCATCTAGCCAGGGCGATCCCAAGTTTCCTTGCAGTGCATTAAACTCATTGGCCATAACCATCGGTGCAGCTCCTCTGCCTCCATCTAATACATGTGTGGGGTCACTAGGAGAGGGCTTGAAATTTGTAGTGGGGGCCTGCAACATAGAAGGTAGAGTCCTCTTGTTAGAAACTGGTGATGTAAAATAAGGACTATTACCTGTCTCGTGATCTGTCCTCTCCACGATGTCCAAACCATCTGGTTCTGGAAATTCTTGTGCTGGTCCAAGGAAAATATTATCGGCTACCTCTTGTGTGAGTGTGTCAATCATGTGAGTTTGTTGACACTCATCATCTTCCTTTGGCTGCCTGGTGATATGAAAAATGTTGACTTCTAGAGTCATATTCCCAAAGGATAATTTCATGAGACCATTTCTACAATTAATCAGAGCATTAGCAGTAGCAAGGAATGGTCTACCAAGAATGATAGGAATTTTAGAAGCAACACTCACATTAGCTTTTACATCCACGACCAAGAAATCAACAGGGTAGTAAAATTTATCAATTTGAACTAAGACATCTTCAATTACTCCCCTAGGTTTAATAGTGGACCTATCAGCTAATTGTAGGACAACAGAGGTAGGCTTCATCTCACCTAATCCTAGCTGCGAGTAAATTTCATAAGGCATGAGATTGACACTAGCCCCTAGATCAAGAAGGGCTTGTCCAATCTCATGGTTCCCAATGATGCAAGAGACAGTAGGACAACCAGGATCCTTATACTTTGGTGGGGTCCTCTGCTCGATCACGGCACTCACGTGCTCAGTTAAGAAAGCGGTTTTTTTGACATGATGTTTTCTTTTGACAGTGCATAAATCCTTAAGGACTTTAGCATAAGCAGGAACCTGTGAAATCACATGCAAGAAAGGCAGATTAATTTTCACTTGCTTTAGGTGCTCTAAAATCTCGCTATGATGGCCAGCAGATTTCGAGGTGGACTTTAGAGCTTGAGGGAAAGGTACTCTCACTAAATGTTCCACTACCTCCTCACTAGGGCTGTTCTCATTCGATTCACTAGACTCTTTGTCTGTTTCCCTAGGTTTGGAAGTTGGCTCTAAGACTTTCCCTGAACGTGTGGTTATGGCATTCACTTCCCTAAGATTGGTCTCATGTGGTCCTGAAGTTTGTGCCATGTGTTGCCCCCTAGGATTTGGTTGCGCTTGGGCAGGAAATTTTTCATGCTCTACTACAGCTAAGGCATTGGTCAGTTTAGACATATGACTTTTGATTTCTTTGTTTTCCTCAACAATTTGAGTAATCACAGTCTCAAACTTTTGGTTTGTTTTACTTTGTGCCTCGATGAATGCATGTAGTGTGTCTTCTAAGGAATTCCTAGATGATACGGGTTGATGTGAGGGTGCAGTGTAAGCTCTATTGAATTGGGAAGGTTGCTGGTTTTTAGATTTCCAGTTGAAATTAGGGTGATTTTCCCACCCTGAGTTATAGGTCTCGGAGTAAGGGGTATGGGGCTTTTGATATACACCTAAAGTATTACAGTGTGCCTCATAAAGTCCCCTCATCTCAGCATAAGTAGCGCATTCTTGCACAGGGTGGTCACTTCCTCCACACACAAAACAATTACCACTGGACTCAACACGGGATGCACTATGTACAGATTTCGAGTCTCTGGCACGTAAGGCTTCAAGTTCTTTAGTTAGGGCTTCTACCTTTGCCCTAAGGCTATCCTTGATAAGTGCGTTTTACATACTTATTTAGACCACAAAACATGGCTGATTGTGAACGTATATGTTGAATATTGGCTTAATTCGATACAATTTGTGTTTGTAGGACTACATTGATGGATGGAATGAAAAGTATGCGAAAATGAGCTAAAAAGGACCAAAACAGAAGAAAACGAAAGTTCAGGGACCCGAGTGCAATTATTCAAAAGTTGACCCGACGAGAAAATCAAGTATCAAAGGGAGCTGAGTACAAGTTGAGTAGTGAAACGAGGCATAGAAAGAAGAAGAAAGTTGAAAGGAGCTCAAAAATGAAGGAACGAAAATCAGGGACTAAAATGCAACTTCTGAAAAGTAGTTTACACTATGCGGCCGCATAGTGTAATACCTATGCGACCGCATAGGTTTGGATAGAAGACCATTGTACCGCAATTGCTATAACTATGCGACCGCATAGAATTACTCTATGCGGCCGCATAGTACATTTCTGGGTGCGACTTTCTGCTTTCCTTATTTGATTCAACCTCTTATGGAAATCAATTTAGGACCCCTCTAAAACCCTAAACACGACCAGAAACGGGGGGGCCGCCTTATTTTACTATTATTTACCTATTGAAGAGTAAAAAGAAGGGGAGAACAAGAAGATTGATCCAAGATTCAAGATTTCACTTCAAGATCCAATAGGGTGATGTCTTTTTCAATTTATTTTCTTTCTTCTCTTAGTTTTCTTAGTTTTAACATGCTAGGCTAGTTTTTAATGTGCTAGATGAACGATGAACCATGTAATTTGATATTTTGATTTCTAGTTTTATATATTTGACGTTAAAACGCGTTTTGGATTGATGAATGGTTTATATACATTGAATTAAGTCTACAATTATTATGCATGTGATTGTGTGATTTGTTGTGGTTTATTTAATCCATTCGAAAGAGGATAAATAGATTAGACAAGGTATAAATCATCGTAGGGTCCGGTAGGGGATAGAGATATACCGCTATGCCTTACGTGAATCTCTAAGTATTCATAGAACTCCATGCATTTTTGTATATTTGCTCCCGTCATAGAGATATAGTCGGTGTCGTATATGAAAATAGGTTCAAGCTTAATCGAAAGAGAGTTTTGAATAAAATAGGAATATTGATTCGTCATAATTCAAACGTGTTGTCAAATTGTAGAACTAGAGTTGAAATAGATTATTACATGGGGATTCGCGAACCTAGTACGCCTTTTATTTGATAATTATCTCAACTTTGCATTTAGTTATATTAAAGCACGTAGTGAATAATTTGCATCCATTTAGTTAATTCATTCTATTTTGCATAAGTAGCTTACTAGTTTAGTCACGATCTAGTTACAAACATTCAAACACAAATTTTGTTTCGGTTAAGGTCTAATTATATAGAATTAAACTGTTAAATCTCTGTGGGAACGATACTTGGACTTCAAAATCCACTTTATTACTTGAAACGAACCGTACACTTGCGGTACTATAAGTCGAACAAGTTTTCGCGTGTCAATCCTCTTCCCTAAGATGGTAAATACCTGTGCTAGCGGGGTTATTTGTGGGTCGTGACCTATTAGTACTCTCAGCAGCACTAGGTCCAGTCCAGGTATGGGCTTTTTCAGCTAAGTCATCTAAATATCCTATGGCCTCATCTGGATCTTTCTGTAGGAACTCACCATTACACATCATTTCTACAAACTGGCGCTCCCTAGGTGTCAACCCTTCATAGAAATAACTCACAATGCGCCAACTCTCATAACCATGGTGGGGACAAAGGGCTTGCAACTCTTTGTATCTTTCCCACGCTTGGTATAGGGTTTCACTATCTTTTTGGGCAAAGGAATTGATTTGCTTTTTCAAGGCACTAGTCTTATGATGTGGAAAGTATTTACCAAAGAATGCCAGAGTCATTTCAGCCCAAGTTCCAATGAACGTGGTCTCAATGAATACAACCAGCTCTTCGCCTTTTCCTTTAGAGAAAATGGGAAGAATTTAAGCCTAATTGCATCCATTGTACCATGTTGATTGTGAAAGGTCGCTACTACCTCTTCAAACTCCCTAACATGCACATACGGGTTTTCATTCTCAAGTCCATGAAAATTGGGAAGAAGTTGGATCATTCCTGGTTTAAAATCTACCCGTGGCATATTAGGTGGAAACATGATACATGTGGTGTAGATGTGCGTGTGGGGTGTAAGTAATCATGCAAGGTTCGATAAGGTGCATCATGCTCACTATCAGACATTGTGTTATGTGATGTGGTGGTTGTGGCAATAGATGCAGTGTCAAAAATAGGGTTAGGAAGAGATTCAAACACTGGACGAAGTCTTTCGGTAGAGCTTCCTATATCGCCTCGATCCCTGCTCATAAACACAAGCAAAAGAAAAAAAAATGGAACTGTGTGAAAAACAAGAGATAATAACGAAAGAAAACAAACTAACAAAACAAAAAAAAAATGGAAATGGAAAATGGAACGAAGTCACCCTTTTGCTAGAAGATCCTTCAATTTATTGTACCGTCTCCCCGGCAACGGCGCCAAAATTTGATTACGCCCAAAGTTTACCGCGGTGTTGTAGTGTAGTTTTGGGGTGTCGTATCCACAGATAGATGGAAAAATTATTAAAGGTTTCAAAAGTGGTGATTTGTTCTCTCAAAGTTTGCAAGAAAGTTTGGTTATTGAAAATTAAATCAATATCAAAGTTTTTGGGATGAAATTCAATAATTAAAATAGTGAAGCTCAGAATTCCCTCATCCGGATTGGATTATTCAATGTCAATCATTCAAATTAATAACACAATTAAAGGCTTTCATCCCGACACTTTAATCAGAAGATTTATCGTTTAAGACCAAAATAATTCATACATGTACTCTTAAATTCTAAATTCTCTTCACAATTCACGAGTTTGTTTATTGAAATTAGATTACAAAATGACCATATACTTATAGCATAGGGCAGTAAATAATCACACCAATAAATTCGTGAAATTGAAATTCAATAATTAATTCGATTAAACAATGGAGAAAACATGATTAAATCCATGAACAATCTAATAATTATTAACCCAATTTCAAGATAATTCATAAAGATGAAAATCTAGATTTAACATTTAAGATCAATTTGATTCACAATTGTACTTCTAGATTTAGGATTCTTTTCACAATTTTCACAAGCAATTATTAAAATTAGATTATAAACCAACCACATACATGTAGCATAAAGTTGTAAATAATCACATCAATAATATCAATGCAAGAAAGATTCAACAAATACTTCGATCATTCAATAGAAAGAACGTGATTAATCCTATGAAAAACCTAATATAAGTTAAACCAAATTCTTCATAAATTCATAAAGATAAGAATCTAGATCTACAAGTGTTTATTAAAATAAATACCAAATGTTTGAATAATCGACATGAATTCCCCAAAATTGGATGAGTTCCTTCTTTGCTTCACATGATTCTTTAGCCTTCCATGGAGTTTTCTTGTTCCCCAGGTGAAAAGAATTGTTCCAAGATGAAGAATAATCGCTTCTGGACGTCTTTTGATCTATTTAGGTCGAGAAAATCAAGCAAAACGCGTTTCCATAGGTGTTTAGGTTATTTCCGAAATTAGAACAGATCTGCCGAAAAAATCACTAAGCTACCGCTTAGTGTAAATTCAAGCGGTAGCTTAGTTCAATGATATTTGCCTTTGAATTCTCGGTAGGGTTGTGGGCGACCGCTTGCCGAATTACTCTAAGCGACCGCTTAGGTATAATATTTTTCCGCCAGACAGCCTTTAGTATTTTGACAATATCTTTCTCTCCCGATATCCGATTGAGGTGATTCAAAGTGCGTTGGAAAGCTGACTAGATGGGCTACAACTTTCATTCAGATGTCAACTTCCTGTTCGATCGTATACCATGTGAAACAACGATCTCAAGATGAGGCTAAAAACCAGTGCAAAAGTTTTCAGCTTGAAAGTTGATGTGTGAGAATGTCTTGGCTATATATCACCCCTTTAACTCCTTTCTTCCTCCAATTGACGCCGAACACTCTCAAATCTTCATATCTTCATTTTCCTTGCCGAGTCATCTTTTGGTATTTGCAATTTGGTCCTTTAACTTTCGATTTCTTCTATTTTGATCTTTTTTCACTTGTTTCTTCCATTTTTCACTTGTTTCACCCATATGCCACCTAAACAAAGATATAGAAACATTTAGTGCATTTCGGTGTCAAATAATCATATAAATGAAAATATTAAAGGGTGAAAAACGTAACAAATGTGTTATTATCATATATGTACACGTTTGTGCCCTGTTGGTGCTTCCAATGAAACTTTACTTAACAGACAAAATCAGAGGCTTTTATCTGCAAGTTACAAAGACAAATCTTGCAAGTGCCAAAACAAGGAAGTATAATTGTCAAACATAATCAGCCATCTTCTTCTTGGAAATGAATCATATACCAAGAGCGTTCCATTTCATTTGGTCAACATAAAATTTTACACAATAAAAAAAATAGCCCAAAGCATCCACATATGGGTAAAGATCAGCACTCACTTGTGTTCCCGCAACACAGTATACAGTATGGGGAAACTCAGTTCGCACCAACCCGAGTGAATCACGTAGTACATCAAAGCTGCCCAAATCCAAATAAAAGATCAATTACATAAACTATCCAGCCAAAAAAAGAGAAAATTCACCTAGGACCCTGATAATAACCAAATCACGGATATAGGCATGTTGCAACAAAGTAATAACGATTTTGCTACATGTACACTTTGGTTCACCCTTTGGTTGACTCGGGCCCACCCGAGCACTCACATGGAGGTCGGGTCCCACTTCATTAAATTTAATATTTTCACTCCCATGTGAGGGGGGCAAGTGGGGTCGGGTAAGGGAAAGGGTAAAGGGGAGTGTACAAATAGCTTAATCCAAGTAATAAAGTTATGTATAAGAATATCCAGAGATATATTCCCTTGAACCTACTTTTTTACCATAAATATGTCAAATCCAGCCAGAGAATTATGATAAAATTCGGAGGCCAGAAGCTGCGTTGGTACACAGTAATTGACAAGACTGAACTTGAATAGACACACTAGCTTCTTTTTGTGGGTTGAATAGTGAAAAGCAACAGGCATGAGCATGTAGTTTTAACAAATACATATGGCCCGCAAAAAATGGACAGGGACACTAGCCTCAAGCAGGGCCAGCCAATGTTAAAGGCATGGAGAGAATTGTAAGAAGAAGGGTCGCACTGCAGCTCCTCTCCTTCCTCCAACTTGTCCACACCCGGTTGCCCTACCTTCGCCCGCATTGATGGCATGGCATCTGACGACGACCCTTCGCCTTTTTTTGACACCTATTTATTTTATACAAAGAAAGAAAAGCGGTTCAATCAAGCAACTTGAATTGCAACAAAAATAAAATCAGAAAACAAATTCAACAAAATAAAAAAGATTAGGCTGCGTTCTCTTTGTCGTTTTGGGGCTGTTTTCTATTTTCGATTTTTCAAAACGACGAAAACGCGTTCTCTTTCCCGTTTTGGAAAACACATTTTTCAAAACAAAAAAATTTTTAACACACCAAACGCCAAAACGACATTTTTCCGTTTTGGACGTTTTCACCTTTACTTTACAAAACACGGAAAACGATTGGCCCAAAAAACCCTCTCTCACATCTCACTCGCCCTCACATTTCGCGCCTCTCTTCGCTCTCGCTCTCTCTCTCTCTCTCCCTTCTAGTGCCGTCGTCCACCAGCCCCGTTTGTCTCAATCCGTGTGCCGTTTCCATCGTGCTCATAACGTCGAAGGATCCCCCTGTCGGTCTCTCCTGGTGCTGAAATCCGATCGACGACGCCATTGCTGAAGTTACTGAAATTGAACGGCTAGGGTATTT
Source organism: Osmanthus fragrans (assembly GCA_019395295.1). Lineage (NCBI taxonomy): Eukaryota > Viridiplantae > Streptophyta > Magnoliopsida > Lamiales > Oleaceae > Osmanthus > Osmanthus fragrans. The sequence goes on along the minus strand of CM033354.1, from coordinate 12,910,937 downwards.
TTTATTCATCTAGCTTGTTGTGTCTTTCATATGCTTATATTTGTAATCAATGCTTCTGTGCTCGATTGATGAAGAATTACAAACACAGAAATGAAAGGCGACATTAATAGAAATAAATTTAGGGCTTTTTTCTCTACTTCTTGAATTTTTGGTCATTTCTGTCGGCTGTTAATTTATGCCTAAAGGTTTGCTATTGAGGAGAAAGATTTATTAAAATTGTTGCCGTTTATCTGCTGAAATTTATGGAGACTAGTTTAAGGCTCGAATTGAAGTATGGAGACTAGTTTTCAAATTGGGGAAGAGAAATGGTTAAGTTTTCATCAAGCAGCCCCCGCCGATAATGATGAATTTTTTATTTGGTTGCCATTTCACGAAGAAGGTAGGTCAATTGGCTTTACCTTAAAGAGATATTTGCAGTTCTCTTTCCTTTGGAATTACCTTTTGGCATGCTCCATTAAATCGAATCAAGCTGCCTAGTCTTTTTTTTATTGTACATTTTGGTCATGGTCTCTTCCTTTATTTAACTGAAATTGATTTTGAGTATCGTCCTCTATTTATCTGAAATTTTGAAAATAATTGAAAGAAAGGAATGGGTGATATTAGTTGTTTGTTCAAAAGTATCTAGAATATTAAACTAGGAGTTAGCTAAAAAGGAAAATCAGATTTGGAATATTAATCACATTGAACATGTTTCGCAGCTCAGCATCGTTAAATTCGGCAGTTTTTTATCGTTAAACCCTGCAGTTTTTTTCTGGTTTCATTTTTGTATTCTACATTTAAGAACCACACACTTCCTTGGCTTTGGTTACAGTTTTGTTATGATGATGCTCCATCACTAATTATGTTTTTTTCTTAGTGGTGCCTAAACTTCCTATTCTTAATGTCATTTTCTAGACAAAGTATATACCATCTTGTTGAAGTTATTGGTGACACTTTAGTTGTCAACCAAACAAGGTCCGAGCTTTTGTGTAATTGTCACATGTTTTTATAGTTTATATTGTATTTTATTATGTAAGTCAAGTCCTACTACAAGTGGGTAGTATAGTAGGTACTATAGTTGATAGAAAAGTTGATAGAAGTCTTGCAAATAGGCTCTATATATGCTGCCTCTATGTATCTCGAAAATTAGAGAAAATACATTAAAAATGTAGACATCAAATGCTTTCTTCTTCTCTGGTTTTCTCACCAGAAAACCAGAGTTTATGCCTTTATTTTTGCCAAGTAAAATCCTGTCTTCCTCCTCCTCGACATTCATGTTTTAGAGCTTTAATGACAAGCTTTTGTTCCTTATAATTCTAACACATCTTGATTCTGTAGTGTGTGAAGTTTTTGCTTCAGTTTTAGCAGTGTGTCAATTTCTAATCTATAAGATTCCCTTTAAGGTTAAAAGGTAAGTTCCATGGAAGAATTATGATTGAGTGATTGGCTGTTAAAAGGAAAAATACTTCATGTAGCAAAAATGTAGATGTTAATTCAGAGTACAGATGCTAAACTGATAAGATTAAAGATGGGAATATGCATCAGTAAGTGGAGGTAACACTAATTGGGATAAATTAAGGGATGAGTGAGGTGGTTGCCGCATGTCTTACATAGATCTAAAGAATTTTTTGTTTACAAGAGTGATGTAGTCCAACAAGAACATGTGAGAAGAGATAGAGGTAGACCAAAATTATCATAGCTTCATCTATTGTATATGAGTGTTCGTATTGTTTTCAAAAACAGGCTAATTAGCCTGAATAAATTTGTTTTAAGAGGAAAACCATATGTAAATTCTTGGCAACTTTAGATATCATATTGCCTGTATCATTATGTCTGGACTTCCTCTGGAGTGTAACCCTTTTAATGGCAATCAACTGATTACTTTTAGTATCACCGACCACAAGCCACCACCCTTCTTCTTTGGCTCTGTCCTCCCTTCAAGATCTCGTTCAAGGGTTACATGCACACTAACTTCTTCACCAACCCTCACAATATCACTATCTAGCACATTCCCTGGGTTACCATTTACCTTGTTTTTGCATTTTGCCTTTTTAGGGTTCTTTAAGCTTCGCACCATGTTCGTAATGTGAGTATGGGTGGAGAATTATGAAAACTAAAGGAAGTTTTTCTCGATTGAGTTTTATGAGTACTAATGAGGGTTTATTGAAAGAAGAAATTACAGTTAGAGAGGTATTTAAACATCCAAATTTAAAAATAAGATAGATGATTTATTTATACAAAAATTAGATATTAATAATAATATTATATAATAATATTAAAAAATCAAATCAATTATATAAATTTACAAATCCTAATTTATAATCACACTTCCCCTCCTCTCTCTCTCTCTCTCTCTCTCTCGCCCGCTCTCACTCTCTCTATCCCCACCGCCACCACCTCCTCGTGTGGTGATTTGTGTGGTTTTGGTTGGATCTGGTGCGAGGTGGTGGTGTGTGTTGATGGAGGTGTGGGCTGCGTTGGGGTGCGAGGTGGTAATGGCAGCTTGTTTGTTGTTGGTGGTTTTAGTGGCGGTGGTAGATTGGGCGGCTCATCGTGGAGAACGATTCGCTCGCTGTTGAACGTCAGCAGTGCGAAGCTGCTGCGATTCGCAACAGCGTCGCGACGCTGTGTGGTTGTGGCAAGCGATGGAGGTGCTGCGGGTCTTCGATGCGGCGGGTGGTGGTGTGTGCAGATTTTTTTGTTGTTGTGATTTTGCGGTGCGTAGTAGTGGGTGTGCGATGGAGGTGTTCGCCAAGTGGTGGTGCGATGATGGTGGTTTCCTAAAACCACATAAACCAAAGAGTTGGCCACAGAACGATTTGGTGGCTGTTTGTGGGTGTTTTGTGGTTGGAAAGAATTTAAATTACCGTGGGTGCGTATGGCGGTGGTGGTTTTGGGGTGGTGATAGTGGTGCTGGGAAGGTGTGGGGTTAGTTTTTGAGGTGTTGATGTTGCTACTGGACGGCGACGGTGGTGCCACTGGTGGAGGCAGGGGCGAAGTCATGGTCACATATGATTTGGTGGTGGTCACAATAGTATGACTTATATGTTAGTGAATTGTGACCTTACTGTTAAGCTATTGGGCGCCGACAGTGGTGGTGCCGTTGGTGGAGGAAGGGCCGAAGTGGTAGTCACTTATAATTTCGTGGCGGTCACAATAGCGTGACTCATATGTTCGTGAATTGTGACTGAAATTAATTATGACCTAAGAAATTAATCTGTGACTAATTAAAATTTTGATTTGTGAACTTGGAAATAATCTGTGACCTATTAAAATTTTGATCTGTGACTTCGGAAATAATTTGTGACCAATAAAAATTTTGATTTGTGACCTCGTAATAATGTGTAATTAATTAATTTGATAATATGTGACCAATAAATGTATTTGTGGCCAAATTGTACAAATTTGTGACTTTTATATATTTAATTAATTAATTAAATCATAAAAAAATTTAATAGAAACCTGATTTTTGAAAATTGAAACTTATTACCTTATTATTGAATTGGATCATACTAAAAATCTTAGTTATGAATTGTTCCCTTATTGAAATAGCTGATATATTTTCGGTGGAGAAGAAAGAAATGTATACGGCCATAATCCAATTGAAGCCCAATTCTGAAAGAACAAGATCCAAAATTATATTTACTAGGCCCAATCGAAAATTTGAAGGGAAGAATTTAAAAGTAAGGCATTAACTATACACACTTCAATTTCCACGTTTCAAGTTGTCCAAATGCAAAAATCAGGTTTTTATTTTTTAATTAAAAATATTTTACTATTTAATTGAAATAAGGTAAAAAATATACAATTAATGGTCACAGATACATAATTATAGGTCACAACTTATTTGCTTATCACATATTATCAAATTAATTGGTCACAAATTATTTCGAGATTACAAATCAAAAAATTTATAGATCACAGATTATTTCGAGATCGTAAATCAAAATTTTTATAGGTCACAAATTATGTCGAAGTCACAAATCAAAAAATTTATAGGTCACAGTTTATCTCATTGGTCTCAAATCCAAAAAATTATAGGTTACATTTTATTTGTCGGTCACAATTTTCAAATTTATTGGTCATGAATTATTATTTTTAGTCACAAATTATCGTCATTTATGATCACAATTTATTTTACTAGTCACAAATTCAAAATTTACAGGTCACAATTTATCTGTAAATCACAGATTTTAAAATTTGTTAATCACATGTTATTAAATTTTAATATCACAGTTTAATACTTGGCCACATATAACCAAATATTAGGTCTAATACCATCACCACCCAGCATCACCACCACCGCACCTGCCATCACCATCATCAACCGCATCCACCATCGTCGACCACCACCACCACCGTCAACACCTCCACCACCACCACTACACAAAACACACACCGCTGCCCAAACACCATGGTGAACACCGCCCACCGCCAGAAACACTGCACACCGGCAGAGCCATCGCCACCATACTCACATCCACCACCAGGTCCACCACCCACACCCACACCCACACCCACACGGCCACCAAAATCACCACTATCACCACCACCCCAACCATATCTGAACCCACCATAAACCACCACATCTGCACGACAACAATTGGGCAAAACCACTCGACATCGATAGTGCCACCACCACCGTCGCACTCGCAGCTCATACAACCACCATAACTGTATCTAACCACACCACCATTTTCACAGCATCGATCTGAAAATAGTCCCCATCTCCAGCACCACCACAAAACTTACACAAATCAGCGCACATACACCGCACCACAGTAGCACATCACCGTCTCACCGCACACCTGACACCACCACTACCGCACTTCACACATCCACCACCGAACCACTCAAAAAAGGAAGAAAGTGAGAAGAGATTTGCAGAGATAACGCCGCCCAGACGACGACTGTGATGCTCACAATGGTGGTCAGAAGTGTCTACGACAGCAAGCACTGCTCAACGACGACATTGAGGGGTAGGATAGAGAGGTCGTCGTTGAGAGATATGGTAGAGAGAGAGAGTGTGTGTGGAGAAGATATGAGGAGAGAGGGTTAGGGTTTTTATATATCATATTTTAATTATTAATTTGAAACCTGATTAAATAATACACTTAATTAATATTTTTTTCATTAATCCTTTCGTGTATCAAAATTCCACCTCTTTTTTATGAGATGAACAAAAAGCTAGTGTAATTCCCCAGTTTGTGAAGTTTCTTGGAATGCTACTTGTGCCTCGGTTGTAAGTTAGTTCTACATGTTGATTTTTCTTTTTGTATTTTTTTACAGTATGTTTAGTATAGATAAATCGGAAAACTGAATTTTGACATCGAAAAGACGAGAATTTGGAAGGTGTTTGGCTTCTATTTTATTGGTTATGGTCTTTAGAGTGGCTGCAGATTGAGTGTTTTCCCAATTTTCAAATAATTGAGACTGTGTTTCCATTTCAATTATTTGTGTATTGAGCTTTAGCATTTCCACCATGCAACATCTTTGAAGATCATCATAGTATGATATTTAACATCCACTGGAATTGGTTGTGAGTTCTGACATGAATTTGAAAATCAGTGTCATCTTTCATATCTTCTGTCACATTTTTTTATTGTCACTCTTTCTTTAATTTTTGTCACTTTTTGAGTTTGTCACTTTTTTAATATGTATAAATTTTTTTTTTAATTTATGTCACTTTTTGAATTTGTCACTTTTTTTAAATTTCTGTCACTTTTTGAAATTTTGTTACTTTTTTTTTTTGGTATGTGACTTGAATTTCTGTCACTTTTTTCAGTCATTTGATTGATTTCTACCACTTTTTTTAGTGACAAACATCATTTTTTAATAAAAATGACATTGTATGTTATTTTTTTTTTTAATAAAAAGGTGAGATTTAACTTTTAAAAGTGACATTGTGTCCTTTGTAATATTATACAATATTTTTTACTTCCAAAAAACTTTTTATACTATTTTTTAAAAGATCCCTAATTTTAAAGGTATTTTTGTAAGTTGTCCAATCTCATATCCATCCAAAAATAACATTTAAATCCAGCCCATTTGCACCGTGGTCCATAAAAAAAATATTTGGAAAAAAAATGCATAATTACCAACCTTTAAGGTTACACTTTCAAATTTGATCAACTTGTGAAATTCTTTCAAAAATTAGATAGTATTAATTAAATGATAATTAAAATAAGTTTTATTTATTAAATAAGTTAAGATCACAATAACATACAATTTATGATCACATTTATGTATTAGTTACAATCACAAAAAAGTCACAGTAACAAATGACAAATTTTATAGATCACAGTTTATTTATCGGAATTATTTATCAAATTAATTGATTACGACTTTATTTCTTGATCACAAATCACAAAATTTACAAGTCACAACTTAATTATCAATCATAAATTATCAAATTAATTGGTAACGAGTTATTTATCGGTCACATTTTGTCAAATTAATTGATCAAAATTATTTTTCGATCATAAAATATTAAATTAATTGATCATAACTTGTTTCTCGATCACTTGGTGATATGAAAATTTAATATTCCATCCGTCTCATTTATATAGGCTTGTTTTGTTTTTTTTTTTTTTACACGGATTAAGAAATCTTATTTAAATGTTATTGAAATAAAAAATTATTGCCAAAAACATTCATAGTTTACTCTTATTTATATTTATACAATTTCAAGATTAAGTGAGAAAAATTTATTATAATTAGGCAAATTAAATAAGGGTATATTAGTAAACGAACAAAATAAAACATTCTCAATAAAGAAACAAAACTATATAACTGGGACAAGAAAATAAGAAAAGTCTACTTATATAAATGGAACAGAGAGAGTAAATAGAAAATTAAAATAAAATGAGGAATTATACAAATTAAAACTTCATATTATTTCTAACGATGTTTCAATGCATGAGTGGTTAAATATTCAATTTGCTTCCTCCGAGACGACGATTATTTCTCGCTTCATCATATTCGAATTATTGTTTTTCTATTTTTCTTTGGAAATTTTGTACAGATAGTTCTTATCCTTTAACAACTCCAGAAACTCGTCCCTGACCTCTGAAAGCAGACTTTTCAATCCTCAATCTTATGTTCCTTTTTAAACATTACATTCGCTTTACATAACTCCATCAACTTCACCATTAATTTTATTTGCATCTTTACTTATGATAAACCTGAAGTCAATTACTTGTGTATTCTCTTACCAAAGTTTCTAAACAAAATACATAGTTTTATTGAGTTTCCCAATGTCACGACGTTGAAGACTTCCCTAGCCAAAAGCCCTCACTCCACTACTATTGTGAGTCCTCACTCCACTATTGTGTAGGTGAGTAACCTCAAAGCAGGGGCAGATTTATAGCCCGACCCTCCAGCCCAAATACGTGTGTAATTTTTTTATTTTTTTTTCCATATTAGTCCATGCTAAATTTTTTTTTTCTGGATCCACCCGTCTCAAAGAGAATCTCTAGTGGGACCATGAGGTCCATGAAGTTAACCATCAACAACCATGCATAATGAGTTCGAATCCTGAAATATGGATTTGGCTCTTGAGTAAGTACAAGCAGTCTTCTATCCTGTACCATTGGAGGCATAACCTGCAATTTACCTCTTTCACCAAGGTCCAGGGCAGGGTAGGTGGGGCGTCAATAATGGAGCGTAATCCAAAAAAAAATAAAAATGGATATACTTGTTAGGGGAATCATGTTAAGCGATAAGGGAATCATGCAAATGACGGGAACATGAAGTTATCCAAGCACTAGCAATTTTGGTAAGAATACTTTCATTTTTGTACAATGCGACCATGACGAAATGTCAAACAACACCAATAAATCTCACTTGAGTTCTTTTGCTAATTTGACAACCAGAAGGTATAACTAGTTATGTACTCCATTGCCGTCGAGTAACTTTTGCGATATATATTCCATGTCAGTGATTATAATTTTTTTTTTTAAACTTTACAGTTGTGTACAATCTCATATAATTTAATATCATTTTTCTTTTCTTAAAAAATTCTACATAATGATCATTTCAAAATAAGGGATACATGGACCTCAAGGGACTTGCACTCAAGATATATTTAGATCTCCCTAAGGGTGTTGAACATAGCTAGTTTTGTGTACAAATTAAAGTCTGAACTGTTTTAAGTGTTGAAGAACTCCTAAATGAATCAAGAACTCCCAAGAATACGATAATTAAATCATAACATTAATCAAAACGTTGCCTATTAGAACTTGCCATTTGATGATGCCCATAACCTTTTATGACACCTGTTTATATTATTGCAAAGGAAAGAATTAATCAAGCAACTTGAATTGCAACAAAGATGAACTTGAAGACAAACTCAGCAAAGTAAGAAGTAAAAAATTAAAATAAAGATGCCGATGCTCTTCGACACTTCATTTTCAAAATGTAAAGTCCTTTCAAGACTTCTTTCTAAAGATATAAATACACATTTTCTTAAGAAATGATGCAATGGAGTCCCAGTATGCGCGTACAAACCCCATTAAGTGCAACAATATCTAAGATTCTGCTCTTCAAGGACCAATTTAGGGGGGGTACTTTTAAGTTTGACCCAGTCAAACTATTCAAATTCCACTTTGACTTAAAAAACTTAAAATTTTCCACAATGACCTCCATGCTGTAAAAAGACAAAAACGACCTTAAGTATATAAAACAATTACTAAATATTGATTTGTTTAAAGACAATAATGTCCTTTATTTCACAAATAAAAACCAAACACTACGTAAATTTTCAAACTTGTTCGCTTTTTCTTATCTGTCCATTCCAACAGAAAAAAAAATTCTCTCAACTTTCATCAGCCTCAACAATAAAATCTGGGAAATAGATGAACGCTGAAGGCCGAAATTTTTTTATATCAATCACTATAATTTCAGTAAGTACATTTTACGCATATTTAATTTCGTTTTCATCAAATTAGTATACGTTTTTATCGATAAAATTTATTATGATGCATAGTTAATAGATCTATAAATTTTTTAAGCATGAAGAAGAAAAAAATTCATCTGTATCTTTCAGAAATTAGTATACGTTTTTTTCGATAAAAATTATTATGATGTATAATGTGTTAGTAGATTAAATTGTTAATAGATCTATAATTTTTTTAAGCATGAAGAAAAAAATTCATCTGACGAAATGGATCTGATAGAAATTGGGACAGACATTGTAGAAGCCGGCTGTTTTGGCCGGCTGTTTAAAACAGTCGGACAAAACAGCCGGCTTAAACAGCCGGCTGTTGTGACAGCCGGCTGTTTTGGCCGGCTGTTAACATACAGTCGGCTTGAACAGCCGGCTGTTATGGCAACAGCCGGCTGTTTAAGCCGGCTGTTAACATTTTTTTTTTTTTTTTTAAAAATTTCACTGTTTTTTTCCCATGATTAAATGTAAATTCTATTTCGTCATACAGATATGAATGTAGTCCCGGTCTGTTACTTTGGTGATTTCGAACGAGATGAAAGAAATCGATGGATATGGAAATATACGAGCGAAATACGTACTATCGCGATTGCCTTATCATCAAGTACATCATATGAAGAATTGTATAGTGATTTACAGAACAAACTGAATGTTGATACCTCTCAGTACGATATGGAATTGAAATTTATATTCATCCAGCACGAAGCAATTGTCATGGCACCTATAAGGATTTATTCTGATGCTGAAGTAAATTATTTATTCCTTCTGAACCAGAAGGAGACGACTCCTCTTTGCGTGACTTTAGTGATGAAGGATGTCGTCGAAGGTAATTTGAATGGAGGGGATCACAATGGTAACGATTTTTGGGCTAATGTGGAGATAGCTCGTGATGATAATGTGGTTATTCCAGAGACAGATGCTCCTCAACGTGATATCGTTGTTACGCACAGAATTCCATCTGTAGTTGAGGACAACGAAAATCAAAATGAATTTACAAATGAGGATTTGTTTGCTTCTCGTCAGAGACATGAGCAGGGTGGGACTTCACCAGTTGGAATGAGTGGACCGTCCTCTAACTCTTCGCGCGTGGTTCCCGATGAAGATGATTTGGCTGTCGGACAACTGTTTCAAACAAAGAAAGATTTGCAGGAATCTCTACACCTACTTGCAATAAAATACAATTTTGAGTTCAAAGTGAAAAAATCATCACAGTCGTTGTTGTCGATCGCATGCGTCGGTGACAATTGCAATTGGCGTCTGCGAGCGGCGAAGATGGACACGAACGCGTGCTTTGTAGTTCGCAAGTATACACGTGAACATACCTGTGAAGTGGGAATTGGTCGAAGTGATCACAGACAAGCCCCGTGCTTGGTTGATTGGGCGACAGATAATGCACAGGTATGAGGACCCCACGACAATCTACAGGCCTTCGGATATCATTAACGACTACCGTCGAGATCATGGAGTGATCTTGAGCTACCAGAAGGCCTGGAAGGCCAAAGAATGCGCATTTCAGGATTTAATGGGATCAGTGGAGGAGAGCTATGTTAAATTGGGCAGGTACTGCCACAACATGGAGAAAACTAATCCTGGATCGGCATATTTTTATCGAGACGGAGGGCGATAATTGCTTCAAATTTTTTCTTCATGGCTCTTGGACAGTCCATTCGAGGATTTCGAAATGCCATGCGACCCATAATTCTAGTCGATGGTACAACTCTGAAATCTAAATACGAAGGCAAGTTGATTATTGCTACATGCCAGGATGCCAATATCCAAATTTACCCTCTTGCATTCGGCATAGTCGATAGTGAGAATGATCAGTCTATGCGTTGGTTCTTCACAAAGCTGAGGGAAGTAATCGGGGAAGTCGAGGACCTTGCATTTGTAACTGATCGGGGACAGTCTTTGATAAATTGTATCGCTGAAGTTTTTCCCGAGGCACATCATGGTTATTGCATGTACCATATACAAGGCAACCTGAAGACTAAGTTTCGGGGCAAAGGCATCGGGAAATTATTTAGAGGAGCGGCCGAAGCATACAGTGTTGAAGAGTGTAACAGGTTCATGGAAGAAATAGGAAGCAAATCATTCCCGGCTTGGGAGTATCTAACAAAAATGGGAATCGAACACTGGGCTCGCTCATACTTCCCAGGCCGTCGGTACAACATGATGACGTCGAACAATGCGGAGTCTCTAAATTCGTTATTCAAGAAGGATCGAGAGTTACCCATCCTCGCAATGATTGAGAACATTCGTAACAAGCTGCAGCAGTGGTTTCACGATCGGCGTGCGGAATCACGTAATTGTTCGACCATGCTAGCGCCAGCTCAAGAGGAGAAACTCTGTAAAGCTGCAGCTGTTGCGAGAAAATTTAATGTGGAACCACTAGATGAGTCACGGTTCTTTGTTAAATGTACACGTACTACAGCATACATGGTTGACTTGAGTGATAACACATGCACTTGTAATCTATTTCAGTTGGAGAGTTTTTCCATGTCAGCACGCAGTCGCGGTGGCTATATATCGAGGCTTTGCAGCGAGAACATTATGCTCTCGTTATTACACCGCTGATTCTTGGAGAGCAGCGTATGCAGAGACTATATTTCCTCTACCTAATGAAGCTGAGTGGGAAGTTCCCGACAACATTAGCCACCTTAATACTGTTTCACCACCAGAAGTTCAACCGCGCGGTCCAGAACGTCCACGTACGTCTAGAATACCATCTACCGGAGAGTTTCATCAACCGCGTAGGTGTGGCAGGTGCAGAGCCGTAGGTCATACTCGTCAAAATTGTAACAGTCATGTTCCCCTAAGTGACATGTAAGCTGATGTACGAAATGAATAATATTTTTTTTCATTTATGTTATTAAAAATCCAGTAATTAATTTTAGTTTAATTTATATTTAATTATTTATAAGGTGTAATTGTTAATATATTTATATAACTTAATAAATTTTTATTTATAAGGTGCAATTGTCAATTTTTTTATACCAAGTTAAAATTTAAATTACAATAGAAAACAAATTTAATTATTTAAAGAATTTCAAATTACATTTTTAAACATAAATCTGTTTAAAAATTACACATGATTACAATGTACATAACTAACAAAATTTTTAATTAAACAATATCTACAAAATTACAAAGAATTAAAAAATAAACAAATTTACGGGTCGCAGTTAAATTCCCATAAATCGGCTGCTAACTTATTGCGCCAGTTCTGAATCCATGACTGGTTGATAGAATCAACCTTTTGAGCTACACTCAAAAACTCTATATATTTTATAACGTATATGCCGCAATCACCGCTGCAGTTAAACAATAACTGGTTAGTAATAATAAATAAACATAAGAAGAAAGTCTAAAATTTCAAAAAAATAACAAATACTTACGATATGGTCTGTCTCGCCGTAGTCGTGTCCCGCACGATGGCTAGTCTGTCCTCCACGCAGATATCCGCTAGTCTAGCCATCCGGGGAACGATCACAGCCACCGGCTCGCAGATCTGCTCGAGCTGCATCTGTGTCAAGCACGAGTGATCGGGGTCATACACATACACCTTCGACTCGGTCAAGACGATCTCCAGTGCAATGTAGTGATGGTTCGCACAGACTGGAATGTACATATGTGTACAACCAGTCCATGGTCGCCCCCCGACCTTCGGTGACAACCCGAAAATCCAATCGGCCAAATAATCCGGCACTACGTAGTCGCCACTCTGATGCCTGAACAACTCGTACTCAATGCCTATGGCCTGAAAGAACTCCATATTCATAATGAGTCGGCCTGGGATGCAAAAGGACTTCGGGAGTCTCACAGCTCGGTCACGCAGCAGATCCATAATAATGTCGATGTGCTGCATTCAAATGTACATACATCAGTTCATCAGTTTATCAATGAATTGTAAAATTATATACATATAATAAATAAATTCACTTACATCGTCAGCGAGCCAAGTACCAGACTGGGTGACGTCATGGAACCAGCTGTAGACGTTTTGGATCGCCTTTCCCGCAATCGTGCGGGGAACCCTGAATGTATACAACAAAAAACATAATTAAACAATATGTAACGAGTAATTATTTCGCAATCCACTAACCAATTAAATACAATACTTACCCGGGCCTCCACCGTCTCCACTCCGTCTGGAACGCCTTCCATTTGGCGCTATCCACCTCCCTAAACATGTTCGGGACGCCTCCATCAATAAACGTCCTCCTCTTGGCCTCGGCCGTGAAGGGAGAAACAATGTACTGTGACGGCATCCTAGGCCTCTTACCAACCGCCTGCTCAAGCACGTCAACAGAACGCTTCTTACCCCCAGTCACGGCCGGCGTCCTCTCCCCCCCCTCAACTACCTCCTCCGTCCTCCCGGCCTCCCCCGTCGGGGCTGCCTCCTCCTTCCCCCCCTCCTCCACCACCTCCTCCGGCAGCCCCTCCTCCACCACCTCCTCCGCCAGCCCCTCCTCACCCGTCGGGGCTGCCTCCTCCCCCGTCGGGGCTGCCGCCTCCCTCCCCTCCTCCGCCGCCTCTCCAGCCCCCTCCTCCGTAAACAACCAATCCGAGAGGTCCACATCTCCCCAGTACTGTGGGTGACCTCCCTCTCCGTCCCCTCCTCCATCCCCCTCTCCGCCAGCCTCCCTGACTCCACCAGATATCACAGTCGACCGAAGCGACGCGACCTCTGCCTGAAGATCTGCAACGTGGCCACGCAGCAGAGTCACATCGTGTGACAGAGAGTCGACTCTGCCTGTCAGATCACGACCATGATCCATCAACTCTCGGCGCAACTCAACAATCTGTCCGGTCAGATCACGACCCTGATCCATCCAGTCTCGGCGCAAATCTGCAATCTGGCCGGTCAACTGTCGTCGTAGCTCACCGACCTCCCCTGTGATAAGTACAGTCAACCGGGCAAATAAATCATCGCTCTGACTCTGACCGGGTGTCGGTGTAGGTGGCGACCATGCTAGAGCCGGAGGGGGAGACCACGCTGGGGCCGGAGGGGGCGACCATGCCATGGGCGCCGGGGACGCCCGCCCCGAAGGTGACACAATGGGCGGAGGGGGCGACCTGGGCGCCGGGGACGCCCTCCGCGAAGATGACACCATGGGCGGAGGGGGCGCCAAAGGCGGAGGTGATCCTCGATCTACTGGATCGCGCTCCTACAAAAATGTCAACATACACAATTAATAACTTCAATCTTATTGAAATTGTTTGTACATAATTTATCGGTCAAATCACATACCCTATCTCGGTCCAAGACCGGATCGGTCGCCTGGTCGCCTGGACCCTCCTCCATCGACGCCGTCAACTCTGTTATTACTTCCAGCTGACATATTGACGTTTGAATTATTATTAGTTTAAACTGCATCGATATTTTAAATTGCATAAAATATAAATGAAAATTTTACAATACTCACAGTCGGATCGTCGAGGAGAGTCGATAACTGTCTCCCAGATGGGCAGCCATCCTGTCGGGATGATCGCCAATGATGCATCCGGGGACAACGTGTCTCCAGCCGCTTTGCATAGCGGCTACCCAGCAGGGGGACGGTCTCGTACGCCCAGATCTGCAACATATACAAATATGTTATACACACAACATAATTTTTTTTTTTTCAAGAACACTTAGAACGTTAAATATGTACCTGCACTGCTAGGGGCAATCCATAGACATCGTACTTACGAACTGCCCCCTTGGGCTTCGAGTGCGATCGGGTGAAGACGTGGACGGTGTCATCGTAACACCTCCGGCCCCAAGGATAGCTGTTGAAGCCATCCAGGTCATCCACGATCTCTAAGTGGAGGAGATCGATCGCAGTCTTCTTATGGTGACACCGCAGAACGTTCTCCAGAATGTAGACCAACCCTAGCTTCAATCGATCTAGCATGTGGTCACATCTCCTGATCGCGTCGATCAACTGCGGCTGAAGCACCGTCCCCTGTCCCGGAAAGTAGGCATCCAGCAACCTGTTGCTTCGTCGAGCAACCTCATCCCCGGTCAACTGTAGCCCAGTCATCAGTGTAAACTCGGCAGGACTGAAACTGGCGACCTTGCCCCCGAGGTCGAAGTGGAGGGCATCCCCGTCGACAGGACTCAGCAATCTACATAATAATGCGTCGATCATCTGGCCCGAAAACTGTATCTCTCGCAACTCACGTAAGGGCCAGATGAAAGACTGTCGCAGCATCTGTATGTGCTGATCATCCAACAGCCCCTCCACTGTCGAAAATGCGTCAAAGCTACTATTCCAAGTAGCTTTACCCGCCATCCGCCTCAACTCGTCATCCAGATGATATTCCATCCTACAAAAATTCAAAATGAGCAATGTTACAACACTGTACAATATATAATATAATAACGTATAATAACATCACATTAAGCAATCTGAAAAACAACTACTGCCAACAAAGACATAGAACATGTTTAATAATTAATTAGAATTCTTTGTACTTGCAGATTTTCAACTTCAAAAATACAGTAAAAACAAAATTACAATTTAAATAAACAATTTTTATTTAATTACAAATTTTATTAATTGTTAATTATCAATTTAGTACTACATAATTAAAAATTTTAATTCTTTTAAAGAATAAGTAAATATTATAATTAAATAAAGAAAATTTTTTTTTGTTGAATTAATAAATTAATTAATTAACCAGTATAAAAATTATGTAATTACAAATTTTTTAAATGTAATAATAATATTTTTAAATGTAATAATAATATTTTTAATATTTAATTACATATATTATTTTTAATTTTTTTTTAAAAACTAAACTTATAACGAATTTACAAACAAATTATAAATTATTACTAATTCATTATTTGTTAATTATCAATTTAGTACTACATAATTAAAATTGTTAAAGAATAAGTAAATATTATTATTAAATAAAGAAATATATTTTTTTTATTGCAAAAATAAATTAATTAATTAACCAGTATAAATATTATTTAATTACAAATTTTTAAATGTAAAAATAATATTTTTAATATTTAATTACATATATTATTATTAATTTTTTTTAAAAACTAAACTTATAACGAATTTACAAACAAATTATAAATTATTACTAATTCATTATTTGTTAATTATCAATTTAGTACTACATAATTAAAAATTTTAAAGAATAATTAAATATTATTATTAAATAAAGAAAATATTTTTTTTATTGAATTAATAAATTAATTAATTAACCAGTATAAATATTATTTAATTACAAATTTTTAAATGTAAAAATAATACTTTTAATATTTAATTACATATATTATTTAATATTTTATTTTTAATTTTTTTTAAAAAATAAACTTATAGCGAATTTACAAACAAATTATAAATAATTACTAATTCATTATTTGTTAATTATCAATTTAGTACTACATAATTACAATTGTTAAAGAATAAGTAAATATTATTATTAAATAAAGAAAATATTTTTTTTATTGCAAAAATAAATTAATTAATTAACCAGTATAAATATTATTTAATTACAAATTTTTAAATGTAAAAATAATATTTTTAATATTTAATTACATATATTATTTAATATATTCTTTTAAATTTTTTTAAAAAAATAAACTTATAACGAATTTACAAACAAATTATAAATTATTACTAATTCATTATTTGTTAATTATCAATTTAGTACTACATAATTAAAAATTTTAAAGAATAAGTAAATATTATTATTAAATAAAGAAAATATTTTTTTTATTGAATTAATAAATTAATTAATTAACCAGTATAAATATTATTTAATTACAAATTTTTAAATGTAAAAATAATACTTTTAATATTTAATTACATATATTATTTAATATTTTATTTTTAATTTTTTTTAAAAAATAAACTTATAACTAAATATTACAAATATTATTAATTCTTTTATTTTTAACAATAACTAAATATTATAATTAATTAAAGAAAATATTTCTTATTTAATTATAGTTAGTAAATTTTTAACATTAATAATTTCTTTTAAAATAAAATTTAATTTTGGTAAAATTATCAATTATGAAATTTTTTAAAAATTAAAATTAAAATTTGTTTTTTAATTAAACTTTTTTTTATAAAAACGGACCAAAACAGTCGGCCCAACTGTTTGAAACAGTTGGGCCGACTGTTATTTTTTTTAAAAAATAAAAAAGGCCGAAACAGTCGGCCCAACCCAAAACAGTCGACCCATTTCCAAAACAGACGGCCCAAAACAGACGGCCCAATTCGAATAAAACTGAACCAATCCAAAACAGCCGAGTCTTAGACCCGACTGTTTACCCGACTGTTTTCGGGTCAACCCGACCCGAAACAGTCGGGTTGACCCGACTGTCCCTTCGTCTCAACACACGCTGGTTCGCCGGAAAAACTCCATTTCCGGCGATTTCAAGGCCAAAAAATGGCAAATCCACTTAATCTAATCCTATATACTCAATCATCTAACCAAATAATTAACAATAATCCACAAAAACGATGAAATATCATGCCATTTTCGCCAAATCAAAAGGAAACTCAATATTGTTCCACTAACCTTGTTCGATTTCAGTAAATGGTTTAGGGTTTTGTTCTTTGACCAAAGTTTCACGATCTCACCGGCGTCGATCGATCGATTGCAGTCGGTGCGGTCGGTTTTTTTTTTTTTCGATTTTTTGCTTTCTTTTTTCACGTGTGGGGTAAAGGAAAGTGAAAGGGAGGGTATTTTTGAACTTTTAATCACAAACGAATTTTTTTTTTTTTTTTTTTTTTTTTTTTAAAATTACATCCGGTCAAAGGTCATTGTGGAAATACCTACTTTTCTCTAGGTCATTTACACCAATTTCCTCCAATTTAGGGCCTGTTTGATATGGATTAAAATCTGATTTTATTCTAAATCAAAGTCAAACAATCAATATTAACCACATCTTTCATGGGTCCCACAATTTTTCAACAACATATTTCAAAAAATTCTATCACAATCTACTAAAAATATCTAATTTTAATATACACCAAACACTCTCTTACTTGTGTTATGTTCCCTCACACGTCAAAAGAATAGAGGGACAAAGGAAGCCCCCAGGACATAGTCAGTGGTGCAAAGGACAGGAGTAAGGTTGTTTCAGTTGAGCTGGCAGTCGCAGTGTAAGGGTTCGATTCCTGCCTCTTACAAAGTATGAAATTAGACTCTTTGTGAGCACCAGTATGACATTTATTGTACTCTAACCTGTTGAGGCACATCCCGTAATTTACATTCTCCACAATGCTCTAGGAGCGGGACAGTGAAGGAATCTCAAGGTTGGGGTTCAACCTTTAATAGAGGGCAAAAGGATTCTAGTTGAAGTTATCTAACTCAAGTACATTAGTCTAATGATCAAACGCGTCATTACTGCCACAGATTAAAAGAGATGTTAGGTCTTGTAACCTATGAAGCACGAATAGAATACAAACCACCAAGACAAACTTTTTCAATAAAGAAAAGCCTACAAAACATCAGATACTGGGGATGGACTTCGAGCGAATAAACTGCTTAAGAATAGATTTCTCTTCATCTATTTGCTTCTTCTCTTGTCGGTTGGTGGGTTTGGTATTTCTTTTCTCTTCCGGCATCTACTTGAAAAGTTCCCGTCGCAGATCTTCAGGAATGGGTTGTAGCACAATCACAGGCCTTGTGACGGGAGAAGAGAATGCTGGTTCCTCAAAAGTGGGAGCAGTTGTTGGAGTTGGGGTGGAAAAAACTTCAGACCTTCAGTTTTCTCTTTGACTCTTTCTTTCCTACCTGCCTGCGTGAACATATAAGCTGCCAAAACAAAGATGAAAAAGAATTGATTGCTTGAAGATTTCTAGAAATCGGTTGAAGCAGGAAGAACATATGAAAAAGAAAATACAGATCGATCAAGAAGAAATAGGAAATATATCCCTTAATAAATATGTGGTTCATTTTCGACTATCAATATAAACCCATGCACAATTTTTCTTACTCCAGATTCATTCTTACATTATGCTGCTTTCCCCTCCCCCCCCCCCCCCCCCCCCCCCCCCCTTATAATGCAAATGATACCCAGAATTAGATAAAACTAAATTTACCTATTTAATAAACATGTAATGCAGAACAAATACGGCGTGTTTAGAATCAACATTAGATACCTTCTTCGAATTATTTATTCTAAATTATAATTGACTGATAAGAATCATTTCATACGTCTAAAAAAGTTGGGGTTCTTTTAAAATTAACCTTGGTCAACTAACCTTTTTATAACTATTTTACCTTAATGAAATGAGTTTTGTTATATTGCAAAGCATGTCATTTCATTATAAATAGTTTACTTATTTTGTATTTCAACTATTTATCTATGTCTTCACTAGAATTTTCTTCTGAATTCGATTTTTCTTCAAAAATTTCTTCATCAGTTTCTATTACTTCAAAATTAATTTCTTCACATTCATCTTTAATTTCATCAAAATCTGTATTTCGTATTCTAACTTTCTTTTTTTGGGGATTCGATACTTATATGTCATTCTTCATTATAATTCCAACATTTACATTTTTTTTAACTAATGATTTTTTATTATAAGTTTTTTATTTTCTTTTAAAATATTTTCTTTTAGGTTTAAAGTATTTCTTTTTAAATTTTTTAAATTTCTTATTTTTTGCTTTTCTTTTTCGTCTATAATCGTAATATCCCCAATTTTCTGGTATTTCAGTATCTCTACAACAAATTCTATCTTGTATAAATCCTGATTGTTTATAAATCATTTGATTACTACACATTGTACTTATTTTATCTTTTATAGTTCTTATTATAAATCCTAAAGTATAGGCTTCTACATTTCTTCCAAATTGTTTTTTTCTAATCTTATTTTGAAAATAATTATTCCATGATGGTGGTAATTTTCTAATAAAAACTTCCTTATAATAATTATTATCGGCTCCACTTCCAAACATCTTATAAAAATATTTACTATATTCACAGCAATATTTTTTAAGATAACACATATTATAAATTTGTAAATGTTCAATTCTATTTTTAGCATCTTTTATTTCTTTTGTCCAGCTCTAGTGCTTTCTGCTACCCAATCTTCTCCTGCAAATTCTCTATAAATTCTTGTTGCAACTCTATTTATACTTTCATTTATACTAATTCTGAATCCTGCTTCAATACTATCTTTCCAAATACTTTTTGTTATTTCTTCAAATCCTTGGTACCAATTAACTGTATTTCCTTTAAAAATTGCTAATAAATATTCAGTTCTATTTTTATTATCGGTATTGCTATGGTTATAATTATAGTGAGATATCATATTAGTACTCCATTCATCTAAAGCTTTCTAACATCTAATTCACAATCTAGGTTTAAATAAGATCCTGCAATTTTCATTGGGTTTGATTCTCTTAATATAGGTTTAAATTGGTCTCTATACATTTTTTTCTTTTTTAGTTTTAAAATCAACTTTTGTATTAACATATCTTCTAGGGTCTATTTCAGCTTCATATCTAGCTGTACTAGTTTCTCCATAATCTTCTTGTTTAATTGCTCGTGGTCCTCCTGTTCTTTCAACCATATAATTTTTAGTTTTTTCTTCACAGATTTTTAAATCTTCTAAGTCGAATATTAAGTTTTCCATAGCTTTGTTCATTTTTCTTCTATAACTAATTTTACTTTTTCTTCTTTTCTTTCTATAAGATTTTCTTCTTGTTTTCTAAAATCAATTAATAATCTTTCAATATCATCTTTTAATCCTTCATTTAATTTTATTAGTTCTTCATATTTCTTAATTTTCTTTCTGACTTTTTTAAGTTCTTCGGTACAATCTGGTTTAATTGGTTTTTCTTTGTTCAGATTTTCTATTATTCTATTTAAAAGGTTTTCTATTCTTAAGAAATTATTTTGTAGTTTTTCTTTTTCTTTTTCATAATTTATATCAATTCTAGTAATTTTTTCATCAATTATTTTTAAACTTTTTTCAATTAAACAAATTTTATCATTTATACTCATTCTTTAATTTTCTTATAGGGTGGTTCAAATCCTGATTTATCTAATAAAAAATCAATTTTATAATTAATAATTTTTATTTTTTCTTCTAAAGTTGCAATCTTACTAACACTATTCTTCTGTGCAATTTTTAATATTTGATTTTGGATTTCTTCAAGTAAGATTTCATCAAGAATTTTTAAATTATTAATTTGTTCTTTAATTTTATTAAATTGTTTAGACATATTTTTACTAATACTTTCTAACTTTTCCTTGGCTAAATCATCGTTAATATCAATATTATTTATTTCTTCTATAACTTTAATATCTTTTTGTTTTAGTTTTTCTAATTGTTGTCATAAAAATTCATTAGTCCAGTTAGTTGTCATATTCATCCATCCATTATTATTACCCCATGAACTTAAAGGTTGAAATAAGTTGTACCATATCCTCCATTTTCATAGCTTCCAGGTGCTAATTTAACGTTTTCTATTTCTTGTTTATCAAATCTTAATTTTGGAAATTCCATATTAATCTGGTTGATTTAAATTGTCTTAAATTTCTTATTAAATTAGCTAAATTATTTTGTAATTCTTCTTCAGCTTGAAGTTGTGAATTGAGATTTCTTCTAACAATATTATTTTGAATTTTAATCCAATTTTCAATACTTCTTTTAATCTCTAGTCGTTTTTGGTTATTATTTTCTCTTTCATATTCTTCGTTATAATAATCTATTTTTTCTTTACAATATTTCCAAGTTATTCCAGGCATACTCTATGTACTAAAGCTAAATGTAAAATTATTTCTTTTAAATTGCTATTTATAAATTTATTATATTATTCTCTTTTATTATAATAGATTTTTAAGGATTCTTCACAAACTCTAGCTATAATTTGTTCTTTATATCTTTTATTCCAATAGTTTTTTATATCTATATTATATTTTTTATGTAAGAGATATTGATTACATTGATTACAATTATTAGATTGAATTATTTTAGAATTTTTTGAACTCGAGACTTGATTCATAATTTGTATATAGATTTTTTGATTTTTTGAGATCTTTTATCTGGTAGCTTTGATACCAATAATGGGGGAGGGGGTTTGAAAGAGTTAAATATTTTAGAAACAAAATCATTAAAACATTCCATTCAGTACTATTTCCATCATAACAGTCATCATATTCATTGTTATAATCATATAAAAAAGAGTTATAAATTTCTTCATTAATCATTTTATTGATTTCATAATCTACGAATTCTTTAAGTATTCTTTTTATTATATCATTAGGTAAAGTTCTTTTTAAATGTATAGTAACAAGAGTTAATATTTCATCATAATAGTCCATATGTATCCATATATATTTTGATCTAAACATAGATGGTATGTATGAAGTGCTCATAAAAGAAATCTTTTCATAATATAATCCTTCAATTATAATCTTTCACTGAAACATATTCAACAATCAAAGTTTATTTTAAGTAAAGGGTCTTACCATGCTTCGCACAAAGGCAAGATTCCTTAACGTCACTGGTCACCTTAGTCCAACAAAGTCGGCCAACAAGCCATCACAGGCATCAACAGGCACTTAAGACTCATAGACTCACTGTATATAACAAGAACCAAAACATAGTAAAAGATTTTACTCAAAACAAACTTCTTTTATTGAGATATGAAATAGGAAAGTTTATAATATAAGGATAGTATTACAAAATGATTCCTATATGAGATGACTTCTTAAACTAAGGTTACAGAAGACATAAATGATTTGAAAAGAAAAATTGAATAGGTTTTTTGATTCTGCCTTCTTCAAGATATGTCTCTCCTTTTATAGATGGAACTCGCTTCACCGAGAAGCTCATCTCCATTCTTTTGATGCCAGGTGTCTTCAATAGTTTCTTCAACTTTAATAAAGTAGTTAAGTACTTTAATAAAGTAGTTGATTCCAACTGTTAGTGTGTTGTCCACTTTTTCTTTTATAGTGCTACATTATTAGCACTATCAGCAACATTTATGTCACATCTTTATTTCTTTATGGCATGAGTGTGACCCATGAGTCGGCATGCTTCTTTGACGCATTCTTCTGACCCTGAAAATCTGTCCATATGAATTTCTTCAATCCTATGTTCAAGCAATTTTGATTTTTTATCCCCTCGACAAACAAGTATCCAATTATTGAAAGCTCCAAGATTAATGTAATTTTCACTATAGAAAAATTTCATAGTAGAAACAACTGATTTGATTCAAAGAGCTCTTCTGTAAAGCATCAAATTCTTGTTAAATTTTGGTAATTCTTTCCCAAGTTGAATTTTTTTTAAAGGAAATCATTTATTCTTTTTTATTGTTATAAAATGCTGTTCATTATACCATTCTGATTCACTATATTCTGGGCAGATTGTATAGAATCTGATTTCAACTGGTGTTTCTTTGAACTTTTTAACGCTTTTAACAAATTTTTCATCAAGATGTGAAATCTCTTTGTAATCATGGCTTGGAAAGACTCGATCAAGAAATTCATAATTCGCAAGTTTTCGAACAATTTCAGGACTTGCTCCAGGGACTACACTGATCCTTGGGTAAATTGCCGTGGGTTGAGCCGTGGTGTAAAGAGATTCTCCACTTTTGAATTTATAAATAAATTCTGCAAATTCATTATACTCTTTCTCCATAGGATGAAGATTGATGTGAATGCTCCTTGTGATTGATTTTTTTCTTGTTATTTTCAAGTTCGTCATCCTCGAATTCACTTTTACAAGTGGAGTGTTCAAGTGGACTCTTTGATAAGGATGTTTGGTCAGTAGTACCAATGACTCATTTTCCATTGTTTTTATTTTCTTGGATTTTACTGTAAACAGTAGGCTTATCCAATGGACCTTTTTTTAGGGAAGTTTTCTCTTTAAGAGTTATGGCTCCCAATCCATAATTTGCTATATCTTTGTCGCACAATTCGCTCTTTCGAGTAGGCAATTGTACTGGACTTTTGTTTTTGTCATTTTGTCCTGATGGACTAAGAGTGACATTCTCTTCTTTTGATTCACCATATGCTATTTTAATCTCCCTGTAGGGATTATGACCAGTTATTTCTGAGAAAGTTTTCTCCTTTTGCGAGGATGGAAACTCTCTTTCATTTGAAATTTTTAAATCAAAAAATTAAAGATACTTGATCGATAATTTCTTTAACAATATGATCTTGCTGATCCTGTAATTTATTAATCTTCAAAATGTTTTGTCTAATCTGCAAATATTCATCTATTAGTTTTAAACGATTGATAATATAATCCAATAGAACTTCTTCAATCTTCTTAGAGATCTGTCCGATCTTCTTCTCCAAATTCATAATTCCTGCTAAGAAAAATCAGCATATGAGTTATCATTTCCTTTTGAAAGTAATACCTACCATCTATGAAATCTTCTATTTTGTGGCGAATTATCCAACTTATTATTTACTAATCCATTAAGTTGAGTATTATCGGTTTGAACAATAAGCTCTTTTGGTAGTAAAAACATTTTAAATTTGTTAATTCCTTTTATTACTGCAAGCAATTCTTTTTCATTTGTTGAATAATTAATTTCAGCATTATTAAAAGTTTCACTTGTATATCTACAAATTTTATTTAAGTCAGTTTTTAACAGAACACTCAAATATGCATCTGTTGCATCTGTTTGAACAATCAATTTATCTTTATCATCAGGTAGTCTTAGTTTTGATAGATTTTTACAATGTTCTTTTAAATTTTTAATACAGAGTGTGTTCTTCATTCCATCCAATTTTATTATTTTTTCTTAAAAACTTTTGAAATTTATTTCTTTTTTCTGCAAGTTTTTCTATAAATCCTTCTGCGTAATTTAGACATCTTAAAAAATTTTGAATTCGTTGTTTATTCTCAAGTCTATCTGGGAAAAGACTAATTTTTTCATAAATATGTAGTTGAAGTTTTATTCCATGACTATTTATTATCATTCCTAAAAATTCTATTTCATCTTTAACTATTTCTGCTTTCTTTTGAATAAGTATTATTCCTTCATTAGAGCAAATTGTAGCAAATTGTCTAAAATAAATAAGATGATTATTATACTTTTTTTGAACAAACAAGTATATCATAAACATAAACGGTTAAATAATCATAATTTTTAAATATATCATCCATTCTTCTCTGATAAATTTGTGGTGCATTTTTTAATCGAAAGGGTATTACTAACCATTCAAAATGTCCTTGAGGCGTGCTAAAGACTATTAAATGTATACAATTTTCTTCTAATTTTATCTGCCAAAATTCTGATTTACAATCAAATTTTGAATAATAATGCTTATTTTTAGCAATATTTATTAACATTTCCTTATTAGGTAGATAATATCCATCAAATTTGGTATTTTTATTTAATTCTTTGTAATTTATAACCATTCTTGTTTTTCCTCTTTTTATTTCTGAATGATTTCTAATCATAAAGGTTGGACTGCTATGAGGACTATTACTTTTTCTTATTAATCTTTGATCTAATAATTCTTTAATTTGTTATCTAAATTTTTCTTTATCTTCTTGATTATAGAGCATGAGTCTTACTCTAATAATTATAGTGGGTTCTATTAATTCGATTTTAGCATAGTTTTTTGCTTTTTTCCACTTTTCTAATGGGTTTTCACGATAATTTTTTTCAAGAATATCTTTTATTTGTTTAAATGTTATTGATTTAATATTATAACTGAATAATTTGGGTAAATATTCAATCTTATAACCACGCTGGGCTGACTGAACTCTGAATGGTTTAAATTTTCTGGCTATTTTTAGTAGATGTCCACATGATGTTTTTAATTGAATTGTATAAATATTTTGGTTATATTGACTAAATTGTTGTAAAGAGTCATTTCCTAGAATAATATCACAATCATTTATTTTATATTGATAGACATTTTTTATGGTCACTATTTTAGATTCTATGATGATTTTTATATTTTCATTTTTGTATTTTAAGGATTCTCTTGCTCCAATTATTCCTTACAAAGTTAATTCTTGTTTGTTTTCTATCCATTTTGATAATAAGAATTCTTTAAAAATAGTAATTTCAACTCATGTGTCAATTAAGGCACAAATAGTTATTTTTTATTCGAATGCGGTTATTTGTATGTATACACTTATTGAAATTTTATTTCTCTACTCATTTTTATTTAGGGCAATATGTAGTTATTCATTGATGTATAATAAGAATTCATTCCTTGTCTATTTTATAATTATCAAGACTATCTAAGAATGAATTTCATAATAATATTGGATGTTCATCGAAATTCATGTTGTTATCTATGTAACATTTTATGTTTAATAGTAAACTTCCAAGTTTGATTTGGACTTGTCCTATAATATTACAAGAGTTTATTTTTCCTTCGAAAGCTCTATAATTATGGGATTCAACCTGTTTCTTTTTAATTCCTTCATCAATAAGAGAACAAATATGATTTTGACTTGCTCATGTATCAATAAGTATTTTACTTTCATTTATCCATTTATTCCCATTAAAAAAATTTCCTTTGATTCCATAGACACTACTATTCTTATTTTGTTTTATTTTTGAAATATCATATTTTGTCGAACTACTCCCAATAATTATTTTATTTTCTTTATAAGTTATTTGTTTTGATATTATAGGTTGATCTATACTTATAGCATCATCGTGTCCTATTTTAAAATTTTTTATTTCTTCTATATCTTGTTTTCTAGGTAGGATTGCTTCTCCTATATCTTTAAATTCTTCTTCTATTTCTATAAAATATTTTTCTTTATATATGTTTCCATAATTACTATTTGTATAACAATATAGTCCTTGGTATAATATAGTAAAAACTTTATTATCATCTTTTAATATTTTATTAGTCATCTTAAAATGTAGACTAAGACGAACATCTAAATTTTTATCATTTATATGTACACAATATCTTGGATAACAAGTAAATTTTAATTTTTCATAGGTTAAATTTTCTTTGACTATTCCTAAATTTTCATTTTCTGCCGTTATACATCTCTCATATTGTAAATTAAGTATTATATGACTATTAATTCCTTCTTTAAAGCATAATTTTATTATTATTTGTACTCCAACAAGGTAAACATAAGATATTTTACTTCTTTTTTCTTGTTTTAATTTTCCTAAAAATTCATTAATATTTCTTTTTGTTATTAGATTTAATTTAATTTTTCCTTGTGTATGTTTGATATATATGACTTTTTCTATTTTGTGATAATCATTAATGACTAACTTTTTCTTCTAAAAGTTGATCCTAAAATATTAAATAACATATTTTCTCCTGGTGGTTTAAGATTTAACTCTGCTTTATTTATTTTTCTAAATTTTTTCCAATCAAATTTTCCTTTTAGAGCATATCCTTCTATTTCTTCGTAAACTTCAGTTTCTAATTCTTCAATATTTTCAATTTCCATAATTTTTATGATGATTCATATATAAAATACTTTCGAATTCTTTAATAAATTTTTCATATATATATATATATATATATATATATATATATCTTTTATCGTATCAACAATTAATTTATGTAATATTTGCTCTTTTACTTCTCTAGGTAATTCTTTAATTATACCTAATGTTATTATTTTTAATTTATTAGGAATATGTTCAAATATATAATATTCTTTATCTATTTTTAATCTGTAATATTTATCTTCTTTTATAATTTCCATGATTTCTATAATATGGGGTTTTTGTGTAATAAAATCAAAATTTTTAGGCACCGAAATGAAATTTGATTTATATTAGAATGACTTGTTTGAAATTTTTATATTGAGGGTATTTTAGGAACTTTAAAATGGTCAAAGGTCATTTTGGAAATATGGTTTAAATTTTAGGTCATTTACTATAATTTCCTAAAAAAAGTTCCACATTTCAACCTCACCCTTAGAGCAATCGTGATCATAACAAAATATCAAAACAGAGAAGGCACTCCATACTTGAGCTTATGAGTGAGGAAAGGAAGAGGGCCTCTGCATGCATAATTACGATTATCAAACAGGTCACACTTTACCTGAATTTATTGGTACCAAGAATGATGATAAAGCAGTAGAGTTTTTAATAAAAGCATGGATCATGTCTTTCTTCAATCTATGATAACAATCAGTAAATACACAGATGTTGATAATACTAATCAGGGATCTTGTATCCTCACTTTAAAGAAACCAAGGATACAAAGGGGTACTTTTTAGTATAGCCAAGTCAAAGGGCTACTTTTCCACTTTGGCAAAAAATTTGAAACATTTTCCACAATAGCCATCCAATGCGTGAAAGACTATTTTACCCTTAAATTTGTTATATAATAACAAAATTGGGTTATTGTTTAAAAGACAATAATACCCTTATGTTGACTATAAAAAAATCACATCCACATCTCACGTAATTTCATTTCGTTCATCTGTTGAATCCAACACAGTTGAAAAGTGTTCCATTTTTCATCTGTTTCAAATTTGAAAATTCATAAATTTAGCAAACACTCATAAAAAAATACTGTTTCTAGAGCCATCAATTGGAATCGGTAAGTATATTTTGCATATTTTTAATTTCACTTTCATTAAATTAGTAAATTGATTCGTTATTTTGACGTTGTTAGATTCAATTTTACAATATGTATCTATAATTGTTTAGGTAAACAGAGGAAATAATATATGTTTTACGTATTTTTAATTTCGTTATCATTAAATTGAAAAATTGATTCGTTATTTTTACGTTGGTAGATAAATTTTTTGGGCAAACGGATGAAAAAATTAGTATCCGCACTGCCCGCCGTGCGGATCCGCACTACCCGCACGTGCGGATCCGCACGGCCCGCACGTCTGGGTCGTGCGGATCGGTTTTTTTTTTTTTTTTTTTTAAGATCCTTATAATTTCTGATATTTAATTAATTTGTGTTCTGGTATTAATTCATAATGCAGATCCATGACATTAATCCCAATTTGTTATTTCGGTGAATTTGAAAAGAAGAAAAGTGGCCAATGGGAATGGAAATGGACAAGTGAAGGAGATGGGGTTAATGCAGTATATATAACAAAGAAAACACTGTTTACGAAATGTATCAAGAAATACAAAACATGCTTAACGTCGATCCCTCTCAGTACGATATGGAATTGGCATTTTTATTTCAGAAACATTCAACTATGAGTATTCCGCCTATGAAAGTTACTTCTGAAGTGCAAATGAAACATCTAATTACATTGAACCAAGGTCGAAAGTCGGCTCCTATTGGCGTAACTTTATTGAGAAAGAATGTTCCCGAGGGTGATCACGAAGTCTCCGATGGAGAGGGTTGTAATGTAAATGATTTTTGGGATAGAGTTGTGTTCGCTGAAAATTTACACCGCAAGCGCACGGATCGTGAACAAGTAATACAGTGGACTTTTTGAGTCCAAATATCGATCCCACGAGAAGTGTTATCGCAATTACCAGCCTATTTGTGTCAAATTAACGAAAGACACACACATTTAAAAATTGAATTTAAAAACTTAAAAATACTAAAAAAAACACGATTTTGAACTAAAATATTAAAATAATACTTTAAGAAGTGGAAGATTTGATTTGAAAAGATGTTGGAATTTATGATTTCGCTTAACCATTATTTCATTAATATCAATCCAATTATGCTCTCATGCAAATTACCAAAATATATAGTTAGACCCGATTTTCCAATTTTAAATTAATATCCTCTTTCGAGCGATATTAATCCTAATTGATTAAATTATACCACATATTTCTATGTCGATACAAAATTAACCAATTGCATTAAATTGCTGTGAAAATACTCAACGGGTCACCTGAGGTAGGTGTCTATTTCTAGGTCCACCTAGACGCGCATAGTATACTATGCAAACCCAGGGTATTAATTATTTCGGTCTATGATGTGCAACTATTTTTCAATAATTACACAACTACCTAACCACAACATCTATTGACGTCAAATAAATGCAGTGATCTTAAACATGATAATTAATACACTAATATTTTGATAACAAATGCATTTTTTAACAACATATAACAAGATATTAATGAAAATAGGTTAAGCTACTACATAAATTCCAACATAAAACTTGTTTAGTTCATCATTCTTAATACAATAACAAAGAGATTCTCATACACATATCATTACAAACATGAAAAATTAAATTAAAGGAATACAAAAGTTGAGATAAAACCCTTTTGAACACAAATTGTAATTCCTTCAATGTATTCTTCAAGCTTTCCTTAATGATCTCCTTACTATATCCCACTTTAGATACCTAAAATAAAACTAAACAAAGACAAAAGAAATAAAAACTAAAGAAAAGAAAATAAAAAAGGGAGAGAAATGAGAGAGAGACGTGAGAATGAGAGACATTTGCATAGATATATGATAGGATATATATACATGCTAAAACTTAGAGGTTAAGGAAAATTAAAATAATATAAATATTAGATATTTTAGATATTATAATATAAATAAGATATTTTAGGATATTATGTATATTATAATATAAATAAGATATTTAGTATATTTTATAATATAATATAGATATTATAGGATATTTTATCATACAAAATAAATATCATAAAATATCTACCAATAAAAAAAATAGAAAATAATACAAGATGGGCCAAAATAAAATTCTAGAGAGAATTTAAAATGCCCTTTTTTTTTCTTACTCCATGCGGTCGCATGGTTATAACCCAAAAATTATTTTGCAGTTTAGTCCCTTCCATATTTGCACTTCAAGTCCTTCATCTTTCAGACTTTTGCATTTAAGTCCCCAACTTCACAACTTTGTTCACTTTTAGTCCTTTTCCTTCTCTTTTTGGTCGTTTTACTTCCATTCAGGGTTTTAACCTACAAAAATACAAAATACACAATTATGCATAGAAATCAACTCAATTTTATCAATAATAAATTAGAAAAAGTGTAAAATAAGTGTGTAAAAACACACTTATCACACCCCCAAACTTGAGTTCTTGCTCGTCTCGAGCAAGATTGACTTCTAACATAATCATGCAAATGCACTAATGATCAACATATTAGCTACCTTGCCAAAAATTATCAAGAGTTCAAAATTGTATATCAATTCACAGCCATGCATCCAAATAATGCTATCGAAAACAGATTAAGCTTATCCAACGTTCGATCTGTGTGCGTGTGTGCATAGCCATTTTCAATCATCATCTAAACTCAGAAAAGACTGTCAAGACGGAAAAATATCTTTAAATTAGCACCAACCCGACCCTCAGTGGTCAAATATATTCTTTCCCGCTCAAAAGATTCACACTCAAATATAGATATTCCATTTCATTTCCCAAGTGTAAATCTACAGGTTGATCTCAATCACTCTTTTCTTTTAAAAGCTCAAATAAATTCAACTAGCAAGCATTTCAAATGAAGATAAAGTAACTGAACATGTAGAATCTCACAGAATAATAGTATAAACACTCTTTCTCAAGTGTATAAGATCAGGTACTGTTTCGCTCAATATCATTCCAATGAAAATATTCTACCATAAGCTTACATATTTTCTCAATCGCCACCACTTAGGTCACATGCATTACATAAATCATAAGGACTTTACAGGGTTAATATGTGGCTTAAGGTTAAGGTGTGGAAAATATTTAGATAAGTGACTAAGAAGCTTCAAATAAATCAGCGGAGTAACATATATTCAATTCAGCTAAACTGAGATAGGATCTGTACACAATCCTATCACTCCAAAACAATAACTTCTCAATCAACATCTATTCAACTCAATCACCCTTTTTTTCTTCTTCTTTAGGAGAACTTATACATTCAGACATTACAAGTCAATCTCCTCAACACATCTTTTCCCTGTCACTCATTTTTTTTTCATCTTTTTCTTTTTCATTCATTCAATTTTTTTTTTCTCATTCTTTCAACCACTACACCAAACAGAGTACCTCAATAATATTGATACCCCCAAACTTCTTTTCTATCGCCACCCAACATTCAGATGCCCAACAACACTCCACTAGCTTCAAAGGCTGGTTAAGAATATTGTTTTTCAGTATATGAAAGCTTGAAATGTAGGTAAACCAAAGAAAAGACAAATAAGGCACAAAGGGGTTATCAAAAGGAAAGATTAACTTCAGGGTAAGCTATTTGGTAAATGTGGTAAGTCAAAGATGGCCTTAATCATATTCATGCATACATGTGTCAATGTGATCTTGACAAGAAGCAACGCAAGTTCTAGAGAAACACAATCATGAAATAATCACACATGAAAGAAATGAGACTGTAATAAATATCTCCGTCTATAGGCTCAAAGTCTCACCAGCTTTTGTGTTCACACTATTCAGTTACTACCTCTTCAATAAAAATAACAAACTAGCTGATTCAAAATTTCCTCACAGTAAATGGTAAAGTGAAAGAGAATAAGACATAGGTTGATATACTGTTTCAGGTAACTCACAACCTAAGTTCTTACCAATTCAAAATTTTTCCAACACACAACTATTTTCACATCTAAATGATAATTAATCATGATTATGTGCAATGTAACTCAAGATCTCACATAGAATAAGCAATTTTCGAAAAATTTTAGGCACCAATAGCATATCTGGCACGCATACATAGCTTATGAATCAATAACAATTTCAACATCACACAAGCATTTCAAAGCCGGCAAGGCTTAACTAATATGTCAATACAGCATATTAAAATATGTACAAAAACAAAAATGGCTGGCAAGGCTAAACATCAAGCAAATAACAATAGCCGGCAAGGCTAATACCCCCAAACTTAATTCACACATTGTCCTCAATGTGTAAATTATAAGCAAAAGTAAAGAAGAATAAAGAAACTTCCCTGAGTAGCCCTTTGTGAAGTGGAACCAATGCATTTGCTGGACTTGTGATGAACCTGAGAGATCCAGAAATGGTTGGGATATCAAAAATTTCCTACAAAAATAAGTATATTAGTTCAACAATATAATACTAAAGCAGTAAACATACGTAATAACAAATACATAAAAGTAAATAAAGAAAACAAAAGTTAAAACAGTTGGGTTGCCTCCCAACAAGCGCTTGGTTATAGTCCTTAGCTCGACTATAGGGCATCTTAATCTGGATTGGCAAGCAGAACAGATGACTTTCCTTTCACAAAGTCACCTCCCAAATATGGTTTCAATCTTTGACCATTAACTTTGAAATTCCCGGTTTTGCAATAAAGCTCAACCGCTCCATGTGGATAAACTTTGGTAATGGTATATGGACCAGACCATCTGGAGCGGAGCTTACCAGGGAATAACCGGAGTTGAGAATTGTAAAGAAGAACTTGTTGCCCAATAGAGAACTCACGCTTGACAATGTTCTGATCGTGCCATCTCTTTGTCTTTTCTTTGTAGAGACGAGCACTTTCATAAGCATCAAGGCGGAGTTCATCAAGTTCATTCAGTTGGAGTAACCTCTTCTCACCGGCCAATTTTTTATCAAAATTCAGAGCTTTGATAGCCCAATAGGCCCGATGTTCGAGTTCGACTGGTAAATGACATGCTTTTCCAAAAAGAAGTCGATATGGAGACATACCAATCGGTGTTTTAAAAGCAGTCCGATATGCCCACAATGCATCGTCCAACTTCTTGGACCAATCTTTTCTTGATGCATTGACTGTCAACTCGAGAATTCTCTTTAACTCTCGATTAGATATTTCAACTTGGCCACTTGTTTGGGGATGATAGGGAGTGGCTACACGGTGATGAACTCCATATTTGGTCATAAGTGAGTCGAAGAGGCGATTGCAAAAATGTTTACCACCATCACTAATGATGGCTCGGGGGGTGCCATAACGTGAGAAAATATTTTTCTTTAAAAAGTTTACCACCACCCGAGCATCATTAGTAGGTAAAGCTACCGCTTCTACCCACTTTGACACATAGTCAACAGCCACCAGTATGTATTGATTTGAAAATGAGGATGGAAATGGCCCCATAAAATCAATACCCCAAACATCAAATATCTCCACCTCTAATAAGGAATTCAACGGCATTTCATTTCGATTAGAAATATTACCAGTCCGTTGGCATCTATCACACTTAGATACAAGTGTGTGAGCATCCTTAAATAAGGTGGGCCAATAAAAACCAGATTCAAGGACCTTTGATGCAGTTTTCACAGCACCAAAGTGACCACCATATGGAGAAGAATGACATTGTTCAAGTATTTTCTCCATTTCTTCTTCCGGAACACATCTCCGGATAATTTGATCCGGACCCCGTTTGAACAACAAAGGATCTTCCCAGAAGTAATGCTTTACATCAGCGAAGAACCTCTTCCTTTGTTGATAAGAAAGATCTGGAGGTACGATGCCACTAACAATATAGTTCACATGGTCTGCATACCATGGTGTATGGTTGACTTGTAAAATCTGGATGATTTGCAACAACTGTTCATCAGGGAACACCTCATTGATTTTCCCTTCTAAAATGTCTTGGGGTTGCTCAAGACGAGATAAATGATCAGCAACGACATTTTCAGTTCCCTTCTTATCTCTGATCTCGAGGTCAAACTCCTGCAAGAGGAGTACCCATCTGATCAACCTCGGCTTGGCATCTTTCTTTGTCAACAAATATTTGATGGCCGAGTGATCAGTGTAGACAATTACTTTGGAACCAATGAGGTATGACCGAAATTTATCAAATGCAAATACTACTGCTAGCATCTCCTTTTCAGTAGTAGCATAATTTAATTGTGCATCGGTCAAAGTTCGACTAGCGTAATAGATAACATGCATGACTTTATCTCTCCTCTGCCCCAAAACTGCTCCAACAGCATAATCACTAGCATCGCACATCAGCTCGAATGGAAGATTCCAATCTGGAGCTGCGATGATAGGAGCTGTGATAAGTTTCCCTTTCAGCACATTGAAAGCATTAAGACATTCTTGAGAAAAATTGAAAGTAGTATTTTTCTCAAGCAAGGAGCAAAGAGGTTTAGTAATTTTTGAAAAATCTTTTATGAACCTCCTGTAAAATCCAGCATGTCCGAGAAAACTTCGAATTCCCCTTACTGTAGTTGGTGGAGGCAATTTTTCAATTACTTGAATCTTTGCCTTATCAACCTCAATGCCTTTCAGAGAAATTCGATGGCCAAGAACTATACCTTCTTGGACCATGAAATGACACTTCTCCCAATTTAGCACCAAATTGGTCTCTTTAGATCGTCTAAGTACCATCTCTAAATTGTTAAGGCATTTATCAAATGAGGTACCAAAAACTGAGAAATCATCCATAAAAATTTCAATACATTTCTCCACCATGTCGGAGAAAATTGCCATCATACACCTTTGGAAAGTAGCAGGTGCATTGCACAGGCCAAAGGGCATTCTCCTGTACGCAAAAGTACCGTACGGACATGTAAATGTTGTTTTCTCTTGATCTTCCGGGGCTATTGGAATTTGATTGTAGCCCGAATATCCATCAAGAAAACAATAATGTGAATACCCTGCCAATCGTTCTAGCATTTGATCTATGAAAGGAAGAGGGAAGTGATCCTTTCTAGTTGCAATGTTTAGTTTGCGGTAGTCGATACACACTCGCCAACCAGTCACCGGTCTAGTGGGTATGAGTTCGTTATCCTCATTTTCCACTACCGTTATGCCTCCTTTCTTAGGTACAACTTGAACAGGACTTACCCATGGACTGTCTGAAATTGGATAAATGATGCCTGCATCAAGTAATTTAACAACTTCCGTTCTCACCACTTCCTTCATATTCGGATTTAACCGTCTTTGATGCTCGACTGATGGCTTAAAGTCATTCTCCATCAGTATTTTGTGCATACAAAATGACGGACTGATTCCCCGAATATCGTCTATCGTCCATCCAATTGCTTCCTTATGTTCTCTCAAGACTCGAAGTAGCTTCTCTACTTCTAGCTCGGTTAAGGAATTGGAGATGATCACTGGAAGTGTGGATGATTCTCCTAAATAGGCGTACCTCACATGAGGTGGAAGTGTTTTCAATTCAAGCGTAGGGGCTTTTTGATGAGATGGAAGAGGTATTGAAGCTGTCTTTTCTAAGTCCTCAAAATGTGGTACCCTTATAAAAGGGTGGGTAGGTACAGCGTTCAAATAATTTGCCATGCCCTCAAGCTCTGGATCTCCATCCTTGATATGTGAAGAACGCAAAATGCATGTCTCAAGTGAATCATCAGAACGCCCATAAAGAGAGTCAGATATCATGTGATCAATCATATCCACCCGAAAACAATCATCAGGTTCCGACGGGTACTTTATGGATTTCAAGATGTTGAAAGTGACTTGCTAATCTTGTACCCTTAAAATGAGTTTACCCTCCTGCACGTCAATCAAGGCTCGACCGGTAGCAAGAAATGGTCGTCCCAGAAGGATAGGGATGTCATTATCTTCTTCCATGTCAAGTATAATGAAATCAGCAGGGAAGATGAACTTATCCACTTTCACCAGCACGTCCTCAACAACACCTCGAGGATATTTAATTGACCGATCGGCCAATTGCAGCGATACCGTAGTAGCCTTTGCTTCCCCCATTCCCAACTTTTGAAAAATAGATAAGGGCATTAAATTAATGCTCGCTCCGAGATCACATAAAGCTTTACCAAAATTTAAATTACCAATAGCGCATAGAATAGTAAAGCTTCCTGGATCTTTGCTTTTAGGAGGCAATTTATTCTGGAGAATGGCGCTACACTCTTCCGTCAACATTACCGTTTCATGCTCTTCAAGTTTCCTTTTGTTAGAAAGGATATCTTTCATGAACTTTGCATAACTCGGCATTTGAGCCAGAGCATCTGCAAACAGAATGTTGATGTGTAACTTTTTAAACACCTCCAGGAACTTACCAAATTGAACGTCCAGTTTATGCTTCTGGAGCCTCTGAGGGAAGGGAATAGGAGGTACATAGGCTTTGACTGGAGTTGGAGCCTTCGATGTTGATGGCTCCTGTTCATCAGCCTTACCCTCTTCAACTACCTCTTGAGGTGCTTGCAACACCTCATTCTCTGTGACTGGTTCTTTGGCAGGACGAGCTTTTGGCTGTACTACCGTGGGTTCGGTCAATTGAATCCCACTCCTGGTAGTAATGGCCTTTGCATTCTCTCTGGGATTGGTTTCGGTATTACTGGGTAAAGCCCCTTGAGGCCTCTCAGAGAGAATTTTTGCAAGTTGGCCCACCTGCCTTTCCAGATTTTTCAGTGAGGCATCATTGCGCTCTTGATACTGCAGCTGATGATTTGCCAATTTAGCAATGGCCTCTTCCCAACCCTCTTTCTTCTCTTGTGGTTTGGGATTCAACACATTCTGGTTGTTCCCATAAGAGAAGTTAGGGTGATTACGCCAACCAGGGTTATAGGTTTGTGCATATGGATTATACCCGGGGCGTTGAAAATTTTGTGCATATGCCAGTTGCTCGGACGATCCCGAACCGCTGGCAATCAAAGGACAACTTGAGCTCAAATGATTAGCTCCACATATTTCACAGACTGGTGGGGATTGAACCATATGAGCTGTCTGTGAGCCAGATGATGAAGTAGAAAGTCCTTCTACCTTTCGTGCTAGGGAGTCAATCTTTGATAACAGAAGAGAGTATGCTTCATTCTCTCGAGCTCCAGTAACTCCCAATTTAGCACGTCTATCTGGCCACATGGCACTCTGTTCACTCATCACCTCAAATAGCTCATACGCCTCTCGGATACTTTTATTTTGAACAGATCCGTTTGACGATGAGTCAACATTTGAACGGTGAGAAGGCGTCAACCCAGCGTAGAAGTACTGGACTTGCTGTGCTAAAGTAATCCCATTGTTTGGGCACTTCCTCAGCATATCCTTGAACCTCTCCCAGGCCTCGTGAAAGGTCTCAGAGTCAAGTTGTTGGAAAGTGGTTATATCGTGCTTTAACTTGGCCACACGAGCAGGTGGGAAGAATTTAGTTGTAAATTTTTGTACCAACTCCACCCAACTCGTGATACTCCTCGAAGGTAGAGTGTCAATCCACTCTCTTGCCTTATCTTTCAGAGTATGCACGAATAATCTCATTCTTATTGCCTCATCGTTCACACCTTCATATGTAAAATTGCTAACAATTTCCATGAATCTCGCAATGTGAGCGTGGGGGTTTTCATCTATTCTACCATAGAATGATAAAGAATTGGAGAATAGATTAATGACATCCGGTCGCAGTTGAAAGTTCGGATGTCCATATGACGGGTAGATGATACCCGCTTGGTTCTCAACGACAGGGCGGTTCAGAAAATCTCGGAACAACATGTCTTCTTCATTTACTACGGGATTTTGAACCCTGCCCGCCTGATTATCGAAACCAGGCGGCACACCATCCCGAGGAGCTTGTTCATGTGGAACAAGAGGGTCCAGATGACCTTCTTGACGCTCCATTTCTCATTGTTGTCTTTTTAACTCGTTTTGTTCTCTAAGCCTTTTTCGGAAAGTCGCTGAAAAATGTACCGCAAGCGCACGGATCGTGAACAAGTAATATAGTGGACTTTTTGAGTCCAAATATCGATCCCACGAGGAATGTTACTTTGAAGTTACGTACTCTAATCGATTTTAGTTCTAACAACGACTGACACACACACACAATAAAATATTAGACTTTAGAAAATTAACTAAAAATCAATAAAATACGAAAACATGCAAATATTGGTATTTTTGGTAGAAAAACGTGTGGTTGGAATTTATGATTTCGCTTAACCTTTATTTCATTAATATCAATTCAATAACGTACATGCAAATTACCAAAAAAAATAGTTAGACCCGATTTTTCAATTTTAAATTAATATCCTCTTTCGAGCGATATTAACCCTAATTGATTAAATTATACCACATATTTCTATGTCGATACAAAATTAACCAATTGCATTAAATTGCTGTGAAAATACTCAACGGGTCACATAGGGTAGATGTCTATTTCTAGATCATCTAAACGCGTATAGTCGGAACCATACAAACCTATGGTATCAATTATTTCGGCCTAATCAGTACAGCTATTTAATTGTCAGATAAATAATTGTACGAATTAACGAACTACAATATTTAATTGTCAGATAAATATTATAATTTCAACCTAATAATCAATACACTACTATTTTGATAACAAATGCATTTTAACAACATATATCAATATTAATGAAATTAGATTAAATTACTACATCATAAATTCCAACACAAAATATTTAGCTCATTTTATAGATATGATAAAAAGGAGATTGTTTATACAATACATTACAAAAATGGCAAAATAAATGAGAAAAATCAAAGTTATAGAATAAACCCTAGTTGAAGTTTGAAATTGATTTTCCCAAAACCTTGCCAAATCCTTTGTATCTCCTTGTGCTCTTCAATTGATCTCCAAAATAATACCAAGATTAACTAAGTAAAAAGAAAAGACAAATGTAGAGAGAAAGAAAATTAAAAAAAAAAAAAGGAAAGAAGAAGTATGGAAACGTCCCAGGCATGTCAAAATATATAGGAGAGGATATGATTCTTTGCTTAGCCTCTAAGTTTTCTAAATATCTAGGGAAAATTGTAAGATAAGCCCCCAAATTTTTGGAAAGTTACAAAATAGTCCCCAAGATATTTTTCAATTAAAAATCCAAAATTAATGCAAAAAGATTTCTTAGCCATTAAGTAATCAAAATATCCTATGAGAAATTGCAGCCAAGTCCTCCAATATTTGCGCATTAGGTCCCTCAACTTTGATTTAGCACAACTTGGTCCTCGAATTTTGACTTTTATTTCGATCTTGCCCTCCATAAATTGCACTTCAAGTCCTTCATTTTTATGGCTCGTGCAATTTGGTCCTCCATAAATTGCACTCCAAGTCCATGAACTTTTAGGCTTGTACACTTTAGTCCCCAAATTCACGGAACTGTGCACTTTAAATCCCCTTTTCACTCTTTTTGCCTCGTTTGACATCCAATCGGGGTTTTCACCTAAAAATGCAAATAGTACATAATTATGTGTAGAAATATACTCAATTTCATCAATAATAAATCCATAAAAAGTGCTAAATAAGTGGGAGTATTCCCGCCTGTCACGCGGGTGACCCGGGTTCGATCCCCGGCAACGGCGCCAAAAACTTGTTCGCTGAAAATTTACACCGCAAGCGCACGGATCGTGAACAAGTAATACAGTGGACTTTTTGAGTCCAAATATCGATCCCACGAGAAGTGTTATCGCAATTACCAGCCTATTTGTGTCAAATTAACGAAAGACACACACATTTAAAAATTGAATTTAAAAACTTAAAAATACTAAAAAAAACACGATTTTGAACTAAAATATTAAAATAATACTTTAAGAAGTGGAAGATTTGATTTGAAAAGATGTTGGAATTTATGATTTCGCTTAACCATTATTTCATTAATATCAATCCAATTATGCTCTCATGCAAATTACCAAAATATATAGTTAGACCCGATTTTTCAATTTTAAATTAATATCCTCTTTCGAGCGATATTAATCCTAATTGATTAAATTATACCACATATTTCTATGTCGATACAAAATTAACCAATTGCATTAAATTGCTGTGAAAATACTCAACGGGTCACCTGAGGTAGGTGTCTATTTCTAGGTCCACCTAGACGCGCATAGTATACTATGCAAACCCAGGGTATTAATTATTTCGGTCTATGATGTGCAACTATTTTTCAATAATTACACAACTACCTAACCACAACATCTATTGACGTCAAATAAATGCAGTGATCTTAAACATGATAATTAATACACTAATATTTTGATAACAAATGCATTTTTAACAACATATAACAAGATATTAATGAAAATAGGTTAAGCTACTACATAAATTCCAACATAAAACTTGTTTAGTTCATCATTCTTAATACAATAACAAAGAGATTCTCATACACATATCATTACAAACATGAAAAATTAAATTAAAGGAATACAAAAGTTGAGATAAAACCCTTTTGAACACAAATTGTAATTCCTTCAATGTATTCTTCAAGCTTTCCTTAATGATCTCCTTACTATATTCCACTTTAGATACCTAAAATAAAACTAAACAAAGACAAAAGAAATAAAAACTAAAGAAAAGAAAATAAAAAGGGAGAGAAACGAGAGAGAGACGTGAGAATTGAGAGACATTTGCATAGATATATGATAGGATATATATACATGCTAAAACTTAGAGGTTAAGGAAAATTAAAATAATATAAATATTAGATATTTTAGATATTATAATATAAATAAGATATTTTAGGATATTATGTATATTATAATATAAATAAGATATTTAGTATATTTTATAATATAATATAGATATTATAGGATATTTTATCATACAAAATAAATATCCTAAAATATCTACCAATAAAAAAAATAGAAAATAATACAAGATGGGCCAAAATAAAATTCTAGAGAGAATTTAAAATGCCCTTTTTTTTCTTACTCCATGCGGTCGCATGGTTATAACCCAAAAATTATTTTTCAGTTTAGTCCCTTCCATATTTGCACTTCAAGTCCTTCATCTTTCAGACTTTTACATTTAAGTCCCCAACTTCACAACTTTGTTCACTTTTAGTCCTTTTCCTTCTCTTTTTGGTCGTTTTACTTCCATTCAGGGTTTTAACCTACAAAAATACAAAATACACAATTATGCATAGAAATCAACTCAATTTTATCAATAATAAATTAGAAAAAGTGTAAAATAAGTGTGTAAAAACACACTTATCAAGTTGAGATTGTTCGTGAGGATGATGTGGTTATTCCTGAAACAGTTGCTACCGACCACGGTCTCACGGTTACACACAGAATTCACGATGAAGTTCAAGACAACGAGTTTGGAAGGCAATTTACGAATGAGGATTTACTTGCTGTATCTAGACAAAGACATGAGTCTGGTGGGAGTTCACATGCTGGGCCGAGTACACGCTCTTCTAATTGTTCGCGTGTAGTTCCTGAAGATGAAGATTTGTATGTGGATCAACTGTTCCAATCGAAAAGAGATTTGCAGGAAGCTGCGCACCGGATTGCAATAAAACATAACTTTGAGTTCAAAGTTAAAAAATCAAACAAATCTGCGTATACAATTATTTGTGTGGATGATAATTGCAGTTGGCGTTTGAGCTCGACTAAGATGGAAACAAATGAGTGATTTATAGTTCGCAAGTATGCGCGAGAACACAATTGCGAAGTGGGTATTCGTCAAATGATCACAGGCAAGCTCGATCATGGTTTATTGGGCGAGAGATAATGCACAGATTTGAGGACCCACGGACTATTTACAAACCTGCAGATATCGCCAACGACATGCGTCGAAATTATGGGATTAACCTGAGCTATCAAAAGGCCTGGAAGGCTAAAGAATGTGCATTGCAGGATTTAATGGGATCGACCGAGGAG
Organism: Osmanthus fragrans; assembly: GCA_019395295.1. Classification (NCBI taxonomy): domain Eukaryota; kingdom Viridiplantae; phylum Streptophyta; class Magnoliopsida; order Lamiales; family Oleaceae; genus Osmanthus; species Osmanthus fragrans. The sequence goes on along the minus strand of CM033354.1, from coordinate 12,868,680 downwards.
AGTTATGCAAAATTGGCCAGGTATTGCCATAATATGGGGAGAACTAATCTTAACTCAGCGTTTTTTATTGAGAGCGATGACGAGAATCACTTCAAGTACTTGTTTATGGCTCTCGGACAATGCATTAGAGGATTTCGAAATGCGATGCGACCCCTAATTCTAGTTGATGGTACAACGCTGAAAGCTAGATATGAAGGGAAGTTGATTATTGCTACATGTCAAGACGTCAACATCCAAATTTACCCTCTTGCATTCGGCATAGTCGATGGAGAAAATGATGTAGCGATGCGTTGGTTCTTCACGAAGCTGAAAGAAGTTATTGGGGACGTCGAGAACCTTGCATTTGTGACTGATCGGGGACAGTCAATAATAAATGGTATAGCTGAAGTTTTTCCGAACTAACATCATGGTTATTGCATGTACCATATACAGGGTAATCTGAAGACTAAATATCGGGGTAGCGGTATCGTTACATTATTCAGGAAAGCTGCAGAAGCATACAGTTTTGAAGAGTTCGATAAGTTTATGGTCGAAATAGAACATAAATCACACGGTGCATGGGAATATTTAACAGAGATAGGGGTTGAACATTGGGCACGGTCACATTTTTCAGGACGTCGGTACAACATGATGACGTCGAACAATGCGGAGTCGCTCAATTCATTATTCAAGAAGGATCGAGAGTTACCAGTTCTCGCAATGCTTGAGAATATTCGACAAAAGTTACAGATGTGGTTCCATGACAGACGTGAGGAGTCACATAATTGTACAAGTGCGTTGACCCCGGCTCAGGAAGATAAACTCTTCAAAACTCTAGAGGTGGCGAGAAAGCTAAATGTGGAACCGCTGGATCAATTTCGCTTCTCCGTGAGATGCGGACGTAATATGGGTTGGATCGTGAGTTTGAATGATAACACATGCACATGTAGACAGTTTCAGTTGGAGAGTTTTCCATGTGCTCATGCAGTCGCAGTGGCTAAGCATAGAGGAATTCCACCACACAGTTTATGCACTCATTATTATATGGCTGATTATTGGAGAGCAGCATATGCCGAAACTATATTTCCTCTACCAAATGAAGCCGAGTGGGAAGTTCCCGACCACATTCTTCCACTGAATAATTTGTTGTCACCCGACGCCAGAGCACGTACTCCTGGGCGTAGACGTACATCTAGAATACCATCTACCGGAGAATTTCCCCAACCGCGTAAGTGCGGTAGATGCGGTGCAACGGGGCACACTAGAAGATTTTGTCCAAGTCAGATTCCTCTGCACAACAATGATACGGATGTTGAATAAAATTTAATTTTTATGTACTGTTTACACATTCTGCCCGTAATTTTCATATTTACTGTGTTGTACAAGTAATTACATGTGGCGTTCTATTGTTTTTCAATTATAGAATGATGTTTCGAAATCGATGTTACTTTCATATATTAATTTCTTTACTATTTTCATAAATAAGTTAGGACACGAATTACAATAAAAAAATATTATTAAATTGATAATTAAAAATATTACATAGTAGACTAAGGATCAAAATTATTTTCATACATATCGCAGGCTAACTTCAACCTCCACATATCTATCCACGATTGAGTTATTGTATCAACCTGACGACCAATACTCAAAAAATCTATATACTTTATTGTGAACACACCACAATCGCCCCTGCAAGTAAATAATAATATATTAGATCGATAACATATAACTAGAAATAATTTTTTCAAATTAATAACTTGTAAATACTTACGACATTCCTTGTCTCGGTGTCGTCGTGACTCTCACAATGGCTAGTCTATCATTTACTCCAATCATCGCATGTCTAGCCATCATGGGAACTATCACACACATCGGCTCCAGTATTAGCTGCAGTTGGTCTTGTGACAAACAGCTATGATCCGAATCGTACACATATATAGTCGAATCAGCAAAAATAATCTCCGCTGCAAAATAGTGTGAGTTTGCAACCACGGGCACGTATATATGTGTACAATCCGCCCACGGCTTTCCACAGGTCGGCTCCAGCCCAATGACCCACTCCAACATGTACTCAGGCAGCACGTATCCGTTTTCTTGTAATAGTAGCGTGCTATGCTCAATATCAACGATACGTGCAAACCCGGAGCTGAGGATGACTCGACTAGGAAAGTCAAACGATCTCGGGTATCTCTGAGCTCGATCGCGCAACATTTCCATGGCCACGTCAATATGCTACAGTAAAAACACAAAAAATAAGAGTGTAACTGTTTAATTAAATAAAACAAGAACTTACGTAACGAAATTAAATCACCATGTGCTCAAATACACTTACGTCGTCTGCGAGCCATTTTCCCGATCTTAATACATCTTCAAACCATCGTCTGGGATTCGATATCCTCCTCTCCCTGATGGTGTAGCTATCTCTGAAAAAATGACGAGAAAAAGTTGAGTTGTTACAAAAATCATAAATAATTTCATAACGACAAATAAGCGAAATCATAAAATACTTACTCGGGTTTAAGAGATTTAAACCACTCATCAAATGCTTTTTGCCTAACGGGGTCGACCTCGCGAAAGAGATTGGGAAATGTCCCGTCCATGAACGTTCTTCTCTTCGCCTCGGCCGTGAAGGGCGAAACGATATACTGTGACGGCAATCTCTGCCTCTTACCTACCACCAACTCTGGCACGTCAGCAGCACGCTTCTGCCCCCTCCCGACCTTTGTCATCCCTTCCGACACAAAGACTACATCCTCCATCGTGTCTGGGGTCCTCTCGCCCTCTGGAACATCCCTCTCAACCTCCACCATCTCCGGTACCCTCTCAACCTCCACCATGTCCGGTGCCCCCACAACTGTCTCCTCCACCTCGGGTACACCCTCAAAAAATGCGTCGAATGCAGCCTCCGATGTCCACGTCGGATCATCATACCCCATCTGATCCCCTCCCCCATCACCCCCTCCTCCCTGAAAACTGTCATGCCCTCCATCACCCCCTCTATCATGGTAACCGCCGTCTCCTCGGTCGCCTGCTCCATCCCGAGAGTCGCGAGTATCCCGCAGGGCTACTATGTCACCTCGTAACCCTTCGACCTCAGTATGAAGGGCTCCTAAACCGGCTCGTAACTCTGTACGAAGGGCTCCTAAATCGGCTCGTAACTCCGCTACTTCCACTCTCATCTCCCCCATAAATGTAGTGAAAAGCTGGAACAAATCATCACTGGCAGCATTGCTATTACGTGCAGGAGGAGATCTCATCGTCGGCGAAGATCTGCTCGGCGGAGGTGATCTGCTCGGCGGGGGTGATACCCTCGGTGGAGGTGATACCCTCGGTGGAGATGATATCCTCAACGGAGGTGATTCCCTCGACGGAGGTGATACTGGCTGACACTCCTACAATATTAAAGTTAACAAATGAATAAATTAATTTTAAGAAATCAAAACCACAATAAGCAAAAACGATATTCAATAAACATACCCCCAATCTATCGACAACGTGCTCGGGCACATGGTCCTCTGTCGCAACTGGCCCATACAAGTCGCGGAGATAAATTTGCCCCTCATCCTCGGTTGACGGTCTCAACTCAGCGATGACTTCAAGCTGAGTTATGAAAATTTCACCCAGGTTACTTACAATTAATTGAGATTTCAAAAGGATATAAAACATAAATCGTAAATGTATAATTAGTACCTCAGGATCGTCGAGGAGAGCAGATAAGTGTTTGGCGAGCGGCTTGTCTTGTGCTCGCCAGTGATGCATCCGAGGGAAGCATGTCTCCCCTCTCCTCGCATACCGGGAAGCCAGGATGGGAACAGTCTCGTATACCCATATCTGCAATCATTGCAATTATTATATATAAAATATAATAAAAAATAGATAATTCATTATTTTAAACATTTTACCTGTACAGCCAACGGAATGCCGTACGCATCGTACTTGCGCTCTGGCCTACCCCCCTTAGGCAATGAATAACCCCTCCGGAAGTGGCGTAATGTATCTATATAACAACTTTGTCCCCATGGATAATTGTTGAAGGTATCAAAGTCATCAACAACCTCCAAATGGAAAACGTCAATCGACGTCTTCCTATGATGACATCTAAGCACGCTCTCCACGATAAGCACCAAGCCAAGCTTAAACTTATCAGACATCTGGGCGCAGTCCCTGAATGCGTCTCCCAACTGACCCAGTGTCACTGTCGGCTGCCCATGAAAATACTCATTCAACAGTCTTTTATTCTTAGGAATACGGGCTTTTGCTGCTTCTGCCCCCGTACATCTCAAACCAGTAATGAGTGCAAACACAAAAATAGAAAATGTCGCTACCTTACCCCCAATATCAAATCTGAGGATATCTCCGTCAACTGGCTTAAGTAGCCGACATAACAATGTATCGAGCATCTGGCCAGAAAACTGTACGTCTCGCAACGTCCGTAGGGGCCATAAGCAGGACCGACGCAACATGTCTGCATGCTCCTCATCGAGCATATCCTCCACCATCGTAAATGTAGCAAAGTTACAATACGCTGTAACTTTGCCGGGGACCTGTCGAACGGCGTCGTCTAAATGATATTCCATCCTGCAAAATTTATAAATTTCAACTATTAGAATCTTGTACAAATAATAATGGATGAATCGTAATATTCAAAAATACAAACTCACTTCTATACGCAAGATACAGGAAATATTTAAATAATTAAGTAATTACGTATTAAACGATTCGATTACATATTTAATTACGACAATTAATTAACGAAATATTTAACTAAATACAAAAATAATTGATTACATACTAAACGAAGAAGATGCATATTTAAATACGATAAATAATTAACGAAATATTTAACTACGAAAAATTAAATACGTAATTAAAATAAATTAATTAATTAATTGGTCAATTAATTAAAAAATTAACTAACGAATAAATAAATAAAAAATTACATAAAAAAAATTATTATTAATACTAATATGTAAATTAAATTTTAATTTTAATTAATAAATATTAATACTACATTTAAATATTAATATTTTTAAATATTAATTAATTGTAAAAAATTTGCGACAATTAATTCATACTTAATAATTAATACTAATATTTAAATGAAACATTGATATTTGAATTAATTAAATATTAATGTTTCATTTAAATATTAATATTTTTAAATATTAATTAATTGTAACAAATTTGCGACAATTAATTCATACTTAATAATTAATACTAATATTTAAATGAAACATTGATATTTGAATTAATTAAATATTAATGTTTCATTTAAATATTAATATTTTTAAATATTAATTAATTGTAACAAATTTGCGACAATTAATTCATACTTAATAATTAACTAACGAATAAATAAAAAATTACATAAATAAAAAAATAAATTAATAATTAATACTAATATTTAAATGAAACATTAATATTTGAATTAATTAAATATTAATTTTTCATTTAAATATTAATATATTGTAATATTAATTAATTGTAAAAAATTTGCGACAATTAATTCATACTTCATAATTAATACTAATATTTAAATGAAACATTAATATTTGAATTAATTAAATATTTATATTTCATTTAAATATTAATTAATTGTAACAAATTTGCGACAATTAATTATTACTTAATAATTAACTAACGAATAAATAAAAAATTACATAAATAAAAAAATAAATTAATATTAATACTAATATTTAAATGAAACATTAATATTTGAATTAATTAAATATTAATGTTTCATTTAAATATTAATATTTTAAATATTAATTAATTGTAAAAAATTTGCGACAATTAATTCATACTTAATAATTAATACTAATATTTAAATGAAACATTAATATTTGAATTAATTAAATATTTATATTTCATTTAAATATTAATTAATTGTAACAAATTTGCGACAATTAATTATTACTTAATAATTAACTAACGAATAAATAAAAAATTACATAAATAAAAAAATAAATTAATATTAATACTAATATTTAAATGAAACATTAATATTTGAATTAATTAAATATTAATGTTTCTTTTAAATATTAATATTTTAAATATTAATTAATTGTAAAAAATTTGCGACAATTAATTCATACTTAATAATTAATACTAATATTTAAATGAAACATTAATATTTGAATTAATTAAATATTAATATTTATAAATATTAATTAATTGTAACAAATTTGCGACAATTAATTCATACTTAATAATTAACTAACGAATAAATAAAAAATTACATAAATAAAAAAATAAATTAATATTAATACTAATATTTAAATGAAATATTAATATTTGAATTAATTAAATATTTATATTTCATTTAAATATTAATATTATTAAATATTAATTAATTGTAAAAAATTTGAGAAAATTAATTCGTACTTCATAATTAATACTAATATTTAAATTAAATATTAATATTTAATTAATATTAATTAATTGTAACAAATTTGCGACAATTAAATCATACTTAATAATTAACTAACGAATAAATAAAAAATTACCTAAATTAAAAAATAAATTAATATTAATACTAATATTTAAATGAAACATTAATATTTGAATTAATTAAATATTTATATTTCATTTAAATATTAATATATTGTAATATTAATTAATTATAAAAAATTTGCGACAATTAATTCATACTTAATACTTAATACTAATATTTAAATTAAATATTAATATTTAAATTAAATATTAATATTTAATTTAAATATTATTATTTTTAAATATTAATTAATTGTAACAAATTTGCGACAATTAATTCATACTTAATAATTAACTAACGAATAAGTTAAAAATAAATTATTATTAATACTAATATTTAAATTAAATATTAATATTTACTTAATAAATATTAATATTTCATTTAAATATTAATATTTTTAAATATTAATTAATTGTAAAAAATTATGACAATTAATTAATACTTAATAATTAACTAAATAAAAAATAATTAATTATATATTAAACGAAGAAAATACATATTTAATTACGACAATTAATTAACGAAATATTTAACTACAAAAAATTAAATACATAATTTACATAAATAAATAAATGAATTAAATACTCAATTAATTAAATAATTAACAAATGAATAAATAAATTATTACATAAATAAAAAAATAAATTAAAATTTTAATATTAAATGTAAATATTAATTATTAGTAATTATTTAATTTAAATAAATATTAATATTTAAATTAAATATTAATTAAAAAAATTAATTTCGGGCCAAACGGCCCAGCTGGGCCGTTTGGCCCGGTCGGCCCAGAAGCTGGGCCATCTGGGCCGACCGACGGGCGGATCCGGTCGTCTTCCTCTTTTTGCCGCCTGCGATTTCGCAGGCGGCTTTTCACCTGGAGATCGCCGTTCCCAAAATTAAGTATTTAACAACCCCAATCATGTATTCAAATCATTTTGGCATAGTATAATCAATAAATCTACTTCTAATCTGACATTTATTTCAAAAATTAAATGTATTCCATATTTTCAAAACTCACCTTCTTCAAGTTAGAAGATGGAGATGGCGTTGGCGGCTCCGGTCACTGGTCGTGCGGGTGGGGTCGTGTGGGCGGGGTCGGGCGGCGTCGTGTGGGTGTGTTTTTCAAAACAAGGGTAGAAATGGAAATGAAGAGTTTTTTTACATTTTTATGCATTTTATCTTTTTTTTTTTTTTAAATTGGTCAAAGACTAGTTTGGAAAATGGGCCGAGTCAACCGGCTGTTGACCACTAATTCCTCGGATACAAATGATACTATAAAAGATGTCTCGATAGGTGATCTATGAATAACTTATTTAGAGGTGTTTGGTAGTGATTAAAATTAATTTTTTTTTAGTAGATTGTGATAAAAGTTTTTGAAATGTGTGGTTAAAAAGTTATGGGACCCATAAAAGATGTGGTTGATATTGATTGTTTGACTTTAACTTAAATTAAAATCAGTACCAAACAAGTTCTTAGCCTCATGCAAGTCAGTGAAGTTATTTGTTCATTTGCATAAACATTTAATAATCAAACAATCTGTATGATGGGACGACTCTATACCAGAATCTTGTCAATGTCAAGAATGATCATGGGGTTCATCTTGAAGGGTGAAAAAAAAAAAGGAACGATAACTAAGCAAAAATATAAATATAAATAAAAATTATGTGGAAGCATGAACCAGTGCCTTCTGATTTGCTACTATATATGATGCAAGAATATAAAAATTAGTGGATTCAAAGATGCTATCAGTAGTTCTCGAAGAACTTATCTGTCCTTGCTTTAGTGTTGCAATTATCTAAATAATGATATACAGGTAAAATATCTACTAGATCACTTAAAAAATGTTCAGTAAGTTATCCACATACAATGCCATACAATGGAAAAACCATCTCCCATCTCTGTTACAGATTTGATGTGACATGAACCGGCGCCCAACCACTGTTAGCCCCAACAACATTAGCTATCAGTCACCACTAAAACATATCCATGTTTTAACGCCTCGAAATCTATTTTAATTTTTTCATTATAAAAATAGATTTGAAGTGTTATCCAAAATCTTCTTTATCTAATTTAAGCAGGAATTTATTTTTTTGAGATTTGATCGATACATTTATAATGAAAAATTAGCAAATTTAAGTGAAAATTTTCATATTAAATAAAATCTTGAAATACTACGACTTCAAGCTATCAATTTAAATTTAACATAGAATGTCAAATGTTCGAACACAGAAAAAAAAATATTAAAAAAAATACTAATTAATGTGCACAAAATTTAACATAAAGATGTTCTTCAAATAAAAATTGGCAATTATTATTTCCTTGGCGATCCCATAAGCATCACTCACTCAATCTTCCAAACATCCACATGACTCGTTATAATTTGAAAAGTTATTGTAAGAGTGAAGTAAAAATACTTGCATATTCTTATTAACATGATATAAATATAAAATAACATAACATACCGACATTTTCTATATTTAGAACAAATTGGTTGCGATAGCCAATAACTCAATGAATTTTTTAAGAATTCATATATCTCGTAGGATTTACATATTTGACCCAATGATCTATCTCGAAAGATTTAACATAGAAATCGACCCGAAGGCTCTATAGTATTTCATGCCAAAATTTATATGAACATCAAGAAATAAGAACTTACCACTTTGTACTATGAATTCTTACATCAATGACATCAAAATAAAATCTGAAAATAATAGTAAAATAAATTATTTCTAATAGATTGTGTGTATGTCAAATTTATACGAAGTGAACTTGTGTTTTTTTTTTTTTTTTCTTCCCTAGAAAAATACATTCTAACCAGATCACTTAAGTATATATAATTTGGCACAATACACGTAACCCCAAGTCAACTAAAACAGCATTTCAGTTTTTAACATTTAAATTCCAACGCATTTGAGGTAAATGGGAAATTTATGAGATTAATTAAATTAATTGTTATCAAATTTAATGAACTAATTATGTTTAATATATTAAATTATAATATTCTTTTCAAATTCCGTAACTATACTGAATTGAATTGGAAATGAAAATTGTGTTTTATTATTTTATTATTATTTATATTTTATTTATTAATAAAATATAAAATTTAGAATACTTTTTTTTTTTCTATCAAAATAACTCGAGTATAACTAGTCTAAAAATATTTTTTCTTGAGCCCAATTTATGCTATTTAACACGAGTTACAAAATGAGTATAATATCGATATTTTTTTCAACTTCTAAAATATTTAGATATTCGATCCAAATAACTTACGATAATTCTAAAAGTACACGTAATCAAATAAATCATTCTTGCAAATAAGTGAGTCGAGTTTACCACTTCAATTTTTAAACTTTAGTGTAACAATAAACTGGACATGGACTATTTCATTTGCTAAATGACCAATATTGAATTTAGCCTATATGAAAATATAATTAAAATTTGGAGTGTTACATCCCTTTCACCTTAAAAAAATTTTGTCTCTGAAATTACTTTATTTAGTCGAAAAATTCTATACACTTGCTTTTATTTCCTCTTATTTCTCCCAAGTAGCCTCTTTGACTATGAATTTTCCATCGAACCTTAACCAAAGCAATTTCTTTATTTCTTAACGTATGTACTTTCCTTTCAATAATCTCCAAAGAGACCTCTTTGTACGTCAGATTCTTCTGCATTTTCAATGAGTCACAACTTATTACATGTTCGGAATCATATATACATTTTCTAAGCGTTGACACGTAGAATACATTATATACTGCTGATAGTCCAGGTGCCAATCTTACCAATTTTGTCCAGAATTTCAAAATGACGTATAAATCCAGGTTTCAACTTTCACTTCTTGTCAAATGTAATAACCTTTTTATTGGTACCACCTTTAGAAACACTTTTTCATCCACTTCAAATTCTATCGACTTTCTTCATTGGTTTGCATAACTTTTTTATCTATCTTGAGCTGATTTATTCTATCTCTAATTTTATCAATTGCTCGTACTGTCCTTGCAATTTCTAGACCTAAAATTCGATTTTCTCCTACTTCGTTCCAGTGAACCGGGGATTTACACCTTCTACCATAGAGAGCTTCATAAAGAGTCATGTCAATAGACTATGTAAGCTATTATTGTATGTGAACTCCACTATCGATAGGTGTGACTCCCAGCTACCTCCCAAATCCAAAACAAATGCTCGGAGCAAGTATTCTAAAATCTAAATAGTCATTTTAGACTGTCCATCAGATTGAGGATAATAGGCAATGCTGAAATTTATCTTTGTGATCATAGCCCCTTGCATGCTTTCCAAAATTTAGAAGTAAACCTTAGATCTTGATATGAGACGATGGATGATGGAACTTCATGTAGTCTAACAATTTTCTTAACATATAATTGAGCAAACTGATCCATATTGTAGTTCATTCTTACTAGAAGAAAATGATTTGACTTTGTCAACATGTTCACAATTACTAACATAGCATCGTGTCCTTTCGTTGACTTCGAAAAACCTACAATAAAATCCATAGCTATTTGCTCATATTTCCACTCTGAAATTTCTAATGGATTTAATGGCCATGATGACATTTGATGTTCTGCTTTAACCTACTAAAATACTATACACTTCTCAATAAAGAGACCAATCTCCCTTTTCATTTTCCTCCACCAAAATATATCGCGAAAGTCTCGATATATTTTTGTACCACTGAGATGTGCAGCATATGAGGCATAATGAGCTTCCTCTACTATCTTTTTTCTTATCCCTTCATCCTTCGGTGCACAGTCTTCCCTTGAACATCAAAGCATTGTCATCTACTATTGCAAAACCCTTTCTTTTACTTGTACTAACTTTTACTTTGATTTTCCTAAAAAATGGGTCATTATCTTAAGCATCATTGATTTGATTCCACAAAATAAGTTTAATCTTTAATACTGCAATCTTTGCAGTAACCCGAGTTGGGAGAATGACGACTTCCAAATTTCGTGTACAATTGTTGATGAATTATTGTACAAAGAATTTTGGAATTATTTCTCAGCTTGCTACCCCGTCTGCCCTCTTCTGCGTGTATGTTTCCTCTTCAAATCCAGCAGCCACATAACTGTTTTATTTTCAGCCGCCAATTTCTCATTTTCTTCTCTGTCGGTGTGCGTGTGTTACACCCCCACACATTTTTAGTCAAAGTCAAGAAAAGTATTATGTCAAAGTCAAAATCAAATAAAGACTAAAATGAAATAAATTATTTTATTGGGGTTTGTTTTATAAATTGACAATATTTTGAGGGTCTAAGATGGATAACATTTAAAAGTTAGGTTTTAGTCCATATTTTAGAAGAAAATCTGTCAATTTTTTTATAAAAATATGTCACAGTCAAAGCAAGTCAAGGTTGTCTTGATGGTGAGACTAGCATTTAGCTGGTATCTACTATCGACGCACGAAACATGTTGAGTCCATTAAGGTGATTCGGGACGGGTTGTGTTAGTATATCTCTCTCCCTCTAACTGCAGTTATATATATATATATATATATATATATATATATATATATATATATTAGCAGCATACGTTTTGCATGTCTCCCTATTCAGCCCTCAACTTTGTGTGGATATATATTCAATTCAGTCACACCAACTCTCTCCCCAAAGCTGCGACTTTTGTGTGCATGTAATATATTTAATTCCGCCCATTTTCTCTTCTCGTACGTCTATATATAAAATTACCTACAAACCTACATTTAAATATCAATTTTCATAATTAAGGTGGATTAGTTTTAATTTCAAAAATCAGATGGTAAATAAGATTAGTTAAAATAATAAAATTAGTGATAATTTTATTTTATAATAATATTATAAAACTAAATTAATATACCAACCCCATCCCCCAAATCGAAATTCCACTCTTTCTCTACTTCCATTCTCTCTACATATTCCCTCTTTTTTCACTCTCTCTATTCTCTCTCCATCAGCGTTACACCAAGCACCGTCGACGATGCCGTCGTCACTGCGAGTTGAGCGGCGCAGTGCTCATTGTCGCTGCTATGTAGGCCAGACAGTATTCGGCACTCGTCGCCACAATGCGATGAGAAATTTGGTGGTGGTGATTCTGGGATTCCCATGGGATGAGGCTATTATACGACAAGTGGGGGTTGTGGTGTGAAAATTGGGCAGAGGTGGTGAAGTGGTGATTGTGACGATTAGTTTTGGTCATTTGGTCACTGATGGATCGAGAACAACTTGCGAATCTGGTATTCAATTCTTCTGATCTCGTCTCACCAGAGCTATGACATTGAGGTTGTGGGACGAATATTCGTAGTGGTTGTGCGAATCTGTGATTTGTGGTGTGGTGTGGTGTATGAGATGTGGTGGTGGTGTTAATTTATATTTGACGTGGATGTGGTGGTGGTTATGGTGGCGAGTTGGAGGATTGGATGAGGTGGTGGTGGGTTTTGATGCAGGTGGTGGCAATGGTGGTGGTACCGGCATGGGCATCGCCGGAGGTGGTGTTGTCTAAAAGACAGTATTGTAGCTACTGGTGTTTTGGCTTGATTTTTGGTGCGTTTGGGAAGGTATTAAGTCTAAATGTTGGTCGAGATTTGTAGAGGAGGTTGAGGTTGTCATGCTGATGGTGGAGTCGTCAGTTTGGGCGGTGGTTGGCCGGTGTTTGGAGTCTTCAAAGGAGGCGTGCCACTACTTGCAGCTACGAATAACGGATCTTTCATGTGGTGGCGATAGTGCGGTGGTGGTGGTGAGTCATCGTGGATTGTGGTGTTGGTCTTTGGTGTATGCAGATTTGTTCGTGGTGACCTTATGTGACCAAGTATATGTTTATTGTGTCCAAGTGTGACCAACTTTGTATTCATTGTGACTATTTGTGACCAGATTAACAGCGAGTCACAAATTAGATTGACCTGGTCACACTAAAGACAAATTTTTAGTCACATATAACACAAGTCAGTAATGGTAGTATTTATGGTCGTGGAAGTAGTAGTGTATTGGAGGTGATGTTGTGGTGGAGTGTGGTGTTGCTATGCGATGTGTGTAGATTTGTTCGTGGTGATTCACTGTGATCAAGTATACGTTTATTGTGATTGATTGTAACCAATTTGTATTAATTATGACCAGTTGTTATTTGGTCACAGTTAAGATTGACCTGTTCACAAATAGTCTCATATAACTCAGGTATAGTCACGAATAATTAATTTGATCACAGATAACATAGTTAGTCACAAATCCGGTCAACTACAATGTACCACTACTGCTACCACAATTTTTGAATTTTTCTTCTACAGTTTGTTGGAGCAGTAAAAAATGGTAAAAAAAAAAAAAAGTCGTCGGAGCGGTCGCCGGAGACAATTGTCATCTCCAGTGAAGAGGTGGAGGAAAGGTAGTGTAGTGGGGTGATAGAATGGGGTGGGTGAGATGGCATTGGGATGAAATAATTAATGTATATTATATTATAATTTAATATTTAATAAATTTATTTACCACCTAATTTTTGAAATATTTTAGTAAATTTGTTATTTATAAAATGTAATTTTTAGAACTAGGACTTGTGTAGTGATCCCATTATAAATATTGCTTCAATTAGAAGTCCAAGTTTTTAGGCCTAATTAGTTGCAATTTATCTTCCAAGGCCCCCACTTCATTATAATTAATGCATGTTAGTCATTTTCTTCATTGTTTCCTCAATTTTGATCCTCCAACTTTTATTCAAGTGAGATTTGGTCCACAAACTTCTATTTAGTATCCAATTGATCATTTTCTTTTCCAATTGCTTCAAAACGGGTCAAAGACAGAAACAAACAAAAATTAACCCAAATTAAGTAAAATTCAATAATTTGACGACATAAAAGGTTACTAATATAGCTCGGCTAAGTGCACAAATTGCACTTATCAATTGTCTCTCTCGCTTAGGGAATGCATCGGAATTTAGGATGAATACCACCAAATCGAGCATATATACGACTGGAATTCATGAGCAAGAGTTGGATGAAATCCAAGAATTAACGAACGTTCCGAAGGGATTATGCCGTTTCGTTACTTGGGTATACCGCTTGTGGCCACAAAGCTGAAAGTAAGTTCTTATGCTCCGTTTCTTGACAAAATTACAGCCTATATTTGTGCATGGACGAAGTTATCGATATCCTATGCTGGAAGGGCTAAACTTATGAGATTCGTGCTTCAACGTGTTGCGTGTTTTTTAGTTGTCTATCTTCCGATCCTAGCTGCGGTTGCTTCGAGAATCATTAGACTATGCTGGAACTTCCTTTGGGTATCCAAAAAGCTGTTGATAGCTTCGAAGGATGTTTACCTACCAAAATGTGAGGGCGGACTTTGTTTTAGGGACGTAAAAACCTGGAATCTAGCTTTGCTTGCGAAGTGCCTTAGGAACATCCATGAGGACACTCTTTGGGTCCAATGCGTCAATCATGTTTATCTCCGTTGGACAATTATTTGGGATGTTTCACCTGGAAAAGATGACTCGTTGCTGCTTAAAAAACTACTGAAATTAGGGACATATTGGCACAGCCCAAGGGGGACGTTCAGGCAACACTAGGCAGATTTTCCAAGCGGACTGTTGGGAATCAGTTTTGCATAGCCAAGGCATATGATTTCTTCAGGTTGAAAGGGAGTAAGAAGACATAGGCTGGAGATGTTTGGAGGACATGCATAACTCCAAAACATTCGTTTGTCTTGTGGTTAGGTGCCCAATCAAAGCTCCTAACCAAGGATAAGCTGCTACCCTTTGATATTGACAGAAATTGCGTCCTTCGCAGTTCACAGGAGGAAACGGTCCAGCATATATTCTTTCAATATTCATTCAGTTCGTGCACTTGGGTGTAAATTAAAGCTTGGCTGAGCATCACTCGTTCAATGACTAGCATTGGGAGTGCTTTGAAATGAATTAAGAGGGAGGCATAAGGGACATCTTGGCAAAGCAAGGCCACGAGAATTGCATTGGCCAGCAAAGTTTATCGCCTTTGAATAGCTAGAGATAGGCTGATTTTTGAAGATCTTAGACCACATTCCGATAGTATTGTGAGATGGATCAAAACACGTGTATACAAAACTATATTCATCTTATATCCTGATGTTTTGATTCATTTTGAGTCTTTAGAGTATGGTCTTTGGATCTTATCATTTGTACATATTTTGATCATATAGCTCGGGTATGCTCGGAGTATTTGTATATAAGTTTTGATCAATACAGATTTACATTTAAAGATTAAAAAATTTTAAAAAAATCAAAAAAATCAAAAGTTCAAAATTAAACAAAACTGAAAAGTGAGATGTACCTCGGCAGAGCACAAGGATAACAAAATAAGCCTTATTTCTGATTGTATCCTACATACCTTCTGTTGTAAGAATAAAATATTTGGGTCATATTCCTTAAATCGACTCTTAAAACCTTCTGCCATTATTGTTTCTTCATCTTTGCTAAGCTGATACTTCCTCCAGTCAGCCTTTATCAGCGACATTCAACAATCCAGCCATAATCTACAATTAGAGGTATAGTTTTATTTTATTTTGCATTTTGATTGAATTGATGATATACAAGTTCCAAGTTTTGACTAAAAAAACTACTCCTTTCACTTGATTAAAGTTAACACAAACAGATGCACAAATATTTTGATATTTTGTCCGTATGAGACTGGAGAAGAGGTTGAAAATATAACTTTTTACTAACACGCACATCCATGGACGTATACAGATAAGCAAATAAAGTAGGATTTTATTGATTGTACACCATGTTACACAGCATGGTGCACAACCCCTCTCACAAGAGGGGGGCCCACAATGAATAAAAAATTCGCGAACCCCCCCCCCTCTCTTGTGAGGGGGACTGTGTATCATGTTGTGTAACATGATGTACACATAGTCTCTCTCAATAGAGTATGCCTCTCCAATATGTCATTTGAAATGACAATAAATTTATTGGCAGAGCAAAAAGGAGAAAGGACTGCTAATTGAAAAGTGAACGTCACTCCTTGCTTGCATCTAATACGTGTGTGCCTTGTATGACTAGTTCCGGTAATCCTACTAAATGGATTCGTAACTCAAGTGACTCATATTATATGACTCCCTTTATCGTCCATTTTACAAAATTGTTCTGTTCAAGTTGCAAAAGTATAACTCTATTTCGCAACTTACATGGATGGTATCCTATGTTTATCATGTACCTAGTCTTATGGTAGACTCGTTGTCTATTGGAAAATCAAATGACCTTGGTCTTAATGTGACTTTTTCCCATAATCGATGTCTTGTATAGGATCATATATCCAAGAGGCAGGTTGGGATAGGCCATGGACTTTGTTTGCTCGACTCTTTGAAGTTTTTAGCATTCCATTCTGCTAGTTTTTTTTTATAGGTTGAATCATATCTGTGACAATCAGAATGACATCCAAATTGTTAAGAACCCTATTTTTCACAAATACACAAAGCATGTACATCATCACTTTTTGGAAGGCTAAATCTCTCTCCTTCACACAACCTATACTTGGCAGTTTGCTGGTTTTTTCACAAAATCCCACACAACTACTCGATTTTGACGACTTTTGGACAAACTTGATATGGTTATCCATTATGAGTTTGACTATGTGGTAAAGAGTATATATGGGTATTAAGTGATTTACCTTTTATTTTAATAGTGAGGGCAGTTTAGTCTTTCCATTTTATCCAGGCTTTCTATTCTTTTATTTGTAAATGCCTTGTATATTTCGTTCGTTGAGAACACAGCAGCATATGGCTGCCTTTGAAATCAAGTTCTGGTATTCATATAAACACTGTAGCTCATTGCATTACAGGTACCAACACACTCATAGAAAGCTTTGTTGATCAAAGATGTTGAACAGAAATAAGCTGGTGATTTCAATGAGGGTGCTTGCTATGGAGATTTGGCCATTAAAGTTTCTAGGAGCTGGTGCTGGAGCTCTTGATGGACATTTCTGTTAGGTCATATCATTTAACAAGCATAGTCGTGATACTTTTGTTGATCTTAAAAAATGCGCCAATAGAATCCCGACCACCTCCTCTCCATGTAAATGCCACCAGCACACTCAAACACCTCATTCAGAGGCAAACGGTCGCCGGATCCACATCATCAGTACAAAAAACGAGGTCAACAACTTCCACTTGAATTCTTTCAATAAAGCCAACATTGTGAGGTGACAGAATGATTTAGCCATAATTGCTGATCACTCGAGCATAAAGATATTATCAATTTACATATATTTTATACAGCATCATATATACATAATTAGGATAGTCAATAATTACAAATCAATCCGCAACATATACCTATTCAGTCTTCAAAAGTCATAAAATAGATGTACAGAATAAGACGGGCAGCATTGCTTATAGGTATTGCCAAGCTCGATATATACTTAATATATGTACAAGACACGGATGAAAGTGTAGATATGCACAAAGTTAGAGCTATTTGAAGGTTTCAAAGCAGGGCGTCCTTGGTGAAATTCAGCATTGCTGAAGCTAATTTACCCTGGTGAGAAGTGTATCCATGACCAGCTCCTTTTATAATCTGTAATCTGTGGTTCGCTATGACTTTGTCAAACTCCCTGGCATCCTCGATATGGACAAATTTATCACTGGATCCATGGACTGTCAACACCCTAGAAGTAATTTTTCACTAGTCAACACTTTTATATAGTGAGAATATATGTGTCATACACGGAAGTTATATTATAAAAAGTAGAAGCTGAATATTTCATCGGACCACATGGCAGATGCCACTAAATTTGAAGAGCCAACACCATCGTGTCTAAGGTCAAAACTATCTAACGTACAGTTTCATTAGATTTTAAGGGGCCAGGAAAAAAGGGCAAAAATAAATTTTCTCAAGGAAAAACAGAGTCAAGAAGACTCGGTCAAAGTATATGTAGAAGTATATGATTGCGTCAGACATAAATTTGGCTTCAATAGCCCAAGATTCAATATAACAGATCTAAGATAATGCTTTTTGGTATATGGTTCAACAGTAGTACCTATCTTATTCCTCAAATGAGAAATTCTAAATCAAGGACACTGGAAGAGAAACCAACTAGCACAAGACAACTAGGAACTATGAAACGACAGCATTGGCCCAAATCTAAAGACTAGGATTCTTGATAAAAAAAAAATTACTCACATGTCAACCTTTTCAACTTATCTCTTTTCCCTTTTACAGTTAGACAGATGAGGAATAGTTACGCATTTATCTCATAAAAAGGGCCTATAGTTAGAGGATGCCAAGGAATAATAAAGTTCAGTTAATCAATTAATTTATTCTCACTTTGTAAACAAAAAGAATGTGTGACATTAAATTATATATGTTATCAACAGAAAGGAAATTTGAAATTTGTATACTTAATACGTGAAGTAACCATAAAAAACCTGCATTTTGTATCAATGGAAAGGCAAGCTTCATGCATGTTTATATTAAGTCGATCCATCAAACTCTCCTTGGTGACTCGATAAATTTCTCCTACAAAAAGAAGACACATGGTTAACACACAGTATTATAGGAGGCAATATATCAGCTATTAGGTGCACTGCCAATTGACAAAGAAAGACCTAAACAATATCGAAGGCGAGAATGCCAAGAAATTTAAGTAAAGCATACTCATCAACAAAGTGATCTTTTCCGCTGTGACGTTAGGACAGAGAAAAAAATTCTGTTAGATATGTGATACTAAGACTTGAGGGATAATCCACAATTCT
Organism: Osmanthus fragrans; assembly: GCA_019395295.1. NCBI lineage: Eukaryota > Viridiplantae > Streptophyta > Magnoliopsida > Lamiales > Oleaceae > Osmanthus > Osmanthus fragrans. The sequence goes on along the minus strand of CM033354.1, from coordinate 12,849,508 downwards.
TAGAGTGCTTAAAGTATACTTAACAAAAGGTAAAGAGAGCTCAGTGTTGAAAAATATTTCTGTCTTATGACAGATATGGAACTCCGACAGCCGTCTCATAAATATTTCTGTCGTATGATATATAAGGAAATCCTTCAGCAGTCTCATATTTTCCTATTGGCAACTATTTGTAAAACATGGTTATGGTGGCATCAATAAAACAGTATTGATATTTATAAAATGAAAAAACTATAAAACTAGAACTTGATTGAGAAAACTATAACAAAAGCATCAGCTACAAAAACCTGCAAGGAACATACTAATTACTTGATTGAAGTTGAAATCATCAATTTGCATTAAGAACCTTATAAAATTAGAAATGAAACTTTTAGATACGGACCAACAAAAAAATAATGCATCACCTGTTCCATTTTTAACATCCATAAATCCATTCTTACTGATTCTTTCCAAAAACCCTGTACCCAGACGCTCTTCAATGCCTTTCTTCAGATCATAACGGCCAGAAACATTAATTACTGCATCTACATCATGATATTTAGATGCATAAAGGAGTACAATATTTCCCCCTGCAATTTCACGACTCAGTATTAGGTCTTCTTGAAGAGAGAAGAATATAAGGAAAATCAACTGATCAATGAAGCTATACTTTTCTCCTTCTACCACCCCTCCCCACAATACAAAGTGAAAAAAGAAAAAGAAGAAACACATCAAAAAATGAATTTTGAAGGTGGCAGAACTCATTATGTTACAATCTCTGTAGCACTTATTTGCAGTAAAGGGGAGATGTAATATTTAAAAGCTACACTTTCATCCCATATGTGTTATTGAAAATGTTTCAAATGCTTCCTTGACATTTATCTAATATATTCCTAAGGGTTCTCAAAGAATCCAAGACTATAAAAGTAAGTTAAATACTATCATCTCCTCACAAGCATGTGGCCATTTGTCTGATATGTGTCAGGGTATGTTCATAACCAAGACTTGTCGAACATGACACTTTAGCATAGGGAGAGTATACCCAGACTGAAACAAAGTGAAAATTTCCATCTTACTGACACAATTTAAAACTGTAAAAATAAGAAGATCAAATGGTCTCAAATGAGAGTCTAGTATTTATACCAATCTGAGATACGGACAGCGACTAATTCATGAACCAATTTTAAAGAAAATGTTGTTAAACACTTTTTATTTCCCAAAATTATGGTGTGTGAGTGAACAGGGGTATTTTAGTGGATAAAAGAAACACAACAAAGTACTCTTTAGTTGTTGTAAGCTGGCTCACCTTTACTATGGCCAAGAATTGCTTTTATCGTGCGGTTTGCTTCATTAAAGTATTCAACCACAGATCTTAAGTCTTCAACCTCTCTATAGTAGTTACTATACCCAAATGAACCTCCACTTTCCCTGGAAATTATCATGAACACATAACAAAGAGTGGTAGAAAACTTAACATAAAATCCAGGAATTAACAAGAGGAGTAACTTATCAAACAAAGAAGTGAAGTAGATACTAGCAAGAAAGGATAAAATTCATGTTCCACCAAACTGCAATCATAAATGACTAATTAAGTATTTTCATATTTGATATTTGTTACTCTCCCTTAACTCTGTCTATGTTTCCTCATAACAGATCTTAAGCCTCGATGAAGGAAGTTGTGATAGGTTGACAATGTAAAAAAATTAATGTATTGCTTGAATTTTCTTAAAACAATTTGTTGGCGCATTCCCTTCTAGTGGTGAGATGCACAGGACCCCGAATGTAGAGAAGTAAGTAGTGTTGGCTAGAGTGCATCTCGCAAGTGATATGTAGCATTGAAAGTTGAATCTTTTAAGCAGAAAGAGTTTCCATGCCCAATGGATAGAGATTGGTAATGAAGCTAGTCTATGGATATAGGATTTTGTTAGGAACTTGAAATATAAGGGAACTCGTAGAAAAATTATCAAAATTAGCACACACGACACATAGGAACAGAGCCATCATGCCTAATAAAAAAGTGAAATGTTAGAAGGGAAGAAAAAGGAATATAGGAAACAAATTTTGATATACATCGGAAACAGCATAAATGGTTTAGGAATTAATGTTGATCATTGTTTGAAACATGATATTGTAGCCTAAATCCTAAGTGTTGTGTCTATTTTACTCACTCTTAAGAAAGGTGTATATTGGAGAATGTGTGAAGATAGTAGAGTTGTCAAAACATTATAGTTGCAGTAGATTCGCTATTCATGGGTTAGAAGCTTAGTTATCAGTTAATTACTATTACGTGGGTTTCAAAGATAGATTCATGAAGTACATGCAGGCATATTAGGATTAGACCAGGACATTAATATTCAAAATGGTTTATATGAGTGGTTAATTATGCTTTTTGAGATGTCTAATATTCCTAGTACTTTCACGAGATCCCATGTTATATTCATTTATTGGGTAAACTCTCTCCTTATTTTGATGATATTCTCATGTAAAGTTGGTAGGAGTAGCATTTAGATTGTCTTAGGTAGGTAATTTATACCATCAGATCTGAGAAATGGTATGCCTGATAATATATATAATAATATATATTTAGCATATTATTTAGTTTCCTTTTTTAGGTTTCCTTGTAATATATAAACTGATTTGGTTCATTGTTTACCCTAATTTTTTTGGTGGCTCAATAGATTATTGTTCTCTTTCTTCTTCTTCTCTTCTCTTTTCTTCTATCTTTGAATTGATTCACCATATTAGTTCAAGATAGTTCATATTTTAACGTGGTATTATAGCCTATAGTTGAGTGAAACTTATGAAATTTCTGATTGTGACACGCTGGAAATCCAAGCAGAAACCAAGCAAAAAAATTTGTGCAAAGACCTAATCTACTTTGAATAAATTATTGTTCTCTCTCTCTCTCTCTTCTTCTTCTTCTCTTCTCTTCTCTTCTCTTTTCTTCTCTTTGAATTAATTCACTATATTGGTTCAAGGTAGTTCATATTGTTAACAACATAAGATTTTTTTTATGCAGCAGCAATTATTTGTCTCAGGTTTCATTTACCTCAAAGAATTTCTATTGATCCTAAAAATGTTAAGGCTATCGGAGAATAGCCCAATCTAAGACATTAACTAAAGCTTGTCATTTTCACATTTAGCCTCGTTCGATAGAATATTTGTTAAGGATTTTAATACCATTGGTGGGCATGTTAGAGAAGAAGGAAGAAATTCATTAGAACCCCTTCAATCCATACAACATTCTTGAAATTCAGAAAAAAAATGACAAAATTCGATCGAGGCAAGGTGTTGCGTACAAAGATATTGTTTCTCTGTCATTGATGGAATTATCTACTACCTAAAGAGTTTTTCCTTTATGATGACCATCAAGCGCGTGGACACTTTGTGGAAGATGTGTTAAGCTAATTGCAGTGGAACAACGGAGAGGAGTGGATTCCACTCATATAGAAATAACAAAGCAGCAAGTTCAAGCTAAATCATTAGATAAATATAGAAAAACAAGGACAAGCATGACATTGCTAAAATGGAATGTAACAGTATATTCTTATGTCTAATTATCTCATACGGAAAAAATATAAGCCACCATGGAGCTCGAGTAGTCAGCTAAGTGATAAGAATCCCAGATAATAAGAGACAATCTGGAGAGAAATCTATAGCATGCGAGTGTATAACTATTCTACCAAGCATCCTTTTCACTTTCTGTAGAAACGCATGTAGTTATAAGTAATACAGCGTAGTTCTGAAGCATACCCATTTCCAGCAAAATCAAAGCGAAAAGCACTAACTCCTTCATTTTCTAAAGCCACAGCTAGGTTCATCATAATCCTGTTCTCCTGAATTTGTGAGAGATAAAATCCACTATTAGGTAAAATATTATGCCTAGTCCCCTAATCTACCCAAGCTATTCGTAAAAATATTTTACTCCTTGAAGAACTACAAAAGGATGGCTGATAATCTTGAGCTTTCCAAAGAAAATACAATGAAGTCATATCTAGTCTCTATATTTAGTCGCCCACTTAATTTTTATTTTTTAGTTTTTTCTTTTCACTGAGGCAGAATTTGCAAGTTGATAAAACCTGGTGGGTGAATTTTCCATCTCCAAGATAAAACACTCCGATCATTATGTAAATCATGTTTTCTGACTTAAATAGTCCAGTTTTCTTGCAAAAGGAAACACAAGTTTCTTTTCTTCAATGAAATTGCGGATTATAACTTCTTACCAAATAGCTTTACTCTTAGCACAAATTCTACATGGAACAATAATTTCCAAAGCTACTATAAAGAAACATATTATGCATCAAAGCAGGCAGTGGGGATTATCAAGTATATTAATTCAGCAAGCAAGAATTATGCAGGCACTATTTTTATCAGTGGATCTTTTTATCTTTTCTTACTTTTCATTCTAATTATTTGCCACAGAGATTTGATTTTTAGCCCATTAAAAAACAACCAAACATCATTTTTGAAAGGTTTCATTATTAATTTTTCATAGGCATGTACGAAAGAAATTACTAATCTAACGAAAGTTTATAACCAAATAACAAGATTGCAGATCACACCTGTACTTTCGCAATCTAAAAATGGCTGATATATCAACTAAATGTTAAGATTGAAGCTATCGTTTATGTTATGGTGTGTTGAGTTTGGCTGGAAACCAAGAAAAGCGAAGATTCAAAAGGAGTGGCAAAATGAAGTGGAAGGAAATTCGAACTTTATTTCATTCTTTCTGTTTTTGGTTCCATAAGAAAGTTAAGGAATCTCGGAGGGAAAAAAATTTAAAATTCTCTTCCACTTCCACATTACATTTTAAGAATTGCGAATTAAAAACCTTCACATAATTTTATGTTCTGTTGCTGAAGTGAAGGGCGGGAGCAGATAGAACATGTCAGTTATTTGTGAGTTGTATCAAGTTCAGCAGTATTACAAATTACCATAACAATAATAAAATTACTGGGCTCAAAGAGTGAATATTTTAGCTTCTTCTTTTTTGTCCCTTCCTCCCCTATTAGGTGAATAGGATGAAGAAGATAATTAGTAAGCTTTCTGTACTCCTTTATTATTTTCCCCTTTATTATTTTCCATCCATTTCAACTAGAGTCTTGAGATTTTGATTTTCAACACTATTAAATCACAGTGAGAGAATAAAAGTGGTTTTCACATCCAATTTCAAGAATTCAAAAGTTACAACTATTGTGAAGGGAAAGACTGTGTGGTCATTAAACCAACAAACAGACATTAGAGAAATTCGCAAAATGTGTTAACAATCTCGCTCCCAATATGGCTAAACATGTACCTAAAGTGTTTATCTTTTCTAAATTTGGCCTCAATTTTGTTTATTCAAAAATTTCAGTGGGATACACTTGAAATTTTATAAAATTTGGTGCAATTGCAACACGGTATAAGAAGGGACATGCGATTCTCTGATGGAGAATCTCATCCCCCTTCTTGGATCAGAAAGGTCAAAGAAAATTCAAGTAACAGATAATGTAATTCCAAACAATCGCAAATAAAAGGGGAATCTAGTAAAGCATGTGCATCATAACTAAATAGAAACAGCTCACTGACCTTCGTGCATAGGAAACCGTGGCACAAGAGTACAATTTCAGCAGATCCAGTCTCATGCAACACCCCGACAAGTTGTTCTCCATGGTTGTTTTGTATTATGATTTTCTGTTGCATAACTGCTCAAACACAATCATGAATACATTATAACCACAAAATAGTATACCACTCTAGCCAATTCTGGTATGATAATCCATGTCACAGTTTTCAGCAAAGAGAATCTCCTGATCTATTAACCCCAGGATGCTTTTAAGGATAAGAAACCATCCAATTAACCTCGGGATGCAAGTCAATATCCATGAATGCAAAGCAATTATAATAAGCTCCTCTTTAATAACCATTCTTTCAAAACTCTTTTTTTATCTCATACTTATTTTTAGCCACTCATTCTCACGATAAATATTCTTCACGTAAACCCAAAACTTTTTCCTACAAGTTAAACACACGTTTTCCAAAAATTTACTATTCAAAAACTCATTCTTCCCAAAAAAATGGCCATCAAACAGGGGGTAAGTTAATGAAACAAATGAATGAATTAATAGTTTCTGTTACACTTCGTATGCAATAAGGTAAAACATTTCTTGTCCGCGAGTGGCAACTACAAGACTGTAAAACTTCAATCTGTGGTTTGAATCCCAAGCATACATTCAGCAGCATTATGAGGTGAAATTCTGACACAGAACGGAAGATCAAAAGGATTTACTAGCGTAAATCCTTAAGCACAAAACGACTCACAAGAGAATAATGAACTCAAAAATCAAAACTGTTTTATTCCAAACGAAAAATTGTTTAAATAGTCCCCAAAAACCCTAATTTAAGCGAAAAGACAAAAATAGACATAAACAAAAAAATAGGAAAAACGCTAAAAACTTCAAATGCCCGGCGACCGCCTTAAACTGCGATTTTAGACTTGGAAATGACATCAACCGGGGTTCCCCCGGTTGTCACATCCTGGAGCGCCGCTTCCCATTTCCGAAAACATATTATAATAGAAATTTTGACGCGCGAGCTGAAAGTTATGCCCGTTTCTTCGAAACACCCCTTTTAGGAGAAATCTTGTCCAGTTTTTCCTCAAATTCTAGCGCCATCTGTCCTACATCAAATTCACAAAGAAAAACTTCTGTCTGTTGGTTCAAATGAGACATTCATTCAACAGATAAAACCATCAAACCATGTTATCAAGTTTGGCAAAACTTGAAACATGTTTTGATCTTCCTTTTTACTTTAAAAGTTTTTTTTTTTACTGAAATTAACTCTTATGCTGGTGTCAATATAAGTACCTTAATCTTACTTTAACCGATAAAGAAAATTATGTCTTAAATTTTTTAAGCTTAGTTAAAGATGAACTGTGAACCCCTGTTTCTTCCACGGGAGGCCCTGTTTGAGCCACATTATTTTTCTCATTCTCATTCTTCTACTCATTTTCAACCACAAATTTTACATCACATCAATAACTTTTCCTTATTTTTGAACCACATATTCTCCATCGCATCAATACTAAAAATATATTCTTCCTCAAATAATGTGGCTCAACTAAAACTTACGACTCCTATATTATCCAACTCATTAACATTTCTCGATGCCACCAAAATCAAGAAATATAATCGTTTACCTCTAGTATGATCAAATTCCAAGTTCATATACTCATTACTAGTGATCCATAATCTATATATGCACTAGTCATCCAAGGCAAGTCTTTTCAAAAATTCATTAAAAAAAATCCTAAATTTCATTCATCAGGATCGAATCACTGAAGTTTAAAGCAAAATTAGGACATGGGTCACTCTAATTCACAATACTTTAGTAAAATTAGCTTCCGTACGTACAGGGACAAACATAGATGCTAGAACAGACCTGGGTTTTGAGCCATCATGTCGGTACTTGCTTGAAGAATTGAAGCGTGCATGGCGATTGGTGAAGAGTAAACTCAAATGAGTCGGAATTTTTTGAAAATATCTTGGAATGAGCGAGTAGACTTGGCCCCGTTTTTGAAAAATGCGCGGTTAAAAAGGAGGTAAAATTTTTTATTTATACGTAATATTATTTTATTCGACAAAAAAAAAGATCGAAGATAACGTATCATAAATTTTAATGGAGTCAAACGGGGCTTCGAGAGCAGAGTTGTTCAATTTGAATAAGTAACAGCGAACCAGTCAAAAGAAGGGAAAATTACAGGTGGAGTCCTCAATCTTTGTAAAGTATAGCACTGAGGCCTAGGACTTTTTGAAGTCTTTAAGTTCTCTCTACCTTCACCAAATTAAGCACATAAATCCCTTCAACGTAGGAACCACTAATTTTTTGTCTTAAAATGTTGTCTTGCACATGAACTTTTTATGAAAGGAGAAAACACCTCAATATTCCTTTTAATTTTATATGTTTCTCAAATTTTTTGATAACCTTGATCATACGATGCTATTGCCTTTTAAAGTGAATATCAATCTAATACTCTTTAAAATTTGAAAGTTCGATGCTATCTCAACTTGCTAAAAATGCAAATTAAGCTCCTGTATGATAGAGATTAAAATTAAATTTTTAGTAGATTTTGATAAAAGTTGATGAAATGTGTGGTTGAAAAATTGTTGGACCCATGAATTATATGGTTAAAATTAATTGTTGACGATTAAAATCTAAATTTTAATCTGTACCAAACATAAGCTAAATTAATGGAATGTGATATATATAAGTTTTGAACTGTTGTGGTCTATCTACGGAAAGGCTGTATCACCTTTCATCATGTCACGAACGATCATTTGTCTTCTACTTTATGGTAGCCTTCTTAGTTTCTCAAAAAGGGATAAAATAAACCTAATTCAAGCAGAGGAGTGTTATTGACCTGCTGCAAATCTCTTTATATATATATATATATATATATATATATATATATATATATACACACATACACACACACTAATAGAGATCGTGCATTGCACGATAATTGATATAATTTTACAAATGATTTTGTTAAAAAAAAGATAAATTATTTTAGAACATCAAAATATTTAAATATGTGGACTGATTAATGTATTTTATATTATTAACGATACAAATTTATATTGTATGAAAGTCATCAATAAACGAACTCAAAGATGTATTCATTACGAAACAATTCCCCTACTCCATGAAAGCAAACAAAAAGTTGAAAAAAGAGAAGTATGACAATCTTAAACAATTTCACCTCTTTAAGAAGAATAATAATTTTATTACAGAACAAATCACTCGTAATATTTCAATTATAAGTACAACATTTCAATGTCTATCATGAGACGTAAAATACAATTACAATATGATAAAACAAAAAAATTAAAGAAAATACGCGAGATGTAGTAAGAATTAATTTCTGGTTCTACCTTTGGTGAAAGATGCAGTGAAATGATTAGTATGATTAATATGGGGCTTCGACTAACCCTCCGACAGGGTCACCTGTGGTAAATTTACTTGAAATTTTTAAAAATTAAATTCACTTGAAATCACCAGGAAAAAATTGATGTCGTTCAGTAAAAATAAAATATACTAAAAATTGGTAAAAAAATAAATGGCAAGTGAATGAAAAAGTTGTAAAGGAAAGTCTCTCAATATGTGTCTCTAAGAGAGACAGGAGAGATGGGAAGGGAATCAATCAAAAATCAAGAAAGAATGATAAAATCATAGAAGCCAATAACATCTTTAAAATGTCATTCCATTGAAAACTCTTTGCTTTTACTATAAAATAAATCAGAGAAGTATACATTCCATGAGTTGGACGTCATCTTAAATTTCAAACTATTCATAACAAAAAAGATGTGTACATACCACTCATTCATGACCTCAGAAGTGGAGCCAAATGTCCTAAAAGTCTACCATATAAATTCAACAGATTTATCGAAATGAATGGAATCAAATCCCAGCTATAGACACAAATAAATAAATGAAAGATGAATTAAGAAAAAATATTGAATAAATAAATTTCCAAAATAATCATAAAAACATAAAGCATTCATCTTTGCATTAACTCATTGATTTGCAGTGTTAACCAAACTTTGGCCATAGAGAACTTTCTTATAGGTTGTGGAATTAAATTTGATACGTGTTTGTTTTTCAAAAGGAATATGAAAATTATGATTCTCTCAAACCTTTCAGTGCTAAAGACTAATGCTCAATAATATTGTGTCACAGAGCAATGATTGTTCATAGTATAAAATAAAGCTCTAAGTAAATGTTCAATTGACAGCCTGATATTGAATAATAAAATAGTTGTATGCTAGTTAAAATAGTAATTTTATTCTGCAAATTGCAGAAATCACGAGGGTTGTTTTTATAGTAATTGTAGGAAACTAATGGATTTAGATGACTATTCATACATTGAGAAGATTATCTGCCAAAATGGCTTCATCAATACTTGGCATAAGATCTTGAGAGGACGAAACCAAGATTGATAAATAATACAAAGATATGTGATTTGAACAAATCAATTTTAACTAAAATACAAAATATAAATCGACAATGCACATTATTTGATACATTGAAGCCAAGCGAGAAACACTTCAGGTGCTATGGACGATAGGAACGGGGGAATGACTACCTGTAATAAAGCACATGCTAATACAAGCCGACCAGGAATTGGAAAGAAATGAGGACACTGGTAGTTAAGTCGTGCTTCAATTCTAGCACATGCTTTTAAAAATTGGCACCTCAATGATTTCATTCCTAACGTTACAATGGTTTACTAAATCACTAAATTTATGTGTATGAACCATAGCAGCATTATGAATGACTGAATGACCCCATACATTGTCCTTCAAAATAATTAAGAATATTATGGTTTTATAAATTAATGTTCAAATCCTAACAATGTATTTTTATGAGATGCACTGTATCAAACCAACACTTACAAAAACTCATACATCTCCTACGTCAACTAGAGTCAACAAAAGACATGCAAGCAAAAAAATTAAAATCTTTAATTTCCAGTGGCTTATATAAGAAATGTCTTGCATTTATCTATTATACGAAAATTTAGTGATAAAATCATGTTTTTGTATATATGATGAGAAATATAGGTCCCGTTTAAGCCACATTATTTCTAAAATGAGAATGAAAAATATAGTCGTTATGAGTTCCACACAAGAGATATAAAGTCAAAAATTGTGACTGAATGTTATGGATAACGGTCATATTTTTCATTTATCCCATAATGTTGAGTTAATTAGGTGGTTTAATAGCAAACCGGGAAGTCCAATAGCAGTTTCTGAGCAAACACGTGAGATGAATATGTGATCAATATGGAGTACATTTATTAAATTGTTCTCCCTTAACATTAAGTAAGAACAAAAGAGTAGAAAATGAAGCTTATGTGTATGATACTTTTGACAATTTGATTTTATGCTTAGTGTGAAAGCGTTGCAATCCCTCTATAAATGTAATATAATTATATATAAATTCAAAAGTTCCAAATATATTTTTTCAAAAATATGCAAAATCAAAATTTTATGAGAAATCCCAATATACAGTAAAATAAAAACTAACATCCAAGCTAAGTTTAAGAAGCAACATACAGTGGTTATGTCAGGATTTGCTTTTCAACGGGCAACGATTTGTTTTGCTTCAATTTCATGTCTCCAAAAAGATTTAGAAGGGTCATACCAAGAAAATGGGAAACAAAGTAGCATTCTTTCCCACAACTAAATAGGTTTATGAGTAAATCACCAATTTCATGCACAAAATTATGAATATTGAAACCATTCTTTTAATTATTGTTGTATTTGGAAGAAATAACCAAAAGTATTTCTAAAGAATAGAACTTAATATTACCCCTTAGAAAGTAAAAGAAAAACTTCACATGACCCCTTCGAGAGAAAACACAACGGGGTCTTCGACATTTACAACAAGAAGTTGATTATTTCGGACGATTGCAATGCAAACTGTGCATCCAGCAGATGGTCCATTATAATAAAAAAGAGCTTCCCATGTTCATAAATATATTTAGCAGGAAATAATATGAGATAAGAATGCAACTAAAAAAAATTACAACACATCTAAACAATCATACATCATGTTCAATTAAGTTCAAATGAAGGTATACGAGACATATATTTTTCGACTTTCAGTAATGTAGTGAATGCAATCATGTTTGTTAATAGTTAAATAGGCCCCAGAGATCTCAATGCATAAAAATCCCACGTTGAGTATAATTTTTCATGTTTATAGAGAATTATAGATGGATAAACGTTTTAATCTTTTTCGTTAGTAGAAATATCATTTAGCTCGAAGATCAAAATGCACGTCTTTTGTGTAAACTGAGTACTGCTTTTAACCACTAAAACACTGCAGTATTACGCAGCTATCGCAACAATTAAAATACTGTTTAGTCAAATACATGCCAATTGAAGACATGTATAAGATTAAGCCAAAACTTCCTTAAACATCTATTTGGCCATTAACTTCACCAAACCGTATTGAACCTTCTGAATTACCCCCATGCTGGTCCATTTTGTCACTAAATAAAGCTAACTCTCTCTGCCCTCTTTGTCTAGAACATTATACTGGTGCGTATCATTATACAAGTAAAAAGAAATGAGAAAATGTGATAGATATATTATATCTAAATCCTTAAGAAATATGAATTCGTAGTCTATTTTAGTAATAGGAATTGGTTGGAACTACCACATTACTCAGTGGACATTGTCTTCTATTTATATGTTTCTATTTATGCTGACGAGTCCTAACAGAATGCCGAACTATGACATTCAAATAAATGTGCACGATTCGAGGTCACAATGACAACACTTCAAAATGAACCCTACAACATATCACAGAAAATGAATATTAAACAACAAAGTCACTTAAAAATTGAAATAGAAGAAAAATGTGCATAAAATTAAAAGCAGATATCAAAAAAACTACAGATCTTCTATTGTTCTACACAATGATACCTACTCGAAGATGCTCCAAGATTTTTTGCTACACCTATGTGCCACGACAGAAAATCAAGAAATAATACTCTATTCACTTTTGGGAAATAAGTGGTATCCATCTCCTGAAAAAGTTCAAAAATACAAGAATCCTATACAGAGTGCAAAGATTTGCTAAAAAGCCAAAAAAATACCAAAGAAATCCATGATTCAGAGTGAAGATGGGGAGTTTGACTTTAGATGAGAGAAGAGATGATGAAAAAAAAAGAAAAAAAGAGGGAAGACGAAAGAAGAGGAGAAGTCTGACAAAGGTTGTGTGGGAAAAGTAAAATAAAGAGGCACCGGTGATTACGTGAGAAAATGGAGAAAAAGAGGCAATATATAGAGAATTAGTGCACCACCAAAAGTAAAATTATACTAAACAATAAATATCCCGAATATGTTTTGAAGAAATGAATGTAAAACTTCCTAGGAGGTGACAAAGAATATGACCACTTAGATAAAAATAGCATTGTTCTAACATAGAGTAGCTTCTAACTTTAAAGAGATGATGGCATTCTCGAATCTATTAAAAATACATGGTATGATTCCATAAATTGAGTTTTTGGAGCTCACCGTGCTTTTGTTATACCCTTCTATTGCTAACATGAACCATTATTGTTTGTTAAATTGTCATTTATCTAGGACTTCATTTTTTTAATGTTTTGATGTGTGACATCCACATTAATTTAGTTCTCGTGCTTAGCACTTCCAATGCAAAAAGGATCTCTTCTTTTTTTTGTTGTAGGAATTTGCATGAGAAAATAACAAACCACATGAGAAAATAACCAACCACCACATATAAAATTTAGACATAATAAAATTAATCTACAAAATCATAATCATCTTTACAAATATCAAGAAATTTTTTTAAACAGAGCATACGACATCTCAAAATAAATGCACAAGTGAATTAAACTATTGAAGAGATAATTTAATTGATAATTAACTTTCTAGAATTGAAGTAGTCAATAGTTTTATTGCATACTTTGACCTTATCAACAAAAAGAAATTATAATGTTCTTTTCAAAAGTTAGAAATCTAAATTGGAGGCTGCATGGAAAAGTAAAATCATCCATTCGTAGAGGAGAATATTGTAGAATACTAATTAATATTATATAGGGAAGGGCATGGATTGGGTTGGGTCGATTTTTTTTTTTTTTCCAACCAAACCCAATTATTGATTTAAACACAACCCAACCCGATCTTGATTGGTTTGGTTTGGGTTGGGTTAGTCGATTTGGGTTTCGACCCAATTAAAGTTGGATCCGATTTATTTATTAAATTTTGATAATTTTTAGAGTTTTAAATTACTTGAAAACCTCCATTTTTTAAACACACATATAAGAAACTCTTTCCAAAAATAACGTATAAATACGTTTAAAATTTATGAAACATTTTGTTTTTTACAATTTTTTGAAATTCATTCATTTAATCATCACGTCTTTAATTTTTACTTTATTGTCAAATAACATTGCATTGTACATATTGTCCATGTGAATTGGTCTATTTAAAGAAAATTGACGTTTATATATTATAAGTCATTCTCTTATCTTTACTATTATGTCTATTTAATTTTTTTTAAATGTTAGATATTAATTTTTTAATTCATCGAGTTGGATTGGGTTGGGTTGTGTTTTAATTCATAACCCGAGACTCAACCCAACCCAACCTCAAATTCAATTTTTCAATCCAACCCAACCCAATTGAACTTAAAAAACTGACACAAATCGATCGATTTGGTTTAAGTTGGTCGTGTTGATCGCGATTTGTGTTTGATTTTGCCTAGCCCTAATTACATAGAAAGGAAATTTTTAATTAACAAATTTCTTATGGATTTAAATATTCAATAACTTTACAAATACATATTTTTTAGTGGGGATCTTTGAGGGTAACTGAATAATAGGTAAAGAATCCCAGAAAAAATGAAATTTGGGAGCTCGCTAGATAATGAGAATGAAGAAGAGTTTGAGAATGAAAAGAAAATATAAGAAAAGACAAATATAATGTTACCTTGTGTTTAGTCCTCTAAAAACACCTAAAGCCCATTTGCCTCCTACTTTTAAAGGACAAGTTTCAATCCAACAAGTAGGAAATAAAGCCCAAGGAATTTTTTTTTAATAAATAATATTATATAATATAAAGTTTAAAGAGAGTAACCTATACAAGAAACAAATTACCATACATTCAATTAAAAAAAAAAAAAAAAAAATCTATATTCATTTTAAATTTTTATTTAAAAAAAAAATTCTTGCAGATCTAGAACCATACACTAAAATCGAACCGACATACCTTAGATTCTTAGGAAAAATCTATATTCACTTACCAAAAAATCTTGTTTCAATAATTCTTTTGATTGATCTATGGTGAAAATATCAAACATCTGCAAAAGAAAATAAAAATAGAGAGTTAGAAGTTTTAGGTTGGTGAACACCAAAAAAATTTTGCACAATTACACAGCATATACACAAAATCGTGTAAAAAAAAAATTAAAAGAGAGAAGAAAAAATGAGAAATCTTGCACAATATGGATCGTTACGTGGAGAATGAATGAAGGAATTTTGGAACGTTGCGTGGAGAAACGAGGAAAGAGTCAGAGAAGTAAAAGAAATGATTAAAAAATGCAATAATGTCATGTATGAGATAAAATAAAAGGGAAAAAATTGATATTAAAATATGACATCAACATGACATCATTGATGATGCCTTATGAATAATAAGTAACTTTGCTCTTTTATATATTGTAGTGACACACACACACACACACACACACACACACACACATATACACCCTAATTGCTTACATCTGGTAGAACTTATGTCTCTAATCTCTGAAATGTTCAAAAATTAAAGGCCTAAATAGAAGTAACCAGACTAGAATTTAAGGGGGCGTTCTCTTTGCTGTTTTCGGACCGTTTTCTGTTTTCGATTTTTCAAAATATTGAAAACGCGTTCTCTTTTCTGAAAATTTTGTGAAAAAAACAGAAAACAACTTTTTTACGTTTTGGCTGTTTTCTTCACAAATCTGTCAAAACTTAAAAAACACGGGTTGAGAAATATTTTTTGAAAATGACAAAAATAACGAGTTTTTAACAATCTCAAAATGGACACTCAAAACACAAAACCTAAAACGAATTCAAAATTTAAAACACAAAACTGAAATATGAAAAGAATACCCCCTAATATTTTGTAGAGATTGAGAATCTGTATATTTACACCACAAGAAAATATCACAGTGGGTCCAAATTAAATTCGGAACCGTGGTCCCACAATTAATTCTATTGGATAAACCTTCGACACCTGACAAAATTTATAAATAATATATAAATAAATAAACTTTATTTTCAATCATATTCCAATTAATCTAGGAATATACTCCGAAAAAGCAAAATTTGTTAAAAATAAGGGAGAAGAACCCAAAACTCGTTCGAAGCCAAACAAATACATACTTTATGTGCATGTCTGACTATACTGAACTTTTTTAACTTATAAGCTAACAATTAAATTCTAAAACAAAAATTTCTTTATCGATAAAAATTGAAAATAAATTTGATTATATTAATTAAAAACAACCACTATCTCTTGCCAACAGAAATGATTATTTTACTTATTAATTAATAATAAACTTATATAAATATATTTGCAAATGTAAAGTTGACTTAGCGCCTGCTTGGAGGTCATTTCAACAAAATTAGAATGAAAATTTGAACCATTTGAAAATGTGGATCCCCTCTTTCAGTCGTAATTTTTTACTCAATATTTGCTACATTACCTCAAATGCCCTTCATTCTAATTTGAATGCATTAAATGCCAAAAGGAGACATGGGTAATTTTGTGAACTTTGGTCAATAATTGTGACTCAAATGTACTATTTACTGCTACAAATTTCTCTACGATCACATTTTGTATTAAAATTGGGGCAAAATGGCTCCCAAACAAAGCCTTAAAGTGAATTTGATTTACCTCTAATAATTTGTAACTCTTCGAACCTCTTTCTAGATTTGCTTCCTACATTTTATTGGCCAACAACAATCGTGCTTAACTTTGACCCTATTTTTTGAAATTTAGCTTTGTTTAGCCTCATTTCTTAAAATTTATTTTCCTTCAAACTCATTTTGAATTACACATTTCATTGAATTCACCACTTTTATCAACTTTTCTATCATACATTTCACCAATTTTCATCAAAATTTACAAAGAATTTAATATTTATACCAACCAAACATGGGCTTAATTCTTTTCACGAAAACTATATATATTCCAAGAGAGAAGAATCCACAAACATTGGATAAATTCTTCACTTTACATTTTTGTCATTAAAAATGTCGAATTTGATGGTAATAGCAAAATATATTTTTCAGCCATTATCATTGAAACCATTCTGTCTCTTCTCATTTTTAGAAAATTAACAACTGCTATTGATTCTATTTATAAATAAATATTAGAAGGATATATTCCATGTAACATATAAAAATTAACATTTACAAACTCGCTCCTGACTACTAACTAGTCTTTTGTTTACAAAAAATTAAATGATGAAACAAATCTAGCTTGAGACCAATTAATACGAGCCAAAACTCTTTTAAAAATTGATTTAGCACTCGCATGAGCCAACAAAGTTAAAGTGCATGAAAGAATGAAGATTTGAATTAGCTTCCACAAAAAGGCGGACTAGGAGCATGAGAGGTGCTGCTAGTGATGGTACTATCGGTTGTGCTACATGTTCATAATGATTTACATATACATGATGTAGTGAGATATGATTGTGTCAGAATTTTTTCCCCAAAAAAAAAAACTTTCCCACTCTCTTTAACACATCATCTGTATGTAAACCATTATGTAATTCTTTACGTATAAGTAACATTATTGTGGTACTATTGATTCAGCAAGGGCTAAGCTTCTGAGTAAGCCCTGGTTATGTCCACTTCCTGTCAAATCTTAGGTAGCTGCTGGAATAGGGGTCCTTGGACTCGGCAGTCCCATACATACAAGCCTAGGAGAGAGTCGAACCTTAGGACTTGGTCGTGGTGATGGGATTGGACCATAGTTGCTGACAGGTCCACAAGGCACCCTAGGAGAAAGGTTAACTTGTTCAAGTGCTCGAGATTGCAAATCTGCAGGGTATTCCCGGACACATCCAATTCGTGGTCCATTTCCAGTAGTCCATTTGCAGGACATGTGCTTAACCAAATTATACACCGGTTTATCCATTTGATCGGCGCCTATAATTTCTGTTTCCTGGGCTCGGCCATCTACATCAGAAGTGCTTACATCCTTCGACTGGCTGGCTTCAGAACCACCTAATGATGGTCTTGGAATGGATTCCTCATTGGCATCCTTATTAAAAGGAGGGCAGTCATCATCAATTGCACATCTCTGCAAAAAGATGAAATTGGAAAGGGTCATTGGCTAAATACTTTTATACAAAGGAACTTAAGTTTGCAGATCAAATTCTACCATGACAGTGTAGATTTGAAACAATTACCTTTACATTAGCAAGATCTACATAGTGATCCTCCAGGAAGCTTATGAATTCGCTGAAGTTCTCCTCTGTTGGATGATAGTGACCACTATATGGCCAAATTGCCTGTGAAATTGTGCAAATTACTTAATCCACTGGTACAATACAAGTTAAACAGTATTTCAAACTGAAGATTATTGTGTACTCTCTAGAATTATGTATATATACCTCAAGAACACCATCGTGAGCAACCAATCTTCCAGCTGCTGTGTGGTGGCCCCACCAGCAAGAAAACTTGAATGCTGAAAAAGACCTTTCTTCTTCTTTCCTACGTACAGAATTCTTGACGTGCTAAGAACAAATATCCATTTTGAACCTTCTATCGTGTCCACAGTGGTACCACTTTGTTTGTACATGAGCTTCCCATTCTCAACCACGACTTCAAACGATTCTCGCTCTTTCTGTAAGAGGAATGATCAAATATGCTCGTGAGAAATGAGAATGCTAGTTAATTGAAAATATAAATTCACGTTCAATTTCTGCTTGTGAAATTGCTAATAGGCTTCAATGACTTGAAACTTACTGGTCCTAGATATTTGATGCACTCCCGTTGCAAATTGGCTCGTGGGCACTTCTCAAGATTTAGTTCTTTTCCATCTCCAACATCCAACCTTCACATGACAGAACAAATATTGTAGGAGCAAGTCAGTAAGAAACATTTTGTTCATTAACGTATCATAAAATGGATACTCCTATTAATAGGGAAAGGGAGAAGAAAGTTTTGAACGCACTTAATAGTTAAAGACGGTAAAAAATTTAACTTTCTACTCCCATAATTTTTGCTCAAGTCTCAAACCAAATAAGTTATCAATCTGAAATGGTTAATTGGGTGCTCACCAGTAAAAGAAAGGTTGTCCGCTTTCACTTTTGAACCAGATATCATAATAGAGATGTAAATTGTGCCCGTACCTATGACGTGGATCGATCTACAGAAAAAGGGTGAAAATGAGTGATAATAAACATGTTTTACACTATAGAATAAATGGAGGTTCAGAAATTGGATAAAAGGCAATCCAAAATACAAAAATGATAAACTTCTTTTAATGGAAAGGATTTGGTTCAATGGTCCTTGAGGACTTACAGCTTCAAGCCAATGCTGCAGGGCAAGTTGTTGAGCTTTCTCATCCTTAGACAATCCCTTTCCAACCTGCAATTCCATGAACTAAATCCCTTATTATCCAAATATTCTTTCGTTATAGAAATTCAACAGAACAAGTAGTGTGAAAAAAGAAAAAGAAAAAAACTCGGAACTCAATTGAAGAACTAAAATGAATGTTGAATATTGACCTTGGCTGCTCTCGTCCTTGCTCTAGCCCACCGTGAAATAGCAGTTTCTGGTTTCTCATCATTGAAGAACGACACAGAGCATCGCTTGAGAGCTGCAAAGTCCAATGCTTTCCACCTATATTTGTCGAAAATAAGAAGTTAATTTCAGTGAGTTAATTAAGCGACAACTACGTGAATTGACTAAAGGGGTCAGCCAACAAACCATAGCTCCTCAACGACAACTGCACAATCTGCAAGGTTTCTTCGAGTCCGGTAGCTCTTGTATACTTTCTGAAGCTTGATGGCAGCAGCATCAAGCTCACTAACAGGTCGTGGAGTAAACATTATAGCAGGTTCCGGGAGAGAATCCGCACTAACTGATTTAGAAGTAGAACCATCTGCTTTTATATTTGCATCATCATATCCTGATTTTCTAAAGTCTTGAACTAGATTCTTGAACGAAAGCGTCGTTTCAAGCATTAATTTTCCGGGCTCGCAATTCCTCAACTTAATTGAATTGTTCCTACTGAACTTATGGCATCCTTTTGCCATAGTAATGACTGAATCTCCTCTACCAAAACTGTTGGTCCTTAAAGTCAGCAGAAAAAGAAAAAAACTGATAACAAGGGGCAAATCCAAAAGACTGTCTCCCAATTTCTTCCCAATAAACAGGAAAAGATTTCAAAGCCGGCCACCCACCTGCACAATTTGTAAAGAAACTCCTAATTAATTATGAAATACCATAAAAGGCTTGATTATAGTTTAGCCAAGAAATGCTTTGTAATAATCTATGTTTTTATTATTGGGAATTACCCAGCAGAATTCAAATGAAAACTGCAAACCCATTAATCTTCCATACTTAATAAACATCATAACATGTCTCAATAAAACAATAAAATATCAGAATGATTACTGTAATAACAGAAACCTCATTCATTCATATATAAAATAAAGAAATTATTTTATTAAGATAATTATGAAAACTCACCAGAAATGAAAGACCTAAGATCTGTCTAATGTCTCTTTATTATCCGAATGATATTGCAGTACAGTATGCTCGTAAATATGATGAACACCTTCCCTCTTTATATATATGGGGCTCTGTTACGTACGAATTCTGGTAAAAGAAATTAATAGGGTCTAAATGGAACTTCAAATACGGATAGGACGTGTGGACAGGAGACTCAACAGTGGTTTTTTGAATTCTTGTACACGTTCAACACAGATTTTCTTGGAAAATTTTCAAACCTTTGAAAGGCACGAGTTTGATTAATTCAAACTTGATGTTTTTGAACCCCACATTTAGGAAATACATGTCAACTTTTTATGAGCTTTTGGGTTAGGCCTATGGTTTTAAAGAATAATGAATTCAAATTATAAATAATATAATTTATTAACAATTTTAAAATAGTAAATTATTAAAATATTAAAATAGGTGATTTCTTAACGTATAATTAAGAAAAAAAACATTTTCAAATATTTTTAGAAACAAATATTTAGACAAATAACGTAAAATGTCTTGACTTTTAGATGAGTTTGTTAGCGTGTTATTGAAGTTAGACAAAAATCAAAATACATGGATTAAATCTCATTTATAAATATAGTTCACGTGTTAAGACATGATCAACACATAAAATAAAATGTTGAAGATACAATTTAAATAAATAAATAAATATATATATATATATATATATAACTCCTCTCTTATTAGCATATACGAGTTTTATTGTATTAGGTGAGATTTTATATTATTCCATGTGTATCAACTACTTGAGGTTTCATTAGTTGTACTTTCATATTTATTTTACTCTCATCATATTTAACTAAAAACATGTTTGATGTAGAATATATTAGAATATGTAGGAATTAATTCTCGAGAAATTTTTGATTCGAGCTCAGAAATCAACCAAATGAACACCAACTACCGAGGCTCGACCCAACAATCCTCTACACAATGGTTGCCTCCATTTTAACCACTACATTACCCTTATTCTACTCCACAAAGGACACAAAGTGAGTGGTGATTTGTAGCCACAAAGGCAAGGGAAAAGACTCCACAAAGAAAGCAAGGAAGAGGCAAAGAAACCACTAAGGGGGCGTTCTTTTCGTATTTCAGTTTCGTATTTTGAGTTTTGAATTCGTTTTGTATTTTGTGCTTTAGGTGTCCATTTTTAGATTGTTAAAAATTCGTTATTTTTGTCGTTTTGAAAAAATATTTCACAACTCGTATTTTTTGAGTTTTGGCAGATTTGTGAAGAAGACAGCCAAAACGTAAAAAAATTATTTTCTGTTTTCTTCACAAAATTTTTAGCCATTTTCAAAAACTCGTTTTCGAAAATGGGAAAGAGAATGTGTTTTCAATGTTTTGGAAAATCGAAAACAGAAAATGGTCCGAAAGCAGCAAAGAGAACGCCCCCTAAGTTATCAACCGTTTTGGGACACCACAAAGTTGCCGTTTTTCTCTCCTCCAAGGGCGGCCAGATTCCCACTAAGGAGGCTACATTTTTTCCTCTCTAACCCCACACAAATCACCCACTAAATTACTAGGGTTTCTATCTTATAAATATGTTAGGTTTAGGGTTTAAGTTTGAGCCAAAATTTACTCACAATGGGCTAACGATAACCAAATTTAACCCAACCAAACTTAGGCCCTCCAATGTGTATTAATTGTTTTCGAGTTGAGCCGTAATCTTTTGGTGTCGATAAAATATCCGACATCGATTTTTTATCATCGCCCGAATTATTGGGTATCAAAAAAACCCAACAGAATATATATATATATATATATATATATATATATATATTTATATTTTAAATGTATGGTTAAAAAGAAGGAAAATGTTATGAGTTCACATGAAAATTATAATTTAAAGAATGTGTGGTTGAAAATGAATTTGTAGAAAAACGAGTTTTAAAGAACATATACCATACATGAGCTTAAATAAATCGCTAAAGAAGTAAACTTTGAGGGTCACGTGAGATTAAATAGATGGTCAAAGAAGTAAGCTTTGGGGGTCACTAATACAAAAAAATCACGACACAACCAGCAAATCACGTAAATGCCTCTTTCGTGTCATGAAATATTCAAACTTGAATACTTAACGCGCAACAAATTGGTCTTTCTAGATAAAGTTTTATATGAAAATTAACTGGTTGGGGTGTGTGGGAAAGAACTTATTTTATTTTATTTTTTCTTCATTTCTTTGACTAAAATATATTTCTTATTCGATTTATCATCAATCCTAAAACCGTTCAAAATGATCAATTTGCTTTGAAAATATCAAATTGCTTAATTTAAGCATGGTTTGGGGACATTTATGAAAGTCGTCAAGTAGGTAGTTGCATGGTCTAAGGTCAAGAAACGCGCCAACACGAAAATGCTGATGTTATTATGTTTGGTGCCGTTACTACACCTTTCCAATTCAATCAACAGTCTTGGTCAATGATGCGTGCATCCTCCCTTTCTATAATTTTCTTTTATTTTGCCTTCCTTTTGAGTTTGTTTTAACATAAAACGACCGCTACACCATTTGGAGTACGTACATGTGTCATCGTAAATAGGGACGTATTTAGGATTGGATTTGAAATCGGACTACAAAATTTTTCTAACTTGACTAATATGCGGAATTTTTTTTTTTTTTACACATAATAAAAAATAAAT
The DNA here is from genome assembly GCA_019395295.1 of Osmanthus fragrans. Classification (NCBI taxonomy): domain Eukaryota; kingdom Viridiplantae; phylum Streptophyta; class Magnoliopsida; order Lamiales; family Oleaceae; genus Osmanthus; species Osmanthus fragrans. Next base: position 12,826,593 of record CM033354.1, on the reverse strand, counting down.
TTGCCTTCAAAATATTAAATAGGCTAGGGGAGAGACCGTGCTGCAGTCCAACCCAGCACCTCTCGCCCATCCATCCATCTCTGATTGTAAGATAGGTTTAAAGATTTTTCAAGGAACGTAAAATTAAGTTTTAAGAGATTTTCTATTCTAATTTTTTAAATACTCACTATCTGTTTTCACTTTACAATAATAAAAAAAAAAGGGAGGGGGAGGGGGGGGGGGGAAGGGGGAGAAATCGTCCCCAGGGCACATCTCCAAGTGGTAAAAGGAGAAGATGGAGAAATTCAGTTTTGCTTGAGACTGCCGCGTCAAAATTTCGAATCCTGAAATATGGATTTGACTCTTGGGTAAGTGCAAGTGTACAAGCAGTCTTCCATCCTGTACTCTTGGAGGTATAACCTGCGATTTACCTCCTTCATTAAAGCCCAAGGCAGGACAGGGGAGATGAGGGCGCCAGTAATGAAACGTAATCCTAAAAAAAAAAAAAAGAGAGAAATCAATAAATGAATCTTTATAAAAGAATATAATGAAGTGCTAAAAGAGAGATCTTACATTATTGGAGTGGATAAATAATTTTAATTTCTCGATTTAAATATAGAGTATCAATGGGATACTCTTATAGAATAATTGTGTGCCTCCACCATATAAATTTGATTTTAAACCTAACATTTCTTACTTTCTCAGAATTAATCACATCCTTATTAGTTATTATATATAAGCTAATAGTTGTCAAAGAAATTACGTTGCATATAGAAAAGTTGAAAGGTGAATCGTTCAACTTTACAAGGAATATATATTTAACTACATGCATATACAAACATACACGCGGATTGAAATGGGCAACCTAGCTTAGCCCCAATAAAGAGAGTTTGCTAGGTATGGCACTACCTTACGACTCATTTTGAGTCATCTTAATAGACTCGACACGTAACGTGCACCGATAGTAAATATCAGTTAAGTGTCGAATCCACCACCAAGATAACTTTGACTTGCTCTGACTGTGAGAATTCTTAAAAAAAAAAAAAATTTACAGAGTTTCTTCTTAAATATGGAATAAAATCATCTGAACAATAATCAATTTTCTCAAACCTATACATGTAATTTAAAATATGGTACACCGATCCCTCAAAATATAAACTATTTAAAATAAAGTGCACTAGAATGATATTTATACTTCTTTGCAAGTCAAAAGACTCCAAATGCACAACATCTACAAAAAATGCAGCGAATCAATGATACAGATGCATTTTCGAACAAAAGATGCACGTATTCCAAAAATATGAACTATATAAATTGACAAGATGAGTCATAAACTAATGACAACGTGTGGATCAATTTGGTAGATCACGAGGTTTCAATGTTGTTCAACTCAACTACTATCTGATAAAAAATGGTAAAAAAAATATATGAACTTGTAATTCAATGAGTGGATATTACACAAATAAGTAAACATTTTTCCATTTATGCAATTTTTTTGAAATGCCTGTACTATTACAACTTTAAGAATTTCTGAAATCTCATAGTTTTTTTAAGATTGAAGCATAATGGAATCATAAAACTCTTTATTCATTATTCTGAATGAACAACTCTAAGATATAATAGATATAATAAATCTGGCATCCCTATTTTGAGTAAAAATATAATTTCATGGTACTAAAAGTTGAAATCTTTATTCTTTAAACTGAATAAATTAAATTCCGAAATCTGATAAGCCGTATATAATACTAAAAATTCACACAAAAAAGGCACCTAAAATAACCTTACCCGTGTATCAATTAATATCGATATACATGGCAAAGCTATTAAATTATGAAATTATGAAATTCTGAGATTTTGAAATTTTATAATTCTGGTCATATGCGCACAGAGTTGCTCAAAGGCTATAATCTGATCATACACTATAGAAATACATTCACAATATTGCACAACGGGTAAAATCACCACATATAATCATACACTATGGAAATACATTTACATTAATGCAGAGCTAATAAAATAATAATATAGAGTCATATATTATGGAACACATTTACACAAGTGTAGACTAGGGTAAAATCACTTGGGTATTTTTCGGTGGTTTTAAAAATACCTTTAATTATGCTGAAACATGTAATACGAATATAACATGTTAAGGAAATGATTTAATTGAACCGAAATTAACTTTAAAAAGAACTTACTGCACTTTATTCTAAAAATCATGTTGTCAAATTGACTATATATAATAATTAACTTTCAAATATAATATAAATTTAAAATACTTATTTCTCAAAAATAAGTTTTTTCACTCACTCAAGACAAGCTACCAGCTATAAAGGTTGATAAACTTTTTCAATCTCTTTGTCGCCACCTAAAATATAATACAAAATAACTAATTTAACCACTACCAAATCAAGACACATTTAATATCTAATAATGTGATACTTAAGTATATTTCTCGATATTTGAGTAAATTTTCCAAATTTTCATTTATTCAATTCGAGCTAATTATACTTTCTAATACCTTCATAATTATGTACTATATCCAAATTTATCTTCATTCCAATCATAAAAATAATTACATCATTCAATCTAGTGAAAACTAGCACAATCAACTCAATCAAATTAGCTTTCATATTGCTCCATAAATTCATGCTTTCAAGTGAATATTTCATCACCACAAATATTTCCATTAATAATACTTATTCAAGAACCCAAATAAAAATTCTAGGGTTTGCCAAAAAATGGTATTTCTTACCTTATGCAATTAGCGTAACAAATCAAGAAGGTTGACTTGAAATTATACTCATTCTCTTCAATCTGAAAATCAAACCAACAAATTAAACCCTATCAACTTTAACATAAAAATTTTCTCTATCTCTTGAAGAAAATAAAGAGAAGGGAGAATGAAAATCAAGCTTGAACTATCTCTTTTTCCTTCTTCTTCTTCTTTTCTTTCCTTTCTCTTTCCTTATGATATCCCGAAATTTATGGTTCATGGCCAAAATCAAAACGTGAACGTTTTTTACTTATTTATTCTTATGATAAACGATGCCAACATCTCCAAGTTCCTTCCGGGGAGAAAAAATTTGTGACATTTACGGTTTGTTATTGAACAATTTTTGCGATTACAAATTACTCATAAAAGTTATTTAACATGAACAAAAATTTTAAGGTCCTTGGAAGCCGAAAATTTTGGCTGATTTTAGGGTTGTTACTCAATGCGAGCCTACCAAGGTTAATGATCACTATCTGACTAATCTTCTGTTGAAGATCAATGCAAACATAAGGTGCTCAACGAAATTATAAGTCGTTTTAAATATTATGAGATTTTGTCTTGATAATTTTCAAAGTTGTACTTAAATGTTCAGTCCTTTGCATTTTTGTGTTTTCATAGCTAGGTGGCTTAAATTCTGTCTTAGCCATTGAATAAACTCTGTCTATCCCAATGGTATCCAAGGTTCCAACCATAATTCTTGGTATAGATGTGTGATGTGTCGTATAGCTCCCTCGACAAGTCTGATATCCCATCCATTGCTGCAGTAAAGTGCTACCAATCTCACTATGGTTGATTTTTCTGCCCTTTCTAATTATTGCAACCTACTTCTGTATTTTTATTTTAAACAAGTTATCAACTCAAGGCAATGGCCATCAGTCTCTCGTTATCGAGCATGTGTTCACACCCGACTTCCCTAACGTTGAAATGATTGATGACACTGATCATAATCAGGTGAGTTTAGAAGTATCAAGACGGGCAGGTCGGCCAGACCCGTGAAAATCGGCCTGGATAGATCCGGGACCACGGGCCGACCCGTGACCCGAGCGGGCCGTTCACGGGTCAAGGAAGTGTGACCTGCGAGCTTCATGGGTTGCACCTTCACAAGCCGCGATTAACCCGCTGGTCCGTGAAAAAAAATTAAAATATAAATAAATATATAATTTTTGAACAACTAAATTATAGTTAAGTAGGTGTCAACCTAGTTAGAATGTACTTATGCTATAAATATTTGATAATAGTAATTAAAAATGCATTTAGTTATTATTTGTTTAAGTTAAATTTAACTTGGCAAACTTATAAATAATTTATGTAACATTAAATTTGAATTCTATGTAAACATTTCTTGATATAAATATGAATTTATCATTTTGTTCAATTCTTAGTTTACATTTAACAATTTTTTTTTCTATAAATATGAAAAAATCTATATTTTTATAATTTTATTTATACAATCATACAGGCCAAACCGGAACAAATTGCGACCCGTGACCCGGATGGGCTAGGTTATAGTGCAAAATTTGTGGGTTGACCTGAAACCCGTAGCGGGTGGGCTTTTTTTCACGCGAGCCATTACCAGGCTCATATGTTGACGGGCCGATCCGACCTGGACTACTCAGATTGACACCTTTAGGTGAGTTTATTGTCTTCAGTTGGCGTAATTAAAGAAAACCCCGTTTGAAGAGTCATTTTTTATAGTATAAGTTTTGTAACTACACATGTTTGTTTTAATGTTTCTTAAATGAAAATTCAACTATTTACAAGCTACTTTCTTGTTATTGAAATTAGTTTGGAATCATTTATATCTCCTCTCCAATTTTTTGATTTGACTGTCATGCCTTGCACATATATCTTGTATATTATAAGTATTTTCTTTTCTGCAAAAAGCATTATTCCCTCTTATTTTTTTCATTTCGTTACTGCTATTTTAGGTCTAATATTGATCATCTATGATATGAAGCTAATCTATCCACAAGTATTTTACGTGTCATACTGGTTGGATGTACAGAGTTATTTCATTAGGCATACACTTCTTTTGATTGTGTGTATATCCAATCTCATGTTCATATCAGTGTTTGATTTTATATATACAAGCACTTTTGTGACTAAAATATTAAATATGTACCTTGGTTCATGTACACAAAAATCTCAATCCTTAAGAGAATCTCACATAGGCACAATGACATTTAGGAACATGTTAGTTAAAGTGAATTCAGCCATGAAATTTATTTACAAAGTGTATGTATAAATACTACAAATTAATAATTGTCTAAGACTTAAATGAAAACTTATTGAACTTTCAAAATAATTTCATTCATATTTGACATGCTAATATTCACCTTAAATCTCTAATTACCGTTTAATACCTTGCTTTGGACTCAAAATCTTCAATTCCATTAACTGTAGTATACAACAAAATTTCTCCTTTTTGTTGGTCGGGGCTATAGTTTTAAAATAATTGTGTTGTATTTATTAAAAAAATATTCGACTAAAAAAAGAATAAAAAAATAATTCCCCACACGGCTTTACGCCGATTTGCATCAGAAAAATAAAATTTTGAAAAGGGGTTTTTTTTTTTTTTTTTTTTTCAAAAAATAAAAAGTAAAATCATCACAAAAAGGGAAGAATGAGTCTTAATTACCTTCCATTTCTACCACAATTCTATCTTCTTGATCACACACACACACACACACACACAGAGTAAATGATAACCAAAAACTGATAAAAAAAAATAAACGAGTCAAGAAAATTGTTAGAAATAAAGAAGCCAATGTTATTCAATTCTTGATTTTGTTGGCGGAAATAATCATCATTAATTATAGCTCCTGAGCCAGCAGAAGGGCTATTCACAAAAAGATTTAAAGACCTTTTCTTATAATAATGGTGGGTTTGCCACTGATATTGAATAAGATTGAAATATTTTTCTTACATTTGTAGAATTAATTTTTACAAATTCTATGAGATGGTATTATAACCATCACAATTGTATGAATCTTTGGATCTTTTGATGTATGAATTATTGTATCTTTAAATACGAGTTATATATTTTGTGGTGTGCGGATGATGGTGACTGAATGAATAAATATATGAGTGAATAATAAATATTATATTTATGTCATTTTACTTATGATTATTTACGTAAATAAGAAAATTGTGGTGGTAATGTAATTACCACGGTGATGGAATGAATAAATATACGAATGAATAATAAATATGATATTTATGTCATTTTACTTATGGTTATTTACGTAAATAAGAAAATTGTGGTGGTAATGTAATTACCCTTTATCTATTGCTTATTTCGTTTATTTGTTTTTACTTATTTGTCCTTGATTTACTTTTTGCATGCACGAATTGTTTCTTCATTCTTGTGTAGCCGTCCACCAAATCAACTCTCCTTATGTTGGGCCTTTGTAATGCTTTGGTTTCTTTTTGGTGGAAATTACATAATTCCAAGTACCTAAAGATCACAATTCAAAAATCAGGGTTGAAGTTTCATTATTCATAAATTAGGTGTCAGTAAAATAAATATTCCCCCCAATTATTCTACACTCTAATCATTTTCTTCTTACATTTTTGTCTCTCTAACCTCTTCTCTTTCTCTCTCTTCTCTCTATACAAATCAATCGGAGATTTTTGCCGACAACATTCACTGGCGCCGATTCCGATGCGAGATCGGCGCCACTGCAGGAAGATTGGCTCCGGCTACAAGAGGCGCGATGAAGTTGAATCGCCGCGAGTTGTGTTGTCGGTCTTCTTGCAGTAGCGAATCGCTGCGCGACGTTCCTGGCAAAGGTCGTCGTCGCGCCTCTTACAGTCGGTGCGGTCTCACGATTGCGACCTCTGCCTCAACGACGACCTCTCACAACTGTCTTCTCATTTTCTTCCCCTTTTTTGAGTGGTTCTGTAGTAGATGTGTGAGGTGCGGTGGTGGTGGAGGTGTCAGGTGTGCGGTACGACTGTGATGTGCTACTGTGGTGCTGTAGGTGCGATGGTAGTGCGGTGGTGGTATGGTACAGTAGAAGTGGTGGAGGTGTGCGGTCTGGTAGGTTTGACGATGGTGTACTGTTGGCAGTGTGAGTGGTGTTGACCAATTGATAGGGGTGGCTTTGGTAATGGTGGTGCGATGGTGATGGTGATGATGGATTGGTGGCGGGGGTAGTAGTAGTGGTGATGCTGGTGGTATTTTTTGGTTGTTGGAGTGGTGTTGGTCGTTGTGTTTTGTGTGATGGTGCAGGTGGAGCTGTTGACGATGGTGGTGGTGGTCGCGGTGGTGGAGGTAGTTGATGATGGTGATGGCAGGTGCAGTAGTTGTGTGTTGGGTGGTGATGGTATGTAACCTAATATTTGGTTTTATGTGACCAAGTATTAAATTGTGACCTTAAAATTTAATAACACGTGACCAACAAATTTTAAAATTTATTATTCATAGATAAATTGTGATCTGTAAAATAAACTGTAACCTATAAAGTTTTTAATTTGTAGTCTTCGAGATAATCTGTGACCTACGAAAGTTTTTATCTGTGACCTCGAAATAATTTGTGACCAAATAATCTGATAATATATTACCAGTGAATTAGTTGTGACCTTTAATTATGTAACTGTGATCATGAATGGTATAATTGTGAGCTTCAAATAATTAATCAATAAAATATTTTTAATTAATTAATGGAAACTTGATTTTTGCATTTTAAAACCTTAAGGCCTGAAGTTTGAATTGGCTATACTTAATGCCTGAAATGTAAATTCTTCCCTTTGGTGGAAATTACATAATTTCAGGCACCTAAAAATCACAATTCAAAAATCAGGGCTGAAGTTTCATTATTCATAAACCAAGTGTCAATAAAATAAATATTCTCCCCAATTATTCTAAACTCTAATCATTTTCTCCTTACATTTTTCTCTCTCTATCCTCTTCTCTTTCCCTTCATTCTCTCCATACAAATCGATTGGAGATTCTTGCCAGCAGTATTCATTGGCGCCGATTCCGATGAAAGACCGATGCCACTACAGGAAGACTATGATGGCTGCAAGAGGTGCGATAAAGTTGAATCATCTTGAGTTGCATCGTAGGTCTTCTTGCAGCAGTGAATCGTTGCGCGGTGTTCCTGGCAGAGGTTGTCGTCGCATATCTTGCGCGGTTTTCTTGCAGCGGCGCCGGTCTTACGATTGCGTCCTTTGCCTCAACAGCGACCTCACACTACTGTCGTCTTACTTTTTCCCCTTTTTTTGAGTGGTTCGATGGTGGATATGTAAGGTACGATGGTGGTGGAGGTGTCAGGTGTGCGGTGCGGCGATGATGTGCTATTGTGGTGTTGTAGGTGCGATGGTGTGGTGGAGGTGTGCGATCTGGTAGGTTTGACGGTGGTGTACTGCTGACAGTGTGAGTGGTGTTGACCAATTGATAGGGGTGGCTCTGGTAATAGTGGTGCGATGGTGGTGGTTATGTTGTGGCGGAGGTAGTTGTGATGCTGGTGGTGTTGTTTTGGTTGTTGGAGTGATAGTGGTCGTTGTGTTTTGTGGTGGTGCAGGTGGGGGTGTTGAAGATGATGGTGGTGGTCGATGGTGGTGAAGATGGTGATGGCAAGTGCGGTAGTGGTGTGTTGGGTGGCAATTGTATGTGACATAATATTTGGTTATATGTAACCAAGTATTAAATTATGACCTTAAAATTTAATAACACGTGACCAACAAATTTTAAAATTTGTGATTTGTGATTCACAGATAAACTGTGACATATAATTTTTGGATTTGTGACAAGTAAAATAAATTGTGACCTATAAAGTTTTTAATTTGTGACTTCAAGACAATCTATGACCTTCAAAATTTTTGATTTGTGACCTCGAAATAATTTGTGATCAATTAATTTGATAATATGTGACTAATGAATTAGTTGTAGCCTTTAATTATGTAACTGTGATCATGAATGATATAATTGTGACTTTAAAATAATTAATTAATAAAATATTTTTAATTAATTAATGGAAACCTGATTTTTGCATTTTAAAATCTTAAGGCCAGAAAGTTGAATTGGCTATATTTAATGTCTGAAATGTGAACTCTTCCCTTCTTTTTGCTTGCCAAGCCCAAGAAAGCAAACCAATCTCTGGAAATGGGTCTCTCTGTTGGTTCGATGTGCCATGACTCCTTTCTTTCATTTTTTTTCCCTGAATACTTAGACTCAACTGTATAATTAACTTTTACTTTTGACAAATAGGGTAATTAACGACAAAAATTGCTAAATCAAATATTAGGAATTTAATTAATTTGAAAATTTTAGAATTTGGTTTTATTTTTACATTTCTGATATTGTTTTCAAAGTTAAGATGATTTAAATGATTTGTTTTCCATTTTTTATCATGATATAGAGGGAATGTGTATAGTTGAGGAAAAACAATCTATCTTTCCATTTCACGATCAAAGGGCCACATATTCGTGATCACAATTTTACAATATATAAAGGATATGAGCAATAATTGTAAATTACTAAACATCCCATCAAATATCACAATAGCCACATTTAACTACAATTCACTTCTATGTGAACAAATATCACATAAATGTTTTGTAATTCTACAAGATAATAGTAGCCAAAGTCACAGTTGTTTGTCACATTTCACACGAACACATGTCACATGAACCGGTCGATATTATAAAATATAAAAAAAAGGATAGAATCACGATTGCTTTTTGTTAAACAACCCATCCAAGGTCACAACGATACATACAATCACACGTTAAAGAGAGTCACGTGTCACAAAACAGAAGTTACATATAACATTTAACAATTTGTGGAGATTTCAATTTTTGATGTTGTCGACCATTGTGTTTTTTGAAATAGAAAATAACTAACTGCAAGGATAGATTAATAGAGAGAAACTATATTCATATATCCAGTTTTTTTTATACAAATTCTCTAATCTAGGGATCCTTCCAAATCGATTATAATACATAATATTATAAAAGATATATTTTTTACTTTGATATGACCGAATTTTGCAATTTTACAAAATGATTATTATTTTTCAAAATGTAAAGTTAATAACAAGAGTTATCATTTTTCCCATTTTTTAAATTATCTCCCACTCATGTTTACTAGTCAAAGTTGAATGTGCATTGCACTTAATTTCGAAATATTTTATAAGTACTGTAAAAATAATATTTGATACCAATTTTTTTGGGAGGATTTGATGAGTTTTAAATGAATTAATAAAATTAAATTAAAGACAGAAATTTAAGAGGGAAAATTGTATTTTCAAAACTCAACTTCTATGATGAAATACTACAAATAAGCAATATTTTTATACTACATTTGATAAATAAGATTTAATAGTTAATACATGAATTTAAACACCTATTAAAATTTCTAGATACATCATAATGTAAAGTTAATAACAAGAGTTATCATTTTCCCTTATTTTTAGATTATCTTCCACTTATATTTACTAGTCAAATTTGAATGTGCGTTACACGTAATTCTGAAATACTTTATAAGTACTGTAAAAATAATATTTGATATCAATTTTTTGGAAGGATTTGATGTGTTTCAAACGAATTAAAAAAAAATAAAATTTAAGATAGAAATTTAAGAAGAAAAAAAATTGTATTTTCAAAACTCAACTTCTATGGTGAAATACTACAAATAAACAATATTTTTATACTACATTTGATACATAAGAATTAATAGTTAATACATGAATTTAAACATATATTAAAATTCCTTTATACATAAATAAAAATAAATTCATCTATAATAACTCTAGAAAATTTGTAGACCAAGATTCATTAAGTAAAGATTCATCGAGTCTACATTAATGTGAATGTTAATTAATTGAGAATTAATAACATGAAATTCATACATGACAAGGATTTTGTAGTATTTATTACATATTGAAAAGCGAAAAGTAAGGTATTATTGAAATAATTGAATTGTAGTAAGATTAAAATCGTCCAAAAAATGATTCTCACTTGATGTGATATTTAATATATTATAGATTATAGATTTGCCTCATATAAGTTAAAAATATGTTAGTTAAAATAATATTAGTATCAAAATTATTAAGATTTATGACAAAATATAAAAATTAAATAACAAAATTAATGTTCATATTGATAGAAACCTTAAAAACAGTTAAAACTCATCACAGGAGCAAAAATGTTCCAATTGTTATTAAAGGTTTTCTAATAAAGTTTAAAATATGCAAGGACCGATGATAAAATCACAAATATGATGGATCTAGAACTAGGAAAATTATAAATATAGCGTGAAAAGAGCAATTTAAATATATAAAAAATTAGAATCAAGAAGGAAAATACAACTCTTTGGCGAGTTAAAAAGGCCTCCAACATTGTTCGATTCTTGCCACTTACAAGATTTGGAATTGAACTTTTTGTGGGCACCAGTATGATAACTCTTGTACACTGACTTGTTGAGGCACATTCATGATTTAACGATTTACCTCTTCCACAATGCTCTAGGAGTGGGATGACGGGAGACCCTTAAGGTTGGGGTTCAACTTTTTTTTAAAAAGGCCTCCAACATTGAGACAATTATAATCGATACTGGGTGGCCACATGCAAGTTGCATCCTGACAATTTGGAGCCACGATTGATGGGATGTCTTCTATGACAATGATTGGAGGGAAAATTACCTTGAAATCTACATTTAAAATTAATTTTTAAAAAATATGGAGATTAAGTTTCATTTTCACAAATCAGGTGTTAATTGGATTTTAATAATTAAAATTAATAAAGAATGAATTACACCTAGTCTACATATATCACCCCATCCCAGGCAACCCCGCTCCTCACATTTATCCTAATTCCATCTTTACTCTCTCTCTCACACACACTCCCTCTCTCCCTTCCTCCACTGGTTGCGGCAGAGCTTCTCACAACGTAACTGCTACAAGCAGCACTTGGCCGCGATGCGGCGACGAAGCTTCCCGTCCCCGGCGACATTCATCCAAAAATCAATTTAACCTTTCCGTTTTCTCTCTCTATCTCTCTCTCCACTGGTTGCGGCGAAGCATCTCGTCGCGCTGACGTCACTGCTACAAACAACACTTGGCAGACGACGAAGCTTCTCGTCTTCGACGGCATCGCGAGCGCTACTTGCATCTAATCTATTTTTCTAATCGTTGGAGTTTGGTGGGTGGTTTTTTTTATCCAATTTGTTGTGGGTGTTTTGAGCTGTAGGTGCTATGGGTAGGGGCATGTTTGCGGGAGATTTGGGATGAACATTGGTGCAGATCTGTGTTGATGCTGTTGTTAGATTTGGGTGAGATGGCGGTGCGATTTCGGACTTTAGGGTGGTGGTGGTGGTATGAATATATGTGGTGGTTGGACAAATCTATAAATTTGTGGTGTGGTGTGTTTTGGTGATTTATATTTGATGTGGATGTGGTGATGGTGATGCTACAGGTGGTGGGGGATCTGGTAGTTGTGGTGGTGCTATGGTATTCAAGATGATGGTTGTTGCCGGGAGGTGGTGTTGGTGGTTCTGGCGACGGTGGTTTGGGCTGTTGCAATGGTGTGGTGCATTGGAGTTAAAGGTTAGTTAAAGGTGTTAGTGGTGGTGGATTGGAGGTTATGGATTACGATACTTGTATGCGGTGTATGTAAATTTGTTTGTGGTGACCCTATGTGACCAAATATGTGTTTGTTATGACTATTTGTGACCAATTTTGTGTTGGTTGTGACCGGTTGTGACTTGAGATTGATCTGGTCACAGACAGACACACTGAATACAAATTTGGTCACAGCTAGTCACACTGAAAATGAATTTGGTCACAATTAGTCACATATAATACAGATCAGTGATGGTAGTATTTATGGTCGTAGATTTGAGTTGAATGTGGTAGTGGTGGTGCATTGGAGGTTATGCTGGTGAATGCAGGACGAGTCTAGCCCCGCGCCATGGGCATTTTGGTCATTTATTGTGACGACGTCGGAATGTGCTGAAATTTGGTAGGTTGATTGGAAACGGCCCAAAAAATTGGACTCGTGGCAAAGCTCGAGATCTCGGGATTTTAGCCAAATTCCTTCATTTAAGCCTTTAAATTGTTATTTTTAGTATAATTTGTTTTTATTTTTTGCTATTTTTGGCTCGTTTTTTATATTTTCTGTTTTTAGGGTTTCTTGTGATGTCTATATAAAGGTCTTTTAGCAATTTTCGTCTTACTCAAATATGTGTTAGTGGTGATTGCTTTGTGACCAATTCTGTGCTAATTATGACCGATTGTGACTTGATCACATACGGTCACAAACAGTCACACGAAATGCAAATTTGGTCACAGTTAGTCACACTGAATACAAATATGTGATTATGAATAAATTTGTAATTGTGACATACAATTTGTGTCTCATGACTAATAAATAAGTTGTGATAAATTAACTTGATGATTTATTATCATACAATGACTTGTAATAAGTTAATTTAATAAATTGTCTCATATCATTAATTTTTTTTTGCACAAATCAATTAATCGATCACGGTCAAATGGGTCATTGGTAAAAAAAAAAAAAGTGGCCGGAAAGTTGCCGTTGCCGAAGTTTCTAACGTCGCCATCGCCGTCGCCGGAGCTGTCGTCGTCGCCGGAGCTAATGGAGAGGTGGAGAGAAAGTGGTGTAGTGGGGTGATAAGATGGGGTGGATGAGGTGGCCTAAAGTGGAAATAATTAATGTATATTATATTATATTTTATTATTTAATAAAATTATTTACCACCTGATTTTTGAAATAATTTAACAAGTTTGTTAGTTTTGAAAAGTGATTTTTATATGTAGGATTTGTGTGGTGTTCCCATGATTGGAAGTCAAATCCTCTCTTTACCATAGACAAGAATATAGGGTCGATTTCATTAGATCCAAAGTGAGAATGACCATATACTATAGTTAAGTGATAGGATCAAGCACATACAAACTTGTAGACAACTAGTGAGATGCATGTGCAAGGCACGTATCATAGTGTAGTTGGCTATATAATAGCGTAGACATAAAAATAATTATTTGTGTTAAGCATTAGTTACATCAAACTTAAAGAAGGTATTCGAGTGCAGAAAACATAAAATTGGGAGTAAATTCCCTGAGATCTTAAAGAAATGAAAACAATCTATGATTACTTGATGCACAAACTAACAAATTGCATTCTGACCATTTTCTCAGCAAATTTAGTTTGTGAATTACTCAATATCATTAAAAATCTGAATGTACCTCTTGATGAGCAGATCTCCTGCAATGTTTAGTTTTTCGGGCTAATCAAATCTTCTTCAAAACAAACCTATATTTTTATTCTAACAGTATAGGCGATAAATCGAAATGCAGTAAGAATATTTTAGTGAAAATCTATGCAAATTTCATTGACTGATAGTGTAACAAGTGTCAACCATTTTTAACCAAGATTGGTTTCATCCTGACTATTGACATTTTTATTTTTTTTTGGAAGTTAAAAACAAGAAAAAGTGGAAATATAGAGGAATAAAGAAGCATTTTTTTTCTATGTTTACCTTACGAACATCTTTTGCATGCCGCGTTATTACAACGAAAGAAAATCAATTTCATGCAAAACATTTTATGTAGTAATAACTTGAACTAAAATTGAATTACAGCAAAGTTAAAAATGCATCTATTAAAGGCAAATATAAAAGCGAGTGCAAAGTTCAATGTCCAGTTTAGAGAGACTAAAACCAATACATAGCCATTCAGGAAATTTTCAAAATTAATACATGAGTGAAGAGACCATATTGACATCTAGAAAGGCGCAAATATTACTACAATTCACACACCTGCTTGTCTTTATCAGATAGAGTGGGCAATTCAATACGTATTTGAAAAGCATACATGGTAAATAATGACCCGGACAAAGTCACAAAATTCTCTACCACATAAACTACGTCATCACCTTTTACTTCATCTATCTGCTATGCCAAATCACATACTTCAGTTAATTTGCCAAATTAAAATAAATTATCTCAGTTGGGTTATCTAACTAATAGTTATGTATACATGCTTAAGTTTGTTTCCCCTTTATGATCAAGTAAACAATTCGACACGGAAAGTAACAGAAAATGAAGAAAATGTCAGATAAAAGTTTTATGAAAAACTCATTGGAACAAAGAAATCAACAAAGCGAGAAATTAAATGAACTGAAAAAAATAACACGGAAAGAAATCAACAAATAGGTCAATCTTGTTGAATTCAAATTAGAACTCCAGTAGATTCTGTTTGTTGGCACATATCCTGAAAAATCAACAAGAGTCATTAATTACTAATGCATAAACTTAACTATAATGTTAGGAAAATAGATGGTACCTTTCAAGTTGCAGTTGAAGTTCGAGACATGTCGCCTCCAACTAAACTAGAGTATAGAAAATGCTTGATTGGATGAAGTGATATGGAAGAATAAAAGGAAAAATGTTCTAAGAAATTTATATCTCAAAATGGATATTGTTTCTCAAATGATAGCAAACAATAAAGAGTGAAGGTTATATGAGAACTGGAATATGCATTTTTCATCTGGGTTCTTTATCCTACGAAAATCTGCCAAGATCTCAATACCAATTGCTAACTGGTAGGTATGCCCTAAAATTATTTCAATTAAAGGAAATTGACAACTTTTCAAGATTTCGCTTTGAAGATAATACCTTAGACATTGAAATAAAGTTTCTGCAGTAGAAGCCTCTTGTATTGCTTCCAAGGGGTAGCCATTTGCGCAGCATCTCTATGCATCAAGACGTTCTGTATATTTAGGAAGTAGAGCTTTCCAATTATAAATCTCACAAGTTCATATCAAAAGAAGTAAATGTATCAAATATATAGATAAGCATATAGTAAATCTAAGTCAACAAGAATGACATCCACATGAATATTTCTTGCAATAAATAAAAATGCTCAACATTAGTTCCACCATCTACATCATCACAATAGAAATAAATGCTCATTTTGTTATAGGTTTAAGGTATGCATAAACTTCTTACTTTCTTGAGTAAAGTTGGTGACAAGAGGAAATTTTTTCTTAAACATGAATTCAACAATTGTTGATTTAATGAACTGGCTATGTATAAATAAGAGATTATTATTAAAAGCGATGTTAAAGAAATTTTGACTGCCAAAATG
Source organism: Osmanthus fragrans (assembly GCA_019395295.1). Classification (NCBI taxonomy): domain Eukaryota; kingdom Viridiplantae; phylum Streptophyta; class Magnoliopsida; order Lamiales; family Oleaceae; genus Osmanthus; species Osmanthus fragrans. The sequence continues at coordinate 12,810,726 of CM033354.1, read as the reverse complement.
AATAAAGATCAAGGTAACTAACCAAAGTAGTTAACTTTTTTAGCTTCCTTCTTAATAATGACCAAAGTCAGACGTTTGTCTTTGTGATCATTATGGAAGAGTTTTGTCACATCATGACTCGTCATTTGATAGAAGCTATCATCTTCCAGTTTTCAAGCATTTGCAAGTTCATCTAATATTTTGGGCAAATGAGTAGCAAATACACTCTCTAAAATACTACAACAATTTCAACAACAATAGAAGTCATACCACCAGGTTCTCTAAATAACCCAATACTGTTTTTTTTTTTCTACAGTCAAGATGCGTTCAGCCTCCTCTGTCGTGGTGATATTATACAAAGCAGGGCCTATTATCTTGTTCACCCAATTAATTATAGCATCTCTACAACATAAATCATGAAGACGAGCAATATAGTCTAATGTAACATTCAGTTCTAACAACATACGAACTCATAAATTGAATACAATTTAAATAAGTCATTCTACTTTAAAAAGTATTAGTCTAACATTCTATAGAATTGTTAGATGCAAAAACTAAACAAATAAGATTAAAATAAAAAAGTTATTGCCATCAGAGGGGGTAATCTAGTATTTCAAATTATGATTGACATTTTCCTAACATTTAGCCCACCCTAAATTCTTACCGTAATTTCATCCCTAAATGCACACAATTCAAATCAAATTATCCACGGAATAAAACCATGTTTATCCATTCATCTTCGTGCATGAATGGGATGTGCGTCGGAGGAGAAGTGCCAAAATATTTGAGTAATACAGCGAGAAGAATGAGAACAAAATTTGGAAGACGAAACTCCGTAACAAGAATGAAAAACGTGAGAATTATTGGTAAATGAAAGACAGTACGTTGCTTGCCAAATAGAAAACGAAGACAAACGTATGGCTATGAAGAAAATTAAATAATTTGAATTTCTAACACGCATCTCCCTTCTCACATGCAAAGAGAAGAAATGACAGTAAGTCCAGAAAGAGTAAAGTCATTTGTACCTTCCGACTTACCTGTTGGGTTGGATAACCCCACCGGTGCTCTCACATGGGCTCGGGACTCACTTCTGACAAATGTGTCCCACTTGTCCCCATGTGAGAGGGGCCGTGAAGAAAATTGAATAATTTCTGACACTCATCTCCATACTCAGTTCTTACACGTAAAGAAAAGAAGGGAAATGTCAGTAAACAATAATATAATATAATTTAATAATGACAAGTGCAAATAAATAAAGGAAATGACAGTAAACAAAGAAAAGAAAATAAGGAAGAAAAGAACACGGCTCGGCTAATCGGCTGACTCGAAGATGGCTCGTCTTATATGGTCATTCGGCTTATGAACAGTAACTTGAAACCCACTCTTTTATTTATGTAGGATAATAGTAAATCTCTCAAATATCCTTAAACTGACAAACATTTCGGAAAATAATATCAATAAAACATTCAAGCAAAAGCTTAGTTTGCTTATTCACAAAGATGCCTATTAGTGTTTGAAACAATGTTTTAATTTATGTCGATATCGTGAAGTCTGTCTGTTATGTGAGCTTATCAACTCTTACAAAATACACAATATTCATTAGACAAATATAATCAAAAGTCCAAATTTTTTTGCTATTATAAAGGAAAGTTACAAGTACAAGCTCCGCTTCGCTAAAAGGGTTACATTATAAATTGATTAACCTTGCAAATATCTATGGAAAACACATCTAAAGTGTGCATAACTTTTCGTTTAGACTCTTGAGTTGGCGTAATTACAAACTTCCAGAAGACAAATAAGGGCAGACCAAAAGCGTTTTAGTGAAATTAAGTTTAGCCAAATGGAACACGACTGTCTGATAGTCCATAGGGCAGTAGTCAATTGGGACCAATGCATCTTCACCATTAGTGATTCTTACCAGATGCACATATATGAAAACGCAAAAATATGACAAATTTACAAGTTTTTTAATCCTAGTTACCGATTGAAGATGTTGCAAAGGGGAAATCATATAAATCAAGAAGACCCGTTGAATCACATATCTCCCAAACGGAAGATCCATTAAAGTCATACCAGAAAAATATCTCTCAATTTTGTGAGACCTCAAAAGAACTTATCAGACAACTTAATCAAAGCTTTACCCAAAATGGGTATTAATGAATCATCGAGAGGATGGGCTTAAACCCGTGAGGGAGTCACTTTCAGGAGTAACCCAACATTTATGATTGAAAGTCCCATAAAGAATGTTCAATGTGTTAGAAACAACCTGCACTACGTGATTAGTAATAGCAATATATTATTTGTACTCATTTCTGTGGTAATGGTGCTATGATTGTGATGTTATGAAGGGTTTAACCTTAAATGAGTATCGAACAGACATTCTCGCGAGGAGTGGATCACAAGCTCACACGCACCCTTGAAAGAATCATTTATATAAGAGTTGTTATGATACTGTACTGATGTCAACGAGTCGAGCTAAGCCTATTCGCGAGCCAAAACTCAAGGCTCTGGCTCGACCCGAGTAAAATGAACCAAGCATATTTCGGGCTTGAACCGAGCCGAGCCGAGCAAAATCTTGTCGAAAAAATTTCAGCTCCGGCCTTGCCGAGTCGAGCTGGGCAAGCCCTTTTTTTGTGTCATGATATTAGCACATTAATGGAATAAAGTTTAAGGCCAAGAATGAAAATAATTATATACAACTTATGCTATACTACTCTTAATATTTTTTTTAACAAATTTTTTTTAACTTTTGCAATTTTATAAAAAATTACAACCCTCCTCATTTTTTCGAGTTTGGGATCGACTACAATCAATGTAGGCGGAATTAAAATTATACACGAACTTGAAATAAATAAATTTTAAAATTACGTATTTTTTTGACATTAATTAATTTAAAAACTTACAATATCTTACCTTTGGATCCACTACAATTCGTTGGCGATTATATTGTCAACTTGTTCTTGAGTACGTACTTCCGCACATTCTCAATCTTTTAAGCATATTAAAGCCTCCAATATATCTTCTTTTAGTTTTGATAGTTCGTCTGATAAAACTCGATCACCTAAACTAAATGCAACCTCCGGTGTCACTGTAGATACCAGAGGTGTTAGTAGATTATGTGCAATTTTTGATACAATTGAATATTGTCTTTCGTTACACCTCCACCATGATAAAAAAAAAAAAAAACTAAATTCTTGTAATTCTTCTGGGTTTAACACACTACGAACGTCCACGTACATGTACCTAGCTAACTCAAATGGAATTTCAAGATTTGTGCCACTAACATCTATCAATCTATATATTGATGAACTAGAACTAAATGAAGGAACACTTGTATTGGTGTCCAAATAATTCCATAAATTTTCTGAATTTGTTGAAATATTTCTTGAAGAAGAACTTTGGAAGTAGAGCTACACTGACCTTTTTTTTTCAACATAATAGTTATACATTTCATATAATGTAGATTCTATGTACACATGTGATAATTTCGAATTCATGAAATTAGAAACCTCATTTATAGTAATTTTTGTGCCATTCATATTAAGTCAAGGGTCTATCATTGAAGTTAAAATAAATAAAGATGGCAATTCTTCCCAATATTTATAAAATTTTAATTTCATAGAGTGGATTACATTAACAAACAATGACAAACTCTTATATTTATGAAATGCTTGTAAAATCTAGAAAAAAATGATATAAAACAAGTGAAGATTTAGGGTAATAAATGCCGCTACATTCCTTTGTGGTGTCGAAAAAATGTTTTAAAAATTTCTTCACATAAAATGCAATAAACCATTCTCAATCTTCCAAATTATGTTCGGGTCCCTATGTATACCTACCATTATAATATAGTGAAATAATTTTATCATAATTTTCACACGAATGTAACATAAGATATGTAGAGTTCCATCTATGTATTACATCAGTAACAAATGATTTCTTTTATAAATCATACTCTACACACAAATTGTAAAATACATGCTTTCTTGACGGTGACACACTAATAAAATTTATCGCTTGTCTATTTTTATCTAAAAGTGACTTTATATGTTCTAATTCATCTTTTACAATCAAGTTGATAATGTGGCATACACAACATTGACAAAAAAAAAAAAAAAAACTTTCAAATGAAGGTTTAAGATCATTAATAAATTTTTTGATAACACGTTTGTTCACACTCGTATTATCAAAAGTGAAATTTCGAACCATATCTTGTATACCATATTCTTGTATAATATCTTTTCAAACCATGTATATATTAGCGGCATTATAAGGATATTCTACACATTTGAATGCAATAAATCTTTTATATAGAATCAACAGGTGATCAATGTAATGAGCCGTAGCAGCAATATAATATTTTTTTATTACCATCGGTCCATAAATCAAAGGTAAATGATATAACACTATTAAAAGCTTTTAATTGTTCAATAGCAGTTTGTTTTCTTTTGTTATATAATTTTATAGTTCTAAAAGAAAAATATTTATACAATAAGGAGTATACATGAGTTGGAGATACTGCTGAACAAGTCAAGTAAAATGCGTTGACTCTATCATCGTAAGCGGCATCTCTGCTGCAGCTACGTATGCTGTCATTCCTTCATGAAATATTTTCTGTGAATATACAAAGGTGGAAAGAGTATGACCAGAATCGCCAAACACTAGTTCGATCTGTTTCGGGTCATTACCGATTGGTTTCGCTTTGCAACTCCTTAATATGTGTTTATTCAAATGCGTTATGCTTGAACCAGGTTCCCAACTAAGTTCTTTGTTATAGTAATTGCAACATGCTTTCCAAATATCAACTCTATTTCGAACACCAACTTTTTAATGTGTCATATGTTGCCAATAATCCGAGGATTCTTTTTTCGATCTCTTTGTCTCGAGTACTTCTTCTTTTTCCATATCCTCCAAATCAATAGGAACATTTTGAGATGCATATTCGTAGACGGCTGGAGTTGGAGTACTCAAACTACCCCTAAACTGATTAATCTCATCACTGGTAAAATTCATCTATATTTAATGGTTATTATAGTAAAAGTTACTGATTGAAGTTGAAACTACAATAATAGAACAACAAAATTGAATATTAGAGCAGAGAACTTAGAATATTAAGAAAGTGAATATTAGAGTAAGAAAATTGAAAATTGAAGTTGAAACTATAATACTACAACTTAAAACTGATTGAAGAAAATTGATATGAAAAACTAAAATTTAACTCCTACTTATAACAAAAAATAGCCGTTTCAAATTTGTTATATGAATTGTCAAATTTGAAGTAAAAATTTGTACAATAATTACCTCAAAAAGTAGCCGTAGCTGCCTCAGTTGAGGTAGTCAACTGGTAGCTATAAAGCTGCCTATTGAGGCAAAAAAAAAAAAAAAATTGTCACCGGCCAAAAAAGCTTTGGCTCGAGCCGACGCCCCAAAATGGGGCTTGGCGTTTCAGAGCAGTGAGTCGTGCCCGACTTGAGCTTTTCTCGGGCCGAGCCCAGGCAGCCAAGCCTTTTTGTCATCCTTATGAGACTGTGACTATAGGATTGTGATATTTCCTAAAGACTCTTACTAAGATAAGAGCGCATGGTCATTAACAGCACTACCTGCTATGAATTAAGCCTAAATCGTAACGGTGTGTGGAACAATTGACATTTGTCCAAAGGGGCCTAATTGAAGGCTTAATTCATTATGATTTTCTCAAATGAAAATTGTTATCACTAAGTAGGTTAAAGTCCAAAAGACACTTACACTTATAGTAAGAGAATTGGTTGCGAGATGCAAGAGTTTTATCTTGAAGTCGTATAGTGTCGGAAGAAACCGCACGAAGGGAACGTCGCATGACTTTAGAATTGCATTTATCATGACTATCTTAAGCCAACTTTTCTAACTCTATTATCATATTTATGTTATTAGATACATGCTTATAGTTGATAATTTATTACACAAATCACGTAATTTTTATAATGTTTACTTCATAATTAGAAGAATAATTCATCCTTGTTATATAAGAAACATTAAGGGTCTGTTTGATTCCATTTCTATTCCGTGGAAGATGAATTTTTTTTTTCCATTTTCCATCTTTAATGGTGTTTGATGGACAAAATTTTTCATGGAAAAGATTTTCCTCCCCACCCCCCCCCCCCCACGTGATTGCATTTTCCAATTTTTCCTTGAATTGGTTTTTCTTTGATTTTGGTGGTTTTTAGTTTTCCACCATTTTTTTGGCAATTCGAACAAATTATATCCCCAATTGTACAAAAGATTATTCATTCAATTGATAATTTGCATGAAAAACAAAGCCAAAAGAATGGTTTTCGATTTTTTAAATTTTTCATTTTTTGGCAATCAAAACAAATTTTATCCTCAATTGTATAAAAATTTATCCATTTAATTGACATTTTTCATGAAAAACAAAGTTAAATGAACACCAAAAGATATAATATTTCAACATTTTTCAGGTAAAAAATTATATCAATCAAACACAATTAATTGACAATTCTCAGTAAAACAAGTTCTAAATAATTCAATTTCCTGCAATTCGTTTTCTTTTCATCCAAATTTCATTTTTATAATCAAATGGATCCTAATATATTTGGAATTTCTTGAACATGTTGTCTAAAATTTAATTTAGTACAAGGTAAGTTCAATAAATTTAGATTTTTTAAAAAAAAAAAAATTCAATCAAAATGACTTATTTTAATCTGTTAAAGTCTTGAGCTCTTTAAAATAATTATCAGATTAGTACTTCAACGCCTAAACATACTGTCATGTAATTATCAAAAAAATAAAAATTATCAGCTCAAAAAAGTATAGATCTTTGTTATGGTTTCAACTTATCATAAAAGAGTATCTTCCAAGCGATGAATTATTCGAGAAGCTTAGTGACTCGGTCATACCAAATTATTGAATTTTCAAAACATTTACGCCAATTTTTAAATACATATTAATTTTCTTTCTTTTTGTAGTCTATAGTTCAAATCATGTAGGGTTGTCTGATACCTTACGCTGTTTAACATGTGCAGCTTTATGATTAGCCATCATCTCATTGGATTTTATACAGTCTGAAGTTAATACCAATCCCGCTACTAATTTACACCATCCTAGTTCATGAAATGTAGGAGGGTGTATTCATTTGAAATTTAAAAAAAAAAAATAAAAATTAGAATTTAAAAAGTTTATGTGTATTCAAGTGAGACTTTTAAAAACTCTTTAAAAGTTCAGATATATTCAATTAAGACTTTCATAAACTTTTTAGTCTTTAAGGGTCCGTTTGATTGCAAATATGAAATTTGGGTGGAAAGAAAATGAATTATAAGGAATTGAATTGCCTATAATTTATTTTACCGGAAATTGTCGATTAAATGTATTTGATTGGTATAATTTTTCACCTAATTTTTTTTTCAAAATTTTGAATCTTTTGGTATTCGTTTGACTTTTTTTATTTTTATTTTTATGGAAATTGTTCATTAAAGTGATACATTTCCCACCAATAGGTCTAGAATTTATTCCAATTGCAAAAAAAATAATAATAATAATAAAATTATCATACCGAATACCATTCGTTTGACTTTTTTTTTTTTAATGAAAATTGTCTATTAAAGTGATAATTTTTTTTTACCATTAGGTCTAGAATTTGTCCCAATTGCAAAAAATATAAATAAATAATAATTATCATACCTAATATCATTTGTTTGACTTTATTTTTTCATGCAAATTATCAATTAAAGTGATAATTTTTTCTACCATTGGATCTAGAATAAATTCTAATTGCAAAAAAAAAGGAACATGGAATTACTTTTCCCACCAAAGTGATGGGAAAGCTTTTCCACAAAAATAAGGAATATGGGCGCGCGTGTGGATTGAAAACATTTTGCAAAGAAATTTTTTTGTACCAAACAACCCAAATTGGGGGAAGTTTGAAAACCTTTTCCATGAAAAATGTTCACTATCAAACACAGCCTAAAATTAACAGGATATTCAATTGAAACTTTTTAGAAATCTCTATAAGTTATGAAGTATTCAAATTGACAGAGACTTTTTGAAAATTCTCTACTTACTGGATTTTTGGAGACTTTTTATTGAAAAAATAAATAGCAAATCTCAAATAAAATCTCTCATATATTCTGAGATTTGTGAAAATTTTAGAACCAAACAAAAAGAACGTCTTTTTTCTTCCAATTATAAGATTTTCTCATATTTTTTCAATTCATTTGCTGTAATCAATTTATGATTATTCTATATGTACATAATTACTTTTGAATTGAAATTATATGCAATTGTTTCAAAACGTAGAATTCCATGTAATCGATCTTTTTTTTTTTTTTTTTGGTTAAGAACATTTGTGTTCTTAGAAATTATGTTAATTGCATGAAGATTTTTTAGTTATGTTTTTTTAGAAATTGATGTAAATTTTTATTATTATTTTATTTTCTCCAAAATTGAATGATTAGGCCGTAACTAGTGACTTTATCCAAGAAAATTTTGTGAGCATCATGATTCTCGAAAATATTAATTAGCTAGTAGGAAAGATTGTAATTTTGCAGGTACATAATGAATTTTTAAGATGAAAAGTCTCTAAAAATCTTTAATCAGAGTCTACAGAAGTTCATGGAAGACTTTTATTAATTTTTAACAAATTCATAAAAATTACTTAAAATTTCATAAAATCCACAAATGTCACCCACTTAAAAAAAAAAAAAAAAGAATCTTTAAAGATCTTAATTGAATACACCACTTGAAATCGTAGGATTACATTTTTTCTAGAATTAAAATGTTGTGCTTCGTGTTTGAATATTTAATGTACATCAGCATAGTGATAAGAGGGAAAAAAAAATTTGTAGCCCCAGTTTTATTTTTATTTTTGACAAACGATTTTGTTGGAAGTAATTTATTAGAGAATGTATCTTTAAAAAGCTGAGAAAAATTATGTGTCGATGTGAAAAAATATTTTATTGAAGGAATATATTGTTTTAAATGAATTTAAAGTGAATGATTTTGAAAAAAGTAATATCAAATAAGGGCATAATGTATAGAAATAAACCTAGACTTATATTTCAACTTTTACTTTTTTCAAAAATCAAGTATACACTCTCTATCCCACCCACTCCACTCGTTAACCCCAATTCATTCTCTATCTAAACTAAGCCCTCATTTGACCCCCCCATTTTTTGAAAATGAAAATGGGTGGAATTGTATTTTTTTGAAAAAAATAAATAGTTGAAAAGGAATGAATTTTTTTCAATTTACGTGTAATATTATTTTATGGAAGATTGTGTAGTTGAAAATATGAGAGATAAAAATAGAATGTAATGAAATGGAATGGAATGAGATTCAAATATAGGCTAAAGGTTACAAAACTTCTCACATTCCTCATTCTCCAATTACAAGACCAACACATCACCACGTAGTAGGGCATCACGTTGCGATGAGCACCATTGCGCGAAGCAGCGATGCAGTGCAACGGTAATGATTTTGGGGGGTTTTTGGGTTTTTGGTGGTTTCTTCTTTCTCCGATATGATTTGATTTCTTTAATCAGAGTTTTGGGATAATTTTTATTGGTGGTTTGCAAAGCCGCTATGAAGCAAAGATGCTGCAAAACGATGATGGTTTTGGGGGGTCGGGCACTAACTCGAAATTGAATAAAAGAAGGCTGACGCAATATCATAAGAGAAGAAAGTTCTTAGCGTAGGGTAGATGAAAGGTGCTTGCGGGTTCGAAGTGTGCGTCAAGAAGGTCCATTCCTTCTTGTTCTTGATAGAGTCAATTGCATTCTCTTTGAAGATAGATTTTTGTTTGGGTGGTTAATTCCTTTTCCGATCCGATCTGTTTAATCAGAGTTTCAAGGTGGTTTTTTTGGTAGTTTGCAAATGGTGGTGGTTGTTTTGCAATTGCAAATGGTAGTTATTGTTGTTGTTGGTGGTGGTGGTGGTGCGAGGTGGCGCGACGTTTGGTTGGTGCCAGTGATGGTGGAGTAAAGAGAGTTTGTGACCAATAATTTGGGTGATTGTGATCAATAAAATGGTTAATTTGTGATCAATAAATAATATGTTGCCAATAAAATAGATAATTTGTGGTTGACCATAATTGTGTGTTATTGTGACATTTTGACGTCTTATTGTGATTTTGACATGTTATTTGTGACCAATTGATTTTGAAACTTTTTCACAAGTTTCTAATTTTTGAAAATGCATATCTAAACCTCGTAATTATATGTTCTTCCCATACAACTAAGCTCGTGTTATAGTCCATTATCCAAAAACTCAAATTTTCTCAAACTCATTTTCAACATCATTATTCTACCAATAAAATAAATTGCACGTGAACCTAATTTTTTTCTACATTTTAACCACAGATTCTCTAAAATCACTATTATAAAACTCAATTTTTTATTTTATTTTTAATGAAAAATGGGGCTCGGACAAGGGCTATTTTTCTAAAAAGTCATAGAAAAATTCAAGATTAAATCCGAAAATTTACTTTAAGAACTATTTTTGGGACTTTATGTTGAAAGTTTTCTTATAAAGTATGTCTACCTTCGTATTAAAATCGGCACAAAAATTAGGCGAGTTGAGCAGTCGACTATGCCCTTCAACCTACAGAAAAGTTTTTATTTTTTTTATTTTTAAATTGTAAATATTTTTAACTTTTTTTTCGTTAATAAAAGCGTTAATTAAAATATAAATGAGAGGTGGATACGCATGTAAACTAGGTGAATATCAATTCAATAGAATAAATATTAAAAACATAAATAGTTAAACAAATTAATTTGATTTAAGAAATTTAGTCAATAAATAATTAATAAAGATACGAGCTTAGATATTAACCTATAATTTCGTTATGAATAAGATAAAAGTTTCAAAATAATCTCTAAGTTAATAATATTATAAGGAAAATAAAACGATATTTTCACTTATATGTAACTTTTAAGAAACTAAAAAATATAGAGATAAATAAAATTTATGAGTGATACTGGAATAATAAAATTTTATAAGTGACACGAATTCTTGTCATGGTTCTTAATAACATCACCAATATGGTCAGTATCGCAAATTTCTACTACAATCACCGACCCATTGATTTCAATCAAAATCATCAACAACAAAATTATCATCAATGGTTGTTGAAATTTATGTTGGTGATTATTTGCTTCATTAATTTTGAATTAAACTAGTTATACACATTTGGTGTGAGTACTATTATTTAACCTCATTGAAATTACAACCCCAATTTAGGTGATGTTAATGTGACATTAAGTGTGACAATCGAGTCTAGTGGCTCGTCGGCTCGAACGCTCTGCTCGTCAAAAAGGGGCCACGAGCTGCTTGGGCTCGCCAAAAAGACGAGCCTCGTTTTTTAAACGAGCCCTCGCCGAGCCAGGCTCGTAGCTCGCCAAATTTTTTTTAAAAAAATTGTCAGCGACTGTTTGGTCCTTTTTTTTTTTCAATTCTATTTTTCCCTATATACCCATCCATTAATCCATTTTTTTCGCCCAACTATCAATATCTCATTCTCTACTCTCTAAATTTCATTATCAATATCATTCTCTACTCTTCTATATTTTACATTATTAAGTTATAATCTTGATTTTACATTCTATTTTCTACACTACGATATAATCTACATTCATTTCTCAATTCTACATCAACATTCAATTTCAATTATTCAATATCAATTATCCAATTACAAATTTCCAATTCACAACGTTCATTTGTTGAAAACTTGTTCGGTGTCGGAGGTGAATCACTTGTGCCCCACAGTCAATTTGAAAATGAATTCGTCGGTCTAAATGAATTACCCATTTCAGAAAATATTCAGAAGTTCGATGCTCATGAACGTAGTCGTCCACTTGATTTGGATGACATTGATATTTTAGAGGTTGAATGAGATGATGAACATGTATTAGATATTTTCAATGCAAGACGGAAGAGAAAGTGGAAAAGTAGGCAAAATGTTAGGACAATTTTAAATTGGTTCAAATTGGTCGTGATCGGTGGAGTTCGAGAATCCAAAGTAATGTGTAAATACTGTCAACAAAGATTGGCATGGTCAAAAGGCATTGGAACCATCCACCTCAACTGTCACTACAAAACATATGCGGCCAAACATGGGCTTATTCCTGCTGGTCAAACGCAACTACAATTTGGCGGTCCAGACACCGATGCTACTACTACGACACTTTCTACGTGGATGTATTTAGAGAAAAAAGCTCGAACGAGAATGGTGAAGTTCGTTGCCGCAGTTGAGTTGCCACTAGTAATAACGAACAACCAACATTTCGTTTCCTATGTGAAAGAATATCTTCAATCGAGGTACGTTGGGGTAAGTCGAAATACTCTACATTCTGATACAACAGATTATTTCCTTAATTCAAAGAAACTATTGATTGCCGATTTAGAAAAATATGAGGGTGTGATATCCTTAACTTCGGATAAGTGGGAAGGGATTAATAAAAGAGGTTATATAACTGCAACCGCACACTATATAGACCCACTTTGGGTCATGCATAAAAAATATTGCTTTTAAAATTATTGAGTTCCCTCACAACACTAACAACATATTTAATGTTATTTTGAACATTATTAGAGAATATCGTTACGAGAATAAATTTCGTTCTTTTACGTTCGACAATACTACTGTAAATAAGATAGTTATCGATAAATTGCATAGAGTACTTCAACCCGATTTCGGTGGTTATTTGTTTCATATTCGATGTGTATGCCATATTTTTAATTTAATAGTACAGGACAGTTTAAAACATGTTAATGATGAAATTCAACAAATTGGGAATGCACTAATATATATCATGATTGCATCTAATAGAAAACAAGCATTTGAGAAATTTTGTGCTAAAGTTGGGGTGATGCATACAAAAATATTTATTAGTGACGTAGGGTATAGATGTAACTCAACTTACTTATTATTAAAATCATGTGAAGGTTTTGAACATTTAATAACTGAGTTCTATAACAATAGGCATATTAGAGACGAAGACGATACTATTTTGAATGAATCCAATTAGAGTTTAATTTTTAAAATTAAAATTTTTTTGACAAGTTTTTATGATTCTACAAATATTTTGTTTGATTTTTATTATCCCACTAGTTGTATGATCCTTGAATATCTTTATATAATTGTTAGGACTTTTCATAGATTTAAAAAGACCCCGATTTTAGTTCAATTATATATTCCATGGAATTAAAGTTTAGAAAATATTGGGAAGACTTGCCTATGTTTTTTTCGTTAGCATGCGTCATTGACCCCGATATAATTTATCGGGTACTAAATTTGTAATTAATCACATTTTAAAAGTTTTAGCTTTTAATGTACCTATCACTTATAGAAATTTGGAAGTAACTTTATGTGAAATGTATGACACATACTAATCGGGTACCCTCCCGCTCTACAACTACTTCTCTCACTGATATAGCAGATGATGACGTTGAAGTTTTAAATTTATTCGAAGGCATAAACTCATAAGAAATGATTCAACTGCATCTGTAGGTGGTTCCTCTAGTACTAGTAGTAGTTTATCTTCCACTGCATGTACTCAAACATCGAGTAGTAGTCCAAATACGTTGTCTGCTGAATTAATTAATTACTTTAATTATAATGTGCATACTAACAAAACAATTAGGAAAAATTCAGAAGAAGTAATTGAATTTTGGCGAATATATGAACGTTGATGGGCAGTGATTTCTACAATGGCAAAAGATCTATTGACATGCCCAAAAGGAGCGTCAAAATAATTCCTTACTTTTATGAAATTTGTCGTTCAAGTAGTAATGTGAAAGTAAGGGTCATTCCCGCAGAGGATTGTTTTCAATTACGTCAATTGAAACATAGAAAATAAAATGCGAAAGCAATTAAATGGGGGGGGGGGAGTTGGTTGGATTAAACTAAGGAAAGCATAAAATGGAAATGGAAAAGATGAGTGTTGACCACCGAAATCCGAGGTCAAATATTATACTCTTAGTATTAATGACTTCCAGTTGGCAGTTCGGTTATCTACCCCAACTCGGTTATCTCTAGCAGACTTGTCAGAAGGCCGCCGTCATTTCAAGAGACATAATGATTACATTACTTTCACCATCTGTCCAATCAAGTCAAGTACACTTGGAGGAGAGGGCGGCAGCACCGGCCTCTTCGACCAATCAACTACTTTTGTCGCTAACTTCAATACAAAGATAATGATTGCCTGGTAAAACAGAATTATGTGGATTTGATGGGAACCTACCTCATTAGCCAATCACAACCGAGGACTACGGCACGTATTTCTGAGCTCGGCCTGATGTATGAAGTGATTGATTTGACGCCTACCTTACTATTGGCATGAAAACCTATCTATAAAAGGATGGACCCTTTTTACTTGAAGGGGACATGAGCTCAACGCCATAAATATCACTTGACCTTCAAATTTGTAAGGAAGAAAAAAAGAGATCTTGACCCTTTTTCTTAAAGTTGTCTCAAAAAGAGTGTTTACATTTTTTGACGTCAACAATGAAGATAAAAAGGAAACAAAGGAGAGAATATGTGATCGAGGGATACTCCTTCACTGCTAGAATGAATTTCTTATCAATATTCACAAAAGATTTTCACTCTCAAGATCAACAACAATTTGAGAATAATCACAAGCTCGATTACCTCAAACTCTCCTGACATTTTAGTTGAATAAAACAAGTTTTTTACCCAACCCTATTCATTAAAAAACTTAGGATAAGATCGCTAGATTTAATTTAACAAAAACATTCACACGAGAGAGTCGAATTGAATTAAGCATAAACATACAAGCTCGGCTTGTTAACTTAAGTGATGATCCACCTACATTTAATAGAAAATTCCTCATAATCAATCAAAGTGTAGTTGCTACTAGATTTTGGTTCAATTAGCGATTACATACTAAAATTCCCAAAATAGCATATATTGTAAAAAACTCAATCATCTAGTTGGTCCGCTTAATAATCGAGAAGAATAATAAACACATTAAGCACAATGAACTAATCACATTAATCAAAAGAACTTTAAAACACAAATCGATAGAAAATCATCCTATGGTTTAAAATAACCCCCAATCACAAATTCATCTAATTATCCATAATGTATTGACAAAAATCCAACAAAACATTAAAATACATGGAAGAAAAATGAGATTAAAGGTAGAAGATCTTATTGATAGGGAGAAAGATGGATGAAATCTTCTATATCAATATGGTCTTCTTCTTCATCAACCCCAAAATCACCATTGTTGAAGGAGGAGGTAAGCTCCCAGATTTTTCTTGGTTTTTGGTCGGTTCCCTCTCTTCTTTCTTAACCTAGAAATGACTCCAAAATATTGTATTTAAACTGTGTTGAAGATGGGAGGCGTTTTGGGTTGAAAAAAGGTCAAAAATACGTTTTTCTCGCTACCCGGGAGGTTGGGAGTCGCAGCGCCGCCGTGGCGCCCATGACTGAAGCTTGGGCGCTACATCGCTGCAGCGCCAGCCAATATTTTTCACTTTTTGCATCCTAGGTCCTCCAACTTTTCGGACTTGTGCATTTTGGTCCCCAAATTTATATTTTTGTGCACTTTTGGTCATTTTTTCTTTCTTTCTTCCGTTTTCTTCTCCAATTTGGGATTTTGGCAATTTACCTATAAAATAGAATATAACTATATTAAGTAACAAAATATTAATGAAAACTCTCAATTGTCTAAATTTAGTGGTATAAATAAGTGCAAAATCTGCACTTATCATCTATTAACACCTTTGGTTAGCACTATAACTTCGAAATCTGCTTTTAGTGCAGGTAAGAGGGTTCTCTCCGATGTCAGGAGCCTATTGAAAGAAGATATTTTGGAAGCATTAATGTGCGTGAAGGACTATGAAAACGCTCATTTTCGAATTCAAGATCAATATGCCGAAATTGCATGTCGTTAAGTAAGTGATTTAATTTAATCATATTCATCACAAAATTTTATTTTAATACATTTATAATTTTTTTAAAAAAAATTGTACACATAATAAGTTGTCCGTATACAATTTTTAACTCCGCATACTCGAAATTGAAGTAGAAGCAGAAGCTCGGCTCATGTGAGTATGAGTCGAGCTCGTGTGCATACGGGCCGAGTCAACTCAATTTGGCCCATTGCCACCTCTATGTGGTATCAAATGATAGGTGAAATTAAATAAATCATTTAATTCCACACTTTATTTAGTCTGTCATCTAGCGTGGCCTAAATTGAGGTTGCAACCCTAGTGGAATTACATATTGGGATGTCAAACGGGTCGAGCGGCTTGTAAAAGCTTGGCTTGTGGGCGACTTAGCCCGTTTGGCGAGCTGAGCTGGCGAGCCTTGTCCACAAGCCTAAAGTAGAGCTCAACCCTTGAACACAAGCCGAGCTCGAGCTCGTGGGTAGTTGGGCTGGGCCGAGCCATTGACATCCCTAGTTACATAGTATTACTCATTTGCTGTACACCAAGTCTGAAACTTTAAGTGTTGTCAAAATCTGTGATTAATTGTTTAAAGTATTGTGAAGATCAATATTTAAAAAAATGTCACCTTACAAGAATGTTCAACTTAATGTAAGGTTTGCCCGTTTGATACCCATTTTTCTCCTATAAAAATGAAAAATATGATCGTTATCAATCACTTCCCGCCACCATTTTTTACTTTCTATCTCTTGTGTGAGACCCATAACGGCTATATTTTTCATTCTCATTTTACAAAGAATGAGAATCAAACGGGACCTAATGTACATTTAGTTTAATTGATTGATTTTATAAATAATGTTACTTGTATATAATGAAGTTACATAATTGTTTGAACTATCTCTATTCATGTAAAACTAAAAATTTTGTGGATTACATTGAAGTCAAATTTCGTTTACGCTTTCTATATGCTATTTATTGACAATATGTGATCGTAAATCTGCCCAAAATTATGACAAACATTAATATGCGTAAGATCATCTCTAACAATATTGATAATCGACGTAATTTTCAGTAATATTTTGTTCCATTTTTAATTTTTAAAAATGCCTAGTAAATCTTTTTTTTTTTTTTTTTGTCTAAGACTTCTAAATTGGATCAACTGTCTCTCCTTAAAAAAAATGTAAGCACATATTTGGATTCCATTTTTAAATTTTTTTTTTAAATCACATATTCTTCAAATAAAATAATTTTATAGTTAATCATATTTTTTCTTACTTTTTTATCATACATTTTCAATAATTACTTTTTACAAAATTAATTTCAAAAAATATCAACCAAGCAGTTAATTTTTATCATTGCAAGCTTTCGACCTATACAATCTAATTCACTACATCATAACCTCTTACCAAAAAGATAAGTAAGAAGCATAATCTGTGATTTACCTCATTCATCAAGATCCACGACATGACAGGTGGAGACGTCAATAATAAGATATAATCCAAAAAAAAAAAAAAAGATAAGTAAGAAGAATTATAAAAGAACCTTCGTGACAACTATAGAAAACGATTGAATTTTCAAAACTTTTCTTCAGTCAGATGTCAACATTTTTAATAAATATTGGCTGGACGTGTACTCGCACATAAATTCATCGGGCAGACGCCCAACCAATAGAGGGCGCCACATGCGTCCCCTAGAAATAGAATGACAAAACCCTCAAACAAATTATTGTACACAAGTCAACACTAGCAAAGCAACCGGCTTGCACCTTTTGTAGGGGATTTATATACAATTTAAATTATAAATATATAAAATTAAGCATTAGATTAATAAATAGTACTTATATATTTTTTGAATTATGTGAATAAAAAATATATTTAAGTTCTTGTTTGATCTCTATTATTTTTAAAATATATTTTTCTCTTTTATTTTCATTCATATATTTTTCAATAAAATAATAATGCACGTAAATTAAAACTTTTCATTATTTTTTAACCATACCTTCGCTTTCAAATCACTATTCCAAAATTTATTTTTGACAAAAAATTAGGCTCAAACAGGCAAGTATTTATAAGCATTTTATTAAATTCCCCATTTATTAATTGCATTCAATACATTTATTTTTAAAAAAATAATAATAAATTAAGGAGAAAATAGGAAATAGAATCTTCTTACGTTATCCTATTTCTTGAAGGGCCTCTTTGAAAGCCAAAATTTTCCATGAAAGATAGAAAAAAAAATTCCATTTTTCATCTTTAATGGTATTGAAAGTCAAAATTTTCCATGAAAATCGTTTCCCCGTGACATTTTTTTACAATTTTTTTTTAAGGAATTGATTTTCCTTTGGTTTTGGTGGTTTTTAGTTTTCCACAATTTTTTTTTTTTTTTTTTTTTTTTTTTTTGCAATCCAAACAAATTATATCCATAATTGTACAAAAAAAATTATCCATTTAAGTTACAATTTTTATGGAAAACAAAATTAAACGAATGATATTCGATTTTTCTTTTTTCTTTTTTTGGCAATTGGAATAAGCTCTATCTTTTTAATAGTCAATTTTCATTAAAAAAAAAAAAACAAAGTCAAACGAATACCAAAAGATCCAAAATTTCAAAAAATTTCGGGTGAAAAATTATAGAAATCAAACACAATTAATTGACAATTCAATTCCCTGCAATTTATTTTCTTTTCACCCAAATTTCATCTTGCAATCAAATGGACCATAAGTGTCTTAAAATTAGCTTACTAAGATCAAAGCTAAGAAAAATCAATAATTTGGTCTTGCTGACCGAGTAACGAAGCTTCTTTTTGAATCATATACATTCTCAATTGAAATTAGGGCGGTCGTATTGTAAATTGAGAGCTCGAAACCATTGAAAAAGTTGTTTAGACTTTGAAAAATGTTGTCAAAAAATAGGTACTCCAAGGACAGCAGAGAAAGAGAGATATTTTTCTATTTTCTGCTTTAGTTATTATATTTTAATTTCTTTATATTAATTTTTTTTCTTGTTAGTCTATTAGTTCATAGATAATTAAATATTTAAGCATGAAGCACAACATTTTGATTCTAGAAAAACTTGTTTTTTCCGACTGGTTTATTATTTCCTTTCTTTTCTCTTTTACCTAGAGACTTATCGTATAGTCCTAAAACCAAGTAGGGATGTATCACATTGTACGTCAGATCTAACGTGCAAAGACATTGACCAATACAATTACAATCTAAGGTGCGTCAATGTGGACCCCATACCAGCGGGGTCAAAGCCTTTAAAAGGTGTAAATATTGCCCTCAAATCTTTAAATCGTAACAGAGGAGATCCCAAACCTTTCAAAGTTGGCGGTGAAAGGATCACCTGCATGATACTAATTGACCAAAAATTACTGTTTGATAATAATTTGACCAATTTTAAAATGAGAAAATTTGTTTTTTAATCTTTAACTAATTAAAAGGGCAAGTTTACATCAAAAGTTCAAAGCTTTAAAAAATGTGCAGTTCGATCCCAAACATTTTAAAATGTGCGCCGAAAGGACATCTTATATTTTTTATCCAAAAATTTATTAGTTAACTAAAAATATTCTTCTCCAATCCACACAACCACACAACGTTACCTAACACTTAACCCCTAACACACCCCAATCCGACCCATTTGAAGGTGGGGGAGCCTCAGCCACCATCACGTTGACTTTTGTTCAAGTAATGTGCTTGTGGACGAAAATTGTCTAGACGTCATTCCACCACACAAATTTGACAAATTTAGGACCTTCGCTGCTATGATTTAAAGGTTTTAGTGTAATTTACACATTTTAAAAGGTTAGATCCCTTTTATTAAATCCTCATATTATTAAAAAAAAATATTTATTTAGTGAAAATTTTAATTAAAGTGGAGAGAATCCGAAATATGCATAGAATCTTCTCCTTCTCCAAATTCTAGAACAAACCAAATAAAACGGTAGGAAAAGCAGTTTTTGTTCTAGTAGAGTCAACGTCCATGCCTTAATAGTAATTTATAAGGTATTAGTCAATAACAAATAAAATTCAAGCAAAAAAGTTAAAATTTTCTTTACTTTATGTCGTGTGAATATACTTGATGTTTCCACACTTTGAATCATAATTCGTTAGTCATACAGCTTATGTCGTAATCTATTATGCCCTATTTGATAAGGGATATTTTTCATGGAAAATGATATTTTTTTGACAATTGAAATTCCACATTTTTTTTTTTGCCTTTTTTCTTGTTTTTTTATGGAATTGGTTGAAAAACAATTTCAAGTGTTTTTTTTTTTTTTTTTTTTTTTTTTCAATTGGAACAAATTTTAACTCCAATTGTGTATTAAAAAAAAAAAAATCAATTTTCATGAAAAACAAAGTCAAACTAATGGTATTCGATTTTCTCCCTTTTTTGGTAATTGAAATAAATTTTATCCTCAATTGTAACAAAAATTTTCCTTTTAATGAATAATTTCCATAAAAAGAATAAAAAAGAGTCAAACGAATACTAAAACTTTCAAAAAATTTCAGGTGAAAAATTATATCAATCAAATACAATTAATCGACAATTCTCTATAAAACAAGTACTAGAAAATTCAATTCTCTATAATTCATTTTTTTTCACCCAAATTCCATCTCGCAATCGAATAGACGTTAGTATTTTTGTCCATTTCAACCGTTTTTAACCAAGGAAATGATGAACTGACGCTCAAAATTTCTTACATGGACATTAATTTCTTTCAATATGTCTAGAAACTTAGTTGGTCCCTTAGCTATATCTGAGGTCCCTTGACTTTAATAACTTGGATTTAAGGTCAATTTTCTTTTTCTTTTTTGATTTAATTTCGCCAATGCACACTCTACTTTGCAATTACTGTCACTGTGGTCATTGAACTTTACTTTTGTTTCAGACCCATCCCCAAAATTATAAAACACGTCAGTCAAACCACCCGATTAATCAATAGTCTATTGTTAAATTGAAGATCCTATGTGGGTAAATGATTCAGAAATGTGTCCAATTAGTACATCCAAGTGTAAATCTCGTATCAATATATGAAGTTGCTAATAGATGTTATTTTGGACTTAAAAAATACAGTTATCACGAATCAAGCCAATCAAGAACCAATAGCTGCCCACGGTTTTCGATTGGCTGCTCTATTTGAATGTTAAAAATATTCAAGTCATAAAACCATTCATGTACTTTGATTTTCAGTTAAATAATAGGCAATTCATTAATCGAGTGCTTTAGCTGACACATTTTATAAAGTTTGATAATGAGTTTGAAACAAATTAAAATTCAGTGTCCAAGTTGACAGCAAGTGCAAAGTACAAAATAAACCATTCATTTTTACTTTATTTTCGCGGTTTCCACTCTGTTTCCTTATTGAAAGCTTGAAACTTTTCGTGAACTCCAATCTACCTCCTAGAAATCGTTGCCATCTGTCAATTTCTTTTCACCCTTAGAAACGAAATCCCTTCATGGGCTATATAATCTAGAACAAAATAGAAGAACAAAATTATATTCAAACTTTATGTGCTACCGTTGTTGAAAAGTTGATGATCAAGATTCAGAGTTTTTAATCACCTGAAAGTATAAATATTCCATCACATGCTGAAGCTGGTTACTAGTGATTTTTCATTTTAATGGAGTCGATGGTGTCTAACTCTGTCTCTAATGATGGTGTTGCTGAAATTTTTGCAATTGATGATCATGAAAAAGCTAGTTTGAATCCAAGAAATGGGTTTATTTCAATGGGGGGAGTAGGATCACTCAACAATTTGAAGCCTAAAATCGTTAGTGGAGATTTTGGTTACATTCTGGAGGACGTCCCACACTTGTCTGATTACATTCCTGATCTTCCTGTATGTATAATTTCTAATTTGGGTTTTGTTGCTTCTGATCACATCTTTGATTCTGTAACTAAGACATGAATTGGGTGTTTGATTCTTTTGACTTTTACTTGTTTTGCGTGGGAAAAAAATGGATAAAAACTTGAAGAAAACTATGTTTGGCAGGAACATTTTCAGATATGTGACGAAGATGTTATAGTATAATACAAGGTTAATTGCTTGAAAATTTGTTTTCATAATATAATATTATACTGCTGTAATTTATCTCTCTTCTAGAAATTTTCAGTTTGAATATTTTTGTGAGAATCTTGGGGTTTTGAAAGAGAACAGAGTGCAGATCTTATACTTGTTTGCTTGCTTGTGATTTCTTATTCTTATTCTTATTCTTTTCTGTGACAGACTTATACCAATCCATTGCAGGACAATCCTGCTTATTCAGTTGTTAAGTGAGTTTTTTTTATTGCTCATATCAATTCTTCTTATGTTTCCTCCTGATAATTTCTTTTTAAAATCTGAAGGTTGCATCGATTTAATTAGTCTTAATTTATCTGTGGACAGGCAGTATTTTGTAGATCACGATGATACAGTCGCCCAAAAGGTCAGTCTTTCTAGAAATGATAAATTTTTGGAGAACCCTTCTACTAGTTATCGATTTTGTTTCTGATACTGATTATTTTTCTGCAGATTGTTGTTCACAAGAATAGTCCAACTGGGATACATTTTCGACGTGCAGGTCCTCGACAAAGAGTAAGTTAATGAACTGCTGGAGTTAAAAATTTAGAAGAAATCTTTCTGTACTTTAAACTAAAAAGAACTCGGGGTAATTTGCAGGTTTACTTCAAGTCTGATGATGTGCGTGCGTGCATTGTTACGTGTGGAGGCTTATGCCCTGGACTTAACACTGTTATCCGGGAAATTGTATGCGGCTTGCATCATATGTATGATGTGAAGAGAGTTCTGGGGATAGTTGTAAGTTTACACTTTGCTACATCTGCAGAATTATATTTGTTTCCACATTTTAGATAAGAGAATTTATGCCCAAATTTTTGCTAGTTAACCTTTGGTCACGGATAAGCTATAAAAGTTGGTTGTTTGATACAGAACCTTCGTGTAAAACTAAAATTTCCCTGCTGCGATATGCGTTAAGTGAAGTATTTCTACAATGTTTGGAAACTACAGCTTCTGGTTAATGTGACAAAAATTAAACTTAGCCTCTATGAACTGATCATCGTTCATGTTTGATAAGAATCTAAATATCGTAGGAAATTCCATCAGTCCAATTGAAAGAGATAATATTGTGTCTCAACTTATAATTCTGTACTTATAGTTTGTCTAATTTATTTTCAGGTTTGTGTGTTGGCTAAAATCTCTCTTCAAATAGTATACTATGCACTAGACTGGTTTATCCATCATTGAGTTTCTTTTTACATGAAATTCAGCAAGATCTGTGATTTTTTTCTTTGGTGGTGTTGTTGACTGATGGGACTGGTGATTTTGTAGGGAGGATACCGTGGTTTTTACTCCAAAAACACCATCTCTTTAACGCCGAAGTTCGTGAATGATATCCATAAACGTGGTGGAACAATCTTGGGGACATCCCGAGGTGGTCATGACACCAAAAAGATAGTTGACAGCATTCAGGACCGAGGAATTAATCAGGTATGTCAAACAAATATGAGCCAGTCTTCAAATTTTTTGAGTTTCCTTCTTCTGAATTGTATGTAACCCACATAGCGTCGTTAATTCTGATGGTTTCCATTGCTTTTCTGAGTTCAGGTTTACATACTAGGAGGAGATGGGACACAGAAAGGAGCAGCAGTAATTTTTGAGGTATTTTGCTTGCTGTAACCGAGTGTCTTATCTTTGCTAGTTTTAGTCATTTGACAGTAGCATGTAAATCAATCAGTTTATCAGTTTCTGAGTTTTCAATATTAATGTCATTTGTGCTAATGTTATTAATCATAATTTATGTTCTTGTCCATCCTACCAGGAAATTAGAAGACGCGGTCTCAAGGTTGCAGTTGCCGGAATCCCCAAAACAATAGATAATGACATTCCGGTATATTTGAATGAGATATTGCCTATGGTTATATTTCCCCGGAAGAAACAACCAAAATGTTAAATTTCATACTGTCTCCTGCTGCAGGTTATTGACAAATCCTTTGGATTTGACACTGCTGTTGAGGAAGCTCAACGTGCTATTAATGCAGCACATGTTGAAGCTACAAGTATTGAGAATGGTATTGGTCTGGTGAAGTTAATGGGACGTTACAGTGGTAAGCTTTATGCTAATATAAATGAATATATCGATTAACGGTTTTGATGTGTTAATTTTACTTGTGCATTCATTTATCTAATATGCACAATCAGCTTGATTGTTTATTTTATTTTTCACTGTATATATCGTTTTCTATTTCAATCTCATAGTTTTTAACATTTTAGCGCTACATATGTTTGCAGGATTCATTGCCATGCATGCTACTCTTGCCAACCGAGATGTCGATTGCTGCCTTATTCCAGAGTCACCGTTTTATCTCGAAGGACCGGGTGGACTCTTCGAATACATAGAGAAACGACTTAAAGAAAATGGACATATGGTTATTGTCATAGCTGAAGGTGCTGGGCAGGAGCTACTTTCTGAGAGTTTGAGCTCTACAGAACAGCAAGATGCTTCTGGAAACAAGCTTCTACGAGATGTTGGGCTGTGGATATCGCAAAGGATTAAGGTTACTTTTCGAGTTTGTATATCATGCTTGTGTGCGTTCCATATAAAACTTGAGAAGTACTTATATTTATGCATTTTGACTTTCAGGATCATTTTTCTAAACGGAGTAAGATGGCGATTAATCTCAAATATATAGGTTAGTATTTAAGATATTACTCTGTTAAATTAAGAAGGAAAAGGCTATTCCGACTAAATGTTCACACTTGTTACCTCGTCTCAGATCTCATGTACATGATTCGAGCTGTTCCCAGCAACGCATCTGACAATGTGTACTGTACGCTTCTTGCTCATAGTGCCATTCATGGAGCAATGGCGGGATATACAGGTTTCACTGTAGGACCTGTCAATGGTAGACATGCTTACATTCCCTTCCATGTGAGTTACTTGGCAATGAAAAGCTCGTACTACTCTCGAATCTTATATCATTTAAGTAGAATAATGTTATTCGCAGTCGTTTATACGACAGTCGCCCTTCATGACATACGCATGACATGTGATTATTTGATACGTGATTCCGTATGTCATGTAAGGCGATTGCCGTAGTGAGCGACTACGAATAACATTACTCTTAAAGTAACTTATGCTAATATTTCATAATCTTATCAAATCCCATGAGACTCAAACCATTGACCACACTCAGGCTGGTGTATACCTTCTTCGTCTAGAGAAACCCTGGCGTTATTTTTCATTACGAACTTTTGATGAATCTTTTGAGTTCTATACCTGATACAGAAATTCTAATGTTGCGTGCAGAGAATTATCGAGAAACAGCACAAGGTCGTGATAACGGATAGAATGTGGGCAAGGCTTCTGTCTTCTACTAATCAACCCAGTTTCTTGAACATAGATGTTATTGAAGCCAGCAAAACAGAGAGCAACCTACTTAATTGTTAGAGGATAGCTATATGGATGGTGCAAGGTGATAAATAAAGAGGCCACATGCCGAGTGACATTATAGGGATTCACTTGAGATAGGTTTTTCCCAATAGGAAGGCTCTATATATTTTGTACTTTCTGTAACATTTGAGTCTGTATTTAAATTAAGAAATCGAAATCTAGGTAACATATTTGTTATCCTACCTAAAAAAATGAATTTTATGAATATTAGGTTGTAAATGATGCATAAGTATGACAAAATAACTTAATGTGTTATTTCATTGGAAATATTCTAGGCTAATATATCCACCGGTATTCACCTTCTCTGGAGCAGCAGGGGCTGCAACGGCAGGATGAAGGAGCATTTCCTCCAATTCTGCACCTTCCAATCCTTCAAGCTCAGCCTCCAATTCTTCCTGCAATTACCAAAAAGGCCCAGATATTAGCTGAAGAATATGAACGCTTGAGTTTTACACAACGTTACAATCAATATTGAAAATCTCAATACATAACAAATAAAGCTTCAGAAATGGCAGAAGATTGAAAATAGGCAAGAACCTCATCAAAATCAACTGCTGCACACATGTGAGAAGCCAATGCTTCCTGTATCTGCTTCATATTCTCTGTTTGTTCGATTATCTCGTCCATTGTTTTGTCCACATCATCAATATTCCTGTGTATAAGAAGATGCCACTTGAACTTTTAGTCAAAAGATATATGTTAAGTTAAGATAGGAGTTTATCGTAATTTATAAAGACGATTTATGCCCCTGTTTGGTCCCAATTTTTAGAACTCATTTTTTTCTCCCAATTCATTTTCAACCACATATTTTATGGAACCCACAACTTTTATCAATTTTTCAACCATACATTTCATTAACTTTTATCAAAATCTACTAAAAATCATATTTTTAATCAAATCAAACAAGGGCTATATCTAGCATGCATATTATCAGAGAACTATGCCACACTGCAGAAGATTCTAATAATGTGCATTCCCTACAATGCATAATGATTATAAACAAGTGGTAGAATGAACTTTAAAAGTTGCAGATACTTGACGTAGTTTAACACAAGTACATACGTTGCCTTCTACATCGCATTCATTGCTGCTCCTCCAGTTCTCAAAAGTATCCATAGTTGCAGTAGTTTTTTTTTTTCCTTCTAAAAGTATCATCTTCAAAAATGACATTTCACATTGTATTAAAAAAAGGTTGTCATCAAAGAAAGGCGTTCAAATATAGCCCTTGTTTGGTGCCCATTATTTCAAAAAAGAATTTTGAATAATATTTTTAGGAAAATGTATTGTTAAAAAGTAGAGAAAAGTTTTGGATTTTTTGAAGGTGGAACAGCTCCAATACACTTGTTGAGGGGAAACCGCCTTAAGATTAATGGCACAATATGAAGTATAATATCACAAGAATAGAAACAAGATTTTAAGTAAAGAAGAAAAGAGACTAACAGAGGAATCGATGTTTTATTAATGACAAACCAATGAGAGAAAATAATACAAACTTAGTAATAATGTTTCACCTAAACTGAATAAATGAGCCACATATTTATAGAGGATGTCTCAAACCCTATAAATAATGCAAGATAAGGAAATTAGGTTAAAAATAGCGTAAAATCGAAAAAATAGGCGGCGCTGTTGCTCGAGCGAATGCTCGAGCCGTAGTCCAGCGAGGACCTTGTTGCCAAGCGACATTGGTGAGGGAAAATTCAATGTCTAGATTTTGCCTCTTTCACTCAAACGACCAGGTAGTGACGTCAATACGACTTTTCTTTGACATCTTGAAGCCCAATATACAAAACGCGAAACCTAAACCCTAATTTGGGTCACAAACCTAACAATTTCCACCTTGACCTAAATTTCAGTGCAACAAACAAAACTCCAAAAATTTTCCACGTAGAAAAATAAGTCTGATTGCATCGAAATAGACCAATCTCTTCATTTAGTACCAAACCTATCCACCTGGCTAAAAATATCTTCCTTTTCCACATTATCTACAAGCGATACCCGAATCCAAACCCTGGGTTTCCAAACCAAGGAATTCAAAATGGACCAAACAGGGTCGAAGCACATCCTATAGCAGAATCCACACAAAATGCTTCATCTGAAGGCCCATTGCTCGTCTTGACACCTTTAAACACACCAGAAGCATAAACATCATCATCTGCAACACCGTAAATATTCTCAATGAGTCCTCCACTAGCAATTGAATACGATGGAACCGCAGAAACTGGTGGCAAAGTGGAATTACCCATATCACCAAAACTCTCCCGAGTAGTGTTCCTTAATGACTCGGAGCCAAACCCTAAAGGTACTGTTCTAAATTGTATCCACCACGGTACCAAACCTGTCCAGATGTTATTCACTGAATTTGCACGACCTTGCAAGTGTATAACTATGACTTCTTCCGTCCCTTTAGTACAACTCGGACAGCCCTTCGAGCTTTCAAGACTCCACCTCCTCCAAAGAATGTGTACCCTTTCACATCCAGGGTACTCAGTGAGATGAAATTTTTCTTCAAGTATGAAACACGTCGAACCTAGCCAAGATATCTAACTGTCTCATCCTTCAACCTCAATCTGACCCTACCAATTTCAGCTACCCTACAAGGTATGTTGTTTTCCACGACAACTCCACCTTAACCGCCTCATATGCTTCAAACAAGTCTCGATTGGGACATATATGGAATGAACAAGCTGAATCCACTCATCATCAAACTTAGATTCTATGTTAGATACGGTCAACACCACATCTTCGCCACTCAAATAGTCCTCGACAATGTTAGTCTCATCCGAATGGTCTGATTGTTTCCCATGATTTACAGTCGAATTACCTCTGCCCTGCAACTTATCACAATCCGTGTCATTTCCTCTTGCAATAGAAGCAGACATGATTGTTAAAGTTCACCCTCAACTTACCCCACCATTGATCACCAAGAGTAACAAGTGCTTCCTCATCTCTAGATCCAACTTCAACCAGATGCTTCATCTTCTCCTTTGAGAACAAAACATAATAACGTCATCAATGGTGAATGTGTCATGACTGTATAGAATCGCGTCCCTAAACGACGTATACGAAGCGGGTAATGAGCACAACAGGATCAAAGAACAAGTCCTCTTCATCATACTTTACCTTAAAAAGTCTCCAAATCAACGGCGATTTCCTTGAACACGGCCAGGGTCTTTCAAAGATACTCCTTCTACCACGCGATGAGAGTACATTCTCTGCTTCAAATGCAGTTTGCTCGTCAGATCTTTAGTCATACTCAACTGCTCTAGTTTCAACCACATACATGAGGTGTCTTCTCCTTCAATACATTCTGAAGAATGTTGTTAGATAGATGAAAATGTATTTGTGAAAAAGTCTTCCTATCCTTCCGTTGTTTCTCCTATGTTGTCCAAGTTGTTGGCATATTGTCAAAACCCAACAAAGTATCGTCCAAATCCAACTGCGCCAAAACAACCCTCATCTTTACTTGTCACAAAGAAAGCCTTGTATTGCGATCCAAAATAAAAATTTCATACTTCATGGCAGCTATTTCTAGCCAAAAAAAACTCAAACAAGCCACACAACCTATGCTCTTATACCATTTGTTGAAGGCGGAACAACTCAAATACACTTGTTGAGGGGAAACCGCCTTGAGATTAATGGCATAATATAAAGTATAAGATCACAAGAATATAAACAAGATTTAAAGTAAAGAAGAAAAGAGACTAGAAGAGGAATCGATATTTTATTAATGACAACCAATGGAGAGAAAACAATACAAACTTAGCAATAATGTTTCACCCAAACTGAATAAGAAGCCACATATTTATAGGGGACGTCTCAAACCTTAGAAATAATACAAAATATGAAAATTAGGTTAAAAATCGTGTAAAATTGAAAAAATAGGCGGCATGTCACTCGACAATCGAGCAAGGACCCTGTTGCTTGAGCAACAACTTGACGACAGGCGAGCGAAAAACTCACCGTCTAGATTTTGCGTCATTCGCTCAAGCGATCGGCTAGCAATGTCAACACAACTTTTCCCCCAATTGGACCCTACTTTGACATCTTGAAGCCCAATCTACAAAATTTGAAACCCAAACCCTAATTTGGGTCACAAACCTAACATGATTTACGTGAAGAATATTTTATTGTGTGAATGTGTACTTAAAAATGATTTTGTAGCAAAAAAAGTTTTAAACAATGGGCCCAAACAGGGGCTAAATGTCAAGTCATCCTGATCCTGGATTCGGAGTTGGGAGTCAGGATCTACTGTCCAATTTTGATGTCTATCCAATTAGTTTTTGACATATCATCTATAATTAACACGTTATATCAAATTTACTCTCATTAACTTCACTACTAACCTACTAAATTGATGATGTATCAAGAACTAACAGGATAGACAACAAAATGGGATAGCAGATCTCAACTCCGGAGTTGGAAGTTGCCAAGCTAATCAATTTGTTGTTCATATAGTCTTTTCCGCTTCAAACATTGTATAGCCGTTGCATGATAATATTATTTACACATAACTAGGCTTCAAAGTTTAATGTAAAACCTTTCATATAGGGACTCAAGTTAACTAACCAGGAAGAGAAACCAGATATAAGCCAAACTTCTATTCAAAATCAAGTTTTACTTTGGAACTAAACTTGGAGCTAGAAAAATTACTACACAATTCAAACAACAACAAAAAAAATAATTGATCTAGTTCTTTATATTTGAAGCTAATTGAATAGCTGAATTCTTTTGAGTCCAACAACGTCACTTGTTCTGTTTCCTAAACTTATATAAACCCTTTTATTGTCGATCTCATCATATTATTTATGAGAAGGTAAGAAAATCAGTGGTTATTAAATATTTAGGGCATTGATTTTGGTTGACTTAAAATCGCACTGATTTTGTAAACCACAAAAACTAGTGTAATTTGGATCGTATTTTTCGACCTACTAAATCGATAGTTTTTTTTTTTTTTATCCTTTTTAAAAAAATTTCTTTTAATTTAACCTCTCTAAAACAATTATTCTACAAACAAAAATTTAATTATACATAAAAAATTATATATATAAATATAAAATACAATAACTAAAAAAAACTTACTTATAGGAAAAAAAAAATTAGTTTATAATTAAAAATTTACTTATAAGTAAATAAGACAAAATTCACTTTTAAGTAAAAAAAATACTTGTAAAGCAAAATTATACTAATATAAGACCAAAATTCACTTATAATAATAAAATATAAAAAGTTATAAGTAAAAAATTTAGTCATGCATAAATTACTTATGAGTATAAAATTAACTTATATGTAAAATTTATTTATAAGTAAATTTTTACTTATAAAATTAAAATTTTATTTAATATTTCACATTTAAGCTAAAATTATCTTACATGTAAAAAATTACTTATAAGTGTAACATCACATTAATAAAAAAAATTAAATAAAAAATTATAAATTGAAAATTTCACTTAGTGTTGTATACATTTATGTATATCCACCTTTTTTATTGGGCATATTAGTATTTTTATCTTTGAAATTTTTTTTAGAACTAATGAATCATGAACTTTCAATTACGAGTTGAGTTATTTTATGAATGATACCAAAAATCACTTAAAATTGAACTTTTCGTAAACTTTCAAATCAGTACTTTAAAAAACTGGTACCCAAAACTCAGGGACGAATTTGGAGAGGGGTGGACCGGGCTGTAGCCCGGTCTAGTCCCAGCTCAAGTCCAAATTCTTTGAGGATTTTTTATGGGAAGAATTCATAAATCATGTTTTAAGTATGATCAATTCATATTTCAGCCCAAAAATTTGATCTATGCAAAAATCAGGTTTTCATTCATTAATTAATTTTTTTATTAATTAATTATTTTAAAGTCACAGTTATGCGATTCATGGTCACAGATATATATTTAAAGGTCACAATTAATTCACTAGTTACATATTATCAAATTAATTGGTCATGAATTATTTTTAGGTCACAAATCAAAAAATTTATAGGTCACAGATTATTTTGAGATCACAAATAAATTTTTTATAGGTCCAGATTATGCCGATATCACAAATTAAAAATTTTGTAAGTCACAATTAATCTCATTGGTCACAAATCAAAAAAATTATTGGTCACATTTTATCTATCGATCACAATTTTCAAATTTATTGATTACAGATTACTATTTATAGTCACATATTGTCGAATTTTATGGTCACAACCAACCAAATAATTGGTCACATTCACCAAATCCAACCCTGATCTCTGTTCAATACTTGGTCACAAACATTGCCCCACCCACCACAACCCCACCACCGTCGCCGCCGCCGCCAACAGCACCACCCCCGACCCTGATCCCGATCTAATACTTGGTCACAAGCACTACCCCCACCCGCCACAACACCACCACCACACTCTTATAGGAAAAACACAAGAAACTGGACGCAGATCTATGCGATCTATGGAGTAGACGATTTCCAAACACCATTGTTCTCCTTATTCATGCTATAGCCTTTTCAATTCTTTCACTAATCTTCCTCCTGTACTTTGATTCTGTTTGCTTTCTCTTTCAACAATTTATCCCCAGTCCAAGCCTAGCTCGATTTGCGGCGGGGTTTAGTGGATCAATCACGGCTCTCTCTGCCGTCTGTCTCTTCTTCGCCGCTGCAAACTTCTTCTACTCGGCCGTCTCCCTCCACTGGGATATGTCCTAACGTATAGTCTCCTCCATCCCGGACTGGTCCTCCGTCAAGCACGCACTCGACCTGCGTCCAGTTTCTCCATGTTTTTCCCATAACACCACTACGGCACTACCACCACACTCTTATGGGAAAACCAGGAAATTGATTTGTTCCATTCTGAGTCGGACTGGTCTTGCACCCGACGCTAGTCACGGCACCAGCATTCGTCGCAATGAGGCAAGCTGCGATCAGATTTATCAGTAGCCGGTGCTGGTAGAGAGAAGGCAGAGAAAATGGAGATAGAGTAGAGAGAGAACGCAGAGATGAAAGGGAGAATTGAATTAGGGTTTGGAATTGAATTAACTAATTAATAAAATATCTAATTAATACCTGGTTTTTGATTAAATAAACTTTCCACCTGGATTTTGAATTTGACATTTTAAGTGCCTGGTTTTATGTAATTTCCTCATTTTTTATTTTTTATTTGTACTAGCCCAGTTAAAAATGTCACACAGCCCGGTCAGTTCCAAGTTCCAACCCAGTTAAAAAATCCATCTTATTCCAAGTTTCCAACTAAACCCATCTTTTTTTGGAAAACCCAATAAGGCAATAACCTAATTGACTGTTTCTTACCCAACCTAAAGGCTAAATCCCAAATCTCAAATTCCCAAATCCCAATCGTGAATCGTCCCTACTTCAAAGCTCAAACTCTTCGCCTTCGGCCTTCGGCCCTTCGCCCTTCGTGTTCGTAGCTTTGTGACGGCACTATACCTACAATTCCACAAAAGTTTGTTACTTTTTCTCATTGTATTTGTCTCTGTACTTTTTCTGTTTTTCTTGTTGGTTGTTCAGAATTTTTTTTAAAGAATTTATTTTGTTCCTTAACATTATTAATCTCACATTTTGATCACGAGTTTCTGCTTCAACCGCTGTGGTGTGATTTCAAGAGTTTTTTTGGGTCTCTTTTTCCTAACAAAGACGCGAAGATTTTGTACGGAACCGACATTTGAATTTTCAGGAGCTGAAACGATTAGCACAATTTAAATTTTGGGTCTTTTTTTAATGAAGGGCATAAATTATATTTTGAAAAAATCTGACCTGGTCACCTGAGTTTTCTAGCTCTGGAGATAAAGGGGTTATCCCCAGGTTGGATGATGAAATTTGTGTTGAAGGCATTTTGTTGAATGAAAATGAGACGATGAATCGTTGTGAAGCCACGAGAGTGCTTCTAAGAAGAGTGAACTTGTTTTAGTTTAGTTCTTTTTGTAATTCTTAATTTTATTAGTTCTATTTAAATACCTTAGGCTGGGAAATTGGAATGATAAATCTGTAATTCATAATTTTTGTAAATCATAATATGTGTAGATTTATGTTATAATTGTGGGGGTGGCGATGGGTGAATGGAGTTGAAGGTTTTATAGTATTATGAGTTCTTGGTTAGATTTTGTTGGAGGTCAATCTGGGACAGTTTTTATATTTGATTCATGTATTGAGTTGAGTTGTAATTCATTTGGATTTAATAGTTCGGAGCTTTGTTTCTTGTTTTAGACCTTTACTAGATGAACATTGGAGTATCTTTTGGCATGTTTATCATGTTTTTCTTCTCTTTGTTGCAAGTCATTATAAATCTTGGCTTGATGTTGTTAATGTAAAATGTGAAATATTTCTCTAATGAGTGAAAATGAAATTCAATCTATGCCTTTTTAAGAACCTGATTGCATTTTTGTTAAGGTGTAATTTCAGTCACTAAATGTACAAATTAAAAAGGTTACACTCGGTTTAACTTGAGTTATGTTAATGTTGCCTTGTCACTAATTTTTTCTTTCTACTATTTTCAGTATTTACAAATGGAAGGTCAACATTTATCGAAGAGAGTAAAGAGAATATTTTCATTTTTTAAAAGGACTGGTCAATCTAGTGAATGTACATCTCCAGAAATTGAACATATGTCGGTCTCAACTCCTGAATTGCAATCATGTACTAGTGTTGAACGAGATCCGTAAAAAAGAAATCAAATGTTTGAACATCCTGCCAATTTATGAGTCATGATTAGAATTGCATATATAAAAGTTGGACCTTATTAGCTGCATCTTAAGGAGTATCCAAGGATAGAAAGAGAAAACCAACCTTGTCGCTTTATGAAAAAATGGTTCACTGAATTTCCTTGGTTGGAGTATTCTCCTTCAACTGAAAGGGAATATTGTTTTTACTGATTTCTTTTTTAGAAAGATGGTAATTCTTTTGGCTGTTCGGGATTGGTTACTGAAGGATATAATAAGTGGAAGAGAATTAAAGATGGAAATAAATGTGTATTTCTTGTTCATGCTAGCTCAGCATATCATCAACTGTGTGAGACTAGAGCTAAAGATTTAATCAGACCGTCTCAGCATACTGACAAAGTAATGAATACTGTATCGAGGAAGGAAATTTGAAAGTGTTGTTTGCATATAATGATTTCAATTAAAAGTATTTGATGGCTAATATTTCAAGGTTTAGGATTTAGAGGTAATGATGAATCTCCATCTTCACATAATCGTGGGAATTTTATACAACTACTAAAGTATGCAGCAGATTTGAATCCAGATATTAGTAAAGTTGTTTTGAAAAAGGCACCACAAAATGCCCAATACATTTCTCCAACTTTTCAGAAAGAAATTTTGCATATTATGGCCAATAGAGTACAATAGATGATTCGAGAGGAAGTCGGGGATGAATGCTTTTGCATTCTCGTTGATGAAGCACAAGATGCATCTAACCGAGAGCAGATGGTCATTATCTTGAGGTTTGTGAATATTCAGGGCAGTTTGATAGAACGTTTCTTTGCCATCAAAAGAGTTAGCGATACCATGTTATTGAATCTCAAAAATGAAATATGTGATGTTCTTGCTCAACATGAACTTCAACTGAACAAAATGAGAGGGCAATGGTATGATGGTGCTAGTAACATGCGCGGTGCTTGGAATGGACTTTGAGCATTATTTCTTAGAGATTTTCAATATGCATACTATGTCCATTGTTTTGCTCATCGATTATAGTTGACATTGGTCGCAGCAGCTAAAGAAGTTCATGTCATTTGGAACTTATTTTCTCATTTGGACAAAATTGTCAATATTATTACTTCTTCTCCTAAACGAGTTACTGAGTTGTAATCTTCTCATAGAGAAGAAATTCAGCGTATGTTGGCTACTGGGGAGCGTGAATCTGGAAGTGGGGCTAATCAAATGGTTAATTTACAGCGGTCGGGAACTACTTGTCGGAGTTCACATTACAACTCTGTAAAGAGCTTGATAGATACGTATGGTGCAACCTACAAAGTGTTTGAATATATTTGTGATCATTGTTCAAATGACAGATCTCATGCTGAAGCTCGTGGTGCTTACAAAAAGTTGGTGAGTTTTAAGTTCATATTTATCTTGTATTTGATGCATAAAATAATGAGAATCAACGATGTTCTTTGTCAAACCCTCCAAAGACGATCTCAAGACATCTTGGCTGCTTTGAGGTTTTTGTCTACCACTAAACAATTGCTTCAGAAATTGAGAGAAGATGATTGGGAAGAATTTCTACAAGAAGTAAAATCTTTTTGCTCAAGAAATAATATTACAATACCTGATCTAGAAGGTTTATATAACACTGGCTGTTTTAGTGATGAAACTACAATTGAGCATTATTATCACTATGATGTTTTCAATGAAACAATAGATTTTGTAATGATGGAGTTAAATACAAGATTTAATGACATATCAGTAGAACTATTTTCTCTCAGTGTAGATTTGGATCCTAAAGATTCATTTAGATTATTTAACAGTCGAAAATTTTGCACACTTGCAAAGAAATTCTATCCTCAAGATTTTTCAAAGCAAGATATTATTACATTGGAATATGAGTTACCACATTACGAGTTAGATATGAAGGGTGATTCCCGATTTCAAGTATCTACACTTGTTGAGTTATGCAGACAGTTGATTGAGAATGAAAGGTCGGAGAGTTATATTATGATTATTAGATTGATTCGTCTTGCATTGACATTACCTGTTTCTACCTCAAGTATTCAGCGAGCATTTTCAGCAATAAAACATGTGAAGACGACACTTCGCAACAAAATGGAGGATGACTTTCTTGTTGATTGTATGATACTCTTTATAGAAAGAGAACTTGTTGAAAAAATAGATCTAGATTTTATTATAGATGAATATTATGTTTTAAATTCTCATCGATAATGACTTAAATAAATAATATTCTTTAACGAATTTCTTTAGTATATATAAATTTTATTACATTTTTTTTTATTTTAATCTTCCAGCCCCCAATAAAAAATTCTGGTCCGTCCTGCCAAAACTCCAAGCAGGCCTTGTTGGCCTTCTAATTACAAAATAAAAAACACGAGGAGGAACAAAAAATGATCAAGAACGAGACTGAAAAAACGTCTCCAAATAGACCGAAGCTCAAAACAAACTGTACACTGTCAATATAACTCAAAAACACGCACACGGACAAAAGAAGCGAATTTTGCAAGGACTTCTTCCTGTTTTCTGCAGATTCAGTCATCTGTACCCCTATGAGGAGAAGCTCCTTCTCGTTTAATCGAGCAGTCTTGCAGTCATGACCCGCGTTTCAATCCCTCAAATCTCCATCTTCACTTTCTCACTTTTTGTCCTTTTGTTCTCTTTCTTTTTCCATTTCCATCTTGACCAAGAAAAGCAAACTTCGATTAAGATTGAGCCGCCTCAAGAAACCCATGTGAAGAATCACATAATCCGATTCATTCAGTACAAGAAAGCCCAGGACCACAGAGAATATCTTGAGCGCAATGTGAAATTAAACGGGTGGGAATGGGTCGAGAGGAAAAACCCTGCAATGAAATTCGACACCGATTTCGCACTTGTAGCGATTCAAGAATTTATGTTGGAACTTCTGATTGTGGAGTTTGGGAAATTGGAGCTGGTGAAGGATGTGTCGTTGGATTTGAGCTACCAGAGAGGGATTCTTGAAGAGAGGAATGGGAAAGTTGGGGCCTTCGTGGATGGTAAGAAGAGGCCAGGCAAGATTTTCACCGCCATGTCCTTTGAGGAAGAAGAGAATGCAGTGGCGAGCAAGAGTAGCTCAAGAATTACCTGGAGGAGGAATCTGATGATGCGGGTAAGATTTTTATTATTATTATTTATTATTATTATTTTTTGGGGGATTCTTGTTCGGTGTGAGTAATCATATTACTGGTTGGTAATATCTGAATGGGAGTACTTTTTTTTGCCGACATGAATAAAATTATAGATGATAATGGAGAAAAATCAAAATCTTGGGTTAATCTGAATGGTAGAAGTTTATATTATTATAAAATCTTGAGCATTAAGTCATGGTTCCCATTGGGGTGTATCACACCTGAATCCCACATCGGAAGAATGGCTTCCTTTGTGTGGTTTATATAGGCTTGGTTTCTCCACTAGCTTTTGGGGTTTGGCTTTTCCAAGTCCTATAACTACAGCAGGCATCATGTCTTCTGGTCTTGATTACCACTTAGGGTGTGTGGGCACTTGCTCGATGTGGACGTCGAGTCGGAAGCGTGGTGGTTTATCATGGTTTCCATTGGGGTGTATGGGCACCTGAATCCCACATTGGAAGAATGTGCTTCCTTTGTGTGGTTTATAGGGGGTTGGGTTCTCCAACCTTAAGGGTTAGCTTTTAGGGTTTGGCTCTTCCAAGTCCTATAACACATTATATTTTTATTTATGGTATATTCCTTCGGTCTGAGACTTATCATCAATTAGCTTAACTCCTAGTTTTAGAACACCTAGTCAATTCAGAAATAATCTAATACTCATTGGAAGGCCTGATATGGTATCTTTAAATGAATCGACAATTGAATAGATGTATTATCTCTAATAAGATTGAATTTGGAGTAGATTAATTTGAATATATCAATCGGCACTTATTTACTTTTCCTTTACTGCAATCTTTGACTGTCAGATCATAGGATGAGAAGTTGGCCAGTTATTCTTGTTTTAATACAAAGTATATTAAAAATTGTTGTGGCACTTTTCCTTAATCAACTTAACAGGGTGAATTACTGGCCAATGACCTGAATGAGAACCCACTGGTTTCTTCCAGAAATCATTGTTTCTTATTGCAGGAAAAGACACTTTGGGAAACAGAGGGTTCTTGCATGAAAGAAATAATCTGACGCTTATCCTAATTGGTTGACAGAATAAGATTACTGCTTCCTGGTTTGAATGAGGATGTTCTTGTCCTTTATTGTTAGTATGTCCAGTTTGTACTTTGTACGCCTGTATGCTTTTGTGGTTTGTATTTGAATAGGCAGGTTAGTTGAAGGTCATTTACTTAACTATGAGCAAGTTGCTGGAACGCTTGATCTCTTCTGTGTTTTGGGTCACTACTCTAGTCGTCGTTTATAATATGAAGCTTAAATTCTGTTAAAAGAACTCAGTAACATTGTCGATTGTTAATTGGTTGAGTACTTTGTGCTAAAACTTTTCTCCATTCTCCCCTTATCTTTTAAATCTTTATCCAGTCTCATTATCCAAGCTGTATTTTGCAGGGACCTCAGATTACGTCCTTGTTTGGAGCAGATGCACTCTGGTCAAAGGGGTATACCGGTGCAAAAGTAAAAATGGCTATTTTTGATACTGGAATTCGAGCACAGCATCCACATTTTCGTAATATCAAGGTACCCCTTTGCCGTGAGGAAAGACTAGAATAAGGCTTTTCCCTCAATTCTCATCTTTTCTTGCTTTATTTCTTGATATGGGCTGGAGAATTTTCAGGAACGCACAAATTGGACAAGTGAGGATACGCTAAATGATAATCTTGGACATGGGACTTTTGTGGCTGGTGTTATTGCTGGCCAACATGCTGAATGTCTTGGTTTTGCTCCAGACGCCGAAATATATGCTTTTCGGGTGTTTACTGATGCACAGGTAATGCTACTGTACATTTATCTGCTACTGATTTAAGGTTTTTGCTCACGAGACCTTGAGTTCATGGTGGGGTCATAATTATGTAAGTTTGCCCTTATGTCCTTGTAACATTTACTGATTGCTCTCGACAACTAGTTTATTTG
Source organism: Osmanthus fragrans (assembly GCA_019395295.1). NCBI lineage: Eukaryota > Viridiplantae > Streptophyta > Magnoliopsida > Lamiales > Oleaceae > Osmanthus > Osmanthus fragrans. The sequence goes on along the minus strand of CM033354.1, from coordinate 12,771,663 downwards.
GAGTGGAAAATAAAATTGTATGATAGATAATTATTATAAAGCTTCATGTACCTTTTGTTGATTCAATTTTTTTCGTTTTCTTTATTTTTTTCTCACATATCTGGGAGTTGTAACGTAGAACTAGTATCCCATTTTATAATTACAAATGAAAAAGGTGGAGATCTATGTTTTCATCCTTGCATGAAGAGTACGAATTCTTATGTGTGTATATTTTGTCTTTGTATGTAATACAAGGACTATGCTTATTCTCATAAATTAATTACAAAAAAAAGTATCGCTCTGTTTTGGACTAATTTTTGATAGAATCTAGAATTGGAATAGAAAGGAATGGGGAATAGGAGTTTGGATTTCATGTTTTCACTACAAGATCTTATTTTGTCGGAGAATGGACTGTCTACTATTTCTAACTGAAAGCACTTATAGACTGATCTGAATCATTTTCGTTGGGATTTCAGAAGGCTTTATGTATATCCTGCCAAATATCAGTAGATGTTAACCCCATTTCGAATTCCTCAAATTCTATAGAAGCCTGTATTCCAAATGCTGTTGAGTGCTATGTTTCTAATAATATACGTATTTTGAGCTACTGTAAGTATTTTATGATTATAGCAGTAACCCCAATCTTGGTGGACACTAATAATCTATGCCAACTATTTCAAATGAATGCAAAGAGGTCATCTTCACAAATGGAAAGTTGGAAAAGCGAACACCCACATCTGTTCTAGAACCAAGCACCTGTCGGTGTTAATAATGATACTGTAAATGGAGATGGAAAATTATTGTGCAGAGAGGGATGAGCAAGAAAGCGCCCAGGGATGTTCTCAAAATAAAAAAGTTAGACATGATAGAGTGACATTTCAAAATTTTGCACCGTTTTGATGTTTTCCTTTTAGTGTGAAAAATCACAAGAAAACTTCTCCATTGGACTGATTGTGTCGATCGCCTACCTAGGACAAAATTTGACCATGGGCCACCATAGTCCAATTGTAAATGTGATGTGACTGCTAGTTAAGTGGTCTACTTTTGGATAAAAATGCTGGTTTATTTCCGTGGTATAGAGTTTGTGCATGTCATAGGTTAAAATTACTCAGGGAGAGGATATAAAATTTTGAAGATTGATATTGTAATAAAAAGAAATGTAAAAGGGAAAAGATAAAGAAACCAGGGCCTGTTAACAGGGGGACACCCTATTGGCAAGGCGCCTGTCGCTATAGGTGCCCTGCCAAGAGGGGGGGGGGGGACATGTGTTCCCCATGTTAACAGGCCCTGTTTGTCTAGCAAAACCCAATGTAGAAAGAGGTAAAGTGTAAAATTAGGTCTTACTATTCTGCAATATGAAGGAGATAGTGTTGGGGTAGAATCATGTTGTGCTATCTTTGTTTGGAAATATCATTAATGGCCTAGATTATTGAGCTTGCATGGTTAACTATTGCCTACAAAAATTGGGAATATCGTTCCCAAACTACGTTAATATAGTAAGTTAGGAGAGTCCTATACATATGTGTCTTCACAAACTAACATACAAATATGCATGCACACATATAACAACAAACTAAGCATTATTCACAACAAATTTGAATTTCTCTAAATGAATTCTTTCCGTTCAGATTATCCCTATACAAAGCATTATTTTCAACAAATTTGAGGTTGTTTACATTAATCCTTTCCTTTCATATTGTCCCTACAAGTACACTGAAAGATCTAATGCAAATTGATCCTTCATAACCACTACAGACCAAATTCTACCCTTTCCACTTCTAACATGTACTCTTTAGATGTATGCAAAATACGTAGCAACCATCTAACTCTTCCTTCATGAATTTATTCTCAACCTTCATTGGTTCTCACTTTATTCTTTTTTAGCTATGTTCATCCTATGGACATTTTGTCCTACTAATAACCTTACACCCGGAGCCATAAAGCATAGTAGGTTCATTAAGTTTTGTAAAACTTGCCTTTTAACCTTTTAGGGATCTTGTTATCACTAAATCCTTATAGCATGTCTCCATGTCATACAACTGCTCTAAACTGTGCATGACATCCTCATCAAATTCATTAATTTGTTCTTGCTACCCAAACTATTACCATTTGTGGCAAAACATTCTTCTATAACGACTCCACTATCATCTTTATACATATTATCACTAAAATGACATTCCATGTATTCTATCTGAGTTCCAGTTAACCTACAACATTTTAAGCTTCAAATTGCTCCTCCAAAGTTTTAACCTACTATTAACCTCGTTCTATTTTCATCTACTAGAAATATGCAATCTACATTCTTGCTTTTTGACATTGTTAGACGTAGAAATGCCCTGTGAGGTTTGTCCTAGCCGACTTTTTCTTTACTTTTCACTACACCTGTAACATGCCATGAATTAATAGATACATGTTATATGATGTGGTAAAGTTTTACGTGGTTATCAATCTACAACAATCCTCTTCCTTTATTTGGACTTGGAACTAACTTTGAAGAAATGTAGGTAGTGTTATGCTAGCAATTATATACAAATTTCTATAAGGTACGAGGCATTACAAGGCGGTAAGATCAGGCATTAAGCATTACAAGCCTAGACATTCCAAGGTGAAGCCTAAGCATAATAAGGCGTTTTCCTATTTTTCATATAGTTTAATTATCATAAGGCCATTAAATAAAAAAATAATAATACATACCTAGAAAGTTAAAAGTTAAAATAATTAGCAAAAAACTAATCATACTGGATCAATACTTTTTAATTGAAAAGTGTTTCTACTTTCAATTTTCTATTTTTTAACTCTTCCTCTTATTTAATTAGTTTAAAAAAATAAAAAGGCACACACCTTTTGTTGTTTAGGCCCGCATTAGGCGGTTAAAATAGGTTTGACAGCCTTTTTCCATGCCTTCCCCATATGTGGGCCTTTTTCACTCATGTCTAGACCCTGCCTTTTTTTAACACTGGTCATATATGTAACTTGAAATTTCCCTTGGGAACTTTAATTTCCTGTTGGCCATTTTGAACATTTAATTTGGTTGTCAAATTTGGGAAGAATGTCACTAGTTTTTGTTTGTCTTGATTAAAATTTGAAGAGTTGGAAAAAGTTGTTTGATATATAACTTCTAAACCAATAATTCAGTGGTTATATGGTTGATTTCCCCCATATTTTCATCTTCTACATATGCCGTTGGTTGATTTGTTGTTTCCCTTCTTTTACAACATGTTCATGTATTGCGAATCTTGAACACATTCTCTTCTTTCATTATGTAGGAAAGTAGATGATGGGGTATTAGCATCAGCCATATAGTCTAAAGGGCACATATTGTAGTTGGTTAAATTTTTTATGAAGTAATTGTACTCTGCCTGTTTGATGTTTTCAAGGTAAAATTATCTTAATTTATTCAATTCACTCTATTCCTTTGCTACAACACTAGGTTGTACGTTACATTACGCAAACTTTTGCTGACAAAGTGACGTGTTCATGTTTTTGTTAATTTAGTTAAAATTGTATATGAATGCCTGCCTCCTGAAACAACAGCAAAGGTGATAGGTCAAGTGCAGAAAATGTTGCTTTCTATTTTGTTTCTCAAACATATAGCAAGACATTTTTTAGCAAATTTTTTGTTTCTTAAATTTTAGCAAGTTCATAAGAAACTTCTATTCAGCTCATTTCAGGTATCATACACATCATGGTTCCTTGACGCATTCAACTATGCAATTGCAACCAAGATGGATGTGCTGAATTTGAGCATTGGTGGACCTGATTATCTTGATCTTCCGTTTGTGGAGAAGGTTAGATCACATTGGCCTTTTGGTTATTCTGCATTGATTTCTCATTTCCTCTAATTGGCTTCTCTGATGATTCTAGAATTGTATATGCAATATTTTGAAGTAAATTTTCTTGGTTTGTCTACTTGGTGATTTAGTCTCTAGTTATCTGCACTTTGTTTGATATGGTATCTAAAATAACATAGATGCATTATGCAGTTTTTCTTAATTTATATGTTTTTGCCCATTTGTTGCTGCATATTATGCCAGTTTCAAATATCATGATTGGTGTTTTTTTTTCTTTGTTTTTTAGGGTAATGAGATTGATTTTCATATATTAGTTCCATAAGGATTAAGTATGTGTTATTATCGTCATTAAGATGATTTGAAGAGCGTAGAGTTATAAAATTTACTAACGTCACCTGAAAAATTGATCACTTGTTTAGAGTAAATTAGGCTTCTTTGGCATTAAAACTTCCAGTCTAATTTCCTAAATATGCTAAGAAGCAAACATCATCTGACAACAGAAGTTTCTGGTTATCCTACTGATCAGAAGCTAATTTTTTTTGTATCAACACTTTTTAGGTTTGGGAAATTACAGCCAATAATATTATTATGGTATCAGCAATTGGAAATGATGGACCACTTTATGGAACTCTGAACAATCCAGCAGATCAAAGTGATATAATTGGTGTTGGCGGTATTGATTACAAAGATCACATTGCCTCATTCTCGTCACGTGGCATGAGTACTTGGGAGATACCTCATGGGTAGTGTATTGGCATTTTTATATGCTTTTTTCTATGTTTTATTTTATTTCTTTCTATTTTTATTTGGTCAAAGATAATTAATTAGATTTGTGCTAGACTTGGATCTGACAAATTTAATAACTAAGTTTAGAAGAAAGCAGATGTATTGTGACATTTTCATTCTGCGTAAATACAAGCTCTGTGCATTGGTATGAAAAAACGTTCTATAATATTCCCAAAATACAATTGGCAAATTTTGTCTTGTGTGGAGATGAGAATTTTGGTCATACTTGCAGTTGATATAAAATAGAAGTGGTAGACCAGAAAGAAATTACGAAGAAGACAGTAGCTGGCTATCTTGTTTCTTCGTTTAATATGTTCTCAATTTTGGTTCAACCTAACATTGGGTTCATTCCTAAGCATGCATAATGGTAGAAATTATTAAAATATTACAATACATGCATAATGGTAGAAGATCTTGTTTCTGAAAGAAAAAAACTCACTAGTGTGCTTTTGCTAAGCTGTGTATGCTACAAAAAATTTAATTTTGCAAACTTTGTTCTAACAGCTATGGTCGTGTGAAGCCTGACATTGTTGCTTATGGACGGGAGATCATGGGATCCAAGATTAGTACAGGATGTAAAAGCTTATCAGGCACCAGCGTGGCAAGTCCTGTAGTTGCTGGTATAGTGTGCCTCCTTTTTAGTATCATTCCTGAAAGCAAGCGAAAAGAGATTCTAAATCCGGCCAGTATGAAACAAGCACTCGTTGAAGGTGCTGCAAAGCTCTCTGGTCCCAACATGTATGAGCAGGGTGCAGGCAGGGTTGATCTGTGAGTGCTCTTTTCTGTAAAATAAATTGACTTGATGACCATATTCTATATTCTAACCTTGAACTATAATGGCAGACTGGAATCGTTTGAAGTTTTGAAGAGTTATCAACCTCGAGCTAGCATTTTCCCCAGTGTTCTTGATTATACTGATTGTCCTTACTCTTGGCCTTTCTGCCGTCAACCGCTGTATGCAGGTGCCATGCCAGTTATCTTTAATGCTACCATTTTGAATGGGATGGGTGTAACTGGTTACCTTGAAAGTCCACCAGCATGGCACCCTTTGAATGAGGAAGGCAATCTTCTCAGCATTCACTTCACCTACTCAGATATCATTTGGCCGTGGACTGGTTTTCTGGCGCTTCACATGCAAATCAAGGAAGAAGGGGCACAGTTTTCTGGTGAAATAGAGGGCAATGTAACTGTTAAAATTTATAGCCCACCAGCCCAAGGAGAGAAACTCCCTCGAAGTAGTACTTGTTTCCTAAGCTTGAAACTAAAAGCTGTTCCAACTCCACCAAGGTCAGCAAGGATCTTATGGGATCAATTTCACAATATCAAATATCCGCCTGGTTATATCCCGAGAGATTCCTTGGATGTTAGGAATGACATCCTTGACTGGCATGGAGATCACTTACACACAAATTTCCACATAATGTTCAACATGTTACGAGACTCAGGGTATTATGTAGAAACGCTTGGTTCTCCTTTTACTTGCTTTGATGCTCACCAATATGGGACACTTCTGCTGGTAGATCTTGAAGATGAATACTTCGATGAAGAAATAAAAAAACTGAGAGATGATGTGATCAATACTGGACTAGGTCTTGCAGTCTTTGCCGATTGGTACAATTTGGAGTCTATGGTGAAGATGAAGTTTTTTGATGATAATACGAGGAGCTGGTGGACGCCTATCACTGGAGGTGCAAACGTGCCTGCTTTAAATGATCTTTTGGCCCCATTCGGGATCGCTTTTGGAGATCAGATTTTAAATGGTGATTTTGTTATGAATGCTCAACAGAGTCGTTATGCATCTGGAACCGATATTGTGAAGTTTCCAAGAGGCGGATACTTGCATAGCTTTCCTTTCATGGATAGCTCAGAGAGTGGTGCCACTCAGAATTTCCTACTATCGGGTATGAGCAAGGTGAGTTCATGGGACTTATTCTTAATTTAGATTTTTCCTCTCATCTTGTCTGTTAATAAGGCTGCAAAAACTAACTAATAAGAGGCAACTAAGCCTGTTGATTATTTTAGTGGTTTGCTTCTGGTTAATTAGCTTTTTCATACAGCTGATTTAGGGCCCTGTAAGAAATTAAGAAAGAGAATAATTTCCTCGTTCTTATTTCATAGGAGAAGATACATGTATATATACATTGAGAATTCTATATTAGGAAGGATCCTAATTAGGGATCCCTATAATTAAGGATATAATCTTACAGCTGTACATTCTATAACAGGCCCGTTTGGCATGTCTTTTGAAAAGTCAAAAGGAGCTTTTGATATCCAAAAGTTGCTTTTGGACTCGTTTGACTAATTTTATGAAAGTATTTTTGGTAGTTAGAAAAGATTTTAGAGGAATCTGGTCCAATGTGGCTTCCTTTATTCTGGAATTGCTTTTAAAAAGTAGTTTCCACACAAAATGAAGGTAGCTTTCTCTAAAAGTTCTTCTACAGGAAGCAAAAGTAGAAGCAAAAGTCATGCCAAACTGGTCTTTAGTCTTTTTCCTTGCATTAGTGAAATGTCTAGCGAGATGTTTGGGTATGGTTAACTATGACACTTCAATTTTCATGCAGGCGGATTCACCTATTCTTGGTCTTTTGGAGGTTGGTGGTGGACGAGTTGCAGTCTATGGAGACTCCAACTGTTTGGACAGCAGCCATATGGTTACAAATTGTTATTGGCTCTTACAGAAAATATTAGATTTTACTGCCAGTAGTATAAAAGATCCAGTGCTCTTCTCATATTCAAGTAGACAAGATAAACCATTGCACCCCGACAGAAAGCAGCTACCATCTCGTAGAACAGATGTGAATTTCTCAACTTACTCAGCTGTTGTTGGCAAAGAATTGATTTGCCGGAGAGACTCAAGGTTTGAAGTATGGGGAACAAAGGGCTATGATTTACATGTCAGGGGAAGAAATCGAAGAATGCCAGGCTATGGTTTTATTGACATGGGTGGAGGTTTAAACTCTACTCATCTAGTTCAAAACTCCAAATCAGCCGCTGACTCTTTAGGAGACAGATACTTGGGCATATTTTCCAGAGATGATGTAAGAATAAAACCTGCAACACAGTTAACTCTATTCCCTTTATTCATTATTAGTGTGACTCTCTTTAGCATGCATTAGAAGGCTGATATAAATTTACTTGTCTTACAGCTAGATTTGCCGGTGGTTGTCTCTAGTCATTGGCTTATACCATCTATTGCTGTTCTTGGTGGGTACTAGTCAATGTTTCTTTGTTTTCATAAACGATTGATACCATTCTATTCTTGTTGCATTTTTTTTTTAAACGAAATGTTGATATTTGTGGTTGCTGTTTGTAGGGCTTGTACTTTTCTTGACCTTTTGGAGAATTAGGCAGAAGCGCCGGAGGAGGAGAAAAGGATCTACGACTTCTCTCCGTAATGCTAACCTTTGAATTTAGAACATTGGATTTAGGAAGCATTTTCATGACTGACTATTCAATAGTTTTCATTCTTGTAGTTTCATAGCTCCAGATTTTGTGCAGTAGAATTAAAGCAACAGTTTTGCATTGAAGATATAGCATTTTCTTTCCAGTTGAAAAGATTCTTTGAAATGCAAAGAAATATGCAAGAGAAATGCTAAACATACAGAAGCTAAATTTACAGAAGTCCTACAGACAAGACACATTGGTGGGGTGGGTGGTGAATTTTTTGTCATTTTTTATTCACACATGGGGCTCACATCTAACTCACATCTGTACCCATTCTGTGAGTTAATTTCTATACATTCATCTTTTTCCAATATGCAAACTGAAGAATGTCTTTTGTGGACATAAAATAGAAACATTACATAGAGAATCTTTTGTCAATACATCGAAGCAATGACTATTTTCCGATAAATATTAGTATGGTGTTATTTCATTGTTGAACTTGCATACAAAAATATAAAAAAAATGCTATAGAAATATGGAAGAAGTCAAGGTTAGCTCAAGTAGTAAAAGTGAAGTCTTACCGGACAAATGACTTGAGTTAGACACACAGGACTTTGGTAGGAAACGACAACAATAACTGCATATGATGCCATAATCTGTGCGTATTCCACAGTAAGGTTCACACAGTTTATGGTTGTTGAGCCAACTGGGTAATGAAGTTCGCTTGGTCTATAACTCATCGTGCTAATTTGTGAACGATCGTTACGAGTATGACTATTACAAAAGTAATTTCTGTGAATGTGATGGGGTAGTGACATTTATGCTAAATTAAAGTTTAGCGATTCAATTGAATTGTAAAGATTAAAGTTAAGTAACCTAATTCTACTATAGTTCATAAATGTTGAGAGTTTAAAAGGCCAAATTTGAAGGTAGACGACTTAAAAATGGATAGATAAAGGGGTGTTCTTTTCGTGTTTCAGTTTTGTGTTTTGAGTTTTGAATTCGTTTTGTATTTTGTGTTTTGGGTGTCCATTTTGAGATTGTTGAAAATTCGTTCTTTTTGTCGTTTTGAAAAAATATTTCCCAACCCGTGTTTTTTGAGTTTTGGCAGATTTGTGAAGAAAACAGCCAAAACGTAAAAAATTCGTTTTCTATTTTCTTCACAAAATTTTCAACCGTTTTCAAAAACTCGTTTTCGAAAATGGGAAAGAGAATGCGTTTTCAATGTTTTGAAAAATCAAAAATAAAAAACGGTTCGAAAACAGCAAAAAGAACGCCCCCTAAAGGTTGAGGATTCAATGTTCAATTTTCCCAAAAGAAAACAGAGCTAAAATAGGTTAATTATTTGAATGATCACTGAACTATACTAAGTGCTACTAGTTAATAACTAAACTTAAAAATGTAGTTTAATGGTCACTGAACTATGCACCTTGTTACCCATTTATCGCTCAAGTGGAAAATTCGTTAGATTCAACAAACGGCATAGAATTGAGCAATTAATGAATAACATGGTGTATAGTTCCGTCACCATTAAGATACAATTTGATTATGATGAATTATTGTTATTATGATTTATTATTTCCCATATAATCTTTAGTTCTATTGAGAGGATCTGCAAATGTTAGGTTTTGCTGATTTTGGTTAATACTATCATGTAGACCAATTTAAGTCCAATGCTCGAGTAAACTTTTCAGCTGAAAACTGTTGGATCTTATGATATGAATATTAGTGCTTGTTTTGTAGTGTTTTTAAGTGCTTATAAGTTGTTGATTCTATGGAATATGTGGATAGTAAGTTGCGGTGGCCAACTTAAATTAAAAGTTAAGCTTTCCTAAACATGTACTAAATACATTTTGTTGTCATCCTTCCTCTGAGTTATTTTTTTAGACAGTAAAGTATCACGAACTGTGCACTTCTGTACTAGCATTGGATCTCTGGTTTTGGGAACTCTTTTTTGGTACTACGGCGAACTGGATTTTTCATGTGGCTTCAGAAATATACTAATACATTGACAGTCTCGAAATTATGTGTTTCATTTTGTTTAACAAGATTCAGTCTAGTGAAAAATGTCCTGTAAATTTTGCAGTTGTTTTCTCGGTTATAGTGAAATTTGATCCATGTATTCTCTTTGCACTAGTTGCCAAGACGATCTACTCCATATGTGCTAGATATTGTTTTACATTCAAGCGTCGAGAATTAGAAATCCAAATTTTGTACCGTCAAGAGCAATAAAATCACAATAAAGAAAAAGAAACGAAAGAACACGCAAGATTTATAGAGATTTATTTCAATATAAGACTACATATTTTTTCATCATTGTAGTAATTCACGATGACGAAAATAAGTTTACAAGAGAAAAAATTGCACACCATATTTTTTTAACCTCTCTCCTTTGATGATGATTTCTATTTAAAATTCTTTTGACGGTTTCCTATTTATAAGAAAAACTAGTGCAAAATCAAAATTACAAGTATGAAAATTTTAAATTATATATATTTAAATTCCTAATGACACCTCAAGGTCGTTTTGCGTACCGAACTATCGATTCCTTGTAACGATAATAATTAGACTTCACAACTTAACATCGAGTTCAAGATACACTAGATCCAATGCTTCCATCTGATTCTTCCAGTTCTTTTCTAACGTCTTTATCCACAGCCATGACATCTAAATTGTAAAAGAAGAAATATGTTGTGGAAGATACTTGTCAAAGTATGTTTCTATAATTTTTTAAGAAGAAAAAAATGGTGTTAGTCTAATTGCCGGTTATATTGAGAGTTTAGATGTAATTTTGTCCTTTCTTCTCTGTACAAAATCAAGATTGCTGGATAAAATACACAGTTGATAAGGAAATAAACTCACCTTTTCTTTGAACACTTGGCATCATGAATCAAGTGGGATATATTCGGGACGAAGTGGCTATAAAATATAAAATGCAATTAAATATATCAAGATTGTCATTTTGACCATGCATGTTTTGATTTAGTTGCAACTTCTTTTATTTTCTCCAAAAGATACGATGTAATCAATTTTTTGTTAATTGTTTGTTGTCTTGTTGCTCTTGGGATAACAAGTAGTACTTGACGAAAATCTCATCTGAATACAAAAACTTTTCTATCAAATGATTTTGAATTATCCAAGATATCTCTTAAAGTTTTATCAACGATTTTTATTGTATTTTTTTATGGCCATGGTGCTTCAATTAAATAATTATATGTTTTTCAAAAACTTTACGACTCATAAAAACATTCCAAAAATAGAATCTAGTCAAAGCATAACCGATGATGATGGTATAACAAAAATAAAAATAAAAATTAGCCGATGAATCCGCTTTATTAATGCCATGGGCATATGAACGTTCTCCTGATTTCTATATTCCTTTCATAACTTTATTCAAACTTTAAGTTGAACAAAATGACAACAGAGGGTTCATCTAGCCAAATTTGAGTTTAGAATAATGTCATTTAATTTCACTTCAGTTATAATCTCAGTCTATGTGATGTTAGGTTATAAGCTAAATGTGAATTTAAATAACCCATTTAATTTAACTTATCATTTAATGTTACATTAGAGTCACATAGACTGTGATTATAACTCCAGTAGGGCTAAATAGTATTATTTTTGAATTTATTGGAAGTAAAATTTATTTTGATGTTGTTTGGGCCACTAGAAAAATGGAACATTCAATCATTTGTTTCGATGTGTCAAGGAGATCCTCTTTTAACTTTTTCCATTACAAAGCTGCAGAAAACAAGCAATTAAAGGGAGGCAAAAAAAAAAAAAAAAGCAATTATAGAAAATCATATACAGTCAGCCTAAGCCCACTCTTATTGCGCAAAATTTTCCAAATTGACAACGTTTAGTGAAGATACAAGCACATGATACTTTTTATCATTTTTAAACCAAACAAACAATTGAAAGATAGACGAAAATATTAAACACTTGAAGCTACACAATTTCGAACAATTCGAAATGTTTTTAAAACTAAACAGAATACGTAGCTAATTTACCAGAAAAATAAAGGAATACACAAGCAACCATTAACATTCAAAACCCTCCCGCCCCCAAGGCATATCTCCCAGTGGCAAAGGAGAGGGAGGTTAGGGCTCAGCGCGGTAGTGTGCAGAATTCGATTCCCCGCAAGGGAATTGACTTTGTTGCAAGCGGGAGTTACCATTGGGTTAATAGCTCTGGCCTATCCATAAGCTCTCCACCCTGGCTCCTTGGAGGCACATCCTGCGATTTACCTCCTCCACAATGGCTCAGGGCAGGGTCGGTGGGGGGCCCTCAAGGTTGGGGTTCAACATTTTTTTTTTTTTTTTTCAAAACCCTCCCATATTGTATTATAAACTCAAATAATAATTAAATAGTAGGTTATAAAACTTTTTAAATTCTAATAATAATTAAAGGATGAATTGGGAATTATACAAAATTAATGAGGGTATTATTGTCTTTCAAATTTTCTCCTCAATCCTCTCTTTTTAAATATTGTAGGTAAGTTAAATTTTTTTAAGCTCAGCCAATCAATAATAAAACTAAACAGTGCAACGCTAGAGTGACTAATCCAAATGAAAGAATTTAATTTTGCATATATAGATTGATTCAGTATTTCTATCTATGATTTTCCTCGTACAAAATACTATGAAAATACGTAGATGAAGAGAGTGTACACCTTGCAACTTCGATGCTCAAATTTGGATCACATCTACAATACCATTTTTTCCCTTGTCAGCAGTTATTCAACACGTGCACAAAACTCAATATGATTTTCGATGTTCACATACAGATAGAGACGAAACATTATCCAGCAAGTCGGTGAGATCTTCCCCTGAATCCCCCACCAGAAGTTCTTTCAGACTGGGAGGAGTAATTTCCCGGAGCTCCAATTCTCCATCGTGCAACTAGTTTCTGTCTGTGAAGTGGCAGTTAAAAGAAATTGACAGAATAAAAGAAAACGTGGAGTGAGAAACCATCAGCAGACAATTTCAATTTCATTTGTTCCTCTCTCTCACACAAGTAACCTCTTAAGTTATATTACTTTAAACTTTCTGTTGTTTTTGTTTATTTCCACCCATCTAGAATCTGGGTTTTGCGGGTGGAAGAAACGATGACAAAAATAATTATGCCACGGATAGCTAACACAAGGTTTCTAAGCTGGAGCGATCTCTCACTGAAGAAATGCCAAGAATACTATTGGCCTCGTCATGAGAGGAGAGGCAGTTCGACTGTGTGCACGCAAGCTTTTGTGTATGAAGTGTATACATGATGTCCTTTGAAGAAACCAAACAAAAGGATACATCAAAACTGGAGTTTTCAGTATGTTTTTCCCACCCGCCATTGGATGCAACACAGTCAGGAAGTAATAGAGATGTCCCGCAATAATTCCTAAAAGATCTGGCGCAATTGGAGAACCAAAAATAAACATCCAAGCAGAGCATGGCCCATGGTAGATAAAATGCCTGCGAGGAAGCAATTATGCAAGAAATCATAAAGAATACATAAAACCCATAAATTTCGTTAACAGACGCATAATCCAAAATATCCAGAAATAAAATTACCTTAAGAGACACGAGGCCATATATGTTGATGGTGGCATTTGGATGTTCTCTACTCCAGACATATAGAAGCATGAAAACAAGTGATACCCCTAAGAAATAGGACCTGAAGAAGGGTATTGCAGAAAGAACCTAAAATATATGCAGGTAAAAAATTGTTACATACAAGATGCCATATCATTTATCTATATAAATTGTATTATGCAAAAATCTTGATGTGAATTGTTGCACTAGAAGTGAAGAAACTGACATAGCAAGGGAATGTTAATGGAAAAGGGATGAGGCCAATGGAAAGAAAGATGAGATCGAGTGAAGAAAGAAAGACAACATCTTTTATGTAATATGTTTAACCTATTCACTGCCCAAATAAAGTGCCTCTAATGTTAACCAATTTACTGAGAAGAAAGTGTGGTATGCAGCAATTTCAGCCTGTAAATGATAAGTGGTACATTTGCTTTTGACCTGTGCGCACCCCGCACACACACAGAGAAGGGGTGAGAGAGAATCTTACATACCAATAGTGACAAAGCTCCAAAAATCATCATCCACAAGAAATCTGCTGTGCGTCTTTGGAAAGGTCCATTTTCCAGTTGGACTCCATATCTTGCTCTACAAAAATCAATTACACAAAGCATTGATGCATGGAAATTTTAATCCAATAGCACGTCATAACTACCTAAGATTCAACAGTACACTGACAAAGCTTATAATATCACAGAAGTGAAATCTTAAATGGTTTAACTGGTATGAATCAGAATGTAGTGCTCATACATCATTAAGAGGCGAATCCCAAAATTGATAGAAAATTTGCCAAGAAAAAAGAAGTTTGTAATCAGCCGCCACACCTGAAAATAAGAATGAATGAAAACCATTAAACAGTGTTCAACTTGCAAAAATCAAGTCCATATGAAACGCTTGTATCATTCTTCTAAGCAATACATTAATAAATGCTAGTAACCAAATATTCCTGCAAACAGATGATCATTTCTCTGTTTGTGTTTCTCAAATAGAGAAAGAGGGGGAGCAGTATTCTATGAAAATCTTATCCTGCATATGCATTTTGTAGTATAAACACTGCAAGAAATGCTTTAAACAGGATCATGTATTTGATAAACTCGTGTCTTTGAGCAGGCCAAGGACTAGCTTAAGTGGTAAGAGCGAAGTCTTACTAGGTCATTGGCATCTGTTTGACCCTCAATTTTGGAGGGTAAGGATGAAGGGAAAAAAAAAAGAAAAAAGAAATCTTTGAGTGCCTTGAGATTTTGCTAACTCTGTACACAAGTGAACTGAGCTCATGGCTTTCTCAAGTAGATTCCTCAGAAATCAACTTTCTATGAAGTCCATTCACACCAACTCATTGAACATCAGTGACGTGTGTAAATGGGCTCCTAAAATGTAATCAATTTTCTAGGTGGCCAAACATACAATACACTTCCAATTATCTTTTATTTGGGCTGCCGCAACAATACTTGTACATCCTCTAGCAGTTGACATTCCAAAGAGATGAAACGTAATGCCGCATTGAATCATGAAAATTACAATTATAATTAAAGATATGGAAGCATGTTTAAACAAACTTACAAGGACCTTGATTTTCAGCAAAATGGCTAGTCTAAAATGTTGGAACATACTCAAGCCTTTAACAAGCAAAATCTTAGTTATAATTTCATAAACCATGCTATTTCTCTCATTTTGTTGAGATATTCAAAATCCACAATGACTTGCACATTGCTCAAGAGGTGCCATACTATATATCATAGACTACTGATTCACAGGCTATGCTAGCCTGTACCCTTTTGGAATGAATTACTCATATAATATTACCAAATAAATCAATAATCTCACTCTTCTGTTTATGAGGATTGAAGAATAGTACCTTGATAAGAGAAATTTGGAGTCGTACCCTCTTACATAAGCCTTTTTGAGCTAGCATGGTCTAGCCATGAGAGACAAGGATGTTGTTGGAATTTATTGGTTCAAAAGCTTTATCAATAAATCTCTAATTTGAATATCAAGGAAGAGGCGAAAAGACCGGATTTACACTTGCCGCTTTTATACAAAAACTCTGTTGTTCTTCAAACAAACAGAGGAGAAGAAAAGCTTTTTCATTCAACAATTTTATACTTCATTTTCTTCTATAAATAATGGAGATACATGAATCTATATATAGCCAAACTTACAAGATATTTCTATTAACTATTCTATCACCCATACTACCAACTATCACTAACCCATACCTAGACAACACAATAGCTTGTACTACACCATACTTGTCTAACTTTTACATATCAATACAAGTTAGACCATAACCAAAACATGTAACTAAATAGAAACTAAAATATATTTGTTAAGTGACAACTAAAATTTCATACTAACTTCAACAGACGTAGGAGAGAGAATGGCGTGGAATGATGATTAATTTTGTCTAAAATTGGATTAAAATAAAAAAGGTTTTATACTTCTTAATTGAGATTTCTTGTTCTCGTGTTTAGCTAGAAGAGCACTCCACAGGTAAAACACCTAGTAGGATGTTCCCCCATCGCTCATGATATGCCCTTGGAACAAGTTTTCTCGGCCAAATACACTCTCATGATAAAAGTGCAAAGAGGAAATGACATCTAGCCCATGTTTAATAGGGATTAAAATCTAAATTTTAATTTAAGTCAAAGTCAACAATTAATTTTAACCTCATATTTAATGGGACCCACAATTTTGTAACCGCACATTTCATCAACTTTTATCAAAATCTACTAAAAAAAACTTATTTTAACCCTTACCAAACAGGGGCCTAATAAGAAAAGTGTAGGGCTTTCACATTCGTATTTAGAACTCAACTTGTAGCTAAAACCTTAAGTCATTGGGTTTTGACCCTAGACTAAACTATTATGCCTTTCCGTTGTTTTCATACTTCATTTGGCAAATTTATAATCATTTATAAATTATAGATGGTCACAATTTATTTTCAACAACACATTTTAATTGACCCACAATTAGTATTCGCCACTCATTTTTATTTATTTATAATAAAAACAATATATAAATTCTTCCCAAAAGAAAGCTTAACACTAATAATACAAGGACCCTCTAGTGAAACCTCATCAATGTCCCATTTATGTGTAAACTCTTCCCTTGGTGTAACGTCCCGAAATTTCGTATTAAATTTTATTTATTCTATATGTTATTTTGAAAAGTTGATGGAAATACGTTCTAAATCTTTATATTTTTTGGCCAAATATTTAAATTTTGATAAAAAGAGATTTAGTATATCAAAATTGGGCTCGTTGGATAGCTCGTATTTAATCATGTATTTTAGGCCACAGAAAAAGTCGATTTGGATATGTTAAGCCCAAGTTATTAACATTGTAAGATTTTATCTTTTATTGGTGTTTAATATGTTAGTTTAGGATTTAGTGTAATTATAGTTGTTTCACATGTAGAATGCCTTTTTGACCCAAAATCATAAATAGACTTTTATATTAAGTTATTATCCTATTCCTTGAAAATCATTCACAGTTGGTCCACGTGAAATCCAATAAGTTTGACAAGAATTGTATGAAACCATCATGAGATATTTGGCAGAAACTATTTATTAGATTTGATTTGCTGTAATGCCATCACGTGTTCTCTTTGTTGCACGTCTTTAAATGCTTAATAGTTATCCTTTTTTTTTTTATAAGTGTAAACCAATAATAGATATAGTACAACCTCATTTAATGTTATCCCATTTTATAGTTTTATTTTTAATTAAAAAACTGGTTAGAGAAATTATTGATTGACAGCATATACGTAAATATAAGATAAACTTTTCAACCGTGTAGTGATAGGATTGATTATTTTAACATTTATCATATTGTGATAAGTCATTGTCATCCAATATCCTATGGCTTGATGGGCACGGCTTTTTCAATCCTAGGTACACTAGGATTCTACTTCTCTTGCCCTATATATACCCATGTATAGTCATATTATTTTTCACACAAAACAAGAATAGAGAGTAAAGGGGGGGGGGGGGGGGGGGGGGGGGGGGGGGGGGGGGGGGAGAGAGAGAGAGAGAGAGAGAGTACTTACTATACGCGAAAGAAAGAAAAGTGTGGAAAGTCAAAAGACGCATACATCATTGTCAATCAAGGTCCTTCACCCAAGGCAGAGAAAAAGATTGTTAACGTGCATTCGGATTTTTTTCCAATAACAAGGTAAGATACTTTTGTGCAAGTGGATGTTTTCGTATGCTCTTATGTTCAATAATTTAGGCATGAATTGCCAATGGACCTTCAGATTCGACTAACGGAATGTGAACTCTTTTGAGTTCTTTATAACGAAATGTGAAATCTTTCGGGAAATCAAATGAGAAATGATGGGTATCTCGCTTGGTCACCGATATACTCCATAAAGAGAAATGTGGTATGAATTGTCTATGTTATTGTCATATAATTGCGTATGAAAATTGCACGTATCTTACTGGGTATTTTTAAAATACTCACTCTTACAAATTTTATAGGTTAGTTAAGGGTCGATTGGAACTGTGACGGAATGGTGTAACAGACTGTTAAGGGATTTCGACTTACGAAAATATTAAATTTGACTGCCTTTAAATTTATTAGTTAGTTTATTTTATTCAAATGCATGTTATTGAATTAGTTGGTTGATTATTTTAAAGATACGATCCTCATATTATAAGTTAAAGTTATGAATGTTTCAACTATTTTTATTAAATAAAATTTTAAAGTTCATTTTTATTCGATTCCGCCTTTAATATTACATGAAAAAAAAAATTGTTTTGGTAACACCTCAAATACAAGATTTATAAAATTTGGGGTGTTACAGTTTGGTATCAACTTTTTCACCCAAAAAAATAAAAATAGGATAACTATTAAGCATTTAAAGACCAGCAACAAAGAGAACATGTGATGCCATTATAACAAATCAAATCTAATAAATTGTTCCTGTCAAATATCTCATGTGGTTTCATTATAATATATAGATAAAGTAAAATTCCAATCAAACTTATTGCATTTCACGTGGACCAACTGTGAATAATTTTCAAGGAATAGGATAAACTTAATATAAAATTCTATTTATCATTTATGGTCAAAAAAACATTCCACACGTAAAACAACTATAATTACACTAAATCCTAAACTAACATATTAAACACCAATAAAAGATAAAATCTTATAGTATTAATAACTTGTACTTAACATAATTAAATAAACTTTTTCTTGGGCCTAAAATATATTATTAAATACGAGCTATCCAACAAACCCAATTTTGATATACTAAATCTCTTTTATCAAAATCTAAATATTTGACCTAAAAATATAAAGATTTAAAACATATTTCCATCAACTTTTCAAAATAACATATAGAATAAATAAATTTTAATACGCAATTTCGGTGTGTTGCACATGGCTATCGAGCTTCAAAAATCCCTTTCATATCTAACTCATGGTACTTCCTTTTCTCTCACTGTTTTCACGAGCCTTGCATCCCAATCAATTGTTACTCAACTCAATCAAGAGCTCATTGGGGAAGGACACTAACGTAGAATTTCTCGCTCCATCAAAAATCAACTTGATGGAGCACACTATGTAGAGCAAAATATTTCTACACGATTAGCTCTAGTGTAACTCTGTTTTTGCATGATCTACCCCAAAATTATAACAAATTTCTATATTAAAGCTACAACAAAATAAGTAACAAAAATAGAAACCACGAATAGCAATACAACTAAGGAAGTACCAACAAACACGTTGACACACAATTTTTCAAAATAGTACACGGCATGTCGTCAATTATTAAATTTCTTTATTTTTTTTATTTATTTTTATAGAAGAAAACTTAGGATTTTTGGAAGATCGAACATGGAAGGTTCATAACTTGGAAAAGTTTTAGGGCATGAGAAGAACAAATAAATGCATAACATCCTGTGAAAAGGCTAACTTTCAAAATATAAGAGGGCCGATGGCTTTAGGGACAATGATAATTTCATTGGTATAAATTGGTTAAAAAAAGAAAGTTACTTTTGAATTAAAAAAGTTGATGACTTTTAGCACGAGAAGAGAAAATCAATCAATCCAGAAGAAAATACTCAAAATTTTCAACCATAACTAATATTGAAGAAATGCCATCCCTTAATGTACTCGATAAAACGACATTATATTCATGTATTGCATTGTTTGAAGTCAACTTTGCTCTTACCTTACTCATTTTATATTCCTCATGGGCAATTTCAACATGATATTCCTATGGAAACAATGCATGGTTTAATTTCTCATCCTAGAATCCACTTTATATAGGCTGTTAGTGCTATTTTTGATTCTTCATATTTCTCAATCTACTATTTCAACGTTTGAAGATGCCTTCTTCAATACAAAGGAACTGACATTGGATCTTAGATCCATATTGTCCCTATTTTCCTCATGTTTATATAATTCATAGACATTGAGATTGCAGAGATGGTCAACAGAACTTCTATTTTAACAAGCCTCACATTTGACTTCTTCAAAATTGGGAACAATTCTATTTAGTTTCATTGCATCTGAACTTTAACTTGTTCGTTATGGGGCTCGAGCTTGGAGTCTTGAATTGCTATTTGAGCAAAATATTTTTCATCCTCATGCTTGCTTTCATTGTCAACTTCCATGCACTGGGGATCAACATGTCTCGAGTTTTCAACTTGCATATGCTTTCCTACATGTATTATAATATAATGGTTGCAACATCCAAATAATCTTAAATGAAATCTTTCTCAACCTCATCATCTACCTTATAAATTGTTTTATTTACATCGATATTCACAAATTGTACATCATGTGATAGCAAAACATTCTTCTTATCATACTACCAAAATGCATACTTGATATCTTGGCATATGTGAGTGGCATCTACATCACAATACCATGGTCTTCCCCAAGTTAATGACAATTGTCCATCTCTATCATGTTATACGATCTCATCTTTGTAGTACTTTCCTATAAAAAGTAAAATTTTGCATATCTCCATATTTTTGAGTTTCTTGCTCCCTTTTAATTAGTGAAACTTAATAGCAAGATGAGTATTTTTCAGTGTTCAAATTTAAAGCTTTCACCAATGCTTTGGATACCATGTTCTCACTATTTCCATGATCTATTATCATATTACATACTTTTTTGTTGATGGTGCATCGTGTTCAAAAATTCTTGTCACACTTCAAATTGGGCTCCTTTAGATCTCTCAGTAGACTTAAGCAAAATCCTTGATAACTCGTAAGTATACAAATCAAGCTAGGACTCGAGGAATAACTCTAGTCACTTGTTACTGTGTTTTAAGATTGTTAAAGCAACCAACATTCGTAGCAATCAAGTCTACAAATACTTATTAGCTGCGTCTTTGAGCTTATCCATCCTTCATTCCAGATTCTAGACTAAGGTTGATAATTTACAATCCTCCGATCATTGTCACGAGGATACGTACCATTACCACCATATGTAGCTACGAGCCAAAGGACAAACTTTACTCTTATATCAATTTTGGTGAAGCTAAATTAGTCATGTTTCAAACTTATCCATCCTTCATAGGGATGGCCATGGAGCGGATTCGGGGCGAGGCACCTCCATCCCGCCCCACCTCCCTCCAACTTCGCCCCGTCCCGTGTCCCGCCCCACCCCGCCTTAGACGGGACAGATCGGGACGGGTACGGGGCCAAAATTTGCCCCGTTTAATTTTTTTTTTTTTTTTTTTTCAAAAATTTGAGTTATGTTATTATTTAAATTTTAAAGTTCAACCCTTAACCCAAAATCTAAAAGTCATTCCATATATTTTAAATTTTTTTCTAATTTTTTTCGATCAAAATATTAACATACTTTGATTAATTGGTATAAATCTTTCATAAGCAAAAAAATATTTATTTAACTATCATAATTCGTAAGTTCAGATTATATAATTTAATTATAATAAAAAGATTAAATGATCGAACTTATAAATAATATAAACAATTGTTAGTTATGTAAAATTCTAAATTGACAATTGTATAATATAATTGTTGGATTAGAAACATGTTATAAAATTATAAATACATTCAACAATATTTTAAAACTAATCATTTATTAAAATTTTATTTTTAATTATTTTTTTCACGGGGCGGGTTTTTTAGATCCCATTAGGGTGGGGCCCCGTCGGGTCAGGTTGGGTTAAATTGTCATCCCTAATCCTTCATTCAAGGTTCTGGACCAAGGCTGATAATTTGCAATCCTCCAATGACTATCGTGAGGATGCATACCAATACCATCATAGGTAGCTATCATCCAATGGAAAATTTTGCTCTAATATCAATTTTGTTGCGGAAGAGCAATTAATTTCTTTAAAACAATAAGAAAAATTAAAAATTCGAAGAGTTTGTAAGAATAATTTGTTTGTATTGAAAATTCGACTAATTAAAAGTGTACATAATCTTTGTTTATATAAGCAAAATAATCTTCTAATACTAAGTAATTAAAATCCTGAAAGGAGTAAATGAAAATAATATCCTATTCTAACAAGAAAGAAGAAATCATATTCTAAACAAGAAAGTTGAAATCCTACTATAATAATAAATAATTTATATCCTATTTGTAATAGGATAGTCCTACATTCTTCTATCCTATTTTTACTAGGATTGTCCTACATCAATATTAGTATTTATCAACTTTCCTAGAGCAAAAAGGAATAAATAGGAGCCGTAAGTTTATGTTAAAATTAACCAACCATAACCATTACTGTAGAATGGTTCAGAAATAAATAAAATGTTTACCTGAAAACGAAAGATCACTAGCTCATGAAGCAATGCAATATGATCAAGTTGGAGAAACCCAATTTGACATGCAATAGTGGTTAACAAACATGCTGTCCCATATGCTTTACTTATCGGTGGAAGTGACTTGTAAAACCTGAAAAAGAAAACAAAGGGATGTAATTAGACAAGGTGAATCAAACATCTATATTCTACAAAAAAAATTATGGTCAATCATATACCAGAAATCTTATGGGTATAGGGTCAACCATTAAAACCCTTCAATATCCAAATGAAAGGACTCACAAAACTACCACAAAAATGCAAAGCTGTTTCTCAAGTCATAGGGCTAGTTTGTAGTAGAATTATGGAATAGTAGTAAAGTAATCAAAAAATATAGTGAAAAAGATAGGCTCACTATTCAAGGGAAAAGAAACACAAACATGGATGAATTTATTTATGAACTTTTGTTGCGTAGACACTCCCCCAAGGTAAAGTATCGAAACCTCGCACATTCTGAAAATCGACATACTAGGACATATGTCCAACGAAGCACATGGAAAGTCTTACCATATATGTACTTTTTTCCACTCAAGGGAATGCCCCGACACAACACATGGCAAGGACACAGCTCTACATGTCAAGGACAAGAGTTCCAGTTTGTGAATTTCGGTATATAAAATGAGGGACAATTAATCATTGAAACATTTGTGTAAGAAAGTCAAAATAGTGTGAGAAAAATTGTACAAGTTTTGTAAATTTGTTTTAGTGGTAGTACATGCACTTTTGGATTGAATACTTTTTTCATTAGCACAAGTAATACAAAGTGCAACCCGAAGTTATCTTAATATATCACTCAAAGTCAATTCACCTCAAAAGCTAAAACATTGTTAGTTTTATTTTTAAAAGAAAATTTATTAAAATAAAGATCAAACTTATAAATGCATACTATCGAGGTATTTAACAGGACATGTTCATGTTCTACATGTTTGAAGCATTCACTTCAGGTTTCCGTGGTGCATTGATATCTATGCTTTGTAGATTATGAATATATCTTTTACTAGGTTCACTCTACATAGCGTTGTGATTTCACAGTGAAGTAACTCAGACTCTTTACCATCAAGTACAACCAAGTAATTTCTGGAGACCAAGTTCCACCATTCTTCTTATATTCTATCAAGATATGTAATTTTAGGATAAACTATTTAAGACACATTACCTAGCTTCTACTCCTACAATATTGACTTGGAGCATCAATTTTAGCTAGCAAATTTAACATCATGAGTTTCTACCAATTAACTCCGACACATCCAAAGGACTAATACTCAAATACTAAATAAGGCCATTCAAGTGTTGCTTTTATAGATCACCTTGGAATATCCTTAACAAAAAGCCAACGTATCTAATTATACGCATTGCCAAGAACTAGGGAGGCACAACATTTCCCAAGATACAAATATTCAAGAACTGCAGATCAAACAGAATACAACAATCATTTCCAGCACTGCAGCAACAAGGCCATTTTGTATATTCGCTAATAATTGGTAATCAACTAATCTTCTCGTGTGCATTAAAATTTCCAACAATGCTATTCTTCTCTCTCCATTCCAACAACCTGAAACCATAATCTTGTTACATCAGCTGATCCCTGAATATCCAAAACTTCCTTCTTAAGAATCATCGTTTGATATCATAAAGATACTTCAATTATCACATTCAGGCCCACCTCTCAAGTCTATAATCAGAATTTGTAAGAGTAATCATTTTCGGAGAAAGTAAACTCATTCTTAACCATTTTAATCTCCAAAAAACTGACCACCATAATTCCTAACCCCAAAAAAAAAGAATTAACCAGAAATGTAGTCAATCACCAAAAACCCCCAATCCAGAAATATAAAGTATACCGCAGCAAAACCAATCAATTGCAAACCGGGAGCAAAGACTTGCATTAATTGATAGATACACACTCACACACACATACGAAAATGTATAGCGCGAGAGAGTAGGTAAAAAAAAAAAAAAAATTACTCAGCAGGGGAAGACATTGTGAATCCGCAAAGTCAATTGGAGTTGAAAACCTATTCAGTTATGCGATATGAAATATGTAACCTTGAAGCAAAATTACATGGTGAGAAAGAAACGAAAAGAACGTGAAGAAATGAAACAGCTAAAAAATAATTAGAGATTTCGATTATTTTATGCAGAAAAAAATTGCTTTTAGCTGTTGAGATGTTAATCGAATCCCACTTGTAACCTAGAAGCTTCGCAATAAGTCCCGTAAATCAGGGATGGCAATTTAACTCGATCCGTCCAATTTCGACAGGTCGTGCCCCGAATGGGACAAAAAAACCCGTCCCAATGAGTTGGCGGGACAGGATGGGACATTTGGGGTTGTCCCGTGGCGGGTCACGGGGTGGTCGCCCCACCCCGAACCCACCCCGTGAAAAAAAAAAATTTAAAATAGAATTTTAATAAATGATTAGTTTTATTTATAATTTTATAACATGTTTCTAATCCAACAATTATATTATACAATTGTCAATTTAAAATTTTACATAACTAACAATTATTTATATAATTTATAAATTTGATCATTCAATCTTTTTATTATAAATTATATAATATGAAATTTTGAATCATGATAGTTAAATAAATATTTTTTACTTTTGAAAGATTTATACCAATTAATTAAATAAAGTTAATATTTTGATCGAAAAAACTAAAAAAAAATTTAAAATATATGGAATGATCTTTAGGTTTGGGTTAAGGGTTGAATTTTAAATAATAACATAACTCGAATTTTGAAAATGTAAACAAAAATAATAATAAATAAATAAATAAAATAAAAATTAAATGGGGCAACAAACGGGGAAAATTCTCGCCCCGTCCCATCTAAGGCGGGGCGGGGCGAGGTTAGAATGAGACGAGGCGGGACGGGTTGAAGGTGCCCCGCCCCGAATCCGCCCCATTGCCATCCCTACGTAAGCCCTTCCATGTAACGAGGCCTCGCAATGGGAGCTACTTTTTAAAAGGTTGATCCCGATGAGGGTCGTCCACCACCCGCTTCTAGAATATTGTAAAGGAAGTAAATCGTGAAATGTATTTTAGCAGGTCAGAGTACAAATATTGTCATATTGATATTCACAAAAAATCTAATTTCAAACCTTGTAAAAGGTAGAAAACGAGCTCTCACACTGAAGTATGCTCGGGGGGCTTTAAGCTTCAATTTCATACTCATTTAATAATTTTTAAAAAAAAATTTATTAGCTTTTATTACCACATCTCATTTTCATACAATATTTGTCTACGGTACAACCACTCACATTTTTGACAGAGATGGATATGGTTAAACCTCGATAAAGTAATAATCTCGATTATATAATAATTTTTTTCGATCCCGACTTGGGTTAACGGATTAAAGTAATAATCTTGCTAAATACATTAAGTAATTAAAAAAAATTGAATCCTTAAGGGCCTAATAAAAATATAAAGTAATAATTATCGGATTTCATTGAGAAAAAAAAATATATAGACCAAAAATTTTCAATCAATCAACAATACCCGTACAATAATCATTCATTTTGAAAATATGCATCTACAGTTGATTGTTTTTTCTTTCAACCTAAATCAAAATGAACCACATCCTTAACTTTTTGTAGAGCATACACAATTTTCAAAATATTTTACTTGTATTGTAGCAAGTAGTTGTTTAAGGTGACTATTGCTTAAAATACCTATTTTGACGATATATTTGGGACAACACTACTATCATCTGGTTCAGGATCATTCTCATCATCATTACTGTTCACCAACTTCTGATTTTTCTTACCACATACAATGTACATATTTTATATTGAAAAACTTTCTCTAAAATAATAAATATTTATTTATCGCTAAATGAATAATTTATTCATTATTGATAAATAAACAACCTAACTAAATGAATATTTTTTTTTGGGTACCGAGGATATTATTTTATCGAGATTTAACTGTATATGAATCATAATCCCATTGAGCATTGATGACTATTTTGCCCTTAGATGCAATTGAAAATGTACATCATTGCCCTTCACCATTTTAAACCCTACCATTCCATTCTCACCATATTCTATAGCACCACTTCTTTGTTTCACTTTCCAAAACGACGAAATCGACGAAATGCACCCCCAATTGACGGCCCCTGTTGCGTTCCACTATCACAAACCGTTCCCTTTCTCTGTGTCGGCATCACCTGTCTACGCCTCTCCGCGATCGAGCCAATATCCTTCATCTTCTGCGCCTCAATCAAACCGACTTGTTGGGTTTTCCACCTGCGAGCGGAGTTTGTTTAGAGAAACGAGAAGCAAGACACAAATAATAAGAGGAATGCTTGAGTCTTTGCTGTAACTAAACAGAAGGCAGAGCAAGCCCGAACATTATAACATGTATTCTTTTGATAGCTGATTTTCCTACTTATGCATTGTTTGGCTTAAAGCAACGTATTATTTTGCTTCATCGTCTTTCGTAGCTAAATTTAGTATTTCATATGATAAATCTGATAGTATACTAGAGGTTAGCATTCCCTAGGGTAGAGCATTATGTTAGATTTATTAAATTAAATCATCCATGTTGAATCATTAAGAATATTTAACCGAATGCGGAAGCATACCTGAATCAGACATGATTATTGTAATGAATAATTCCTGCGGCTTTAGTCTTCCAGATCAACACGTTGTTCCTTTGTTTCTCTCTGGCGATAGGATCCAGAATGAATGAATACAGAACGTGTGATCCGAGGACCATAACCCTATATATATATATATTGTCTAGTTAACCTAATTCGGCCCATCTTGAATTAGGAACAGGTCTGGTCTCTACACATAAAAGCTCATACTTTAATTAAATGCATTAAAGCCCAGACGTGCTTAACCAAAATTGATAGCCTTTAATCCAATACACAATATTTCACATATAAACCCATATAATCGATTAAAACCTTACAATCTCCCACTTGGGCTGTATGTGTTACCTTATAGTTGTGTATTAAATATAACCTTATGAGTACTAAGAATTTTGCTATCATTACCGAATGCATCTCCAAACAATTCAGTCCATCAATCATATCAACATAGGATCAAAGCGCCTTTCGCTATCTTCTATTGTAGCTAAACCCATCAATGGTTACATATACCAATACAACTGAATGACATGGATCAAGTATGGATGTGTAGCATGAAAATTGCATGTAATGTGATCTTATCATTCCTATTTCCAACTGGTCCACCTTAATACCTTAGTGAGATCATTTTCAAACAAGTTCAAAGATAATAAACCAAAAAAAAAACTTTATAACTGAAAATAACCTTAACCATAAACCATATCCAAAATGACAGTACATGTGTCTAATATGAAAAGCAAAAATATACAAACTCCCACTGAAACTAAATATCTTCAAGAGATACTACACCCATATGAGCAGTGTGCTCATGAAAGACCTTGGGTATTAATCCCTTAGTAAGCGGATCCGCAATCATGGAGTTCGTCCCGATATGCTCTATAGACACCTGTCCACTCTGAACTCTTTCTTTAACAGCCAGGAATTTGATCTCTATATGTTTTGACTTCGTCGAGCTCCTGTTGTTATTTGAATACAGTACTGCTGATTTATTGTCACAAAATAACTTGAGTGGTCTTTCTATATTGTCCACAATGCGCAGCCCTGTGACAACATTTCGCAGCCATATTCCTTGATTTGATGCCTCATAACATGCTATAAACTCCGCTGCTATAGTGGAAGTAGCTATGCGTGTCTGCTTAGCACTCTTCCAGGAAATAGCACCTCCAGCAAGTAGGTAAATATAGCCTGAAGTGGATCTCCTACCATTTTGGCATCCCGCGAAATCGGAATCAGAATAACCAATGATCTCCAGCTGATCCGATCTCCTGTATGTGAGCATGTAGTCTTTTGTTCTCTGTAAATACCACATGACCCGTTTGGCTGCTTTCCAATGATCCATTCCCGGGTTACTTAAATATCTTCCTAGCATCCCAACAATGTACGTTATATCTGGACGCGTACAAACCTGAGCATACATCAGACTCCCTACAGCTGAGGAATAAGGAATCTTCTGCATTTCTTTAATTTCCAAGTCATTCTTGGGGCATTGACTTAAACTGAACTTATCTCCTTTAGCCACAGGGGTGTCACCTGGTTTACAATCTTGCATGCCATATCTTTTAAGCACATTTTCGATATAGCCCTTTTGAGATAATCCAAGAATATCCCGAGAACGATCTCGATGTATCTGAATTCCTAATACAAAGGAGGCGTCACCAAGATCTTTCATCTCAAAGTTCTTTGCTAGAAATCTCTTGGTTTCGTGCACTACGTCTATATCGTTGCTGGCAAGCAAAATGTCATCGACATATAAAATTAGGAAAATATACTTACTCCCAGTGAACTTGTGGCATATACAATCATCGACCAAATTCATCTCAAAGCCGAATGAGATGATTACTTGATGAAACTTGTAATACCATTGACGAGACGTTTGTTTGAGTCCATAGATGGATTTCTTTAATTTGCAAACCATTTGCCTTGCATCATCCGATATAAAGTTTTTTGATTGCACCATATAAATTGTTTCATCAATGTCACCATTGAGAAATGCTGTCTTAACATCCATCTGATGTAACTCAAGATCGAAATGCGTTACTAATGCCATTATAGCCCTGAAAGAGTCTTTTGAAGAAATTGGAGAGAAAGTCTCTTTATAATCAATACCTTCTTTCTGTGTAAAGCCCTTTGCGACAAGACGAGCCTTATACCTCTCTACATCACCTTTCGAATCCCTCTTGATTTTAAATATCCATTTGCAACCAATGGGTTTCGCACCTTTAGGCAATGGAACGAGGTCCCATACGTCATTGTCTTTCATAGACTTTATCTCTTCATTCATGGCATTGAGCCACTTTTGAGAGTTAGAACTTTCCATGGCTTGACGGAAGTTGATAGGATCATTTTCCACCACACCAATGTCAACTTCATGTTCTTGGAGAAATACGATGTAATCATCTGGAAGCGCACTTTTCCTCTCTCTAGTGGATCTTCTTAATGACATTGGTTCTTGAGGCTGTTGAGTTTGTTCATCTGGAACAATTTGTTGACCTTCAGAGGGAGATACAATAACATTGTCTTAATCCAGAGTTGCTTCTTGAACAATGTCAGGGATAAAAGACTGATCATTGTCAATGGCAATTGGAGGGATTTCAACATATTCCTCTTCAAAGACAAAGTCCGTAACCCTTTTTCCCTCTGCAAACTCAACATCCTCAAAGAACCGAGCATTTCCTGTCTCAAAAATTGCTTTAGTTGTGGGATCATAAAACTTGTAACCCGTGGACCTTTCAGAATATCCAATAAAATAGCAACTGATAGTTCTTGCGTCCAGTTTCTTTTCATTCGGCCTTGCCTCAGCTGGACATCCCCAAATGTGTAGATGTTTCAAAATAGGCATTTTGCCCGTCCAAAGCTCATAAGGGGTTTTATCAATGGCCTTAGTTGGAACTCTGTTGAGTATAGATGCTGCGGTCTTTAATGTTTCACCCCAGAGTGATTCTGGCAAGGTAGCATGAGCAATCATACTCCTCACCATATCCTTAAGCGTTCTATTTCGTCTCTCAGCAACACCATTCATAGTGGGCGAACCCGACATAGTGTACTGTGGGACAATACCGCATTTCTCTAGGAATTTAGCAAATGGTCCTGGACGTTGTTCACTCGAACCGTCATATCTGCCATAGT
Organism: Osmanthus fragrans; assembly: GCA_019395295.1. Lineage (NCBI taxonomy): Eukaryota > Viridiplantae > Streptophyta > Magnoliopsida > Lamiales > Oleaceae > Osmanthus > Osmanthus fragrans. The sequence continues at coordinate 12,741,639 of CM033354.1, read as the reverse complement.
ATTCACCACCACGGTCAGATCTTACACTTTTAATCCTTTTGCCGAGTTGGTTCTCAACTTCAGCTTTATAGTTTTTGAATACATCCAGTGACTGTGATTTTTCATGAATGAGATATATATAGTCATATCTTGAAAATTCGTCTGTGAACGTTATAAAATATTGTTGACCATTCCAAGAAGCCATAGGGAATGGTCCACAAATGTCCGTATGTATAAGTTCTAAGACGTCCGAAGTCCTGTTGGCTTGAAATCTCCTTTTATTGGTTTGTTTTCCCTTTATACAGTTAATACATGTGTCATAATCTGTAAAGTCAAGGGGATCGAGAATCCCATTGGACACAAGTCTCTCAATTCTCTTTTTGGAGATGTGGCCTAATCTCTTGTGCCACAACGAGGCAGAATTCTCGCCAGTTAATTTACGCTTTACACCTCTAGTACTTACATGCAAAGATTCATTAAAAGAAGCAATTGTTTCAATTAAATAAAGATTATCATAACCTGATAAAGAACCGGAACCAACCAATTTTGAATCAAGAAACAAACTAAATTTTCCATTCCCAAATGAACAAGAATAACCAGATTTGTCCAAAGAAGAAATAGAAATCAAATTTCGTTTAAAGGACGGTACAATAAATGTCTCATTAAGATCCAAATAACATCCAGTCATTAACAATAATCTAAATTTTCCTATTGCCTCTACTTCCACCGTCTTGCCATCGTCAACATAGATGTGTCTTTCACCATCACTTGGTTTTCGGCAACTCAGGCAACCCTGCATAGACATACTGATGTGAGTTGTTGCACCAGAATCAATCCACCATGTATGTCTAGGTACAGAACTTAAATTAACCTCAGAACAAACCAAATGAAGAAGAGTACCTTTCTTGACACGCCACGCGTGGTAGTTGGTACAGTTCTTCTTGTTATGACCTACAGCTCCACAGAAGAAACAACCACTTTTAGTTAGGTCCTTATGCTGTTTCTTGTGTGATGCTGTACCCGCAGCTACCTTATCATTTTTTCTTTTCTTGTTCCTTTTGTCCTTGGAGGTGCTGGCCAGATGAGCACTTTCTGTCTTATCATGCTTCAATCTTTCCTCTTCTTGGACACAATGTGAGATGAGCTCATTAAGGGACCATGATTCTTTTTGACAGTTATAGCTCACCTTAAATTGACTGAAATGTGCCGGAAGGGATATCAGAACCAAGTGCACTAACAAGTCTTCAGATAAATCCAACTTGAGTGCCTTTAGTTTTGAAGCAGTATGAGACATTTCCATAATGTACTCCCTTATGTTTCATTTTCCTTTGTACCTCATTGAGGTAAAATTTGCCAAAAGTGTACTAGTTTCAGCCTTTTCATTCTTGGCAAACCTTTTCTCAAGGTCCTCAAAGAAACCCTTAGCTGTAGTCACCTTATCGGACATAGTGCCCCGGAATGCTTCTGGAATAGCACGTTTTATGACCATTAAGCTTATGCGATTTGATCGTTCCCACTTTTCCATCTCCCTCTTGTCATCAGAGGTACTCTTATCAGTGAGTGCAGCAGGTTGATCAACCTGTAAAGCAAGATCCAGGTCCATGACTCCGAGAACAATCATCACGTTCTCTTGCCATGTCTTGAAATTTGTGCCATTAGGCATTGGAATTGAATTGATGCTAGCAGAGATATTAGCAGCAGAACCTGAAACTGAATTGGAGAACAATTAATTTGAATAGCTCACATGAATATCCTTAATATGCAAATAATAATAATAATCTCAAATAATGGTAGGGCCCATCACAAGATACTTAGCACAACATCAATATTTAGTCTTTGGACAGAAATATTGACTTGTAAGTGGTACTCTTGGTGTAGTGATCAAGCATTGACAATAAAACAATATGTCAACCAATAAACCTTTCTTTGGACCGATTTATTGATCACACATTAAACCAAATAATTGTCACATGTTTATCACCACAGGTGCATGTGTATTCGGCTGAATATTAATCTTCCTTTGGCCGATCAAGTATTCCCATGAATGACACATACACAAATACCTTTTAATATTCTAAGTTAGTTAATTTCCACAAGAGAGGTTGTTTTGGCAACATGTTACTTCAATTAATTCACTTTCGAATATTATATCTCTTAAAAAGAGTCTTTTGTACCAAAATTTGAGAAGAGAAATCGCCAATTTTGCATATTTGATTTGTTTTATACTATAGGGACCTAAGAGTTAATAATTCAGAACTTTAGGGGTTGAAAATTAATTATTCAAAACTTTATGGGTTAATAATTAATTATTGAAAATTTTAGGAGTCGAAAATTGATTATTAAAAATTTTAGGGATCCAAAAATTAATTATTAGGAACTTTAGGGGCCAATTTAAATCAATTATGAACTTTCAGGGGCTTAAATGTAAAATTCAGAACTTCATTGGCCCAAATTAATTAATTTTCAAACTTTAGGGACTGAATTATTAAACCCGAAACTTTAAAAGGCCCAATTGGATGAATTTTAACCTTAGGGGGCTTAATAACCAAATTTTAAAACTTAAGGGACTCAATCTTTAAATATTTAAAACTTAACCCTAATTTTAAATTGCAACCAAGTCCCTCAATTCATTAAATTTACACAGGAGGCCCCCTCCCCCAAAAATTCATCCAACCGCATCTATCTCTCACATGGCAGCCAAATTGAATATGAATACGTGCAGAATCCTATAATATACAATTTAGAAGATTCAACGAGATGATTTTCAAGCTGATGTATGTTTCCAGATTCCATAACTACTATTTGTTTAAAACACTTGAAAATCCCAAGATTTCTCTTCTCAAACCATCAGTTCTAATTTTCAGCCGAAACTTTTTGCATCTTGAAAGAATAAAATAATTTTATCATCTTTGCCATGATTAAGATCCTGCCTTTGATCCCAAGGCTTTCAACAAGTCTCAATATAAATCATGAAAGAAATACTCTCTCTCTCTCTCTCCGAAGCCGTAAGTTTTGACCGGAATAAACTGAATCAGACATTCATATTCATATTCATATGGTAGTAGTAAACTTTGATCAATTTGGTGGTTTTGATCCAGATTAATTACCCTTAATCATAAATTTGCAAAAAACCATATTTACTGATACATACGAAGAATGAAGATTAATATCCCAAATTTCAGAATTTTAAACCTCAATTTCTCAAAAATTCAACAATGGATTAGCTCTGATACCACTTGTTAAATTTATTAATTTAAATCATCCATGTTGGATCATTAAGAATATTTAACCGAATGCGGAAGCGTACCTGAATCAGACATGATTATTGTAATGAATAATTCCTGCAGCTTTAGTCTTCCAGATCAACACGTTGTTCCTTTGTTTCTCTCTGGCAATGGGATCCAGAATGAATGAATACAGAACGTGTGATTCGGGGACCATAACCCTATATATATAGATTGCCTAGTTAACCTAATTCGGCCCATCATGAATTAGGAACAAGCTTGGTCTCTACACATAAAAGCCCATACTTTAATTGATTAAAACCTTACACATTATACAAATAAGATAGCTAAGTATGTTAAAAATAGAAATTGAAGGAAGACTATTTGAGAGACAAATTTGTTCATAATAGACATGAAAGACTTGTATGTAATTTTGGGCATGAATTGGTTGGGATGTAATCACGTCACTATCTGATGTCGAGAGATTAGTGTCTTTGAAAGTTCTAGGAAAAGAATCATTTTTATCTTTGAGGTAAAGACCAAACTTAAAACACAAATAATTTTAGCGTTAAATGCTAAAAGGATGTTAGGTAAAGGAACGCGCCAAGGGCTCTTAGGTTAGTATTTTGCAAATGTCACGTTAGGAAGCTAATTTCAGTTAAGTGAGTCAACAGTAGTGTACCAATTTGAGGATGTGTTTCCAGAAAATCTATCAAATGCCCCCACCTGATAGACAAGTTGAGTTTGTTATAGATCTGGTTCCTAAAGCAACATCAGCATCCAAGGCACCATATCAAATGACACCAAAAGGTTTAGAAGAGTTAAATGTTCAAATTTAGGACTTGTTGGATAATTGGTTTATTCAACTTGGTGTCTCTCCTAAGGAGCACCATGTTGCTATTTTTTGGGGTGTTAGGACTCAAAAAATCTGATGCCAATGTAATAACGAAGGCTCTGTTTGATTTCCATTTTGAGGGAAATAATACATTTTGAATAGTTGATTGATGAAGAATGTGTGGTTAAAAATTAAGAAAAATTTTTGGATTTGCGTGTAATATTATTTTATTGAAGAATGTGCGGTTGAAAAAAAATGAGAATCAAACAGGGGCGAAATGGACATGTGAGAATTCAGATTTAAATATTTAGTGCATATTTTACTCATTGGGACTTAATAGTTACTGTTATGATTAATTATGGACTAGATTGAAATTTTGATTACTTTTGCATTAGGGTAATAAGCAAATAGTAACTGTGGAACACAAGGATTTGAGGGCTTCTTTAATGCTTTTGTTTTATTAAAAGAATATTGAATTTATTTTTTCTAGGAAAAGAAATAAAATTAAGACTTGGTCGACCTAGGTTGTGTCAAGTGCCCGGACTACATCATAGTTAATTTTTCTCTAGACTTAGCCAAGAGTGCCCCTTAATTTTTATTTTTTTTGAATAACTCTTTGGTAGATTTTACTTGACCATGCACTTATTGTCTACCGTAGATTTCTTGAATAAGAGAGAATATTAGGCCATGCTGCATACAATTAAGTTAAGACTTGGTCGATCCCAGGTTTCCAAGTACCCACAATACAACATTTTAAGAATTTTGTTATAGAATTATCCATGTTTGCCCTTTAGGCAAAATCTTAAAATGTCTGTTTGATGGATTATACTTAATCATGCACCAGTTGTCTACTGTAAACTTTTTGAATAGAGTAAAAGAATATTAGGCCATGTAGCACAATTCCCCCCCCCCCCCCCCCCACCACCTATGGTGTCATCGTACACATTCTTGGTGGGTCCTCGTGTGTCCACTCAAGGGGCTGCAGAAGTTGATGGTAGGAGTCCTCAATGAAGCCTAACAAGCTAGTAGAAAAGTATGGCATGAAGTACAAAAATTCATGTGTAAAGGAATACAGGCTCCTCCTGGGGAAACATATCATAGCATTTGGAGAAATAAAGTAATATTAGGTTGAGCAAATCATGGAACTCAAAATGCAAACCTTCATCCCAAAAGAATGTTCATGTCTACTGAGAAGTGCCTTGTTTTGCTTACAAGGTGGACAAAGTGCTAAGGCTATTGCCCTAATGCCCATTTTCATAACCTAAAGATCGATGGTGGCATATTGTTTAGTTCTTCTTTGTTACATAGACAGGTATGATGGTATAGGTTGGATGTTTATGGGCGACAAGGATGGTTGATGAACTCAAGATATGGCAACAATTTGAGAAAAATGATTAGGAAAATTGAAGGTTTACATATATTATAATGGGACAACTCTGTGTTTGTGTGTCTATTTGCTGATCCATGTGAGAAGAATGATGGTCTAAAATGAGGTTTGTCCATTTTCTTTCTTGTTGTGGCGGTCATGATTCTTCACTTATTTGGGGAGATAGATAGATAGATATATATATATATATATATATATGTGTGTGTGTGTGTGTGTGTGTGTGTGTGTGGGGATTATGGGATTAGATCCGCCTAGGATTGACTTTCATATTAGTACCAATATTTGCCTTATGTTCATGCAATTAAAAAAAAAAAAAAAAACTAACAAAAAATATTGATTTCTATTAATATACTTGCATAGTTATAGACATACGCACGTTGATTTAGTGATCAATTGCTATACAAATAGTCAATAGAAATATTATTTCATAATTTATTGGTAGACCACAATGTCTCATAATTGATATGTTTCTCACATAATTGAATTGAGTTTTGGCTGATATTTTCACCTTCAAGTGTCATTTAAATATTTTCTTCTTTCTATTATTCACCCGTTGAAAACTAAAGTATGTCTTCAATGATAATATATTGAAATCCTTTCTTGCAAATAATGTATATAAAAAGTGATCGGTTCTAAAGTGGATGTGGAACTAATATTGTAGCACTAATATTATAAACAATGAATGTTAGTTGAATTAAATCATTTCTAAACCTCAATAGTTTGAATTAGTGCTTTAATGGAAAACAGCCCTTTGCTTGGTGGAGGTCCAATAGGTGTTATTAGGAGCAAGAAATCTACTAAAATCACTCGTTATTCGACGATCATCTAGACAATTAGCTCAATCAGCATTTGCATTAATAGATTGAAACCAGGAGCAAGTTATAGAGAGAGACCATAGGAGATCGTGGCTTTCAAGTACATAAGAGCATCTCCAATAAGATTGTGGATTACATTAAAAAGTGTCACATCACTCCAAAATGCGTATATCGTAAAAAAAATGTTGGGGATGTTTAGCATGCCCTTCACACGTGGATGGTGTGCTAGACATACTCCACTTAAATTTTTTTAATGTATGGGAGGATGTGTCCATTTAATTTTTTATAAACATGGGATTCACAATTAGTGCAATCCACACTTCCATTGGAGATGCTCTTTTCTATATTTTTCATTTTGCTTGCCATGATCACAACAATGCACAACGCTACATTAGAGACGCTTTAGAATTCTTTTATCGGTCTACGAATGAGGGGCAATTGGGCGGTGCATGAACTAAGAAATGGTGCTTATTGAGAAACGAATGTATGGCCTACTAAGAGTGAAGTCCTTGTTTGGTTCTCCAATAAAATGATATTACACATAACTTCAAAAAAAAAAAAAAAAAAAAATCTTTTTCAACCACACATTCTTTAAAAAATTACTATTACTAAATACATTATTTTTAGATTCTCATTATAATGAGAATCAAATAAGGGCGAAATATGGGAGAGATCCACTTATTGTTTTAACTTGTTAAAGGTGAAATTTGGTAAAGACTCACCATCATGGAAGGATAAAGTTGACCCTAAGGACATAAGAGTACTGTAATAGGATTTGCCGACTGCACTGTATGCTTTATCAAGTGACTGTTGAGTGTTGACATATATGAAGGAAATTGCCCAAGTCTAAGAAAGAGATTACCAAAGATCTTTTAAGGATAATTTATTGTTCAATTGGTCCACAACTATAATTTTGTTGCTCCTAGTAAGTATGCTATGATCAACAGAGACCATTATCTCACTTTGGGTTATGAATAATGAGCACACCCTTGTTTAGGCTCCATTTTAATGAAATCTCTTTAATGAAATCTAGGAAAAAAATTATTTTGGAATAGTATTTTTTTTAAGAATGTGTGGTTAAAAAAAAGAAAAATTTTGAGTTTACATGTAATATTATTTTATTAAAGAATGTATGATTGAAAAGAAAAAAGAAAAAAAACGTATTAAAATTAAAATGAAACACAAACAGAACCTGCCATATTTCAAATGAGGAAAACCTCAATTTAACATAACAAGGAATAATTGAGCTGAGTGTACCTGGGCCTGGGAGATTGCTTGAAACAATAAAGAGTATTGTTAAGTTTGGAAAAATTAACAAAGGAGGAAGGAAAAAGAAATCCTATGGTTGTGAGTCTTGTGACATATAGTCGAACCGTTGGCAGCCTGGCCTATCCCATGTGTGGTTCGGGCACGTTTTGAGACGAGCCACAGGACGAGTTGGACACCCTTTTTAACAAGTCGGCTTATTTTTAAACTTATTTTTATTAATCTCCATTTTTTGAAAAAATGAGCCATTCATGAGCTTATTAATGACTCGGCCCATAAAGCTCACGAGCCAAAGTGTCAAGGACCGCAGCCAAGGCACCCCGTGAAACAAAGGGTTGAATCAAGCATAGTTCATGAACATGAACCAAGCAGTCCATTGCCACCACTACATAGCCAGACCTCTTCATCCAACAAGCCATTACGAAAAGCATTTTGAACATGGAGCTGTATGACAGGCCATTGAAATTTAAGAACAAATGTGAGAGCAATTATGAATATTATATGATGATAGAATTATTATCATTGTACTGAAAGTCTTGAAATAAGACTAGTTATATTCACATCAATTTTTTAATAAATGCACCACATTTTAAATATGTTAAATGTGAATCCTGTCAAAGTGCTTTAAAACGAGGGACAAATGCTTAGTCTAAATTTTGTATTTGTATTTGTCTTTTTTTTTTTTTTTTTTTGCTTATTTAAAAATACGAAGGACAAATAAGTTTATTTATACTCCAATAACAAGTTTTTCGATGGAAAGCGTCATCACCGACAAGATGTACAAATTAATAGAATGTTGAGGATAAAAATGCGATGAAAAAAGTTGACACAACTTTTATACAATTAAAATATAGTGCGTTAATAAAAAAATCATGGTATGAATATATTTAGCCTCAAAATAATCAAGGCTGTGTACTTGATGTCGTGACATTTTTGCCCCTAAAAAGGGTGCAACAAGGGGCTCGCTTACTTCATGGTATTTTAAATGCTCTCCGTCTATAAAAGTTTTGGCTGAATGATGTACCCGTTCAGGATTGCTTTTATTATATAGGAATAAAGCTATACAAAATATGTAAAGAGAATCATACAAAAATGGTAAGAGAATTATACAAATATAATTACAATCTAAGTATGGTAAATAATCTCCGTCGATCTTCATTGGCATCCCCCTTCAAATTGATGTTGGTCAATCAAGAAGTATCAATTTGCTGACCAAAAATTGACTTCATTGTCTCGTCATTGCCTTAGTAAACACATTAGCAATCTAAAAATCAGTTGTGACATGTGGAAGAGAAATAATTCGATCATCATAAGCCTCTCGTATGGAATGACAATCCATCTCAATGTGTTTAGTCCGTTCATGAAATACAAGATTAGCAGTAATTTGAACGACACTGGTATTGTCAGCATGAAGTGGAGTAGGTTCAAGCTGAGGGTAACCAAGTTCCTCTAGAAGAGCTTGAAGCCAAACAATCTTAGAGTAAGTTGGTGACATAGCCCGATATTCAAATTCAGTGGAAGATTTAGAAATGCAATACTGCCTTTTACTTAGCCATGAAATAAGCGCACTCCCAAGAAACATACACCAACTCGTAATTGAGCGGCGAGTGTCCATACATCCAACCCAACCGCCATCGCTATAACTCATTTACTTCATTGAGGAGTTGGCTGGAAAGAAAAGACCCCCTATCAGGTGTACCAATCAAATATCTAATAATACGACGAACCGCGGCTAAATGAAGACGTCGTGGGGCATGCATGAATTGACAGACATGCTAGACAGCAAAAGAAATATTGGGTCGTGTAATAGTAAGATAATTTAAACTGCTCACTAACTGACAATATAAAGAGGGATCAGAAAGAAGATCACCATCTTCCTTGCGATACTTGACATTTACCTGCAAAGCAGTATCAACAAATTGACCATTTCGAAGTCCAGCTAATGTAATCAACTTCTCTGTATACTTATGCTGATGCAGGTAAGTCCCAGTTGGAGTTGAAAGCAAATCAAGACCTAGGAAATATTGTAAAGTTCCCAAATCCTTTATATAAAATGATTCATTAAGTTGGTTTTGAAGGTGAGATATTAATCCTGAGTCAGTCCCGGTAATAACTATATTATCTACATAGACAAGAAGAAGCATAGTACCTACCTTGCTAATAGAGTTAAAGAACAATGAGTTATACTAGCTTTGAGTAAATGAGAACCCCAAGAGAGTGGAATGAAACTTGTCAAATCAAGTACGAGGAGCCTGTTTCAACCCATAAAGTGATCGCTTTAGTTTACAAACATCGAGGGGAGGTTTGGAAAATAGACATGTTGGAAATGACATATAAATCTCTTCCTGAAGATCACCATACAATAAAGCATTTTTTACATCCATCTGTCGCAAAAACCAACCTTTGGAGGCAACTATAGCAAAAACGATACGAACCATTGTCATTTTAGCAACAGGAACAAACGTCTCCTCATAATCCACTCCATATTCTTGGCGATTACCAAGAGCCACCAACCGATCTAGAGAACCGTCAAACTGCAGCTTAATAGAATAGACCCACTTACACCCAATAAGTTTAACCCTAGGAGGGCAAGGAACAATATCCCATGTGTGATTCTTCTGAAGACCTAGAAATTCATCTTGCATAGCTTTCACCCGACAAGGTTGGGTAACTGCCTGAGAATAAGAAGCAGGAACAATAATATGAGAAAAGGTTGCAGAGAAACCATACCGATCGAGAGGTTGAGTGATGTGAGTGGACTGTCTAAGATTGGTGGAGCCTGAATAGGGATCAAAGTTGGGAAGGGACGATAGGGCTAAAGATTGTCGTCTTTGATATACTAAACCTGGCTTAAAATGGTCGATGTGACGATAGTCATCCTCAAATTTATTGAGTGGAGCCAAATCAGAAGAGGACATGACATGTTGCTGGAGGTAATACTGATTCTCAAAGAAAACCACATTGCTAGAGATATGAAAGTGGCCATCATAACATACGAAACCCTTCTGAGTAGTACTATAACCCATAAAAGCACATCGTACAGATTGAGTAGTAAGTTTATGACGTTCATGATGAGGCAGATGAACAAAATAAACACACGCAAAAGTATGTAACATATCATAGCTAGGATGTGTACCGTACAGACGAAATGAGGCTAGTCAAAATTTAAATGCTGAGCATGAAGCTGATTAATTAGGCCTACGGTTGTGGATAGAGCTTCGACCCCAAATCTAGGTAGAGCTGAAGATTTCAAAAGCAAAACTCGAACAACATCCAATAGGTAGTTGTTTTTTCTTTCAGCTACCCCATTCCGCTGTGGAGTATATGGACAAGAACATTGAGATATATACCCTTTTGTTGTAAGAAGGTGTGACAATCATGAGCCATATAATCTCCCCTCTTGTGGGACCTTAGAATTTGAATGCTGGCAGAAAACTGTGTCTCAATGTAAGCTACAAAAGCCTTAAAAGTGATAATGACCTCACTCTTAGAACGAAAGAAATATATCCATGTGTAATGACTAAAATCATCAATAAATGTTACAAAATATTTATATTGAGCATGTGAAGCGAAAGGTGTTATGCCCCAAACGTCACTATGAATAATTTGAAAGCATTTATCGACAAGATTGCCATGGGTGGGAAATGAAAGAGTCTTACTTTTACTAAGTTTACAAGTATCATAATCAAAATTCAAATTTGAGAGCTGAAACAGATTTTTATTACCAAGAAAACCACACTTCATCAAATGAGACCAAATTAAAGTGTTTGGATGCCCTAATCTTTTATGCCAAATCTCATGCTTGAGTCCAACACTAATACAAGCCAAAGACATAGCATTAGGAATAGTAAACTGAAATGGGAATAATCTTCCGACTTTAGGCCCCCTTCGCGATTACCTTCCCTGGCCCCTGATCCTGCACAAGACAACCAGTACGAGAGAAACATACATCACAATTATTATGAACTAATTAACTAACCGAAATCAAGTTTGTAGATAAACTCTAAGATACAAAGACATTATTAAAAGGAGACCCAAGATTACCAGCAGCAGTTATAGGAATGGTACTGCCATTTAACGATTTGTATATGTTGTGAGCCAGTATAACGCTGAATATTATGCAATGAATCAGAACTACTTGTCATATGATTTGATGCCCCTGAATCAACAAACCAATGAGGAAAAATAACTGAACTTTTACATTCTAATCCCAAGGCAGAGAAGACAGAAACAATCATCCGCTGGACCATTTCTGGAGTAAGTACTGGTTGCCTGGTGCTAGCTTGTAGAGGTGCTAGACTAGTACCTTGAATATTATCATGGAATTGTTTAGCTTTCCTATACGAAGGTCGTGAGGGACAGTCTTTGAAGTTATGTCCTAGCTGCTTACAATAATTGTAGACTATTTGAGGACATTTACAAGCAATATGATCGTATCCTTTGTAGCTGAAACACTGAAGTTTGCCCTTCCCTCTTTCTTGGGCAGCATATGCAACGTTGACCACATTAGTTGGGAGAAATCAGTTCCAATAACCTTGGCATGAATTAGGCTAGAGTACTCACTCCACAAGTTTAAAAAGCCAGAATAATATGCTCAATAGTGAGATTACCCTGACTATAGTTGGCAATCTCTAACTCCAGCTGAAATCTTCAAGCATTATTGTCTTGATACTCCCACATTTCCTCAGCAATAGTGAAAGAGCGTAAATTAATCATCATGTGTGTCTCCATAGATCCCAAAATCTAGGAAATAACATGAGCATCCTTTGTTTCCCAAGCACTGAGATCCTTAGCATCTTCAGACACTTTAGAAGACCAATCAATATGACCCAAAATCTTATTTCCTTTCAAAAACATCTTGAATTGAAATTCCCATGTTGAATAATTATTTCCCGTAAATTTAACACAAAATGCTTCAACTGACATAATGTTGTATCATAAAGATCAACCAAGTGAGCCAAAGTAAAAAAATCAACCCGCACCAAATACCAGCCCACAAGTTGGTAACCTAAGAAATAATCAAAGCCCATAAATTATTGGCCCAATTGAATAATCAAACCACACAAGTAGATAACCCACACCAAATAATCAAAGCCCAATACAAATTAACCTAGGCCACAATCCTAACAGAAGCCTAGACATAGAGATGCTGCAATCACGTCAATCATGAACAGAGGAACGCTGAAAAGACTCACGTCGAACACCCATAGGTGTTGGAGGTTAGAGACGCCTGAAAATTGAGACGTCATATCACATCGATTGCACACACACAGAGGAAGGCTCAATCAAACTCCGGTTACACCGTAGGCAGAATAAAACTGAAAATCAAAGATTCAGTGATAGATTCTAGAGGAAAGCTCTGATGCCATGTAAAAGTTTTGGTTGAATGATGTTCCTGTTCGGGATTGCTTTTATTATATAAGAATATAGCTATACAAAATATGTAAAGCGAATCATACAAATATGGTAAGAAAATTACATGAATATGATTACAGAGTAAGTATGGTAAATAATCTCCGTCGATCTTCATTGGCACCGTCGATGAGAGACCACAGTACTATAAAATTGTTAAGTAGGCTACATAAATGCTAAATGAATAGTTTGAGTCTCGTTTGCTATTAAGTTAATAGTTCGAGGACATGTTGCATTTTTTTTCTAGGAATTATGAAATATTATTCGGTAAACCGTAAAATAAATTATTTAAAAACGCCAAAAACAAATATCCCTGGAAAAGAAGAAAGAAATAACAATTCAGATAAGTGTTTTTCAAAGTATTGAAGAATTTTTTGTCCTTCCAATAATTTTACACAGTTTCTCATGGATGTATAGGGGTGGCAACGAGCCGGGGAAAAAAAGCTCGAGCTCTGCTCGGCTTTTTTTGGCCGGGCTTTTTTGGGCCCGACCCGAGCTAAGCCCGGCCAAAAATAGGTGGCTCAGCCCGGGCTTTCGGCAGGGGCCTTCGCGGGCCGAGCTGAGGAGAGCAGCTCGAATTTTTTTCCTTGTTTTTTGTTTTTTTGTAAAATATACATTTTTTTACTACCTACACTAGTCCCAATGAACTCTTGATAAAAAAAGAGAGCATTCATGTGTTTGTATGGAAAGATTATTTAAAGTAAAAATGATTTTTTTTTAAGAATATGTGATTAAAAAGTATGAAAAAAATTATGAATTCACCTATAAAATTATTTTATTAAAAAATGTTTGATTACAAATGAGTTTCGAGAATAATAAATTTAAATGAATGTGCAAAATCAACCCGAGAAATCAACACAGCAGGCAGCTAAATTAAAAAAAAATTAAATATTTTTTTTAATTTTACACTTGCCGGCCCGGCTCGGGCCTAAGCCCCAAAATGGGGCTCGGCCCGAGCCTTGGCTCGGTGCAACCGAGTTCAAGCTGGGCTCGACTCGAGCTTTTTTCGAGCCGAGCCCGGACCATCCGAGCTTTCGAACTTTATTGTCACCCCTACGGATGTATAAGAAGCGAATTCTCTAGTCTAATCAAAATTTTCTCCAAATGTTAGAGATTTTCTGTAATCAAAATAAACAATAGGAGAAAGTAAAAGGACCTAATTGTTCTAAAAAAAAAAGGCATCACCTTAATAAATTTATAGTTTTATGTATATTATTACACAAAAAACTTGATTTCCTTTGTTATTTTTCAAGAATCATTCGTTATAATTTCAATTCCAACAATTATTATAAATCACGAGAATTTTCAAAGGTTATTCTTGAAGTCTTTAAAAAATAAGCCTCTATTTGATAATCATCAATTGGATAAAATATAGTTTTGAATAGTAATTTTTTTTTTTTGGAAGAATTTGTGGGTAAAAATTAGATAAAATTTTATATTACGTGCAGCATATTTTAGCCCATATTTGAGTTTCATTTTATCAAAAATTCATTTTTAATCACACATTTTTCAATAAAATAATTTTAAACGTAAATCAAATTTTTTTTTCTTCTTTTTAAACCACATTCTTCAAAAATCGCTATTCGAAAACACATTCTTTTCCCCAAAATGGGGCTGAAACTAGGACTTATTGTAAATATGTGATCGAAAATGAGTATGAGAAAAAAGAGTTTAGAGATAATGGTTGTCAAATAGTGGCTAAAATTTATATGATTTCTAAATTTTACAATTTTGAAGTGAATAAGTTTTAAAATACAAAACAACTTATTTCGTTTTCAATTTATAACAATTTTGTTGGAGAAGCATAATACATATTTCATATAAAATTAGTTTTCCATTCTGGTAACCCGTGTAACCAATAATCTACAAGACTATGTTTTGATCAAACGATTATATCATCGAATTTTTGGTACGATAAATGGTTTGAGTCTAAAATCATTTGCATCGATCAAGTTTAAGAACATTGCTTTGCAGTAAATCAGAGCCAAAATAATTAGGAACATGCAGCACTTCAACTGCCATAAAACAGGGAGCAAACTGAAGAACCCTCTTTCTCTTGTGAGCATTGCTGGGGGCACTGCACGGTGCACAACACCCCCTATTGTGAGGGTGCTGTGCACCGTGCAATACAGTCAGAAAAACCTTCTCTGGTATAGGATTTGGAGGGTGCTGTACACCACGCAATACAATCAGAAAAACCTTCTCTTGTATAGGATTTGATATGTGTGGCCCAAAAAAAATCAGTTATAGGTCCCACTCTGAGCTCTACCCAGTTTCAGTCTTGAGTGCTATTTCCTGACAATATTGTTGAAAAGTAGAAGGTGAATTGCTGCTGCAAATGCAACATCACCAGTTAGATGACAGTTTCTTTCCATTTTAAGGCCTCCTTTTGTTTCTTATCCACCACATGAGGATGCAAATGGAACACCCCACAGTTTTTTTTCACCTTATATATATATATTAAAATAAATAACCCTATTTTTTTCTTTCACTTTCTTAAATAAATAACTTTCGGGCAAAATATATTAAAATCAATTTAGGAGGCACTTTTTATCAATAACGAAAATAAAACAAAATACAATTTCGGGAGGGAATTTGACCTGATCACTGGCTAGTGATGCAATAAAGTAAAATACCACGTCTAGATATAGAGAGTACAATGTAAAATCTAAAAAACTATACTTCATGTGTTCTAATCATATTTCTCGTCTTCATATGTCTAATGTGGTGTCTCTTTAATTTTTGGCTACTTTTGTACTCAGTACTTGAAGAAAATTTTCGAAAAGTGCATATCTTCCTAGCTGTCTCTAAGCATATTTGCTTGCTCTCGAATGGAAAGATGACACCTCTAACATCACTCACATCTTTATTAACACTATATATTTTTTGCATCAATTTCATATTACTTAATAATTTTCAATTAACTCCATCTAACCACTAACCATTTATCTTCAAAAATCATTAATTTTCTGATATTAATTTAGATAACTAGTTACAAATTAAAAGACTTCACGAGTGACTTAAATAACAAATCAATTGTCGCTCTCATTAATTTCCAAGTTGTTAGAACATCTTTAATGGTGGTGTAAATAGATATTTAGATCTTTAGAGCGGCAAGAATCCTCTTCGATGAAGAGATGCTTATTGTATTTTCAGGCAGAAAATGTAAAAAAAAAATTAAATGTAAATTTATATTCACAGGAGGTAAAAAGTAAATTTAGATCTTCCAATTAGAGTAGAATTCAGATTTAGATCTATTAGGATATAAATAAGAATGTAAAAAAAAAAAAAAATTAAATAATAATTTATGCCTAATTTTATATCATTATTGAAGATGCTCGATTGAAACTCACTCCTATTAAAAATAAAAAAATTTGTCTGTACATAATTTTTGCTTACAGAAAAATTTCAGATACTCACATGAGTGGACCTCCATGCGAGTATGTTATTGTCCAACAAATATCCATCCACCCCATTGTGTTTTTTTTTGTACAAGTTTTGTAAAACTATTTTCTGTGCAATAAGACTAACTCATTAAAAATTGGAGATACAAGAATAAGAAACATTATCCCAAACCAGCAAGTGGAATTGCAAGGACAGACGCAAATGTCTTGAAATGGGCATCAAACTCATGCTGTCACATCACACTTCCACACCCTCCTTTGTTTGAGTACTTTTTTTGCCATAACATATGTTATCAAATATCCCCACCAGGGCTGTTGCATGTTAAGAGACAAATCAAGGAAAAATTTCTCATTCACCAATTTTGGGTCTTTTTTTTTTTTTTTTTTTTTTGTCTTTACTTTACCCCCCCCCCCCCCCCCCCCCCCCCCCCCAAAACACACACACACACACACAAAAAGAAGAAAATGATAGAGAGAAAAATCATTGTTTCTCAATCAAATTGACTTCAATCAGAAAAACGGGAAATGAGAAAATCATTAAAAATTAAAATAACATCAATGGTACAAATTTCCATGATCTTCATCATGATGTCACTGTTACATAGATCAAGGGCTCTCTATCATTCTCTTGATCAGATTCACTAGACAATGCCGTTTCACCACATCCTGTACACGTAAGGACCTGTGCCCTCATGGCTTGGTACTCCCAGTTTGTGGTCCCAACCACATGTAGCATTAGACCAGCACAACAAACTTGGGCAGATAGCAACCCAATCCAAAGTCCACAAAATCCAACATCTAGCAAAAAACCCAGCCCAATTGCCACCGGCATCCCCACTAGATAAAATGCACAAAGGTTCGCGTTAGCCGCAATCGACGGTCGGGCTGTTCCACGTATGACCCCACATCCGATGGTCTGGGGACAATTCCCAAGCTCACATAACCCTAAAATTGGCAGAACGGTGGATGTCAATCGTATGATGTTGAGATCATTCGTGAACATTCGAGCCCACAAATTTCTAACCGATGTTGCAAATATCATAGCGGATAAGCCCATTAAGCCGGCTAAGAAGATTGATACAATAGCCGAGACTCGAGCTTTCTGAGGTCGGTTCGCACCCAGTTCGTTTCCAACCCGGGTCGACACTGCAAACCCGAGTGATGAGGGAAACACGTAAAGCAACGACGTAGTTTGAATCAAAATCCCCATCGATGCCACAGTTGCCTTGGGGTCCATTAAAAGTCCACACAACACTATCATAATCTCATACCACCACCACTCTAGACAAACCGAAACACAGCTCGGCGCAGCTAGCTGAACGAGTGGAGCCCAGCCAGTCAAACACTCCCGGCTCGGTTTCGTCCAAGTTGGCACGTGCAATCCACGGGCCCAGACGTAGAAAATAACCGTCAGTAACACAGTAACATTAGAAGCAGCGGAGGCAGCGGCGACACCAGCCACGCCAAACTTGAGCCGAAACACGAACAAGTAATTGATGGGCAAATGCACGGCAGTTCCAGCAAGTGAAGCCATTGTGAGTGGCTGAGTAATACCTTGCGCCCGAAGGTAAATCCTTATAGGATGAACAAATGAATTCGTAATAAGGTCAGGAAGTGAAAAAAGAAGATACGTGCGAGCCAAGCGTATGATGTTGGGATCTTGATGTAAATACAGAAGAATCTTGGAAATATTGATCCAGAGAAATGTAATTGGTATAGAACAGAGCAGAAGAAAAATAATAGTTCTTTGCAGTGTTAAAGAAAGGAGCTTGGGTATTTGAGCGCCGAAGGCTTGCGAGCATAGGGGCTCCATTCCTAGTGCTAGACCTGATAGCAATGAATAACCAGTGATATTAGCGAATGCTATGGCTAATGAGCCTGCAGCCAGTTCAATGTCACCAAGGTGACCTAGAAAAAGCATAGAAAGTATGGAACGAGAATAGAAAATAAGTGCAGTTAATGCTATGGGAAAAGCAAGGTTGAAGAGTTGTTTAATTTCGTTCAAAATCTCTGATGGGGTTGGCAGGAGAACTACTTGTGGTGGGTTTTGTTGGGTTTCTTTGGTGGGCTTTTGCGGATTGAAGGATATTAGATCAAGATAGAGGTGGGCTTGTTGCGGCAACGGCGCCGCCGTGAAGGGTTTGTGATCTTGATTATCTGTGAGTGCTGGGGTTGTGTTTGATTTGCACATATTGAGCGGCAGGCGGCGGGCGGTGAGTTTTCCGGCAGCTTTTCTTGAATTGTATAAACGTATGAATATGGAATATGGATCAATTTTTGAGATACTCTCGTGAAGAGCACTCCCTATCAAGACCTGTGTGTATATATCTATATCTATATTATATCTCTGAACCACTTTTTCTCAATTGGGACTTTTAAATATTAATTAATAATAATAGAGGAGGTCACGTAAGATTTTGTATTTTTTTTTTAATTGACATTTACAGCCTTCAAGGGATATATATATATATATATATATATATTTTATTATTATTTCTTTTATATATCTTTTAGGAATTGTAATACGAGTAAAGTTTCCTAGTGGTTTCAAAAGAAGCTAGTGATGGAAGATTGGTAGTTCCCAGCGATGTCATTGAGAAGAACGTTGATCTCTTTCATTTTTTTGCCATTTTCGTCTCTATTTTCACCTTTTATTGCGCGGAAAGTCATTTTCATTCATTTTTAATGATTTTACCCTCTTATTCAAATAAAACAAAAAGAAATGAAATGAAAAAATAAAGAACTAATTGTAACCATAGCCCTTGTTTGAGCCCCGTTATTTTCATAAAAATGTATTTTTAAATAGTGTATTGATGAGAAATGTGTGATTAAAAAATAAGAAAAATTGTAAATTTACGTGTAATATTATTTTATTGAAAAATGTGTGATTGAAATAATGTCAAAATACTGTTTAAGAATATAGTTTTTTTCAAAGAATAGAGCTAAAACTGGGGCATAGCTTCAAATTTTCAAAAAATTAAAAATCAGTCATTATATTCTTATCTTGACCTCCTACTTTCTATCCACACCCAGAAACGAACAAACTTTCAAATTTTGAATTTTTAACATTTTTAGTGAAATTTTCATATATATTGCATATTCAAAACCCTGAATCTGTAAAACTTGACTTCTAATTTACAACTTTTTTTTAGTCATTGGTGGATTTAACTCTCCCTACCACAAGAAAGAGGGAAAAGTGAAGAAATATCCATAATTCAGCTCCATCATCGCCACATTTCACGTCTATATTTTTTTCTACTTTACACAATTGTATACAAATACACTTTTATGTAACTGGAATTTGTTATTTAGGCTATGTTTTATTCCCATTTTACGGGAAATAATACATTTTGAATAGTTGATTGATGGAGAATGTGCGGTTAAAAATTAAGGAAAATTTTTGAGTTTGCGTATAATATTACTTTATTGAAAAGAAGAGAGAGAAAATAAATTTTCGGAAAAAGGAAAATCAAAGAGATGCTTATATTGACACAGAAAAGAGGAAATTATGAAGAATAGAAGCTATGGAAAAATGTCTGCACAAATGAGTCCCAATTTTCTCTCCCTGTTTATTCTTTCTTAGCATGTCCTTCGCAGCCAAGTATGTTTAGTTCAAGATTTTATTTATTTATTTATTATTATTTTTTTGTAGTTTTGAACAAGAGCTGCAAATTGTGTCTAAGGCAATGCACTACCAAGAAGAAGGTTTGTTTTTATGACTAAAAAAACTGTAAATTGGAAATCAAGTTTTATATATTCAAGGTTTTAAATATGCATTTATATGTGGAAATTTCACTAGAAATGTTAAAGATTCAAAATTTGAAAGTTTGTTTGTTTCTAGGTGTAAAGCTGGAGGTTAAGATAAGAATATAATGAACGATTTGTAATTTTTTGAACAATTTGAGACTATAATTGCAATTAGTTCTTTATTTTCCATTTCATTTCCTTTTGTTTTATTTGAATAAGAGGATAAAATTGTTAAAAATAGATGAAAATGACCTTCTACTCAATGAAATGTGGAAATATGAGCAAAAATGCCAAAAAATGAAAAGTAGTGATGTTTTTCATAATGACATTGAAGAGTATGAACGTTTTGTGTTATTTACCTTTTTTACTAACTAGGGTATTAACTTGGTCGAATGAAGTCATTTAGTTCGCCTATCGTTGGACTTTGTCGTCTTTCACAGCTAGCTAATTTTTCTATTTTTTCAAGAATTGCCAAAAAGTGAGCAGCTTGAATGAGATTTTTGCTACATGGCTCATGTGCTTGTGAGTGGGCTTCACCTTGACTGTCCAATGTGATTTGCTTGTACTCATTTAGAGGGATAATGATTGAATTTAGTGTATACCATCCAATAAAATTGAAATGCATTTTTATATACTAAATTAGTAGCCGTGTTATTTTTAAGGTGATGTTAGCTTGTCGAATGTTAAAAATTGACGAGAGACATGCATTGAAGAGTCATTGTGTCCAGATAAAATTTCATACTGTTAGTATGAAGGATGGATTTCCTTTTTAATATAGAACACACAGTTGAAATTTCGTGTTGTTGGGTTTGATAATTATTGTGACGATATGAAGAAGAAATATATTGACACTATATAATCACAATATATGGTCATTTGTGTAAAAGATTTTTACCACTTGCAAAGTTTCGTCTGTCAATACTGTCAATTGCCTAAAAAGAAATGCTTAAAAATTCAAAATATGCACACATCATATAATGAAAAAAACGATGACACGTGCACATTTTTATCAAATCAAGCAGTTGCATTGTCCCAACTAAAACTAAATTAATAAAATCAAACTTAACCTACATTTCCACATATAGAAACGACCAATCTATTCTGATGCATCCCCTTGATCATCTTACTTGGGTCTCTCATATATGTAGCCACTTGTTCAGTAATATTTTGAAGAAGTGTAAATAGTCAGTTGTTACCTATTGCACAAGAAAAAATTCTAGTCTTATAAGTAAAACTTGATTAAAGGTGAGTAATTTGTCTCAAATAGCAGCAACACCAGTAAGTTGTGTTTTCCTTTGCCATTTATCGATTGATTTGTTTCAAAAAGATGTCATTCTGCAAAATAAGAAAGTCCAGCAAATGACCAAGATTTTAGGCAACCAAAATTTGAAAACATACAACAAACTCTTTTTCCACCAAAGTTCTATTCATCTATTTTACCACACCATTCTATTGAGTAGTTCCAGACACTGGCAAATGTCTCAAGATGTCTTCCGCCCTGTAGAAACTATTGAATTCATCTGAACAAAACTCTAGCTTATTATATGTGCGTAGACGTTTCACATGCTTTACAATTTGCTTTTCTATCAATGTTTTTCACTCCTTGAAGGTCTCAAATACATCACTCTTCAGTTTTAAAAAAGAATACCCAAACTTTCATGGAGAAGTCATCAATCATTATCAACAAGTAATAAGAACCTCCTTTTGAAGGCACCCTAATCGGTTTTGAAAGATCTAAATGGATATATTCAAGTGTTCCTTTCATGTTGTTTCTTCCTTTAGTAAATCTTACTCTTTTATGTTTTTCAAAGACACAGTGCTCACAAAACTTTATCTTACTGGTCTTCAGTCCATCATGAAGCCCGTTTTTACTCAGTTCTGCCATAACAGTCTCACTCATATACCCAATTCGTATATGTCAAAGTTTTATAACTTCCTCATCAATTAAAAAAGAAGTAGAAATTGTTGGATCCCCTGAAACTATGGAACTCTACAAAATGTACAGCTGCGTAGAGTTTTTATGTCCCTTCATGACAACAAGAATGCCCGACTTACCTTCAAAACTCTACATTTACTAATGTATTTATGATCCTCTGAGTCAACTGTACTTAAAGATATAAGATTCTTCACTTCTAGAACTTGCCTTACATATGTACGTGTTTTAATAGTACCATCAAACATTCTGACTCGAACTGTACCAATTCTGATAATTTTGCAAGGTGCATTATTTTTTATAATCACTGCACCTATAGAAACTACATGCCAAGTCCCTGTTGGGACCCATATAGAAAGTACATGCCGAGTCAAGAACCTATTCCACAACATCAACTTTCGCTGTGCTAAAAGGTTGTTTTCCTTTTCAGTAGCACCGAACAACTTTATTTCTATTTTTCATGAATAGTAATTAGCTCTGATATGCCCCATCATTTTTCTCTACATGCCTGGATTTCGATTTGCCCCTCATATTCCTACCATGATTCTTATCTTGATTTCTCCCATGAACAATTAAGTCTTCAGCCTGACTCTCAGATCCACTTGCAAAATGTCTCATCTTCTCCTTCAATAGTAAAGTGTCGTAGACCTCATCGGCAGTGAGAGTATTTCGACTATAGAGAATAGTATCTCTAAGAGTCACATATGATGGTGACAGTGAACACAACAATATCAATGTCAATTCTTCCTCATCATACTCGACCTTCAATGTCTCCAAATCGGCTACAATTTCTTTGAACATAGTTAAGTGATCATTGGTGTACCTTCAGGTTTTCGGTGATAATACAAACTCTGTTTCAACTGTAACTTGTTGGTAGAGCTCTTTGTCGTACAAAGTCACTCCAATTTCAATCACAACGCAATGACACTTTTTTTTCATTAGAACATCCTGGAGAATTTGATTTTATAGATATAAATTAATTTGAGATTGGGCTTTCTGATCTCTACGCTGTTTTTCATCCTGCGTTCAGGTTGAAGGCATCCTATCAAAATCAAGCAAGGTTTTTCTCTAAATCCATCTGAGCGAGAATTGTTCGCATCTTCACTTGCCATAAAGTTAATTTCATGTTTCGATTCAATAAAAAAATAACGTATTTTATCGTTGCCATGCAAAATAATCAACATTGCATTGTGATAAGTGTATTTTCTACGCTTATTTTGGGCTTTAAACTATATAATTTTATTGTTCTTTTGGCAAAATACGACCTAAATTGTATTTTATTGTTTTTCTTAGGTAAAACTCATGTTTGGACGAAGAATTGGAGAAAAGAATGCAAAAATAGTGAAAATGACGAAATTCAAAAGTTGAGGACTAAAATTGAAAAAATCCAACAGTTGATTCGGACCATAAAACGATTATTGAAAATCTTATGACATCAATTGGATACAATTGGAGGGCAAATGAGCGAAAAAGAGTTGAAGAATTTTCACAAATCAATTTCCAGTCGAAAAAGTTATACTCCAAATTTTTAACCTCCGACCCAATTTTCGGATAGAAAACGTAAGATTGGAAATTATGTATTTCTAGAGGAATTTTAGCTCTTTGAGTCAGCTTTCCAACGCACCTTAAATCATCTCAATCGAAGTTCAAAAGAAAATGTTATGACCAAATTACCGAAAACTGTCCAGGGACAACATCGCGTAGAACGGCGCGCGCGAGACCTTATTTGCATTTATCGAGAGCAAAATCATTGTACTGTGCACGCAATGAACTATATGGTGCGCAAGCGAGGGCCAAATTTTATTTGACGGGCCAGTTTCCTTATTCCGATGAAATTCTACATAGAAAGAATATCTTGACATCCTATATAGACCAAAACACGTCCAGAACATGGGAAATCTCCTTTAGACCTAAAAATATCTATATTCTACATATTTCGGAGGCGAAGAACAAGGCTAAATATCAAGATCAAGGCGAATTGTCCAAAATTATTGAAGATTATTCAACCCCTTTCAAGATTTCATTCAAAAAAGTGGATTTTCTCCCATTTCTTCCATCGTTTCTTGTTACGGGTGATATTCTTCTATCTATCTCGTATATTTTAATTATTAGGATGATTAGCTAGTTTTTCAATTGTATTGGATGAATGATGAACCATTTTGTTTGTTTATTTTAATTCGAAACAAGTAATTTAGATATTTCTTGATTATTTTTTTATTGATTTTGCATTCTCATTGTACTATTTGATTGCTTGATCACCAATTAGATAATTAGTTGCTTGTTGTAGTGTAGGAATACTCACAATGAGTTTAGAACATTGCAAAACTGATATGTGTAGTTAGAATTAGGAATAATTTATTTCACACATGCAATCACTTAGATAATCTAAACTAAATGAGTGATTTTCATATGAATTTGGACTAGGAATATGATTGGGTCGTGTTAATCATAGACTCATGTGTCTTGGAAAAGAGCATTGAATAATTTAGCGTTATTGATTGTCAAAATGCCTGAAATTATCTAGATTACGAATTAAGAATTGAAATAAATGGCAATAGGGGGATTCAAGATTCCAATACCCTCATTCACACATTAGATAAATACATTTTAATCATTTTTTTAGATTAAGATTAGTATAGAAGAACGTCAAACTCTCTTTTGTGTTACGATAATATTGAATTTGATAATAACTATTGAACTAGACATTAAACTTTATTTCTCGTGGGACGATAAACTCTTAACTTACTTATTATTACTTGTCAACGATCCCGTACGCTCGCGGGTTTTGCACGAACAAGTTTTTGACTCCGTTACCGGGACTAACGAATTTAATTTTAGTTTAGTAGTTTCTATTTAGTCCGAATTTTTTTAATTTTTTTTTGTTATTTTAGGTTTTAATTGTGATACCTGATTTCTTCTTGTTTTACACATTATAGGTTTTCACCTGTTTATGCAAGTTCCTGACACGATCGAGATTCTCTATAGATCCCGAGATTGAAAGGGCTTTCAAGTAATGTAGAAGAGAACAGAGAGGAACAAGGATAATGGCTGAGAATCAAAATCATATTTAGGATGCACTGCAGAATGGAGCACTTCCGGTTTAGCAACCACCTCAGGCTCAGCCTATATCGGTTGGGGATTATGTGAATTCTTTGCCAGCACCGATTCAACCTCCGATCATCTATCCGTCCTTTGGACAAGCTAACTTCCACATCTGATCAGATGTCATAAACCTCTTTCAACATCATCAAGACATTAGGTTCAGTAGGAAAGCTACAGAAAATCCACATGAACACATTCAAGCTTTTACCATGCTGTGTGACGTAATTAGCCATGAGGGGATGTCGCGGGACGCATTTCGAATGCGTCTACTTCCTCACACTTTAAAGGAGGGTGCAAAAATATGGATGATGTCACAATCTCCTGGGAGCATCATATCGTGAAATGACATGGTACAAAAATTTATCATGAAATTCTTCCCTCCATCTAGAGTTCACCAAATCAGAAACGAAGTATATCTTTTTAGACAGAGACTTTGAGACATATCCAGAAGCATGGGACAGGTTCAAGAGCGCGTTCAGGAAGTATCCAAATCTTGACATTCTTAAACTGGCACAAATATATCTCTTCTACAATGGGTTGCGCTTTGAATTCCGTAATATTGTAGATGCCTTAGCAGGTGGATTGATTTTGACGATCGAGTTAGATGATGCACATAATCTATTTGAAAGGATTACGGAGAATTAGGCCAATTGATAGGGAGGCTCCGACGAAGGCAGTTGGGATGCATAATGTAGACTTAGTGACAGCATTAGCAGCACAGATGGAAGCAATAACGAAAAAGCTTGACACTTTAACTCAATCTATGAATATGGTACAAACTCCAGCTCCAATATGTGCAGGTTGTGGGGATAGATCACATTACTACAAGTTGGCCTTTAGCTTCTACTCATACGAATCAAACAGCAGATGTACGTTATACGCAGAACTATCAAAGGAAAAATGGACCTTACTTATACAACTACCATCCAAGTTTGAACAAGCATCCTAACTACGCATGGGTGGATAATTCGGATCAAGTAAATTAGATGAGGGGCAATCCACCAGCGATTCAACAGCAAGAGCGAAGGCCGTCGCTGGAAGATTTGTTATCTCAGTACATCACAAAGACTAAGACCAATTTCCAGAATCAGTAGACTTCTATCAAGAATTTGGAACATCATGTGAGATAGATAGCAGCTGCAATAGCCAACAAAACACAAAGTACATTGTCTGTCGACACTGAGAAAAATCCACGGGAGCAGGTACTAGCAGTTGAGACGGTGAGTTTTGAAACTAAAAATGAACCATCATTCACTCCCATCGCCTCGATCAAGGTATATGTGCCAACTATCCCATTCCCTTAGAGGCTTAGGAAACAGCTAACACAAGAGGATCAAGTTCAGGCCATCACTACTAGGAGTGGTGTTCAGTTACCAAAAATCAATGCAAAGATGAAAGAGACAGAAAGCACTCAAACTCATACTAAGGGTAAGGAACCAGTGAAGCAATCTGAAGAAGCAACAGAGCATGATCAAAAGATAGTTTCAGAGAGTCCACATTTTAAGGCAAATGTTTTTGGCACTTCAGTGACACCTCTGGCCCATTTTCCTCAAAGGTTGCAGAAAATCAAGTTGGAGAAGCAAGCTATGAAATTCCTGGAGGTCCTCAAAAAGCTACATGTCAACATCTCATTCATCGACGCTATCCTTCAAATGTCACACTATTCTAAGTTTTTTAAGGAGATGTTGACTAAAAAGAGGAAGATGCTCGAGCATGAAACAATAGCACTATCTGAAGAGTGTAGCGCGATTATCCAGCACATGATCCCTCCGAAACTTAGATCCAGAAAGTTTTACTCTACCTTGCTCTATAGGAAATTTACATAATATTAATTGTTTAATTGATTCAGGAGAAAGTATTAACTTAATTCCTTTGCCTCTTTACAGGAAATTAGGATTGGGAGACCCCAAGGCTGCTTCTATCATCCTTCAGCTGGCGGACAAATCGTTGAAACATCCTTATGGAATAGTCGAAGACATGGTTATCAAGATGTGAGAGTTCATTTTTCCAGCTGACTTTATCATTCTGGACATAGAAGAGGCATCTCAGATGCCAATAATCTTAGGAAGGCCATTTTTGTCCACAAGCCAAGCCTTGCTGAATTTTGATACTAATGAGATAGTCCTGAGGGTGGAGGATAAGCAACAGAGTTTCACCATGGAGAATCCAATCAAGCAACCCTCATACTTTGAGGATTGCCAATGAGTGAATTATTGGGAAAACTACAAAGGTAGGCCAAATGCGGGAAGAATTATTGGTAGGAACAACAATGGAAACACGATTGTTTGGAAAGTCAAGGATGAACCGAAGAAGTGCAACCAGTGTTTAAAATGCAAGACTGAAAACTCTCTCTTCAAGCCACCATGAAGAGCCTAAAACTAACAGGAGTCGAGCTAAAGACTTTAAACAAGCGCTTGTTGGGAAGCAACCCAATCTTTCTATCCTTTTTATTTATTTTGCTTTCTAGTTTTAGGATAGTTTAATTTATTTTTATAGTTTTAATTAGGGAATCATAATCCATATCCCATTTTTCCTTAGGTTACTTGTTGGTTTACTGATGTTTGAGCCAAGTAACACTTGTTCTAGATTTTTTGCACTGTCTAGCTTTAGTTATCTGGATTGTGCAGGAACATGACGTCGTAGAACACTTGAACCAACAATTATCAAGGAAACAACGGGATACATTGAAAAGCTAGCCATTGAATTCTACGTCATATCGGGGGAGTATTGTCTTCATTTTCTTCCCCACCCCTTTATATGCGGACTTAGAATTTAAGACAGTACAATGTCCAGTTTAAGTTTGGGGGTGTAAAACATGAGTTTTCTTTTGTTTTGTGTGCTTTTTATTGCTTTATGAAAAAAAAATGAAAATGTTGAAATATTTTAAAAGTATTTTCTTTTATATGTTTGTGTGAGTTAGTTGGTCTGGCTGGCAATGAAAAATAATGATTTGACATATGAATGGTGAATATATTCCATGCTTAAGTTAATGTTTGTTTTTTTATGTGAAGTTTGATATATATTGAGCACGTAAATTAAGTTAAACAATGTGTAGGAATGAGTTGATTTCATAATTGGATAGGTTGAAAATAGTGGACCATAGATGTTAAACCCAAAGCAACTATATTTTACATCTTTAGACCAAATTTAGAATAGTTTGGGAGGATTTCACTGTTGTAGGAAGATGTTGAGATAAATGAGGATTTCATGTGCGAAATTAAAGGTATTGTGTGGATTTAAATTTAAAAAAATCATCCATCGTTGCTAAACCCAACTACATTAATGTTGATATTCCTCGAGAACTTGCCATCGCATTTGAATGCTGTGAGAAACCAACTTTTACAAATACTGTCTAGCCAAAGTTTCTTGGATCTCATTCTTGATTTCACATAACAATAAAATATGTAAAATATGAATAAGAGGGAGCATATCCAGATAGCACAGACATTCCTCTTGGTCCGTTTGATTGCAAGGATGTAATTTAGGTCAAAAGAAAATAATTATAGGGAAATGAATTGCCTAAATTTTATTTTACTGGGAATTGTCGATTAATTGTGTTTGATTGGTATAATTTTTCACCCGAAAAATAAAAGTAATTTTGGATCTTTTGGTATTCGTTTGGCTTTATTTTTCATGGAAATTGTCCATTAAATGAATATTTTTTTTTTTACAATTGGCTCTAGAATTTGTTCCAATTGCCACAAAAAAATGTATACCAAATATCATTCGTTTGACTTTATTTTCCACAAAAATTGTTTAGTAAAGGGATAAATTTCTTTTAAATCAATGAGTCTAGAATTTGTTCCAAAAAAATGATTTCCATTTTCCAAGGAAGTACAAGGCTATCAAACAGGCCCTTAGTGTTTCTAGCCTAATTTGCAAATAATTAAGAACAGTGTTATTCATTGTGAGGACTACCAGTAGTCGTCCTATATGCTATGCATGTGACAGTTTGTTATTTGATATCATGTATCAAATAACAAACCGTCACATATATATCACGTATATATCAAATAACAAACCGTCATATCTATATCACGTAGAACGATTATCGATTATCGATTGTTTTTACTACGAATAGTATTACTCATTAATTAATGCTAATACTCGACAAAAAGTGTTCCACATTGATAACGTACAATATTGGTTTTCAGTGATCCAAAGAACTGAAATTTTAATACAAGATAAGAGTAATAAATACTTGAACTTTATATGAACCTGCGTGCCAGAGAATTTCTTGAATCTTGCATTGTTTGCCTGTCTTTAAATGAACACATATATTTCAATTAGATCTAGATTGGCACATGATGAAATAATTCAAATATTCATGTTAAGCTCAGAAATCAAAGACCCCGTCAACCAGCCATCACAATCAACTGTAGGTTGAAATTAAAGTTTAGACAATTAAAGAATAAACAAGAGAAATTGTTTTGCTCTAGGCTGTTCAGCCAAGCCTAATTTCACTTGGAGCATTCCCACAGTGGATAATGTTCCAGCACTATGAATCAATAAAAATGACAACAAAAGTACAACCTTAGTCCACCAAGTACACCAAAAATGCCAATATAAAGTTTAAATCAGAAACAAAACAAGCCGTAACATTATTATAGCATTAATGCTAATTTGGACCATCGATCAAGAAGGATTTCACAGATTACAATTGAATTGAGAAAAAGAAATATAGGGCTTGGATTTGAATTTGAAAGTAGTTATAGATATTATGAACTTAATTATACCGCTGCATTCCACAAGGTCTTCTCCGATTACAAAAGTAAGTGTTCTTTTCTAAAAAGAAGATAGGCATCTTTAGGTAGTTAGCAGTAGGTAGTCATGTTGGGGGTTTGGAGACCTCAACCCCCATGTAAACAATAACCATGTGATAAGAATCATGGAGGGTAAGTTAGCAAGGATCCATTGCATGTTCTCGAGAGATCAATAACTAGATCAAGAGCAAAGAAGATTAAAAAAAAAAAAGGCCATGTAAGGAATTGTCCAAGTTACGTGGGCCGAGAGTTCGAGTGCAACAAGCAAGATAACAAGTTTCAAAATAAGCACGGAGGAAGAATGACAAATCTTAGTGCATTTGATTCAAACTAAAGTGGAAGAAGTCAAGACGGATGGCCGCTCGATGTACATCAAGGGTCAAGCACATTTTACAGTGGCTGGTTACTTGTAGTCTGCCCATGGGGATGCTCGAGCGCCGGTTGTATTTGGCTAGTGAATTGTTTTTCAATTTGTTTAAAACTCTATTTTATCATATTCTCTAGTTGTTTTACTAAATAATTAGAATTTGTAGTCCGCCATTTGAGTCATTCACATTCAAAGTCGTACCAAGAATATTCAAGAATTGATTTGTACACCAATACAATTTTTTTTTGTTTGCCTTGTGATTGATCTATTCTGTTTAGTTTGCATTAAAAAATAAAAAATATAAAAAAAAGGTTTGAAAACCTTTAAAAAAAATGGCAAAGAAAGTTCAAGAAAAAGGTCAAAAAGATTCAAGAAATAGGCAAATAATAAACAATTTTTTTTTTTTTTTTCATTTTTGCCCATTATCAGGCTTACTCTTCTCTCTCTCTCTCTCTCTCTCTCTCTCTCTGTGCCGTTCTTTTGTTTGTTATTTGACCTTTCAACTTTTTTCCCTCTTAAATGTTTAGTCATCATCAATTCCTTATCCCAAAACTCAACCTTTTGCAAATTCTCCAGCTTTGGTTTATTGTCTTTGATAGTAATACTGAAAATGTGATTTTTTTTTCCTTTAAATTTTTATACCCTCTTTTTATATATTTTTTTGGTATTTTTCTTATTTTTTAATTTTGGTATAAAATATAAAATTGGTCAGATATAATACTTTGTTACATGGCATATTCTTGCATAAAATATATTATTTTTGTCTTCTACAAAGCAATTAAAAACATTTCAGGATAATATGAAAGGCTTGACACTTCAATCACTATCATGAACATGTTAGGAATTTTTATTTGAAAGTGTTTAAGCAATAAAATTCAAGCATCATAGATAAAAGCTACTTTAAACTTTTGGAAAAAACATGTGATGATTATAAGGCATTTAGAGATGTTAAGGTTTACATTTTGACCTTATGAATTTTGGGTTCTTGTTTGGCATTGTTATTTGATAAAATATATTGTCTTCTATTAATATAGTAAACAAAGTGTTGCAAAGTGCGGATATGTCCATTGATGATGCTATTAATCACTTGGAAGCACTTATTTCATTTTTTGAAACGTATAGAGAAAGTGGATTTGACAAGATTACTGCTAAGTAAATTGCTGCTCAAATGGACGTTAAACATATATTTCATAAAAAGTGTATAATTCATAGAGGAAAGCGATCTGATAAAAATATGAATGATGATATATATAAAAAATTCTAGATTAAATATAAGATTAATTCTTTTGCCCTACTTCTCTGGCAAACTGTACGCTTAATGCATGTGAAACTCCAACAATTTTTATATCAAAATTTAATGCATTTGCAGTATCATGTTCAGTTTACAGAAATGGAAATCTCAAGCTGTTTCCTTTCCCAAGCTGTCCACCGCAGAATACACAACGTACACTAACACTACGTTCTACCTAACTACAAACTGACAACTTCCCTTAGTATTTAATGTGAAAATCTTTCTCTACTTCAGCTCTATATAACCATATGGATTTACCTATTAGTTTAAGGGATTCTGATAACATATTAATGTTTAAAGTTTCATCTTAAATGTCAGAATCTTTACATTTTGGTTCGTATTTTTGGACTTAACCGATGTAGGATTTACCTTTTAAAAGTTAGAATAATGCCACTTGACCCACACAGATGACACCCCCGATGACATTATCCTCACATGGGATGCGTGTGTCCCATGCGAATAAAATAATTCCAATCCTCATGTGTGTGGTGTCATCACCGTCAGTGGCGGACCCAGGATTTTAGAACTGGTGGGTCCTAAAATGAAAGATATTGAGATGAAGGAGAGGGGAGCACGGGGGCTGCCCCCGAAAATTTTTTTTTGGAGACGGGTAGCATAAACATTCATAATGATGTACAATTAAAATGATAGAAGTATGAAATACATATTATTTTCCATTCTTAAATTGCTGTAAAAATGAAAAAATTATTAACTCGGAAACGCTCATCCGACCAATTACAGCAGTAAGCTGACAAACTGAAATCAGAACTACTTTTTAATTGTGTTAGACTGTTCGAAATCAAATTCAAATATGTAGACAAGAATTTCTATCCAATTTCGAGGTCTCAACCCATGCTACCAAACAGTTTCTTCAACAATTAGACGAATCTACTACAAGAGGTAAAAACACTTCGTTGCTACTGACAATTAACAACCTTAGAAAGAACCAAACATACAACTAAACCAGCAAAACGGACAAAAGAACAACACCTTAATATCAAAATAAATCACAACATTCAACAACTCTCTAAATTCAAATCTTAATTAACTAAAATTCATTTTCAAAGCCAGATTTCTGATTTTTCATCTAAATCTGTATTTATATCTAACATGTTATAATGAAAAATTACAGTATACTTTATAGATGTTATATCCCAAAATCTGTACTTATATCTAACATCTAACATGTTATATCCCAAAATTGTACAGTATTTTAAATAAAAAAAAAATTGAAAAAAAAAAAAAAAAAAAAATTTTTTTTTTTTTTTTTTGGTGGGTCATAGGACCCACTAGGTCCTAGGGTGGGTCCGCCCCTGATCACTGCGGTCATCCATGCGGATCGTGTAGTGCGGTTGTAAAAGTTAATGACTTATCATTTTTCATCCTAGCTCTGCAAATGTTTCATCTTCTTGATGGAACAATGATAAAAAATATTATGTGTTTCAATTAATTTTTAGTTTCCCAACTGATAGGTATGGGTCTATTTAGCATTATTAGTGATTTGATGTACTAGATAAGATAAACAAATATTCCAAATAGGTTTAGTTGAGTTTCTTCCTCAATGTGATGGAAAATATCAACAAAACTTGCAATTTGATCATTGGAACATTACATGAAACTAGGGACTTCAATATTTCTCGACAAACAACAGAATACATTGACCATTTTTTTTTAAATATATTTCCCTCTTCTTACTTCTAAGGGGTTCGATTGGTCAAGAACATTAAGCACTTTCCATGTTCATTAAATGTTAGTATGTAGGACATTATGGGGGGTAGGGAATATGGAATATTACGAGTGCCCATATACATATTGGAATTTGGTTTAAAAGATTGAAAATTCTGGTTAAGTATAAAATATGGAAAGTGACTTTGTGTCAATTTTGATCAAATATTCGGATTTGATCTGATAGTCAAATTATAAATATAAATAGACTAACTTATTCTACTCGTCGAGTAAATCGTCGTGATATATTTCGAATCTCAAAACCAATTCCGGATAAATGAAAAAAAGCGGTCCAAAGTCGGAAAGAAAAGAGGAAAAATTGGCCGGAAAATTTGCCTAACTCCATCACTTACCTAGCCCTCGAGCGACATGCAAGCAAAAATTTTTTGTTGAAAATATGACACTAACGCTTGAGCGAGATGCCAGTGACAGACTAGCTACAATAAAGGATGCTTCTCTTCATAAGGTTACGGAGTTTGAGGCATGCCACTTTACTTACAACCTCTGATCTTCTATAAATAGAATCCTTTGAACGTCCATTATACATCCCATATCATTTGCATTGAGCATTATATCAAAAACTCTCAAAAATCATTTTCTCGTAAGAGAAGAATTTCGTTCGAGTTCACTGTTACTTGTGGTTTGAAGTGCTTCTACGACAAGTTGTATCTATTGTATTTTGGGAAACAAGTGTCATAATTCGTTAGAACCGTTGTGGGACAATTTTGTCTTAAGAAAAAAGTGTCAATCACTTGCCTTGAATTTATTTTCCAACTTCCTTCATTTCGTTCTTCTTCTTTCTTTTAGTTTCTATTTTTTTTACACAGTTTAATTATGCTCTTGCAAATTAAACTTAACCATTATTCTAAATATTGATAAACAACCATTTCTACAAATATCACCAACAAACTTAAGACGAATTTTTTTTTTGTTTGTTTAAAAACAAACCATTTTCTTCATCTTTAGAATAAGTCTTTTTGTGCTATTCATTTATTTCATTTTGAGCATTGAACTTCTTTGTTAGTATTAGATTATTGTAAATGGCTATTCTGTAAACAAAATGATCAACTTGAATATTTTAGAAGTTTAGGGATTTAATTGTGAAGTTTCATAACTGGTTGTATAGTGTAGGGTTCGGGATCCAAGTTTGGAACACGAAAAAAATTCGCTGCATTTTCGTTAGCTGCTCGTGGGAGTCATGCTCGAAATGAAACAAAACATCCAGCGCTTGACTTTTGCCCACCTGTCGCTCGAGCGACCATTTTACGACTTGACCTAATTCGCGATTTCGCGAGATTTGTATTGGTCAAAGTTATCATATTCGTCCAACATATAAAAGGAGGCGCTGCGCATTCGGAAAAGTTAGGTTGAACATTATACATTCAAGATAAATTACTTATTCTCTCAAGAGCTAAACCTTTTATCTAGTTCAATCACTTTATTATATGCGCCCTTTGGATTGTAAACATCTAAACTTTCAATCAAATACACTGGTGCGATTCTTTACTTGGATCTATCAGGAAGATTGTGTCGTCAACTTGGCTGGCTGCGAAGATCAAGAAAGAAACTCAAGAACGAGGAGTTCTTGGTGGATCTACAGGAGATAAACTGCGAGAAGAGATAAGATTGGTATTCCTGTGCACATTCTAGGAGAACTGCTTCAAATTTCAGACAGAAGATCAGAAATCTTGTGTCGTCAACTTTGCTGGTAGTATGTAAGTTTATAATACAATTTGTAGTGGATCTTTGACTGACAAAGCGCCCAGAATTTTTCTTACGTTGGGTTTCTCCGTGAACATATTGTTGTTATTTATTACTTTCCATAATATTACAACTGCGGTAATTCAACACAGGAATTAGACTTGTTTGCCTAATCATCTAGAAACTAATCAAAATGACTTGCTGCTTTGGTTAGATTAATTTCGCACATAAGGTCAAACTAAAAACGGATAATTAGTAATGGTCTAGCGCTATCTCGTAACTTTCATTCTGTTTGTGTAACATATATGAATCTCGTTGAAACTATTTCAAGTCAAACAACAAATGGAACAAAAAATATGGTTCCTCTTTTGACTATACCACTTCAAAATAATCCAATCCCACATGGGTCGGAAAAATTTGGAAGAGTGGACTTCAAAAGATAGCAACAAAAAATGTTGTTCATCTTACTACTTTAAATTTGACAAAAATCGTAAAAGAGACCGCTCCTTCTGTACAAAAAGGAGAAAATAATCGTGAGTCGATTATTGCATTGGATGCATGGAAGGACTCAGATTTCCTTCGTAAAAATTACATTCTAAATGGATTGGACAATCACTTTATGGAGTGTATAGTTCGAAGAACTCGGCTAATGATCTATGAGATTTATTGGAGAAGTACAAAACCAAGGATGTCGGAACAAAGAAGTTTATCGTCGACAAGCTTTTGGATTACAAAACTGTGATAAGCTAAGTACTAGAACTTCAAGTACTATTTCATGACATACATGCAGAAAAGATGGAATTGAGTAAATCCTTCCAAGTTCAAGTCATCATTGAAAAACCCCTCCTATGTGGAGAAATTTCAAGAACTATCTCAAGCACAAACACAATGACATAAATTTGGAGGAATTGATAGTCCGTTTGAGGATTGAAGAAAAAAATAGAAAAATCGAAAGAAAGTCTATTGCTCAACTTGGAGCAAATTTTGTCGAACTTGGTTCGAAGGTTGTCAACAAAAAGCGTAAGATCTCTGATAATGCACCAAGAAGAGACAACTCTAAGAATGCCAAGAAGTTTAAAGTCCAATGTTACGATTGTGGAAAAGTCAAACGGCGTTCGAATGAATGTTGAAAGCCTAAGAAGAACACACATGCAAATGTGGTTAAAATAGACATCATTTCTGAAGGGATACAAGAGATGAATGTTTCTCCTATTGTTTTTCAATGTAACAACATTGAAAATTCGAGGGAATGGTGGGTTGATACAAGTGCTACCCGTCATATTTGTGCAGACAAGACCATGTTCTCAAACTACATAGAATTAAATGGAGAACAACTCTTCATGGAAAATTCTGCAAGTTCTAAAGTTGCATGACAAGAGAAAGTTACTTTGAAGATAACATTCGGTAAAGAGCTCATTCTCAAAAATGTCCTACATGAAATCGAACATTAGCAAGAATCTTGTATCTGGATCTCTACTTTACAAAAAATGGCTTTAAACTTGTATTTGTGTTCGATAAATTTATAATCACTAAAAATGAGATGTGTGCTGGTAAAGGATACCTATGTAATGGAATGTTCAAAATAAACGTTCTTACAATTGTACCGAAACAAAGAATTATTAATAAAACTTTGAATTCTTCTTATATGCTTGAGTTGTCTTGTTTATGGTATAGTCGATTAGGACACGTCTATTACAAATCTATTTGCAAACCTATGAATCAAAGTTTAATTCCGACACTTAAGATTGATCCTAATCATAAGTGTGAAATATGTGTTGAACCAAAGTTGGTCGAAACACCTTTTCACTCAGTTCAAAGGAACACGACACCTTTAGAATTAATATATAGTGATATTTGTAACTTGAAATTTGTTCAAACTAAAGGTGATAAGAAATACTTCATTACTTTTATTGATGATTGTACAAACTATTGTTATATCTTTTCACTAAGGAGTAAAGACGAAGCTTCAGATGCCTTTAAACATTATAAGACGGAAGTTAAGAATCAACTTGATATAAAGAATATTCATAGTGATAGAGGATGTGAATACGAGGCACCGTTTGAAGAATATTGTTTTGAACTTGGAATTATTCATTAAACAATGGTACATTACTCACCTCAATCGAATGGTGTTGTTGAATGCAAAAATTGAACTCTTAAAGAGATGATGAATGCAATATTGTTAAGTTCAAGCCTACCCAAAATTTGTAGAAGCAAGCTATTCTAACTGCATATAGCATTCTTAACAAGATACCCTTCAAGAAAATAGAAGAAACTCCGTATGAACTATGGAAAGGTCATCCTGTATCTTACAAACACTTGAAAGTGTGGAGATGTTTGTCTAAGATTGAAGTACCAAAGCTGAAACAAGTGAAAATCAGTCCTAAAGCGATTGATTGCATATTTATTGGGTATGCCAATAATAGTAGTTCATATCGTTTCTTTGTACATAAATATAAAATTCAAGATGTACATGAATGAAGCATAATTGAATCAAGAAAAGCATTATTCTTCGTGAATATTTTTCCATGTAAAGATAAGAAAAATGTGAGTTCGAATAAAAGAACTTATGACACTACAAATGACACTTCAAATGAGGAAGAACTAATGTGTATTAAAAGGGCTAGAATATACGTCGTTTGACCCAGATTTTCTAACCTATATGGTAGAGAATAACCCAAAGACTTTTGATGAAACAATATCTACACCGGAAGCACTGCATTGGAAAGAAGCTATCAATCGTAAGATTGATTTTATAATGCAAAATCAAATGTGGGAGTTAGTTGATTTACCTTCTAGAAACAAGCCTTTAGGGTGTAAATGGAGTTTTTGAAAGAAACTAAAATTGGATGGATCTATTAATAAATATAAAGCTAGATTGGTTGCTAAAGGTTATAGGCAAAATGAATGATAACTAGAACCACTTCGATAAGGTTGTTAATGGCAATTGCGGCAATACATAATCTCAAAATTCATCAAATGGATGTAAAAATGGCATTCCTTAATGGTGAGTTAGATTGGGGGATATAAATAGAACAATCCAAAGGGTTCATCACTCCTAATCACAACCAAAAGGTATGTAAACTCGTTAAGTCCTTGTATGAATTAAAATAAGCTCCTAAACAATGACACCAAAAGTTTGACAAAATGATGTCGTCAAATGAATTTAAGATAAATGAGTGTGACAAGTGTTTATACATAAAACATATACCGAAAGCGTATGTGATTGTATGTTTATATGTAGACACATGTTAATAATGGGCAATAGTAATGAAATAATGTTAATCACCAAGATAATGTTAACGAAACATTTTGATATGAAAGACTTGGGTGTGACTGATATGATTTAGGGATTAAGATCTCCAAAACATCGGAAGAAATTATACTTTCTCAACCTCACTACATTGAGAGTATACTTAAATGATATAATGCACTTGAGAAAAGTCCTACGAAAATTCCTATTGATACAAGTTTACACTTAGTCAAAAAAACAAGGTGAATGTGTGTCACAACTAAACAATTTACAGGTTATAGCAGTCTAATGTATATTACGAACTACACTTGATCGGATATAGAATTTTTTGTGAATAAATTTGGTAGATTCACAAGTAATCCAAGCTATGATCATTGGAAGGCTTGAAGTATACATTAATCTATGGATTACACTTCACAAAATATCCTGAAGTATTGGAAGGATATTGTGATGCAAATTGGATATCTAACATGAAGGATTCTAAGTCTACTAGTGGCTATGTATTTATCATTGATAGAGCTGTTGTAAATGTAAGTCGACTAAACAAATGTGTATAGCTTGATCAACGATGAAATTAGAGTTTATTTCTTTGGACAAAGTTGGAGAAGAAGATGAATGACTTTGTAACTTCTTGGAAGCATTTCATGTTGGTCTAAGTCTGTACCTACAATAAATATACATTGTGATAGTCAATCAGCTATTGGAAGGGCTCAAAACAGTATGTATAATGGTAAGTCTAGACATATACGTCGTAGACACAATACCATTAAGCAACTAATCTTTAATGGTATCATCTCCATAAATTATGTGAAGTCAAAGAAGAACATCATGAATCCACCTGCGAAAGGTTTACCTAGAGATCAAGTACATTATCTATCGAAAAGAATTGGATTAAAACCTACTACGTAAGAATCTTTATAATGGTAACCCTATCTTGTTGACTGGAGATCCCAAGATTTTGGTTCAATGGGAAAACTAAGTTATGAAGATTCAATGAAACACTCAAAGAAATACTTTCCAACTCATTCCTATAATAATTAAATTGCTTACTGCAGAATGTTAAAGGTCAAGATATAGTTTTAATGATTCCTATATCTTGATTAAGTCAAGTGGAGTAAGACAGAATACTCTTAATAGGAAGTCACATATGTAAGTATAAAATGAGGCCGTTTAAACAAAAAATTTAGAGGCTAAAATTTTCTAAAACATTTATGAAACTCAAGAGCTATTCAATAACAAAATGAACCCAAGTTATGAAAATTATGAACGATTTAGGAAAGACATCTGTGTGAGTATTATTGTTTTGGTTTACACCAACAGCTAAATGGTTCAAGACATCATATTCACCAATTAGCCAAGTAAATCCGATGTATTTCACTAAGGAATGTTCAAGGTCGGAAGCTACCTTACCTGATGCAGTATTTTTCTGCTCTTTCTCTCTCTACAATGTATCATACTTTTGCATAACATGAACATATTTGAATTTCCATTCATATGGGGGATTGTTGAAATTTAGTTTTTAAAAATGAAAATTTTGGTTAAGTATAAAATATGGAAAGTGACTTTGTGTCAACTTCGATTAAATATTCGAACTTGATCGATAGTCAAATTATAAATATAAATAGATTAATTTATTCTACTCGTCGAGTATATCGTCGTGGTATATTTGGAATCTCATAATTAATTTCGGATAAATGAGAAATTATAGCCCAAAGTTGGAAAGAAAAGAGGATAACTAGCCGAGAAATTTGCCTAACTCCATCGCTCGCCTAGCGCTCGAGCGAGACGAAAGGTTTCTATTGAAAATATGACACTAGCACTCGAGCGAGAGACCAGGGACAGCAAGTGAAGCTTTCATTAGTAAGTTTTCGGAGTTTGGGACCTGTCACTTTACTCACAATCTTTCAACTTAGATAAATAGGACGATTTTGACATCTATTATGCATCTCATATCATTTGTATTGAGCAATAAATCAAAAACTCTTGTAAAAACTCTCTAAATATCATTGTCTTGTAGAGGAAAGAATTTTGTTCGAGTTTATTGTTGTTGCTTATGGTTTGAAGTGCTTCTACTACTAGTTGTATCTTGTGAGACAAGTGTCATAATTCGTTAGCACTGTTACAAGGCAATTTTGTCTTAAGAAAAAAAATCATTCACTTGCCTCGAATATATTTCCTACTTCATTTCGTTTTTCTTTCTTTTTGTTTTTATTTTTTTAAAGATTTTAATTACGCTCTTGCGAATTAAATTTAACCACTATTCTGAATATTGACTGATGAGTGCGTTTTGCGCACTTATTTAGGTCACAAAACATGGACAATTGCTTGTAATTATGTTGAAATATGGCTTAATTTTATATAAATTTTGTTTGCTCAATGTCGAGGGAAATAATGAAAAGTAAGTGAAAACGAGCAAGAAATGACTAAAACAAAATAAAGCCAAAGTTCGGAGACTAGGATGCAATTATTC
Source organism: Osmanthus fragrans (assembly GCA_019395295.1). Lineage (NCBI taxonomy): Eukaryota > Viridiplantae > Streptophyta > Magnoliopsida > Lamiales > Oleaceae > Osmanthus > Osmanthus fragrans. The sequence continues at coordinate 12,700,965 of CM033354.1, read as the reverse complement.
AAAAATTGACCCGAAACCCAAATCGAGAATGAAAATGGACTAAGTACAAGATTGATGAAATCAAAGGGGTGCTAGAAGAAAGAGAATGAAGAAAAGAACTCAAAAATAGGAAGAACGAAATTCAGGGACCAAATTGAGAAAAAATTAAAGTTCTATGTACCATGCGGTCGCATGGAAGGTAATCGAAACTTTAAAGGGCCAAAACCCTTTAACCATGCGGTCGCATGGTACAAAATTTCGACAAATTTTCTGGTTTCCTTTTTCGACCCAGTCTATTAGGGAAACAAATCCTAGCCTCCTTTAAAACTCTAAAGACGTCCAGAAACAGAAGTTACACAATATTGAAGAGAAAAATGTGATTTTGGGAGCAAAAATACAAAGAACAACTCGAAAAATCATCACGTACTCCAAGGAATTAATTGAATATTGACTCGAGTGATGACATTTCTTCAACTAATCTTTTGTTTTTCTCTTTTTAACATGTTAGACTGGTTTTTCTTGTACCAAGAGATCGATGAATCTTGTAACATGATTTTAATCCTTAGTTTTATATTTTTGACATTATAAACACATTTTTTTTATATTGAATGATTTATACGTATTTCTTCCATATAATTATTGTGCACGTTAATTATATGAATGTGGCGGCCTGTTTTACGTATTCAAAAGAAGGGAAATAGGTTCAACGTAGTATAAATTGTCATATGGTCCGATAAGGGATAGAAATATACCGCTATGCCTTGTGTGAATATTTAAGTGTTCATAAAAGCTCATGCATTCTTTTATATTGGTATTCGTCATAGAAATATAGTCGGATCACATGATAGAATATGTTTAACATTACTCTAGAGAGATTGTTAAATTCAATAGGAACTTTAATTCTTTAATATACAATTGTGTTGTCAAATTGTAAAATTGAGATTGAAATGGATTGTTATATGAGGATTTGTGATCCTAGTGCATTTTTCTATTATTAAGTTAATCAATTTGTATTCAAATTTCATATTGTATTCTAATATAATTGGCATATAATTTAGTAAATTCATTTATACTAGCATTCATAATTTAATTGGGTCATAATTTAATACAAAACACATCAAAAACATATCTAGTTTCGGTTAAGGTCGAGATAATTAATATTGAACTACTTAATCTCTGTGGGATCAACAATCGGGACTCTAAAAGTCCATTTTATTACTTGTAACGAATCGTATACTTATAGTGATTTTAAATCGAACGTATTTTCGTGAACATTGACAAGCATCCATTTCCATACAAATATCATTAACATTACATCCAAAACAATTGACAAAAAGCTTAGAACGTCATCATCTTCATCGTCATCAAAAGATATACATTGAAGTTCATTAGCTAAAATTGTCAAACAAATTAAAGGAGAAAATTTGTGTTGGCACTTGGGTTTATATATGACAATTTGGAGCACGAATGTCGATTTGTCCAAAGGGAAAAATTCATAATTAAGATGTTAAGTATCACCAATTTCAAAACTAAGAACAAAAATTTCAAATTTCAAAAATCAGATATTTATTAAAATTTATTTATGATTTAATTAATTAATTAAATATATTAATGTCACATATTTATACAATTTGATCACAAATCAACGATTTAATTAGTTACATATTATTTTTCGGTCGTAAATCAAAAATTTTAATTCACAAATTATTTTTCGATCACAATAAAAAATTTATAGGTCACAATTTGTTCATCAGTCACAAATAAAAAATTTATAAGTCACAATTTATTTATCTGTCACAAATCACAAATATTATAATTCACAACTTATTATGCAGTCACAAATTAACAATTTTTTAGGTCACATTATTTTTTTGTCACAATTTATCTTTTTTATTGGTCACATATTGTTTATTGTCACAGATTAACTAATTTAATGGTCATAGTCAACCAAATAATTTGTGACCACCACCAATACTTGCAACAATTATCTCACTACTGCATCCAACAACACCACCACCATCGTCGTCGTCAAAACCACCACCCCAAAAAAAATTATTACAGTCACCGCCACGACCACATATCGAGACCCATCACATCCGCCACCACCACCACCACCACCACCACCACCTCCACCTCAACTAAAAATTGGTGATTTCAACCCCCACCATTACCACCTCCACCACCACACCACCAACAGTCTTTCATCTCTACCACACCACTACCACCAATCAAAAAATTCTCAAACATACTATCACCGTCAAAGCCACGACCACCGCCAACATCGTCATCGCCACCAATCTACAACCACAACCACAACCACAGTCATCCACCGTCGCCAGAACTACCATCACCTCCCGACAGCAAAACCATTATCTCAAACACCGCAGGTAGGTAACATAATCACCATCCCACCACCAGATCCAACGAATCATCGCCACAGCCACCCAAACACCACCAACAAATCAGATTCACAACTGGCTAACCACTACCTAAACACCACAAAAAAATCGATTGAGCACCCCCAAAGTTTCAACAAAGCATATCGGAGGAAGAAATCAACCCAAACCCCCCAAAACCATTGCCACTGCACCCCACCACCACCAATAGCATCATCACCACACAAACCACCACAGATTCACACCCTTTTATGCCATACACATAAATCTGCGACCACCATGAAGCAGCTACGCTCGCTTGTCGCTGCTTATTACAGACCTGTTTTCTCCATCGTCGTCTTCTTAATAGATTTGTGGTGGTGATGTCTGCTTCGGAGTGATACCGCTGTAGTGGTGGCATCTTGAGCGTCGTGTCGCAGTGTCTCTGGTGATGATAAAGAGAGGAGAGAATGGAGGGGAATAGAGAGAGAAAAGAAATGGTAGAGAGAGAAAAGATAAAAGAAAATGGGTGGGTAGATGTGTATTAATTTAATTTTACAATATATTTACTAATATTTAAATATGAAATGTCTAATTTTTTTAATAATGAAACTTTCACTCGTATTTTGGAATATTGATCTTTAAAAGTATGGTGGGATGTAATTTCCACTTATCCAAATTAGTGCAATCTACATATAAGCCCAAGTTAATGTAACAACAAAGTCTGATTAGGTATGCGACAAAGGTTGATGGCGAATCCTTTATTGCTATTCTTGAAACACTAATATTTTTTTTCAAATCTAAGAGTAACAAATATTTTTCCTTAATTGCAAAATCATTTTGCAAGGCTCAAGTTTTTGCAACCACCAGGTCTAAAAATCGTCATGCAATAAAATGTTTCGCAAAAGTTTCCATAGCGGAGAAAGTTTTAATATGCAAAGTTGGTTAAAATTACCGGTCAAGCTTCAACTTTACTTTTTGATAAGCTTTATTTATATAATTCTATCTACATCTATGCGGAAATTTAAGCCACCGACTAGGTTCTGATGGAGGGCTGTCCGGTCATGGATATCAGTTTCTATTTTTCATCTGTCACAGAATATGACTTTAATTTCCTATAAGGAGTTTTCTTTACACTTGTTCCCCTTCTCAGTGATAGATTTTGGTAGTTGTCAAATTGTTTTTGAGAATGATTTCTTTATTTTATTCATCTAAAACATATTTTTTTGTAAAATATAGTTATTCATTAGAACAAAATAATGTACTAATATTTGTAGAAATTTTGAACTAAATACATTTGAAAAGAAAAAATGAAAGCAACAATAAAATTTGTGCAATTAACAATAAGAAAGATAATAATGTTTATTCCAACGAATTAAAAAATTATCAAAAACACGTCAGACTCACGAGAAGAAGCCGCCTATATATCAACAGCAAGGGAGAGTCCCGTGCCGGTGTGACACCTATAAACAATTTCTAAGAAAGTCTATCAACTAGCTTTTAAAGCAATTGAACTAAAGAGAATTATGCTCATTTAACTAACAAAATTATAAAAATTTATAAGGTAGCTACGAACTCTAGGTAAGGACGTGGACAATAAGCAAAAAAGTTTGTTAGACTGCAAAAATGTCTAATCAAAATTCTTCAGGAAGACAATGAAATTAGAATAAATCTGAGTGTACAGTCTTTTTTGTACAGTCAGGTACACAGCTCTCTCACAAGTTGTGGGGCCGACCTGATTTTAAGATTATTTTAAGTCGAGCCCCACCTCTTCAATGTGAGAGGACTGTGTGCCGAGCTGTGTGCGGTACTGTACACACAGCTCAGTCCATGAAATTAATATGAGATAGAGTAGTGCAAATCAGAAGACTTCCTCACAAGCGCAGCTCATTCGTACTTTAAGTTTAGAAAAGTATTTTAATTAATACTTATTTGACAGCATAAAGTATTTTATGAATGAAAACCTGCAATTGTAATGTCGTCTCACTTGAAAGTTGCACTACTTGACAAACATAAATATCGATATACAGTATAAACTTCTAGCGGACACACTATGACACACTATTTCCGTGCTTATGAGTCGTGTGAATTCTTAATGCATTAAAAAAATTTCCAACACAAAACGATGAAATGTGACAAGTGTTGGGGGCTCTAATTAAAAAAAGTAAAAAAAATTCACAAGCATGCAGTTGGAAAGCATTTTTTCACACGTTTGAATGAATGGATTGCCTTTTCCAAGTTAAGCCTCTATACCAATTTGGGTAATGTCAACACCATTTTGGTCTAGTTAGTTGGTGACCACAGTTGGTGATTCAAAGAATAGATTCCTTAAATAATTCAAACTTTACAAGTCCAAAATGTCCATCCTCGAAAGCTGCTTTATTGTGACAGTGCGTATCAATTGGTCGCCCACCAAAATTTCAGTTGGTCAAAGTTTTCTTATACTAACAACTTGTCCATTTGTGCAAGTTTGGCAAGTTTATTTACATACACTTGATTTAAACTTCATGTGCCACACACTTTAATGGTCTGTCAAAATTTTACGGGCAAAACCATTGTGACAATCCCAGGACGTTCAGGGATTGTCACTGCAGTAAAGTTCAAATTTTACAAGTCCAAATTCAAGTTTAAAATGTGAGTTTTATTAAGAAGAGACCTTCCCTTGCAAGAAGAATCACAGGACGATGTGGGCTAAAAGGACATAGTTCCAATGAAAAAGCGAGTTAAACATAAGAGACAAATCAGCAATTTGGTAAACTACTTTAAGTTCGACATAAAAACTATTGTTAATGTGAGCACAAAAGGCATAGTTTAACATCAACGAGCAAAGTAATTGATGCAAAGTAAATACTAAAGTCCAAGCCAGACGATTCTATTCATCAAGCAACCTAGATTTATCTGATAAACAAGAAGCCTACATTAGCATAATCATAGTCAACAACTTTAACCTGTCGACTTTCAAAAGGGAACCTAGACTAGAAGTGGAATTCCATGACATCCCTCATCTTTGTTATTGATGGATTATTGGATTCTCTTTTTAACAATCAAAAGATACTTACTCTTTTCAGTTTATAGAAATAGGAACAGAAAAGAACAGAACAGAAGTAAAGGAGGGACTAAATAATGATCCGAGCCCACCGACTTCACGATATGTCATTAAGATGAATTTGTTAATTTCTATGTGCTTTAAAGAAGTCGGCAATCTTCTCCCAAGATGACCAAGAAAACTCTAGAGAAGAAGCAAGTTTCGAAACCCCCCATGACAACAGAACCATCATTGCCGGAGGGTAAGGATCTCTATCTATAAAAGTTTCAACCAACTTAACTTTTGTGTTTTGTAAAGGCAGAAGCAGAATTTAGAGAAAAAGAAAATTTAAAGCAAAGAAGTGTACCTGAATTTTTTTATACAAATTCAGAAAATTTATTGAATATTCAATGTCATTTGAACAGTCTAAATGTCTCTTCAAAAAAGAGGTGATTGTGCAGACAAAACCTTTCAAATGAAATAATGTGTCTGTTTAAACAAACAATAGATGTCGGTTATACAAAAGGATCATGCTATGTGTACATAATGATGTACACACAGCCTTACACCCCCCTCACATGGAGGGGGCTCCACACATGATAAAATATTTGTGGGCTTCTCTCCATGTGAAAGGGATGTAATCTATTTGGTACACCATAAGGTATACAAATAGATTAATCCTATACAAAAATACATAGGTCATCCATTCAAAACCATAATTTTCTTACAAATGCCAAACTATGATCTTACAAACCATAATTTTCTCAAAATTTTTTGCACAGGACAAAGTTGAACAATTTCAATCAAATTCTCACTTATTTCAGTGTCAAGTTGATGGATTTGAAACCAAATATTTTATTAAATATTTAATAATTTTTGATAAATAAAATATATCATGTTATTCATCCCGAAGCAGAACGTGAATATGCTTGATTCCATTCATTTATGAGTTTTGAGTCTCACTAAATTATTCCGGGCTCAAAGTTGTTCAATTATAAAACCATTTCTAACAATCTTAATGGTCAAATTGTCGTGATACTTGAATTGCCAGTTACACTAAAATTCAATGGAAAATTCTATTTGTACAGAATTATTCATTGCCAGAATTTGTGCAGACAGTCACATGGATGTGGGTCCCACCTGATTAAAATATTATTAAAAAAAGTGGGCCCCACATATTTATCTCTCCCCTGTATGTTTTCTGTATTTGTACGCGTAGCCCCTCTCAAATTCAATTTCTCTACTGATTAAAACTGTAGCTAACTATGTAACAATGACAAGATATATTTTACTCTTTCAAATATTTGTTTGTAGACTATGTGTTCACATACGTCATTTCACTAAGGGTCCGTTTGATTACAATGGTAGAAAATGGGTGGAAAGGAATTGAATTGCTTGGAATTGTTTTCCCGGGAATTGAATTAAAGGTGTTTGATTGGTATAATTTTTCACGTTTCTATTATAATACGTTTGGCTTTATTTTTCATGCAAATTGTCAATTAAATTTATAAATTTTTTTACCATTGGGGACAAAATATGTTTAGATTGCCAAAAAATAATAATAAATAAATAATTTTTTATTTTTACGTTTGGCTTTATTTTGCATGAAATTTATCAATTAAAGAGATAAATTTTTTTACACTTTATCTTAGAATTTGTTTCTATTGCTTAAAAAAAAAAAGGTGGAAACCAATTCCCACCCATATAGCAAGTCATTGAATTTCACGGAATCACTCTTCAAGTGGTTGTACCTTGGAATTGGGTGGAAACCAATTCCATGAAAAAAAGAACACTATCAAACAGCGCAAAAGTGGAAGTTGGAATCCGTATTTATGGCATTATCGAAAATCGGGAAAGAAATTGAGTGGCTTAAGGATCTCCTATATGAGATAGTTTTGGGACCGAAGAATACTTATTCAATGTCTATCATGTGTAGTCAAGTCACATTAGCAAAGGTATACAATGGAAAGTTTAGACACATGAGTCTCAGACATGACTACATAAGGAAATTAATCAAAAATAAAATAATTTCCTTAAATTATGTAAAGTCAATCAAGAATCTAGCGGATCATTTAACTAAACCCCTAAATAGAGATTTGGTAGCGTCTACTTCGAGGGAGATGGGATTGAAATTCTTAAACTAAAAGGTCAACAAATGATTGCAACCCTACCTGTCATTATTCAAAAGGTAATCCACGGGTTCAAAGGGTAACAACAAGTTATTCGATAAATGGATAGTTTCAGCATTATTAAAATCTGTGATAACCCTATCCTCATAAGTAATGTTGGTTGTTACTGAAGTGAGGGTTGGGCTTTAAGCTCTTAATGAAGTTCAGTGTTAATTACAAGTATCTCTAAAAGTAACAAAAATACTGAAAGAACTTCACCTAGATGAACTTTAAGGTGATGTCGTCTCAATAGATATTAGAGTTTCTCTATTAAAGGTTTGTCGAATAGGATAAGCACAAGGCCATATAAGCGGTAAGCGAGTTTGAGGAACTTGAGAACACGTGATACTCATGTGTGTTCTTACCGATATTGTTTGAAATACAATATGGTTATATTCAAATTGAAACATATCTAATCCTTATGCATGAATATTGTATACTTTGAATATGAGACTTTATTGAATTTTGATCAAGTGGGGGATTGTTGAGAATTGTTATTCAAAACCAATAAAGAAGGAATGTGGAATGAAAAGGGAACGGTAGCCGTGAGTTTGGCTTATGCGACCGCATATGCCATATAGGCATGCTATTGCATGGCCATTTGCAGGGCCTAAAGGCCCTACAGAGAGTTGATCTATGCGACTGCATAGATTTATACTATGCAGTCGCATAGAAGGATTTTTGTGACCGTTGGATATCGTTTTTGACCATTTGTTGTTTGAATTTGGTGGTGCTTCATTATTTTTTGACACCATTTCGTACATCTGGTCGAGGTCTATATATAGTGAAGTCATGTTCAAGGGTTTACATGTGGAAAACACTTGATATTAAGATTCATTCCACAATCAAAGATAAAACCATGTTTTACTCGTATTCATTTTCCTCGTTGTGTTCTTAAAGTTTGATAGAATAAAAAATAATTAAAAAATTAGTATGTAAAATATTACACAATGTGGTGTGATTTGTTCCTTTCAATTACTAATATTTTCTTTTAATATTTTTAATGAAAACTTTTCTAACATTTTAATTAATAAAAAAAATAATTTCTCTTTCAAAAGAACATTAAAAAGATGTACTGTTAATCAACAAACTCTTCTGAACTTTTTAATAAATCATTATTTTAACCAAAACTACTTTTATCTTCCTATAGTGCTTTTGAGATGTTTAAAAGCCCTCTCATGCACGTCCTCCTATCCTGTCTAATCATTCGGGCTAGGATGCAAAAATTGGATTCATGGGCCGACTATGCTTCATCCGGCAACAAATGGAGGGATCAGATTGAAATGGTAGTAGGAAAAAATTGGTAAATGTCACTAACATTTTGACAAATACCAAAACTTTGTAAAATTACATAAATCACGTCATAAAGAAATAATGAGTTATGGCTTTAAGCCTAATTTTCTCATTATATTATGAGAAAATTTGATTTGTGATTAATGTTGACCTTCAAATTTGGCTGGACTAGAGCACCTAACTCATATTCCGTCCACATGTAAGTTACATGCACACTTGGACAAACACATTAGGCACACACCGCCCTCCAAGAAAGGGTGCAACGATTGTACACACTCAAATATCGGACAATAATTTGGGCATGAGAAAAACACAAAAGAATGAGAATATGACCGAGTTTAGATTGCACAAGTGAAAAGTTTAAGATTTAATCCCCTTCAAATGAAAAAAGGTGTGAGTAAAATAGGTCAAGGAGATGTACGTGAGGCCCCTGATGCTTGACACTTCACTTCATTCAAGTAACTCACATGTCTAGCTATAATGTCACATAATAGCGAATAAGTAAATGTCATCAATCATATAACACTTTGTTCAAGAATGTCATAGAATGCAACTTGCCCAAGGCATTGAAGGTCGGGCCTTAGCTACCACGGATATAATAAACCCATTTGGTGTGGCTATGGACTGGGTCACCTTCGAGGCGATGTGTAAAGTTTATTACAAGTTGTGTTGTCTCACCGAGAAAACGATAAGGTGTTTGGCTTTGCTCCCAACACCTCAAAAGTGAAAGTTGACGATCACATTGTCTCGATTGGAGTTCAAAAGATCTGACACACTAAAATACTCTCAGCTGATGGAGCGAATGGGCTTATGTGACATTCTACTTAACTAACAAACACGTCACGTGTGGCATGTCATGTAAGATGTGTAACAATTACTATAATTTGTCAGCATGGCGATAATTTTAATTTAGGTAAAACTTTGTGCAACTAATTATGATTGCAACCGGAGAAAGATGGAAAAATGCAACAATCAATGAATGAAATTACATTTATATTTTCTCTAACACAAAATCCGACAAACTGTAAAAAATTTGTTCCCTCATAGGACAGGATTCTCTAATATGAGAAACAGATTATGTTACCTCAAGGACCATAACCCACAAATTAAGAGCAGATAAGGCAGCTAACGTGACGTGTTTCAAGCTCTATAATCCAACCCTACAATTGAGATTTGGTACAAAACATAATGTTCGTAAATACAACATATTTTAATTGCAGTAAAAATTATTAATTTTTACCAATTAATAAACTTATGTTCCTAACTTTTTTTCATCGTATTCTTATAATCAACCTTCCATTAACTAACACACTGTCCCTGATAATGATTTCGTCCAAAATTCTATTTGCGTACTTTAAAATAAGGTGCAAATACGTAATAAGTTTTTTATGTGATTTTGTTGCTGAACTTTGGTTGTTGGCTATTTTTCACATCATGTTCCCAGTATGTGACCAGAAAAATATAGGAATCGTCAACATAGAATTATTCTTCGAATCATGCTATTTGTACAAACTAAGTTGACAAACTTGATTATATTGATACAATCATGCTACCTTACCACTTTGCTTGACCACTTGAATGACCTCGGTCCCACCACTCCCCTCACATGGGGGGCAAAAATATTAAATTAAATGAGATGGGACCCGACTTCCATGTGAGGGGAGTGGTGGGGCCGAAGTCATCCAAGTGGTCAAGCAAAGTGACAAAGTAGATTAATCCTTTCAAAAAATGGTTTTTGAAATGATTGGCTAGATGTTATCAATATGGATTAATCTATTTTGCCACTTTGCTTGACCACTTGGATGACCTCGACCTCACCACTCCCCTCTTATTCTTCACAATTATACAACTTCAAGAACAGGCATTTAGTCGGTCACATTCTATGGTCACAACTGATAATGTCCCAAATTTTATTTTTATTTTTTTTTTTTTTGATGCGTCAATTTGTCCTGATCCTAGTTCTTTGCACAAAATAACTTAGGAATCAGTATATAAATATTTCAGCATGCATTTATCACGTATGAGAATCAACAAATTAATGGGAGTCACCAACGCATTACCAGTAATTCCAAATAGAAGGAAAGGCTGAATTAATTATTCATCATAGAACATTGCAAAAATGAATTAAGGTCACATTTAATAGCTTGAGTTCAATATTTCCTAACGTACGTTAAATCCTCGTGCAATCATCAAATTCCAATACTATGACCAAAATCTAATTCAACCAAATAAAGTCATCTAGCATCAGTGGTATTAGAGCACTAGTTTAGATGGCTACACTTTATTGGTTTAATTAAATGAATTATGTGACTTTGCATTTAAATGAATTTATTATATAATATCATGTAATTGTCACCTATACTAGTGCTCAACTTCAATGATGATAAATAACATTACTTAATTCAACCAACATAATGTGAATAAATACAATTAAAATATTTCTACATGATGATCATATTTCTAACATTCATCCACACTTGGGTTGCTTGAGAATTTCAATTGCAATGATTAGGATTTAGGGGCAAATAATCTTCACCGACATTAAGATATTTATCCAGCTAAACAAAACTAATATGATCTAATATTTCGATTGTCTTCATAGCATAATATCCTCATTTCAATACATCATCATGCTCCTTTTAGCCAAGGGTGAGCAAATGATCTGATGCTCATATCATCAAATATGAACAACTTAACCAAGAATATGTATGCAATATGACATAGTCGAATAATATCATCAATTATGAATGTATAAATGCAATTAAATATACTGAAAATGCTTGATTAGTAAGATCAATTGAGTAGATAAAACTGAAGAATGAGAAGATGTAAAAAGTAAAAGGTAAAGGTAAAGTAGACACTGCGAAATTGACATGAAGATTGAGGTTCAACACAAGATATCTATTGGTTGAGAACATATTGAAGGTATGTATTTAAACTTACAATTTTCAAGTTTAGTAAACAATTCATAGAATGCATACAGCAATGCAAGTTGCAGCATCAATAACAATCACTCAATTCCACAAATTTGACCATAATGAAGGGTTTCTAGCATTAGGCATAGCTCACAATGATAATATGATGGGCATATAAAATAAGTGTATTAATGAATCACTTTTGATACCTCAACAGTCCATACACCATCCAAAAGACCGCCTATTCCTTCTCGTCATTTCATGCAAAGCTTACTCGTCATGTTCATGACTTAAAGAACACTTATGAAGTTCATAAGCTCACATAACTCTGAAACTAGATAGAGGTTGAGGTGTGAGATCGATATACAAATAGTACCTCCGTTGGTTTCTCAGTGAAATGACATCTATTTTCACTTAATCTCTGCTATTCTGGCCATTCCCTGATCGTGCTTCAAGAAAAAAAGGTGAAAATGATAAATGTTAAAGCCTTATAACTGACTTCCACACATAGGTCATAGGATCACACTATTGATTATGCTGCTAAAATCCAAAGTGAAATTTGTTGATACACATATAGGGAGCGCTCTACTACTAGATATAGTTTGAATAACCAAACCACTATAAATCTAGTTTTCACATCTCTATTTTACATCCTTTCCAATTTCCTATTTTCACAGGATGATTTTTGGGAAACAAAAACATTTGGTGCTTTGCATTCATATTTGTTTTTATGCTCACTTGTATTCAACATTTATAACGGGGATTTCAAAAGTTTGGAATTTATTAGAAGCTTCAGAATTTGATTAGTTATCCATAGGCTGCTCCTATATGACTAATAGGCGCCTTATAGATGAAAAGTGGCCGAAAAGCCAATTCCCATCAAACAAAATATTTTTAAATAGCAGAAAAGTAGTCAAGTATTGAAGCATTATACCACCAATGGAATTTTTTTCTTACTCCAAACACTGCAAAATTTGTTGGTCCCAAACAACTTATTAAGAATGTCAAGAACTATATAAAAAGGCAAAATGATATTGCAGCTTTAAAAAAATTACCACTACAAATATAATACAAGTTGAATATGTTAAGAATGAAGTGAAGTTGTAGCTTTAGATGGTTTGACAAAAACAATTTGGCAGTAATCACAACGTAGGATACAAAGATAGAGAGTGATTCACGCTGAGTTCATAGTGATTCAGACATTTAGTCTTTCTAGACATGATCCACTACTAGCAGTTCTCCATTAGACTTCGAAAAATAACACCATTGATAACACCTCTAGAGTGTACAGAATAACCAATTTCCAAAATCTACAAAAAAAAAAGGGGGGGAAAATAGAGAAAAGAAAAAAGAAATAACTACTTCGAAGATAAAAGATCAAGCATCTTTTGGTTCCCTCTGAGAATGTAAGAACTAGTAATTTTTTTTACTTCTTCATATTTAAATCTCTAAGATCACCCTCTATTTATAAAAGGATTACGAAAATAGTCACCAGGATGGTTCTGGTTTACATAAGCTAGGAAAGATGAATGCTAAATTAAGTTTTAGGCAGAAAAAAAAAATTATATATATATCTTCCATAACTATTTCAGGCTCATAAGAACTCAGCTGAAAGCTTTTAATACAAACTTTTGAACTTAATATATTCACTGAAAGAAAAATGCTTCAAAGCCTTGTAGTGCAACCATTTACGAGTTAAAGGTCCTTATTATTAGTTTTGACGAGTTTTATCCAATTATAAGCCTTTTGAAGGTGTTCCATACATCTGATTTTGCTTTGGAAGTCTTCTCAGCACTTTTAGATGACTATAATATAATTGATTTTAGACACCAGGGTCATAATTTCCAGCTTGTACTTCATTTTGGATGTCTGGATTGACTTAGAATCGATTTTGGCCATCTGTATAATTTATTGGAACATTTATTCTCATGTTCTGAATGTCTACCTCAATGACTTAGTCTTCTACATTCGAGTTTGGAACTACTTTTGGAATTCATTTTAGACTTCTAATGCCCTGTTGGCCTGTTCCAAACATCTAAAAATGGTTGTGGATGTCCTCTTCAATTCCTCTTTGCTAGCAAACAAACCTAAATAATTAAAATAATTTCTCGGGACAAAGCATCTATAGTAACTCCACATTTTCATTATCATAATATTATTAAAGTGAAATTGTATGCACTTGGGTTTCTGTTCTAATTGACCTAAAGGCTAATATTCCAAAGTTCTAACTTGGAGTCTAACCCCTTTTGACATTCATGAATTAAAACTATGTCATCAGTGAATCATCCACCAAAGAACTGCCATAGCATATGAGCTCAAACCCCAACCTAAAAATTCTTATGTGACATCTTTAATCCATAAAAATATAAATATTTTGACCAAGCAATGCTGGTTGATGTTGCATCTGATTCCACTTCCAAATCCACGTCAACATTATGGGAGCGCTAACTCTTATCATTGTTGAGGCTTTGGTGATTGGTTGGTCAATTTATAGAGTTCCCCCTTTCACATGTTTATGTATCATATACTTCCCCAAAGATGGTGAGGAAGGGGAGAGGTATTTAATGAGGTTTGCCCAAGTAAAGACGTCACACTAGGTTTAAAAATACTTCAAAATCTAGCCAATTTTGATCACTGCACAACCATGTCAAGGAAGTCCCGTGACTGGAACTTTGTCATCTCGACATAATGTTGAATGAATGTTATTTTACAGAAGGTCAGCCCAGGAGTGCTTGTTACTAATGCTGCAAATAAAAGAAGTAAAGAACTCTATGACATGGAAATGAGTGGTATACATGATAGCTTTTCAGATATACAGAAGTCTCGAGATGTTTGTCTCTACCAATTCATTTTATGCTCCAAACATAAACCAGTACGGCATATCTACCCTGATACATAATATCGGAAGCGGAATTTGGACATTACATAATACATGTGTAAACCTGCTCCTCAAATTTAGCAAATACCACAAAGAAAACTTCTAAAGCTACAAAATGGTTTTCTACAGCATGATCGTTCTGGTTTCAGTAACTGAAAATGTATTCCCATGCCACAAAGCACATAGTACTTTGTTATCACTTTTAGCTCCATGAGGAACCAAGAATTAGACTAGATCATGTTAACATGCACAAGCAATTTGTGAATGCTCTAACTACGGAAAATTTTATCAGAAAAAATGGAGCAAAGAAAAACGATTCAGGATTACAAACTAAGAGAGGGTTAAAATATACGTGTAAAAGCTGAAATATGACCTTACAGAACTCAGATGCCATGCAATCACTTATACTTGATAAATGCTAAAGAGACCAACAAGATGCACTCAGGATGAAGTGGCTAATACTGATAGGAAGAACTATACCAGTAACAGTACCCATCAATTTCTGTTTCCAAATTAGCAATCCAGTATATAAATACAAGTTTGTCTCCATTTAAGTAACATGACATGTAACAATACCTAAAATATCTAGATTATTATTCAACAAATTTTTAATACATCTGGATTTCATTTGCTCATTATAATTGGTGACACAAGTTCAAGTTGGTCTGGTTAAAAAGGTTCTCATCCAAGGTCAATATTCTTACTCATCCATGTTTTATATTTAAAGTCAAAGTTAAAAAAAGAGTCAATCTTTTTTAATCATTTAGATGAATATCAAGAGGCAATTACCCTGCAATATCATTGACAACACACTGGATCACTCTGTAGCATTTGAACGAATTTGAACCTAGTTTACAGTTAACTAATTTAAATTTCATCATCATGAAAATATGAACCTGTGTCACACTTAGAAGAATGGTGCCACAAATAGCAGAATCGACGTGTGGTGGCTCTCTATCCATTCCAATTAGCATGGCTTACACAATTCAACTAAAATTTTCACACATTCCTCAAGTATTTTATCAGGTGCAAGTTTTTATTGAGAACACTAGCCACATGTCCTTCAATACTTGCATCATATAACAATCATATCATAGAATTATGCATACATACTTAATATTTGCACAGGCCAAGTTACTATTTTGAAGATTTAATACTACCAAATAAAAGCAAAACAAAAACTCACGGCAACTGTGAAAACTCATTCGACAGTCACCAAATCTTAAGAATGGTGTAAGCAAGATATGACAACAGTTTAAGAACGTGAAAGAGTAAACGAACTGATGCATACAGCTCTAGACATCATGTAACCAATAATCCCAGGCATGACGAAGCTGATATTTGGAAAGTATATTTCTGACATTTATTTATCCTCATACACAGTAGATTGACTAGATTCATCGTTAAACAAAATATTCACATGAAGGTCAAAACATTACCAGTTTAAGCTTCTTTCTCCCCTTTAGAATCAGATTTAGTCGGCTCAAGTGAAATGTTGTTGAGCCTCTCGAGTGCCAAAACAAGAGCTTGAGTGCCCAAATCCCCCTCCCCGTGAGCTTTGAGCGATAAATAGAGCTGCTGAGCCAATGCCAAACCAGGCAAGGCCAACCCCATATTCTGACACTCCCTCAAACAAATCCCTAAATCCTTGACAAAATGATTTACATAAAACCCAGCCTCAAAATCCCTGTTCAATATCCTGTTACCATACAAGTCTAAGGATTTGGAGCCAGCAGCACCGGTCGAAATTGCGTTCAAGTACTTGCTTAAATCCAGTCCGGCCTTGTGTGCGTATATTAAACCCTCACACAGACCTACCATAGTTGAGGCAATGGTTACCTGATTTCCTAATTTACAGAACTGCCCTTTCCCGGGGCCACCCATGTAGTACACTCTGCCGAGGCGTTCAAACAACGGAGTGAGACGGGTTACGACGCTTTGTTCGCCACCAGCGAATATGGAGAGGGAGGCGGAGCGGGCGCCTCGGTCTCCACCGGAGACAGGTGCGTCAATAGAAAAGCATCCGGCAGAGGAGGCGGCAGTGTGGATCTCCTCAGCGAGGGAAGGGTCAGAGGTGGTCATGTCAACGAGGACGCCACCAGGACGGAGGCCGGAGAGTGCGCCGGTGGTTGGGTCAAGCATGACTTGGCGAACGTCGGAGGGATAGCCGACGATGGAGAAAACGACATCGGATTGAGCGGCGACAGACCTGGGTGAGTCAACCCAGTGGGCTCCCATTGAAAGAAGAGATTGGGCCTTAGACTGTGTGCGAGTGAAAACGTTGACCTCATAGCCGGCCTTGAGCAAATGGGAGCACATGGAGCTTCCCATCACCCCAGTGCCGATCCAGCCCAGTTTGGTGGTGGATGGGCTGATGAGGTCGCCGATGGTAGCGTTGGTGGCCATGGACCTGTAGAAGGGAGTGGGAGTAAAGATGGTGGTGATATGGAGTGAGCGGCAGAGTAATAATAATCGCATGTTTTATTATTGGAAATTTGTTGGACCGTAATTATCTGGCCATGGTTAGAGATAGGACAGTATCATAGAGAGAGTAAGTTACGTCTAAAAGGTTGAATTTCAACCACGAGGGTGTCACACCACTTCCATCTTGAAATATCATGAGAGAGATCAATCGCAAATTATGTCTTAAAGATACAAAGTGAAAGACTATTTGTACATATTCAAAAGCCAAATTCATACTTCAAGATTCGAACCGTTGACGCGACAGCCTCCAGTAAACCTGAAATTCTTCACCCTCTTCTTTTATCACTTGGAGATGTGTCATGACAGCGAGAGTAAGTTACGTCTAGTCAACAAGGGAGGTGTCACATGGTCAAACTTTTTGTAGTAATTTTTTATTTACTAAAGTATTAAATCCCTATTTATGTTCCTTTAAAATAATTTGTTTTTAATTCATATGCTCATTTTTAATCACATTTATATAATAAAATAGTTTGCACATAAACTCTTCGAAATATTTTTCTATTTTTTAATCACACATCCTTCAAAATATCATTATTTAAACAATCATTTTTTTTCTTTTCAAAATAGTGTCCATCAAACGGGGCTAAATTACTCAAATTAGTCAACATCAAACACTCCACACGCACCCTTTTTTTTTGTTTTGGATGAATTGGTTTTCCCACTACTTTGGTGGGAAAAGTCTTTCCACCTTTTTTTTTTTTTTTTTGGCAATGGAAATAAATGATTACCCCAATTGTAAAAAAATATATTCCTTTAATTAACAATTTTTCTGAAAAACAAAGTCAACCGAATGGTATTCGATTTTCCTTTTTTTTTTTTTTTTTTTTTTTTTGCAATTGATACAAATTCTATCTCCAATTATACCAAATTATATCCCTTTAATGGACAATTTTCATGAAAAATAAAGTTAAACGAATATCAAAAGATCCCAAATTTCAAATTTTTCAGGATGAAAAATAATACTAATCAAACACAATTAATCGACAATTGTCGATAAAACAAGTTCTAGACAATTCAAATCCCCATAATTTATTTTCTTTCCATCCAAATTTCATTCTTGCAATCAAAAGGCCCCGATTTCTCTAAGTAAATGAAGAATAGAAAAAGCACATGAAACACATGAAATGCAATAAACGAACATAAGGATTTGCCAGAAGGATTATTCTTGTTGTAGAAAATAATGTACAAAATGGATGACAAAATTGACAAGGGGCCTCTAGCATGGTCCTTTGCCAAAAATCTCCTAGGGTATTTTTCCAACTTTTACTACCTCAATAAATGTATACTTCCAGAAGTTTAGCAAAGGATCACAATTTGCACTCCAGTGCCTTGTATCTCAAAACTCTTGAATTTTATACATCAATTTCGTGTGGTTGACACCTCCAACCACTAGGTATAGATTTCAAATGTTTTCCACCATGAAAATTGCCTGAAAATTGTTCCAACATGCCAATAACTACCCGTGTGCTTAAAATCAATTGCACATGTCAAATCCCATTGCCATGGGACTGGATAAGTAACCATCACAATGAAGTACGTTAGCTAGCTCCAATACTCGTCAACTTGCTGAATTTCGAGTCTGTATGCAACGATTCCGCTAGGCTACATTATGTCAAAGTCATCTTCCTTAATTGCCTTGCAAGCCAGGCTCCATTCATGTCATATCTTCGCTGTGCACCTCCAACCAATTCATTGCCACACAGTTTACTCATTTTACTGTTTTGCACCGCATTCTACGAAATGCAACCAGTGACGGATCTAGTTAGTGACGAGTTAGGGCAGCCGCTCTAACTGGATCCGCCAAAAGTTTGAGCTACCGAGGATGGACTGATGTCTAATGGAGCCATGGAGGGAGAACTGGTAGGTCTGGGAACGAAGGAAGAAAATCCAGTTTCTGGCGGGCTGTTTTATTATTTATAAAAAAAAGAAGAAATTTGGCCCAAAACATTTAGTTCCAGTCCATGTGATGAGTTAAGTGACCCAAAATCCCAAATTCAATTTCATTCCCCCAATTCCCACACGCCGCAAATTGAGGAGAAAGAGAGGAGAGACCGAGAGGCGAGAGAGCATCGATTCTTCCCAAACCCTTACTCCCAAATTTCATTTTCCATTTGAAATTTCCAAATTTCCAGACTTCCAGTTGAAGCTTCGAAGGCAGAAGCAAAAATCGGGTTGTGGGTTCGGACTTCGAGGGTTGTAGGCTTGCAGCGGTTGCTCCATTTCTGTGACTGGCTGCATGCGGGCTGTGGGTTCAAACTTCGCCACTTTGATT
This sequence comes from Osmanthus fragrans, assembly GCA_019395295.1. Classification (NCBI taxonomy): domain Eukaryota; kingdom Viridiplantae; phylum Streptophyta; class Magnoliopsida; order Lamiales; family Oleaceae; genus Osmanthus; species Osmanthus fragrans. The sequence goes on along the minus strand of CM033354.1, from coordinate 12,681,576 downwards.
TCGGTAAGTTCGATTTCTTTCTGTGACTCTGTCTTCACTCTTCACTGTTAACAGTTAACTTCACTTTTCAGTTGATTGATTCAATCACTTGTGAGTCTTGTGACTACTGTGTTGTGCCGTGTGATTTGTGAATCACTTGTGAGTTGTGACTGTGCATTGTTGTGTCGTGTGACTGTGTCTGTGTGTCTATGTTGATGCCTTGATGGTTGTGCCATGTGCGATTGTCTTGTGAGTTGTGAGTTGTGAGTTGTGACTTAAGAGTCTTAAGCTAGGTTTTATTATTGGATAATTTGGATTTGTGTTTGATTTTGATTGTTATTTTTGGATATTGGAATTGACTTTATAAGTATAGAAAGTCGTTGATATTTTTGGATATTGGATATTGGAATTAACTTTGTGAGTGTAGTTATTTATTAGCTTAATTGTTATTGGGAAGCAATTCATTACAATTGAAAATTTATTACAACCCTTTTGTACATCATAGTCATAATTGGGAATTGTGATTTTATTTATCAAAGTATTATTACTTATTATTGAGAATTGTGAAATTGATTTTTTTTTTTTTTTTTTTTTTTTGTATTTTGAGACTTGGGTTGTATTGAAGTATATTTTCATATGTATATAATTTTTACATTTTAGTGCATTTACATATATATTCAATAATTTTTTATATTATTTAATCAAATTTTAATAAACGACCGGCCGGATCGAGCTATTACGATCGTTGATTGTTGACGGTCAACGATCAAAGTCAACTTTCGCTCTAACTGAACATTCATGCTGAATTCGCCGTTTAATGCAACCCTCCCAAAACACATTTAAGTCATGGCATTGGCATGGGAGCAAAGCACTGCCCATGTCTTTAGCTATTTCAGCAACTTACAGCATCAAGGGGCTAACAAAAAGCCATGTGACAGCCAGCTAAGTACTAACAAGAGCCATTCAAGGTCCGTACTTCACATCACTTCGCATACGTGGTCTATTTAAGGTGATCAAGGTAAGAGGTTGAGTGAATTAAGCACCTTAGTCGAAGCGACGTGATAGAGTTGAACCTCTATTTCTGAAGCGTGGTGTGGTGCTATAAAGTCGTTTGCTATTGAATTCCAAAAGTGATAAGCCTTTATCTCACAAGGCATATTTCACAAAGTCGCTTCAGCCTAATGATCCTCCGTACGAAGATCTTTCGTCCATTCGATTGATTTGACAACTTTGCAGCAAACGACTCTTTATCAATTTTTCAAATGGTGGGCCTAAGATATATGATAACAACTTTTCAGTTTATTTAAGGTCGCCTTTGATCTAGGAGAAATAGATATACATCTATGAGGTTTGACCCATGAGATGTTAGGGTGAGACCACATTCACATATCCAATAGTAGCGATATCTTTCATTCCACTATAAAAGCTTACAGTTGGTGTCATCTAAAGGTAAGACAATTTACAACTCCAACAGTAACATTGCTTGGTATTTTTCTCTTCAACCTGAATCCATATATTCTTGCTCTCGTTCATTATCCATCCCACACCCAAATAATACTTTTCGATTGTTGATTAACTTGAGCACTAGAGTGCTCGCAGTCGCCTTCCCATTGTCAAAGAATGCCAATGCATCAACGGTTGTCCAAGTGTGTAGGAACTTGACACGTAAACAAAAGTAGAATTAGGATATGTTGATCGCGTGTTCCCATAAATCTCGAGATCAACAGAATATTTAAATTTAGAGTATAAAAATTTCTTAAACTCTCCAATAATGCTCTATATTTTGATCCTTCATTTTGCTTATTTAGGAATATTTATTGATTTTCATTGTCTCTTATTTAACATTTTTGACATGTTAATATCGAATCAATTCAAATATAATTTGAAAATTTGAAAAATGAAGTATTAAAATATGTAGCAATCGAGTTTTCTATGTCTAGTGTCCACTACATGGCATGGATGACCCTACGAGGGAAGGTCACAGATTATGGCAATGCTGCACAATTAACTATTAGTACCGAGGATAGAGAAATTATGTAACGACTGCAGAGATATAATAGATTAAAATAAAACCTTCAGAATCCCTTAAAATAACCCTGAAGTAAATACATGGGTAACATTCGTTTGTGTAAAAAGGAATGTTACTTTTTCCATTTAGTGTTATTTGTGTCAATATCCTAATACTTAACGAGCCTGGCAAACATAAACGGTTCAGAAACGTTGGGCTAAAATAAAGTAAAGGCCCAACTACTTGAATATTTCACAAGAGGAAATTACTAAAACACAGGTGTTTCAACTTTCAAATTCAAAATTCATGTGTGAAAGTTATTAAATCAAAAATCAGGTATGAAATTAATTAATATATAAATCATATTTTTATTCCAAACCCTAATTGAATTCAAAATCAATTGTGTCTCTCTCTCTCTCTCTCTATATCGCATCTCTCAATCTCGCTCTCTCTACATTGGCGACATCGACAAAGCAGGGGTGCATATTCATTAGATGATAGGCAGAAGACGGCAGCTAACGCTGGACTTTGGGGGGGTTTATTGTTTTTTATTCGATCCATGGGTTGTGCCAGTTGTGGTACGATGCGGTAGTGTGATGGTGGTTTCAACGACGAGAGGGCGGTGGTATAGAGATCGGCCCTGTTGTTGCCCGATCTGCAACGCAGGCTCGAATTTTTTGAGAGTTTATTTTTTTGTTTTTTGATTCAATTCATATGCGGTGGTTGTGGGCGACGCGACGACAGTGATAGTGGTGGATTTGTTTTTTATTCGATCTATGTGATGTGGTTGGCAGTGGTGTTGTCGGTGTTGGTGAAGTGGTGGTTGTACCGGCGACGCGACGACAGTAGTGGTGATGTCTTGCGCTGTTGCAGTCGTTGGCAGTGGTGGTGTTTGCAATGTGTGTTTGTGGTGGTTGGCAGTGATGTTGTCAATGTGTGGACGTGTTTTGACATGGTGTTTTGGTGAGATGTTGGTGGCAATGGGTCCGTCGGGGTGGATGTGTTGATTTGTTTGAGATAGTGTTGTTGTTGTCGGGTGGTTGTGGTGGTGACGGCGACGACAGTGACGGGGATGGATTGAAGAGTGTCTGTGACCAACTATTTGATTGATCTGTGACCAATTATTGGGGTCGGGATTCGGGGTTTCGGGTGTATGTGACCAAACACAACTGTGATCTAAAAAATATGACCAATTACTCATTTGTGACCTAAAAATTTGATAATATATGACTGAAAAATTTTCGTGACCAACTAATTTGAAAAACTATGACCTACAATTTGTGACCTCGAAATAATATGCGACCAATTAATTTAATAATATGTGACTAGTAAATTAATTGTGAACTTTAATTATGTAAATGTGACCAAAAATCATACAATTATGACCTTAAAATAATTAATTAATAAAATATTTAATTAATAAAATGACACTTGATTTTTGTATTTTAAAACCTTACACTTGAATTCTGAATTGAGCTAAATAATACCCCTGACATATGAATTTTTCCCATTTCACTAATAGTCCTGAATTTATTGACCTTGTAAAAGGTCAATCTCCATTTTTTTACTCAGCGTCTCCTAATTATGTTGGGCTAAAATAAAGTAATGGCCCAACTACTTGAATATTTCACAAATAGTCCTGAATTTATTGACCTTGTAATAGGTTAATCTCCATTTTTTTACTTTTTATGGCAGCGTCACCTATATGATTAAGAGGGTGTTTGGTGTGGATTAAAATTAGATTATTTAATAAATTGTTATAGAAGTTTTTGAAATGTGTGATTGAAAAGTTATGGGACCTAGGGTTGCACAAAAAAATTGTAAAACTGCAAATCGAATCAAAACCGTTAATTTGGGTCCACGTGGACCTGCAATTTTTTTTCCATCAAATCAAACCAACCCGTTTCAAAATGGTTTGATTTAGGTTTCGATTTTGAAAAATCGCACAAATTGAAACGAACCCTTTTAAAATTTTAAATTAAAATATTAATTTTAGGGATAATTGCAGCCGCGGTCCCTAACCTTTGCGTTTTTTGCAGACTTTACCCTAACCTTCAATTTGTACCATCCGGAGTCTCAAACCTTTAATAAATTCGCACCCGAGATTCAAATGGACGGAAACCATCCACTTTGACCGTTAGTTGACCAATAAAATTGACTCTGACCAATTTTGATCAATTTAAATGGGTAAAAAAGTAATTTTGCTATTTAAGCACTTAAAAGAATTAAAAAATAAATAACTAAAACAAAATATAAAAATAAATGAAAGGAAAATACTATTCACCTCCCACCCCACCCCACCCCACCCCACCCCAAGCTACTATTCATCTTCTTCCCTTCCAATCCTTCCCCCACGGCCCCACCAACACCCCAATCATCTTCAAGACTTGAAGTTCTCAAGTCAGATCCTCTTCCACCCATAGTTGGAGAATAGCTTGGAGAATATACAGTAGACTCTGTGGTAATGCCTTCTACTTTAACTGATGCAAAGGAAGATTTTGGATCTACCTTCGAATCAATCCCCAGCAAAACATCCAGTTTGTTACCCTTGGCTTCTTGTGTGGCTTGCCCATGGAAATCAAACAGCTGTCCCCAAAATTCATCAAGAACTACAGTCAATTGGCGCCTTGCAGCACGGCCTAGTCCTGCTAATCTTGAACTCCCCTTGTTTCAGGGATCCTTTGGTGTATCATCTCCAAGGATGTCACCGAGATACGTGGAGCCCATTTCCCCAAGGAATGCTCGCCTTTCTTCCTTTGCTCAGCGCGAGATGCAGCAGCAGCAACCACGCAACCTCAGCTCCCGGGATCTTAGATCCAACTTCGCCTCTAATGTAGGGTCTCCTAGGAACACTTGCTCTAAATGGGGATCATCTCCTCATGAAAAAGTTGATTGGTCTGTTAATGGAGATGATCTGGATTGTTTACAAAAACCATCTTCGTATGAAGTAAATAATAACAATGGAGGGAGCCCGACCTCTCGCGGGGGAAGGGATGGAAGGGAAGAAGATGAATAGTAGCTTGGGGTGGGGTGGGGTGGGGTGGGGTGGGGTGGGGTGGGGAAGGAGGTGAATAGTATTTTCCTTTTATTTATTTTTATATTTTGTTTTAGTTATTTATTTTTGAATTCTTTTAAGTGCTTAAATAGCAAAATTACTCTTTTACCCATTTAAATTGGTTAGAGTCAATTTTATTGGTCAACTAACGGTCAAAGTTGATGGTTTCCGTCCATATGGACCTCGGGTGCGAATTTATTAAAGGTTTGGGACTCCGGGTGGTACAAATTAAAGGTTAGAGTAAAGTCTGCAAAAAACGCAAAGGTTAGGGACCGTGGCTGCAATTATCCCTTAATTTTATTAACTTATAAATTTTACAGTTTTCACTTTTTAGAAGAAAAAAAAATACCAATTTAGCAATATAAATTAAAATCATCTCGTTGAAATAATCATAGAAAGTAAATTAGATTAATTATTATTGGCTCATGGTTCAACAAGTTCATAACGTATGTCATCACCTGATATCTAAACTAAACTAAAATTATTTCCAAATCATATGAAATGAAAAAATATATATATATTTTACAATCCAAATCATAATTCAACAAAACTACGACAGCAAATCAAATCCAAAACTTTAGAAGCCCTAACATAAATTCACATTTCTCAAACATTAGATTATTGTCTACCACAGCTAAATGAAATATGATTGTCAATTGTAAATGACCAGTCACATTTTGCTTGTTAGTCTGTTAATTTCTACTTGAATCATCAATTTTTCTTTTCTCTCTCGGTAAGTCTCAGATTCTCATTCAAGCTATTTTCCCATTGTTCTTTATTTTATTTGTTGTTTTTGAACTTACTATATACTTGTGAGTTATGATTTGGATAGAAAAAATGATTGTTTATGTGTCTAGATGATTAATGAATTTGTTTATGGTTTGGAAAGAACGAATGATAGAGCGTATTGATTGTGTGAAAATGTTAAAGTTCCTAATAATACTACTACTTTTTACTTTCATAAAGTAGTTAGAGAATGAAATTTGTCAATTTCAATAAGTTTGAACTCTATCAATCTTTGTACATCTAAACATATTACGTTCAATCCTTATTTAACATCTCACTTGCAAGATGAAAAGACAAATAAGAAAATGTAAATAAAAATGAAGAAAGATGTATTCGTTCTATTAACATCTTTTATCAACGAACTTTGAAAATAATTTATTCATGGATTTCATGGTAATTATGAACGTAGTTTAACATTTAACATTATTAGTTCTCGTTTAAACTTATATGTTAACTTTTTTTAAATATATTACTATAATGTCGATAAGTAAATCGTGGATTAAAACCAAACCAAACCAAACCGCAAATTAAAATGATCTGGTTTGGTTTTTGAAAATTTTCAAACCGCGCGAAATGGTTTGAATTGAAAATATAGCACAAACCGTCCCAATTGAATCGTGTTCACCCTTAGTGGGATCCGTGAAAATGTGATTAATATTGATTATTTGACTTTGATTTAAATTAAAATCAGATTTTAATTGAAACCAAACAGGCTCTAAATGTGCAGTAAGTCCTTCAACACCGATCCCCATCCATTTTGTACACATGTCAAACATAATATAGATATTTTAATGGTATAAAAATAGATATTTTAAAGATACTTATGCCCTCATTTATAGACTCACTTTAGGATGTCCAATAAAAAATAATGCATCACAATTTCATTGATCAATGTGAAAATTATTTCAAGGCCCTATTTGAAATACATTATAATTTTCATTCTCATTCTTCTACTCATTTTTAACTGCATATTTTTCAATAAAATAATATTTTTCATCACATCAATAACTTTTCCTTCTTTTTCAACCTCATATTCATCATCACATCATCAAAAAAATGCATTATTTTCCATTTTAATGTGCATCAAACATGGGCCAATTTCAAATAAACTAATGTGAATGCTGATGGTAATAAATGACAATGATGGATCAAACAATTTCACAATTGGAGGTGGGGCAATGAAAATCATTGAAGGGATAAAATATACATTCATTTTTTTATATACCCAAAAAAAAAGCCTAAAACTAAAATTCTACATATATTAAAGAAAATTTCAAAATATTACGGGATGGACGTAACCTCGATTCCTTGGTTCTTCAAGTGTAAACAACATTACTCGAATTTATGTACACCACCACCATTTGAATAATAAATTTTGACATAGCTTCGAAAAAGTTCAAGGGTACAAGAAATAGATACATGGTGGATGTATCCGACAAATAATGTACCAATAATCCCTTCTTTTATCACACGATTACATAATACGGTATAACATCTACAATTTAATATTCTATAAGTCAATAAGTTCTTGTTGGGTTTTGATACCTAATAGATTCGGACAATGATATTAAAAAAATTTTGAGATAATTATATCAACATTATAGTGATTAGCTCGACCCTAAAACAACTTGAGTTATTGGAAGTGACTTAATTAATTAAGGTTCCTCATGGCCCAATTCACTTTAGGGTGGCCCAATTGTGCTTCGATTTGGTTGTGGGATGTTGGCCCATTTGTTGTTAGTTTTAGCCTTGATTTGTTGGCTATTTAAGCCTTGTCTTCGCCCTTTTTCTTGGGGCCCATCTACGAAAGTTTGGCCCATGTTTCTTTCAACCTAATCTATATTTCCCTCACATATGCCATTTGCCATTTCTTGTGTGCGCGCAATAAAGTGTGAGAGAAAAAAAGGCTACTATCCTGGTGTGTTTGTGTTAAACCATCGCTCCTTTTTTTTCTTCTTCCTCTTTTTGTGATAATTCTATCACTACCTCTAAAACATGATCTGATCTGATTCGATTCTCGTTAGAATCAAATTTGACCCGAATTATTTGGGTAAGTGAAATTGTTAGGTCCAAATTTAATTATGGAACCATTCGATTTCGGTTCCATTTGATTCGGTTCAATTCCCGGTTTTCATACTATAATTAAATTTTTTAATATTTACAAAGTTAAATTAATTCAACTAATGACATATTCTTACAAAATAATGTAGTTCAATCTTATGTGTCTTTTGCATCTCTCTTTGCTGAGTTCTTCATAGATTTGATTGTTAAAATCACAGGAAAATGGCTAGCTCACAAGAATTAAAAGAGGTGTTGTTGAATTTCAATTCAATTTTTCTAGAACGATAGAAACGACACTACAGTAGAATATCAATTTTGGATAAAACTTAAGTCAATTTGATTAAGTTGGGTTTGAACTGAAAATTAGAAATAAGAAAATCATATTTTTGGGTATGAACTAAATTAACTAGTTAGCAAAAGTATTTTAAAAAATAAAATAATTTGACTTACTTAAAATAAATGAATAAAAAATTAGGGAGATTCAGTTCTTATTCGATTCTTGATATAGAACCGAGAACCAAACCTAACCCGTCGGTTCTCAATTCAGATACTCATTCGAGTATTTAATTTAAGAAGAATCGCTCGATTCGATTCGAGTCGGATCGGTTGATTCGGTTCGGGAGTTTTGTGTAGCCCTAACTGCCTTGATCCTTTGTGGGTTATTAAGAGGACAACTGGAGTGGGTGTAGAAGCAACCGAAGTGGAAGTTGTATTTTGGGTTTTCGAGCCTCATTCGATTGGTGATTATTGTTGGTTTAAATTGAGCTCGATTCTGCAAGATTGAAGTGTATTCCGCTTACAAATGGTATTAGAGTTTATAGTTGAGTGAAATTTGTGAAGAATCATATGCAAAACCACTAAAAACTGGCCAGAAATCAATTAAACAGAAGTTGAACGAAAGTGGTAGAAGAAACACAAAATTGATGTACATATTTTTGAATTCTGGCCAAACTAGAGGCTGATTGGAAAAACCAAGACAGTCGTGCTCAGCAAGTCGGCGCGAGGCAGCAACGTGTGAAGCATTTTTTGATGAAATTGCTTGAAGATAGTTGTTCTGGAGGTTTTGTCGATCATATGGTGGTGGTGTTGGATTTTTTATTTAGGATCTATAGTTATTTACCAGTTAGATATGAGTAGTGACTAATTGAGTGAGCATGATTCGCGATGAGAGGATATGTGTGTTTTTAAGATGTGGACTACATATAATGGGGTAGGATAATTGTGGTGAAATCTTTTCATGAGGTCATTTATGCATTCGTTGAATATGTTGGCCATATTGCTTGATTAACTTGGAGTTAGTCTAATGGTCTTTGCTTGATGAACGTGTTTGAAAAAGATCTGTGTTATCATATATTATATCTTCATCGCATGTGTTTATATGTTTTTAATTGATTATTGTGATTATCTATTTCTACTTGAATTTTCTTGATCTTAGCACTTGTAAGTACATGGAGTAGGTATGATATATGTTTCACGTCCGAGATATAAGGTAATGTTGATTGGATATCAATGTGGAGATTTGTTAGATTTTGATACCCGATAAATTCGAGCAACAATGTTAAAATGTTGTTGAGATAACTATATCGACATCGTAGTGATTGACTCGACCCAAAAACAAATTGAGCTATTAAAAGCAGCATAATTAATTAAGATTTTTCATGGCCCAAATTCACTTGAGGATGACCCATTTGTGTTTGCCCAACTGTGCTACTTAGGTTTGGTTCTGGTATGTTGGCCCATTTGTGGTTAGTTTTAGTGGAAAGTACAAATTGATTTACTTTTCACAATCCAATTTCAAAAATAAGATAAAAAATTTACTTATGTAAAAATCAAATATTAATTTAAAATTTTAATATGAATAATAATATTATATAAATTAAATTATTCTACATATTCAACCCACCATTATTCATCCTACCCAAACCTTAATTATTTCCATCTATCTTTTTTCTCTCTCTATACCAAACGGATGTCTCTCCCCCAGCCCCTCTCTCTATCACTTCACCTGAGCCTCGCCTCCCAGCCTCTCTCTATCACTTCACCGGAGCCGAATCCATCTCCTCTCAGTCTCTCTCTTCTTTTCCCACCTTCTCTCTACCGGAGCAGGACCTTTGAGCGACAAGGAGTGCTGTTGCAGTGATGGTGGCGCCGATCTGGGCTATGGTGTCGCCACGCAAAGTGTTGTAGCAGTTTTTGGTAGCATATGACACTGGCGAAACCATCGATGTGGAGATTACAGTGCCATGGATTTGTTGAGGTCGTGGCAACGACATCGAGGATTTGGGATTTTTGGCAGAGGTGGTGTTGTGGAGATGGAGACAGCGGAGGTGATACTTGTGATTTTTGGTGTGATGTGATGGTGAGATGGTGGTGGCGATGGCGATGGCTATAGTTGCTGATCGGTTACGGTTGTGTTGGTGGTGGTCATGGTGGTTACTATAATAATTTTGAATCTGATTTTTTAGTGGTGTTATGGTGGCGGTCGTGGTGGTGATGTTGGCGGTTTGGTGTGGTGGTAGTGGTGCAGTGGTTATGGGTGGATGGCGATAGTGGTGGTGATGTTGGCTACTATGTTTAGGTGGTGGTGGTGTGACAGTGTTGGTTGTGGTGATGGTGTGGTCGTGGATTGGTGGCAGCGACAGCGGTGATGGTAGGTTTGAGAATTTTTTGGTTGGTCATGGTGGTGTGATATGGTGGAGACGGTTGTCGGGTGGTGATCATAAATTATTTTGTTGGCTGTGATCACTAAATTGGTTAATCTCTAATCAATAAAAAAATGTAATCAATGATTTGGATAATTTGTCACTAAGAAATAATATGTAACATAAGAAATTATTAATCTGTGGTCAATAATTTGATAATTTGTAAGTTATAATAATTGTGATTTGTGACTGATAAATAAATTGTGACATATGAAATTTTTGAATCATAACCGTAAAATAATTTGTGACATATTAAGATTTTGATTTGTAATCTAAGAAATAAAATTATGACCTATAAAATCTTTGATTTGTGATTTCGAAATAATTTGTGATTAATTAATTTGACAATATGTGACCAATAAATAAATTTGTGATCAAATTGTAATATCTGTGACATTTATATATTTAATTAATTAAATCATAAATAATTTTAATAAAAATATGATTTTCGAAAGATGAAACTTGTTCTTTTATTATTGAAATGGGTATACTTAATATTTTACTTATGAATTATTTTTTTTTAGTTTCAGTGGAAATTACACTCAACTCTAGTATTAAAATCATAAATTCTAAAATCAGGTGGAAGATTTAATCTTTCAAAAATCAAAAATATTATAATTAAATTTAGATATATTATATTCAATTATTATCTCATGATTTACGTGTTGTAAATATGGAAAACACCGCAACTCTCTCTCTACATTTCTTAACACCACAACTCTCTACACAACCCATCTCTTCCATCGCCGTTCTCCCGTGGCCGCCGTCTTCGCCCACCCTCTAGCCATATTAGGAGCTGATTACCGACGACTAGTGATACCCATCCTCTCCGACGACGTCTCCACAACCCAGTGATCGACATCGCTGCTCCTCCGTCTCCCAACCCCAGCATCTGCAGTCAATTCATTTCTAGATCTCTGCTTTGATTTTTTTTTTTTTTTTTCCAAAATTCAATTGGTTTCTGAACATCTAATTTGGTTTCAATTGGTTCTCAGTTCTCATTTTATAGATCCCTGCTTTGGTTTTTTTCAAAATTCAATTGGTTTCTTAACATCTAATTTGGTTAAGGTTTGACGATGGTTGGCGTCTTCTCTGCTTAGCTCGTCGGTCAACGTTGCTGTAACGGCAGTGTCGACTCTAGTGATCACTAAATTGATTAATTTGTGACCACATATTCAATTGTGACTTAAAATTTTGATAATATGTGACAGAAAAATAATTTGTCATCAATTAATTTGAAAATTTGTGACCGATAAATAAATTGTGATCTATAAGTTTTTTTTATTTGTGAGTGATTAAATAATATGTGACCAATTAATTTGTGCCTGAATTGTGCGGTTAATATTGTTTCATATGGTTCTAACACTGTAGACGGCAAATTCAAATACCTGTAGCGTATGCCGTGGATTTAGAGATAAATTAGGGGGGGTTAATTGTGTGGTAACCACAGCTATTTTTAAGGAATTGGATTAATATATTAAATATATAAGAATACCTGATTTCATAAACTTAAAAATTGATTCTTTATTTCTGAAATGGACTATAGTTATCATCTGGGTTGGGAAATTTTCCCTTAGTTTTATGGGAAAATTACATAAATTAGGTGTTTAAAGATCAATTTTAAAAAATAAGGTACCAAATTTAATTAATCACAAATCAGGTACTATATAATTAACCCCACACCACACATCTCAACACCCAAACCCTACATATCCCTTTCTTCTTGCCATCTCAACACCGTCTCTCTCTCTCTCTCTCTCTCTCCAGCCCATCGACGGCGCCTCTCTCTCTTTCTTCGTCTTCAATGGCGCCTCCTCTTCATGGCTTCCTCCATCGGTGGAAGTGCCTCATCTTCCATCATAGGCATCGAGTACTTCTCCTTCTGGTACGGTGGATCTAGGTAGCGGTGCGGTGTGGTGATGGCGGTGGCGGTCCGAGATGTGAAATCTTTCCATACTTTTCTGGCACCGCGAGCAGAGGCGACTCCCACGTTCTTGCAAGTATTGCTGCTGTTCGGAGCTGTCGTCGGTTCTGTTGTAATGAAAAACACGGCGAAGCAGGCGCCGGTCTCGCGACTATGATCTTTGCATCGACGGTGAACTGTGGCTTTTCTGACTGCGATCTCTGCCTCGCGAACTGTGGTGGTGGTGCTGGGGTTAGGGGTGTGGTTGGATGTAGTGGTGGTGGAGGTGGTTGGATGTAGTGTGGTGCTGAGGTTAGGCGAACTGTCATGGTGGTGAGGTGGTGGTACTGAGGTTAGGGGTGTTGGATGTAGTGGTGGTGGAGGTGGTTGGATCCAGTGTAATGGTTATGGTGATGGTGTGTGTGATGGCGGCATCGTGGTGGTAGTGTTGATCTGTGGAAATGTGGTGGTGTGGACGGTCTGGTAGTTGCTCGTTGCAGTAGTGGTAATGGCTGGTGTGATATTTTGTGGTGGTGATGATGGAGGTGGTGGTGGTGTGGACGATCTGCGGTGAGGGTGAGGGTGGTCACAGACAGATATTAGTCACAGATAATGCTGTATTTTCCTTTTCCTCTGGATTGAATGGTGGCAATATATGTGACCGATTTTTTGGTTACTTGTGACCAAGTATTAATCTGTGACGTTAAAATTTGATAACATGTGACTTAAATATAATTTGTGACGAACATATTTGAAAATTTGTGACCAATAGATAAATTGTGACCTTAAAATTTCTTGATTTGTGACCTAAAAATATTTGGATTTGTGACTTCGAAATAATTCGTGACCTGCAAAATTTATGATTTATGACCTCAAAATAATATGTGATCAATTAAATTGATAATACGTGATTGTGATCAATATTTATGTATATGTGACCTTTAATTAATAAATATTTTTAATTAATTAACTAATATCTGAATTTTGCATTTTGAAACTTAATACCTGAAAATTGAATTGGGCCAAATTTAACATCTGACATATGAATTCTTCCCTAGTTTTATCCTTGATTTGTTGATCCAATTAAGCCTTGTCTTGGCCCTTTTACTTGTGGCCCATTTATGAAGGTTTGGCCCATGTTTCTTTAAACCTAATCTATTTAATTTATCCCTCACATATGCCACTAGCCGTTTCTTGTGAGTGCGAGTGCAGTAGAGTGTGAGAGAAAAATGGCAACCATCTTGGTGTGTTTGTATTTAACCGTCACTTCATTTTTTATTGTTCCTCCCATTGTGATATTGCTACCACCACATTGATCCTTTGTGGGTTAGTAAGAGGAGAGCTGGAGTGGGTGTAGAGGCAACTGAAGTGAAAGTAGTGTTTTCGATTTTCGAACCTCATTCGATTGGTGATTATTATTGATTTAAACTGAGTTCAGTTATCACAATATTGAAATGTATATCGCTTACAGTTCTATTACATAATAAGATTATAACGTATCAATTAGTTAGATACAAAGTCAAAATTTTGGTAGTTCGCTTTTACTTTTAGTATAATAATTTTGTTTGAAAGAATTCTATTATGTGAATTAAATATTGAATAATGATATGTAACACCAGTTCAGTCAAGGGCGGAGGGGGGGGGGGGGGGTCCTGGACCTCCCATTTTTTTGAGAATTTTTTTTTTCTTTTGGTTTTTTTTTTTTAAATTGGAAGGATTGAAGAATGGTAACTTCTATTTTATTACAAATAAACTTGCGAAAAAAGTTAATATTATTTCTTCCACTTATTTTAGGTTAATTCTCAACTTATTAGTAATATTTACACTGTATACTATCCACAGAGAAGGTAAATGATTCAATTAATGAGTTTTTGTTTCCTCTCATTTTTGTAGTTTCCTTAAAAAAAAAAAGTCGGGGACAGCGTCCCGTCGGCCCCCACCCCTTCACCTATATATTTTCGAATTTGGACCTCCCATTTCCAATAAACTGGTTCCGTCACTGAGTTCAGTGACATGTAAGTGATCGAATATCTTAAATGTAATTAAATTTTGTTTTTATTTTAAAGGTGATCTTTCAATAAATGACACTTTCATGTTTTCTAGATTGATACTCAGCTCCCGCTAAATAGTTTTACTCTTAAATAATAGTCATCAAAGAATTGTCCAGTCGACACATAAAACGGAAAAATATATGCAAAGCCATTTCTCTATCTTGTGTGTATAACTTGCCGAATAAAAGTACCCTCTTTATTTGTATGGTTAGACTAGTGAGAATTAATTATCACCGATTAAACGTCAAATTTTGTGGACACCACCAACTGTACATCTAAGGATCCATCACCAAGCCCATCAAAATAACAAAAAATAAAGGCCATATATGATTCCCATTTTTTTTAAATGTATTTTTCTCTCCCTTCTTTTAAACCACTCATTCTTCATTAAAATAATATTTCATATAAATCAAAAAAAAAATTATTTATTTTTCAACCACACATTCTCCATCAATCTACTATTCTAAAATACATTTTTTTTTCTTCATAAAAATGAGGTTCAAACACCCTCTAAAGCAGATTTGATCCCTTCATGGTCCCTATGCTTCTAATCTACCAATTGCCATTTAAAATATTTTAAAGTTACTTAGGAACGTACTTTCTCTGTGCCATACCACAAAATAGTCGATGCAACACGATTGTATGATTTGGTCGATAGTACGATTCGAGTGGTAATAAACAACATATAATTTTATTTCTTTTTCAATTTTATTCAATACCATTCCTTATAATATACAAAGCATGCTACAAGAATGTAATGACGTTACATAAAACAAACTAAATAACTAAGAGGTCAATTCGCATAATAAGAATATTCCAAGTCCTTGTATCGTATTTAATTCACGTGAGATTTTCGACTAGAAATTTGTAAATGTGGCAACATTTTTTTTTATGACCGTGGATGTCCGGATCAGTTTACACGCATTTCGACTAATTTCACGGGCCCCTGAAATTTACAGCCGGATACTCACCTCAATGACCCGAAGAGACTTGAACTGGTAACCATTGGAGAGCAAATAAATGTGGCAACATTTTAAAGAAGTCGTAAACTAAATATGAATAGATACTAAATGAATAAGCTTTTTTTCCAATATTTCTGATAATGAAAAACAAACTTGTCAACAATCATTTAAGTTTAACAAATGACATGTGAAATGATTTAAGAATAATTCTTAGTGTACAGGGGGGCTTGACAAGGTCCTCATTGTAACGCAGGCCCCCCATATATTAAAAAAATAAATTCAACGAAACCCACCTGTGAGTGGCTGGCAGGGGCCCTTGTACAGGAAGCACCGCTCATGATTTAATAAGCACAGTGTGGAATTAAATGAAGTCTAGTCCAGTTCAAATAAAAACAGTTGGAAACCAAACCAAATTAATCTCCCCCACATAAGTGTGACATTTATTAGTCAACAATCAACCGAAATTTATTATTAATGAGATTGAGCTCACCAAACTTTTAAACAAAATGACAATCTTTCAATTCTAAGTATTTTTTCGACTATATGCTCTTTCTTATAAGTAAAATTATGTCAACCAAAATGCACACAAATGTGGGACGTTCTCCGTCTCCCAACTTTTTTAAGAATCGAACATAGAAGAAGGCATAGTCCAAATATAAATACAAAATGTTTGGTAACTAACAAACAAGATTAAGGATCAACCTTGTCAAATTAGCGGTCCTATGATTCTCAACTTTTTTTTTTTTATTCACAGGGAATCCACAGCGGCTACTCTTCGGAGTGCGCACTAGGTAAAATTCTCAGGTTGACTCAATAGTCTGCAAACCGCGCCAGTCAAGTTAACCACACTAGACAAGTTCCGTGCGACAGACTCGATTGAGAAAGTGTTGATAGGGGGAATCGAACTCGTGACCAAAGACCTTCGTTCACCTACTCTACCAACTCGACCACCCCATGAGGGACTTCTCAACCTATATTTTTCATGAACCAAATGAGGTCTAATTTTGAGAATTGTTAGGACGGTTCGCCTTTGTGTTAATTCGACCTAAATCGATTACGACAGTGTGATATAGGACAGATAAGATCATGTGATATAAATAAATATATATAGTTGACAGGTTGGTAGTTGGCAGCCCTACTAATTAATCTCTCGAAACTTGAAACTTTTGTGGCTCTATTTTTGTGAAGTTAGGTCGTGAATGGTTGAGCTACAAATTCAGACCTTAACATTTAATAATGTAAATTAGTAAAACATAAAAGAGTAACGTGTTTGATGAGTTAAATTAAATACAAGTATACTGAATTGAAGGTGCAAATAAAATTAATGAAGATTTTGTGGCGAATCTTATTAGTTGTATTGCCTAACTTTGCACATTAAATATTGCAAAGTATTTCCAACTTAATAATGAAAAAAAAAAAATGCTTCCCCTTTAATTAGCTAGAAATTTAAGGATTATCCACTCTTAATCATTAATTTCCTCAGAAAATGTTGTATTCTATATATGGACCTACATATAATAAAATATTCTAAATAAGTTAGGAGCTTCAACGTTTCAAAATTTAAAAGAAGCAATTTTATTTAAATGTACTAATTCTTTGATTCTTCAATAGTTCTAATTTTATCCAAACTCTCTATAGAATTGCGGTAACACAAAATTGTGGTAATTAGGGTTGGGCAAAACTCCTAAATCGAACTGAATCAAACAAGACCGAATCAGACCCGAACCGAACTGAACCAAACTGAGCGGTTCTTCTTAAGTTAAATACCCAAACAAGTATCTGAATCGATAATCGACGAATTCGGTTGGATTCTCGGATTTAAATAAAAAATCGAAGAATTGAATAAGAACCAAATCTCCCTAATTTTTAATTTATTCATGTTAAATAAGCCAAGTTAATTTTCTAAATAAATTTGCTAATCCAAAAATATGATTTTCCTATGGGAAGAATTCATAAATCAGGCTTTAAGTATGATCATTTCACATTTCAGACCCAAATATTTTAAAATGCAAAAATCAGGTTTTCATTAATTAATTAAATTTTTTTATTAATTAATTATTTTAAGGTCACAGTTATGTGATTCATGGTCACAGATACGCACTTAAAGGTCACACCTAATTCACTGGTCACATATTATCGAATTAATTGGTCATAAATTATTTCGATGTCACAAATCAAAAATTTTATAGGTCACAGATTATTTCGAAATCACAAATTAAAAATTTTATAGGTCAAAGTTTATTTTACTGGTCATAAATCAAAAAATTACAGGTCACAATTTATCTGTGAATCATAGATTTTAAAATTTGTTGGTCACATGTTATTAAATTTGAAGATCACAGTTTAATATTTGGTCACATACCATCATCACCCAACACCACCACTGTCGCATCTGCCATCACAATCATCAATCGCCTCCACGACCGTCGACCACCACAGAAAACACAACGACCACCACCACTCTAACAACCAAAACACCACCACTACCCCGCTACCACACCACCACCACCACCACCATCACACCACCACTACTAGAGCCACCTCTATCACATCAATACAATCGGTCAACACCACTCACACCGTCAGCAGCACACCACCGTCACACCCAATAAATAGCACACCTCCACCACACCACCCCGAACAACCACCAACCATTACTTGTACAACCATCGCACTGCACCGCACGGTCAGATCCACCACCATCCCCGCCGCCTACAGCAGCAGCAACAACCGCCTGCACCAGCAATCACCACCACCACCTGCAAAATCCCCCACCACAGCCACACCAACAAAATCCCTAAACTCGCCACACCACCCACCACCCCCACCAAAAAAATCCCTAAACTCGCCACCACCATTTACACTTTTCGATACACTACAAATCAATCCCCAACTTTGGCCATCACAAAATCAGAAAAAAGAAAGAGACGAAATTTTTGCAAAGTCGTGGCGATCGACCCATCGAAGGATTGATTGCTGCTGATATCATCACTACCGAGTGAGAGAGACCTTGATGTCACGCCTCATGTGCAAGAGGCGACGCTGCTGTCGGAGAAGAGAGGGGAGGTTGCTGACCTTCTCGGCGTCGGAGATTATAGGGGAGGGTATAGAGAGAGGATGTCGGAGATAGTAGAGTGAGGAGAGATTGTAGAGAGAGAAATGGAAGACGTGAGATATAGAGAGAGGAGGAGGAAGAGTAAATTGATTAGAGTTTAGAATAATTGGAGGAAATAATTATTATATTGACACCTGATTTATGCATAATGAAACTTCAGCCTTGATTTTTGAAAAGTGATCTTTAAAGGTCTGGTATTGTGTAATTTCCACTTTTCCCATTTCTAATTTTCAGTTCAAACCCAACTTAATCAAATTGATCTATGTTTTATCCAAATATGTTATTCTACCGTAATGTCGTTTCTTCTGGAGAAATCGAATTGATGCTCGATAATGTCTCTCTTAATTATTGTAAGTTCGCTATCGTCATCTTCTTGTGATTTTCACAATCAAATTTATGAAGAACTCGACAAAGAGAGACATAAAAGACATATAAGATTGAACTACGTTCTTTTGTAAGAGCTAAAATTGTACATATCATTAGTTGAATTAATATAACTTTGTAAATATTAAAAAATTAATTACAATACAGAACTTGAGAATCGAATGGAACTGAACAAAACCAAATTGAACGAAATGGAACCGAAATCGAACGATTCCATAAATAAATTTGAACCCGATAATTTTATTTACTAAATACCCGAAAATTTCAGATCTGGTTCAATTCTCATTAAAATCAGACCGGACCGTGGCGAGCTCTAGTGGTAATAATTGAACCAAAAGTAATCTCGAGCAATAAAGTTACATTTTTATTAAAAATGGGAATGAATCTAAGATTGAGACACACCAAAAGTAAAGGTTATGACTTTGTAAAGAAAGATTTTTTAAGATCAACACCGCCCTTCGAGCTCTCGGGCCTAACGATGATGCTGCAAAGGTAAAACGATATTTAGAACATGGGCAGATTAAGCGTACGAGAACGTTATGGGTCAGCTCACAAGTTAGCCCCCATCTGATTGCTATTATAAAGAGAAACTGAAGAAAAAAAATAATGTTTTGAATAACAATTTTTTTAAAAATGTACGATTAAGAAAGTAGGAAAAAAATTTAAATTTACGTACAAAATATTTTATTGTGTGAATATAAAATTGAAAATAAATAATTTTAATTTAAAGTCGGTCAAATAGGGACTTAATTCGTTGGACATAATAATAATAGCTCAGTGGCCGATGGTATCCATTACCAAATGATTTTCAGCCAATCATTACTTATCAAATTTTGCATGCAAGCTTCACTTTGCATTTAATATAAACAAATTACAGGAGACACAAAACTGGGAAGCAGAAATGAAATTGGACCATGTGCCCATGTGAAACAACTTCCATTACAAATAATGACGGGTCGTCCCAATAAAATTTAAGCATTAGATGACACATTCTTGAGTTTGTCCAGCTGGAACCTAATCGAACGAGAGAGAGAGAGAGAGAGCAGCTCGGTACTTACAAATGACAATCTCTATTTCTCCCAGGGGAAGCAAAAGACAAGTGAAAAAAAATAAAATAAATATCATGGACTAGACTGGGATTTATAGGGGAAAATCACAAAACAGTATAGTGACAAACAGCAACAAGACTAAATTCACTCCAGCTGTGTAGATACATGCTTAAGCGCTTCCAGCGGGGATCTCACCCCAGCTCTCCATCCTATGACCATATTTGGGTCTCCACTCGGTCCTCCCCTTGACAATTTCAGCACCACCCTCCAGTCGAAGCAAATGCTGGCACTCAACATAACCAGAATTTGCCAAGTCACCAACACTATTGCTCACAACAGAAGTGAGGGATTGAAGCAAACTGTCCCTCCTGCATTCCCTCCTATACTCGAGAGTCATGCCAGCAAGTTCATGAGTCTCCAAGATAGGTAATGGAACGCTCTGCAACCAAAGTAACTCAAAGTAAGATTCAAATTACCTTGAAACAAGTCTTCACAGACGACACAAGGAGAAATAGAAATTAGGCCAACTTTTTCTCATCCAATCATGTACATCAACAAATTAAGTAGTAGTCAATGCCAGTCATCAAAAGGGCCCAGAAAATATTTTTATTTTCTCTTTTTACACAAGTGTTTTTTCTTTAGAGACTAAGTCTTATCAGGGATGGAGAAAGCAAGAGGAGGTTATGACCAAAGAACATCCAGCAGCCAGCAATTTGTGGCTGAAGTCTATGAAACAAGTTATAGAAGTGTTCACATATTAATTCTTCTAAAGATGATATGTATCCACACATGCATGCATGTAACCTTACCACACCAATAATGCACAATACATGCAAACAAACAACATCCAAAAACAAACATCTCAAAACTACAACTAGTTGGACTGGGAAGCAGGTATTAGCAGTTTTGAAAAGTTAACTTTTAATTTCCACTAAATAAGCTACTGAGTCTTTAGCATTTACCAGTGGTCAAGAGTATTTAGCTCCGGCTAGAAATGGTGTTATCTATGGTCTATAGATTTATGGATTAAAATTATGCCAATTGTTTATCTTCAGATTCTTGAGGAATTTACAATTAAGATGTACTCTTCTCATCCAAAAACCTATGTCCCAAAACTTGCCCATTAGTTACCCATCTAATAAGTTAATAACCCATCTAGCCTGATGACTTTTCCCCAAAATTGAATACAAAAACAGAGAATATAGGCCTAAGAACCTCAGCAAGAATCAAAAGTTTAGATCATATTCCATAAAGTAATGCTATTTTGAAAACTAGGTGGACTCCCATGCTGAAGAGGTATCTCAAATCAGCTTATTTTAGATTTAGGCAAAAGATATGAACGCACCCCTGTATATCATCCAAGTTTTATAAGGTACTTCACAACCTTATTTCCAAGAAACAACAATCAAGTGCCAAAAAACAGACAGAAAAATCATACCCTTGAGCCTTTGGCTACAGGTGCCTTTTTCCAGAAATGAAATATAGAAAATCTAAATGAAAACAAAAAAGGTATAAAACGAAAAAAAAAAAAAAGGTGCAGTGTGACAGGCAGTGCGAGGACAAATTCAAAATTTCTATGAATGAAGCTAGTTCACACTATAAAATAGTAGAAATTCATTCACATTCCATAGAGAAAAAGACAGCATATTTAGTAAAACAAAAGAGTTTATGCAGCGCATTTTCTTGCATGGGTATCCCACATACTAAAATAATTAAAAGAAGAATATTTACCTCAAGAATCCATCCCACATATTTCACATTATTAACGTGCTGGTTTACATCCAAATCGCTCCATCTTGGCTGAATTCATAGATCAGTTTCAAGAGAGTGAGATAGGTGAAAGGGTGTGCAGTGATAATTGTCATATAAACAAAGTAATTTTCTCCATTGAGAAAGGGTGTGTTACTTACAGTTAAACCAGTACGGATGTAATCTGCATTGCCATCATTCAGTTTTGGTAGCTTTCTGCCGTCCTCATCTACAACAGGCAGCGAATCGACAAAATAGCCTCCTATTTCTTCTCGGACCTCATCTGGAATTTTGGCCAACCTCCTCGTCTCTTTATTCATCATCACCCATAGACTGCAGTTAATTAAAAAAAATTACAAAAAGATAGCAGATAGTTCAGTTACATTAGATTCACACATCTAAGGACAAAAGCTCTAACACGCATCTAAGGTCATTGAAAGTAAATTAATCTAGTTTCAACAAAGACATGATCCTCCATACTCGGTGACCATTCCAGAGAGAATGGATAAGAAAATGCAAACCACTGCAGGTCTATTTACATTGAAAGAACAATTAGTTATCGTTAACAAAATTAGTTAAGGAAGTAAATAGAACATTGTCCAACCTCGAAGCTCTAGTTAATATGTCGCCAGTATTGCTATCACGTACAAGCCAATCTCGGCGCATCCCATTCTTCCCGGATGCAGCTACCCAAGTATCAACCTGAACTACTTCACCCCTGAAAGAAATAATCAATATCTAAGACAATAAAATTTTACCGAGTTATTACATAACATTTACTTTTAACCAAATAATGACGAAATTAGTTTGGATTAGTATTAGAGAAATACTTTCTGCACTTGGAGATAGGTTTATCATGAATAGATATAAGGAAGGACGAAACTTACCAAGTAGGATAACGATCTACAACAACCTGCATTTTGGTAACTACCCAAATTAAATTTCTTTTGCACATCTCCGGAGTTGAACCAAAGCCATCAACCAACAATCCTGCCGTCTTTACATGGTTAAGAGCTGTTTCCTGCAAAGAGTTCAACTCGTCAAGTAGCAGCATACTAAACTTACTGTAGGTTCAGTACATAAAAATAAATAACGAGAAAGCACAAAAATGCACCAGAAGAGTGAATTTCCAAACAATACCTGCAAATGGTTCATCAAAGTTTCTACAGATGCAGTACGATCAGCTCCTATTTCATAAGACCTGATACTGAAGTTTTGACGAAAAATCAAACCATCTTGCACAATCCTTCCTAAACCAAAGGGGTCAGCAAGCATGTCTGGCCGCCTCGGTTTCCAATCAAGCATCATCCATTGCTTCTCAGCTGCCAGGAATATTGTTGTGATGGCGGCAAGGAGCATGCTCCAGTCAGGCAATTGGTTTATGAATGTCCTCGGGGCATGTGATGATGTCACCTCATCCTCAGTCTTAAGGCCATCCATAACTCCAACCTTGGTCCCATTGACCTTGTGAGGAGCATGAACATTGGCCTTAACCTGTATATTTCGGGAAGCTGGGGAATTTGGTTTAAAACCAGTTCCACAGGCATCAACTCTTGTTGGGATGCTTCCTCCGAGTGCCCCAGAAGTTTTTGCTGAGGAATCTGAAGCTGAAGAAGCTATTGGGAGAAATGCAGAAGTTGCAGCAGCAGCTACCATTGTTATTCTACCAAGTCAGTCTATGCGACAAGGAAGTAAAATTAACAATATCTTGAAAAATGCAACCCACGGGGGTATGGCTCAACTTGATCAAAGGATCACCAAAATGTCATTTTCTCTCTGCAAAAAATGTAATCACAAATTAAAACATATAAGTATTCATTTCCTTCCTTTACAAGTAAATATCATGGTGTTTTGAAATCAATCTATTTATATCTCAAAAAGGTCAACATGAAGACTGAACATGCATAAAACAGGGGAACCCGTAACAATGAAAAGACGGTGAGAGCAAGGAGACAAGGAAGGACATGAAATAGAAAAGAGGAATATCTTCGTTGATATAATGAAATTCCATAACAGCAGCTTTTCCCCCATTAAAGTATTTTTGCCGTAGCCAATGGATGCAGAAAAATTTATAAATCAAAAGATGATGAGAAAGCAATTAGATAGAAAGAACACATAATTTTTAATCGAAACAATACATTTGAATAATTTTCCCCATGCTTATCTATCTACAATATATTAAAAGTGTGGATTAAAGAAAAACTTTTGATTACCAAATTTACCCTTACATATTTAGCTACATATATAATTAACATGAAATGTCACAGACTATTAAGTCAATTAATATTAATATTAATATATAAAATTTATAAATATAATAAAATTATATATACAATTAATAATGTAGATAGTGTTTAACTTAAAAATTTCTTATAAAAGAAACAGATATAATTTAGAGAAAAAATAATCTTCAAAATGATCATCATATC
Source organism: Osmanthus fragrans (assembly GCA_019395295.1). Classification (NCBI taxonomy): domain Eukaryota; kingdom Viridiplantae; phylum Streptophyta; class Magnoliopsida; order Lamiales; family Oleaceae; genus Osmanthus; species Osmanthus fragrans. The sequence continues at coordinate 12,657,343 of CM033354.1, read as the reverse complement.
TACATTGTAGATAGTGTATTGCTTGATAGAATTTTTCAATTACTTAAAAATTGATGAAGATCTCATGAAGCACGAGCATAGAGATTGACTGCTAAAACGGAGTCATTGGGACGATGAGATTTTCTAATGACTATGGGCTCTAGATGTGCAAGTCGCTAGGGCATGTCATATGAACAAGAGGTTGAAACATTTGATAAGCTCAATATCTTCTCCTTCAACAATATCAATTACATTTTTTTTAAAAAATATTATTAGTACATAAAATATATTACGTATATCATTCTTTCGATACATAAGACCGCAATGCACGTGCTTACTGCTCGTACGCAGACAAAAACAACAACCAAAAAAAAAAAAAAAAATCAACCAAAAATCAGCCCAATATAATTCATGAGCAAAACCACAAAATTCGAAAAAATAAACAAAATAAAAACTCACACGTTCAATTGAATAACAAAAGCAGATCTGACAATTCAACCACAAAATGAAACAACTATTAAAACACGGTGCACTTTCAAACTCCAATATCAAAATCAAACATTGTATCTCATCTTACCGCTCCATTTCTCCTCCATAATATAAAAAATCGAAAAACAGAAAATATTCTAACATTCCAGATCGAAAAAAAAAAAATCATAACAGAAAATGACAAACCTTTCTACGGCGAGGAGATTCAAGATGCCAATAAGTTGAACAAATTGTAAATGTATCAAAGGGAAAGGAACACGATCATTTTCTGATTAGCAATCCCGTCAGAGAAGACTCTCGCTTGGTTTCTAGGGTTCGCAGATCGAGCGTTGCGTTGTTTCTTCTTTGTGTTTTAGGGCCTTCAAATTTGATTTCTATTTTTAATTTTGTTTTTCGTGAGGATTTTGGATAATTCTGGAGGGAGGGAGAGAGAAAGAGAGAGAGAAAAAAAATAAGCGACAGCGAATTTCTTGGTGGCAAGCAGGCTTGTGTGTCAGTGTGTGTCGTCCAGCGGCCCCTTTTTATAGTAACATTTGGGACTGTCATGTGGTCCTCCCGCCTCCTTTTTCTTAATTCAATTCAATTTGTTCTTCCTTTCAAATTTTCAATTGACTCGAATATATTGCCATGTTAGTGTATCACTGGTTTAGGCGGCAAGTTATTGACTCAACCAGGTGAAGTAAATTCGGTTTAAATGTCCACATAAAAAAATTTAATTAACAAAATACAAATAATAAAATTCTTATAGGATACTGAATTACTGATTGGTGGAAAAATAAGTATATAAAATATTTAATGAGTCAAAAAATGTCTTTCTAAATTGGTCAAAAAATATGGAAAAAGCATATTATAAAAAAAGGTCATGTTCGATTATATGTTAATTTTACTAACAAGGAGAACCGTTATAAAATTGAGTCTCATTTCTCTTTAAGAATGCATTTTTAAATAATAGATTGATAGAGAATGTGTGGTTAAAAAATAAGATTTTTTTTTTATGTTTGTATAATATTATTTTATTGAAAAATGTGCGATTGAAAAGAAAAAAGGGAAAAATGTATTTGGAGATAATGGTGATCAAACAAATGATTTAATAGGTCAGAAAAATCTTTAATGGTTAATCTGAAATTTTATACAAACTTTAGTGACAATTAGCTCCTGTTTGAGCTCTATTTTTTTGGTTAAGAATACACTTTAAAATAGTAAATTAATGAAGAATGTATAATTAAAAAATAAGAAAAAATATTTAATTTGCGTGTAATATTATTTTATTAAAAAATGTACCGTTAAAAAAAGAAAAGAGTGGGAAAATATTTTGAAAATAATGGAAATCAATCAAAAGTATACTAGCCAATTGTTCTCTGAATAATTAACAATCATGAAAATATGTGGTGATGGGAAATATTAATCATTGGGGAAAACAAAATTTGTGGCTTTGTGCGACAATTATGGATCAAAAATCGTTTACTTTTGTGTATGGTAATGGTAAAGAACGTCAAATAATAATAATAATAAATCAGTCACTAGCCCCTGTTTGGTCCCCTATTATTTTTTTTTTTTTTTTATTTTTTTTTTTTTAAGAATGTGAGGTTAAAAAGGAAAAAAAAAATTTTTGGGATTATGTATAATATTGTTTTATTGGATAATGTGTGGTTGATAATAAGAGAATAATGAATTTTAATTTTAATGGGGGCCAAACAGGGGTAAATTTCTATGCAATTTCAAGTTGGTTTGTAAATTAGATCCTTGAATTAATAAAGGAAAATGTTATTTGTACACCTCATGATGTACCAAATACATTACACTCCCCTCACATGGAGGAGGGCCCACGAATATTTTATTATGTGTGGACCCCCTCCATGTGAGGGGGGTGTAATACATTTGGTACACCATTATGTACGTATAGCACTTCCGATTAATAAATTTACATCAATTTAGTTAAACTCCCTCCAATTCATTATCCTAAGAAAATGGAAACGCTAACTTGATAATTGATTATTTGTGTAATAGTGGTGGAGCTAGATCGTTAGCGGGGTTATACATTTATTTTGCGTATATATTAATTTTCTTACAAAATTTCTACATAATTTTTTTTTTAAAAGAAAATTTTAAATGTTGTTGGAGCGGTCGTCATCCCCAATCGTTGAGTTTGTGTTTGTCGTATAAAATTTATCATGTCTTGATGTCGCTTTCTATTTGATGAATCAATAAAGTTAGGTGGAGTAGCTTGATAAAAAGAAAATATTAATCAAAACTTCATAAGTCTACTTTAAAGCGAAACACAAGTCTAGTGATTTTTGAAATCTTTTTTAATTGTAAAATTATTTAAAATTCAAATTGACTTTTGTTCTTCATTCATTTTCAATGAAACTTAAGTTTTACTCCACTAAAGCAGCATATTTCAAATTTCAACATTTTTAAAGATCACTAGAGAATTCTAGTGTCAAACCGTGTCTCATTCTTTCAGAAACGTGATAGGAATATGGTTAATTGAGTCAAGAAAAAGGCTAAACTTGAATAATATACTTTGTTAAAATATTTAGGCAAGGCATATTGACTATATCCACCCAAATCACTATTTGACAATTAAAGTATTAAATACGAAAAGAGGGAACCAATATAAGATTGCCCCCCTCATGAATAAATACTATTAAAATTGTTGACAATTTGATGAAAGTGATGAGAGCTCTTAATAATTCAATGGGCCAAAAAGATATTGATGTGAAATGGATCTACGAAAAAAATAAATCAAATCGATGGTCAAGTTATAAGTCTTTGTTCTAGTTTCACGAATTAAAATTGCGTGTTTGATAATTTCTATTGCTAAACAACACAGTTACGTAGAAGATTCATAATATAGATATAAAGTTAGCATTTTTAAATGATTATTTTGTCAAAATAGAACATCTATGAAAGAACCAAATTATAGGTACAGCAATGTATACAGTACACTCACATGCAAGAGGCGGAGCCCGCGAATAAAATAATTGTGGGGCCCACGCATTGGGTGATGGCTGTAAACACTGCTATAGAGCAAGTGTTGTACAAACTGTATTATTCTATATGAAATTATCAGTTGGATAAATAAAAAAAATAGATTGAGGATAAACTCTATGGGAATAATGTTCTGGGAGCTTGGCATCCTCTCTTTTTTTGATATCCAGGTGTCCATCTTTGGCGACTAATCCTGAGGTTTATACTTTTGCCCTCAAGACGCAGATTAGGTAAACCGCGGAATGTGCCCCAAACTGATCAAGGTCCAAGAGCCCCCTCCACTGATTTGCCAAAGTGCCAAGTGAGTCAACACATGTTGCACCTTGCCTTCCAGGATAAATCCTGCCTTCCAAGAGCCCCACGAATCGAATTTGTGACCTTTGAACTGCCAGCAACTAAGAGTCTCATCCTTTGCCAGTTGGGATGTGCCCCGATGGCAGCTCTGACATTCTTTTTTTTATTACATGGAAAATTGATTGAGGTGAGTATAAAAGTACTTTACTAACCATCACTCCATCAATCATGTAAGGGCTACAATTGCCTTAAGTTCACTCGAATTATCCTCCTCTTTTTACCTAGGCCTAGACACGATTCACTCGAATTATCCTCCTCTTTAGAATCGAACTGAACCAAACAAAAAATTTTCGAGTAGTTAGTAAATGGAATCATTGGGTCCAAATATAATTTTGGAACCGTTCAAGTTCGGTTCCATTCGGTTTAGTTCGGTTCGGTTCCATAGTATAATTAATTTTTTTAACATTTATAACAATACTACAGTCTGGCATGTTCAATCTTAATTTTTACAAATTAACGTATTCCAATTTAATAACATATAAATGACAAGTTGTCCAATAAGATTCATTTATCAATGTATACAAATAACAAAAAATAGATGGTAAATTAGTAATACTAAAATATCAGTGATTCATATAAATTAGAAGTCATAGACTCATAGAGATAAAATATTTTAAAGTATTCTATTTGATTTAACCATCAATTATTTGACTTGTTATACTAAATACTAAGAAAACTCTACAAGAAAGATAGAAAAATCACAATTAGCAAACATAAATAAACTAAAAATTGTTCAACTAATAAGATTTAATAAGAAAAAATATAATATATTTTTTATTACATGTCTCAATGCTCTCATAGAACTTAGTATTTTCATTGCAAACTCTATTTTTGTTAATTTATTTTTAAAAAACTAAAATAATTTGATTTATCCCATATATAAAAATTTAATTTTTTTTTAAAAATTCGGTTCTTATTCGATTTTGGGTCTAGAACCGAGAACCGAAACGTACCCGTCGGTCCTCGATTCAAATACCCGTTCGGGTATTTCACTTATGAAGAACCGCTCGATACGGGTCCGGTTCGGTTCAGTTCAGTTCGGGATATACGTCCAGCCCTAATTTTACCTATCAAAATCTTGATAAAGTCTTTCACGGCTCATAATGTTCCCTGCGATTTTAAGTTCAAGTCTATTCAATTGCTACCGATTCCGTAAATAATGCAAGAACTAAGCATAATGATGTATGCATATTTTTTATTAGAGACAGTCTTGGAGAGGCAATTGAAAAGTTAGATATAATCACGATTTCTCATTCTAGATTCAGCATTTTGAGAAACAAATTAACTTAGGGTTGTGACAAGACCGCACACGTTTGAGGGGAGGGTTGAAACAAGGAGTTGAGCCTAATTAACCAAAAGGGTATAAGTAGTCAATGAAGTTAGATTTTGCAGATATGTCCCTGTATGATGGCTATTATTTCGGATTTTCAATGTTTTGAATAGTGAATTTTTGGATAATGTAGTTAATAAGTAAGAAAATAATTTGGATTTAGGTGCATGATATTTTATTGTGTGAATGTATGGTTGAAAATAAGTATGTAGAAAAAAGAGTAATGAAATAAAGAATGTCAAACAGGGACATAATGTGTAAATGACACTGTTGTTTTGTTCCACTATTTGTTACCTTATTTTATGGAATGTTATTTTGTGTTTGAGAGAAGTATCATCTCTTCGACTCTCGAATCCTTAAAATCGAAAACTGCTATTCTTCGAATCCTCAAATATTTAACTTAATTGTTTCCACGGACTAAATATGATATGAGTATCGACTTTTCATTTTTAAAGCTATGTGAAACTACTAAGAACAATGTTTCGGTGAAAAACACCATTGGTCTCAACATATAGTGAAATCGCATTTAGTCATTGTATTTATAGTTGTTCAAATTTAGTCGACAAACTTATCATATTGTTACTTTTCATCATCATCTACAACTTCAGCAATAAAAGCTATTGGGCTTCCCAAAGCAATTATCAGATATTCAGACTGAGCAGGGAGAAAATAATTTGTTTTTACATAAAACATTGAAAGCTTGAATAGATGATTATAATGAGACTATCTACTATCCATTATAAGTGACATTCAGAACTGAAAAATGTAGATGATAGCACAATATTTTTGTTAATTATGATATTGTTATTATTGAAAGTTCTTTAATTCGAATTAGATTCATCTAGACAATTAGTGCAATGAAAAGTGGATGCAAGCTCATTCATGCATGTGGGCTGTCTTACAACTAATGATGTAAAATTAGAAACCACAAAAGAATTAATGCTACGAAAGTGGATGCTATGCACTCCGTTTATCTCTTTTCTTTTCTAAATTCTGACATAAGTAGGGGTGTTAAGTAGAGAAATTAAGTTATTTATACACGGAGTTTGACACTCTGGGTTACCCGATCCCACCGGTCCTCTCACATCGGGGTCGGCCCCCACTTTCGACAAATGTGTGGCTCTCATCCCCAATGTGAGAAGGCGGGTTGGGTCGAGTAACTCGGAGTGTCAAACTCCGGATACATGTAGCAAAACCGTAAAGGAGGGACAGAAGGCTAAGATGTAGTGGCGAAGGAAGAACGAAATGCAATGAGTGAAGAGGTTGGTGGCAGGGGTGGAGGCAGGGGGTGTCCAGGGGGTGTCCTGGACACCCCATTTTTCTGAGAAATATTTTTTTTTTTTTTTTTCTTTTGGGTTTTTTTTTTTTAAATTAAAAGAATTGTAGAATGGTAACTTCTATTTTATTACAAATAAACTTGTGAAAAAAGTTAATCTTATTTCTTCAACTTATTTTAGGTTAATTCTCAACTTATTAGTAATATTTACACTGATGTACTATCCGCAGAAAAGGTAAACGACTCAATTAGTGAACTTTTGTTTCCTCTCATTTTTTTAGTTTCCTTCAAAAAAAATTTCGGGGGCAACCGTCAGCCCCCACCCCTTTACCTATATATTTTCAAATTTGGACCCCCCATTTTCAACAAGCTAGCTCCGCCACTGGTTGGTGGGGAAGTGATGTGAGCGAGGGGAGCATGGATGAAGAGAAGGGACGAAGGGTTGAAGAGAGGAGGAGGTTGGTATTAATATTTGGGATTCGTCCTAAAAGGTCAATATTATTAAGTGGAGTAGCACAAACTCTTATATGTTGGTCTACATTTCAATAATTGGTTGATGTTAGCATGTCAATCTTAAAATATGTGTGCTCGTTGTTTTTATTATTAAGCTTAATGAGTTCTTATACAATATTAAGAATTGGGGTTCAATATTTAAATGCCAACATTATTAAAAAGAGTAGATGAAACATTTTTATGTGGATCTATATTTTGGCAATTATACGATATGGGATTTATCCATTAACAGTTGGGATGCATGGGGATTGGAGAAGGAAGCACATGGAAGGAGGGGGATGGGGTTGATGTAGAAACAAATGAAGAAAATTAGGATGAAAGTATTTAAGGATTTTTGAAAATATGAGGTTCGTTGGAAGAAGTTCGTACAAGTGAGGCAGTTTTTTAAGGGCAAAACTGATTGTCCCGGGACTAAATAGGGACGCCAAATGGCGCCCCCCTATTGGAGGAGGGGGGGCCTGGGCGCCCCTGTTTAGTCCTGGGATTTAATCCCGGGACGTATAACACGTCCCCTTTTTTAATGTACGTTTAAGTACTGCCACTTTATGAATTTATTTATATGTGTATATCGTGTAAGTCCATAGTGGCAACTAAAGATGCATCCTTTATTATAGTATAATGCACTTTTCGAGCTTTTGTGCCACTGTTTTCCAGCATTTTCAGTGTAAGAGACGCGATTGGAAATATTAGTGTGATATACTGATGTATGTCGTGCTTATATTGTCTCTGGACTAGCATTTCAGTGAGTGTGAGATTCATCCTCTCTATTGCCGATGTTCTAGGCGTACAACTCGACAATTTAGAGTCCACTTGTCCCACTAAGTTATAACCCTGGATACTAGCAATACTTAATGGAGGAAAATACTCATACTGGCTGAAATGTACCTTCCAATATAATAGGAATCCAGTCTGAATGCAATATCATATTGTCTTATTGTTCATATAATGAAAATCAAGAAACACTGAGAAGTACAAATTCCTAATTATTGATTCTAATTGTCCCTACAAAGTCGACGGGCTCAGGTGCAGTTCTTGATCATATGCAACGAAAGTTCTTGATGTCGCATCCCCTTTTCATACGGCATAAAATTTAAACCAAGACCAATGAAACTAAGGCAAATCCCATCACCAAAAAGACACTACCAGCAATCTTTGCTTCACCATTGCTACTTGCTGCAGGTGTCTTGCTATCAGAACTTGACCCTGTTGAGGAAGAAGACGTAGAAGCAGAAGCCGGGGAAGAGCTTGATGTGCTTGAATCTCCTCCCGCTACTTGAAATATCTTGGCATCAGGTGAATCTGCCGGGAGTTTAAGTATAGCTGCAATCGCAAAACAAATTATTATCAACTCATCAAACAGTGTGTCAAGTACTGTCTAATTCAGCATACCAAGTATAAAGTAGAATCTTACAAGGACAATCTGAGACTTTGGCGTCTATGTTGCATGCAGCAGGCATTTGAAGAGCTAAAGTGGTATTAATCGGAAGTCCCATCGAGGGGTCAGTGCTTTCTTTGATAAGAACACACAAGCATTTGGGTTTCGCAGTCCTAACTTTATCGGTGTCTTGGCAGCACTCAGGAGTAGGCTTCTTCGCTGTGCCACTCACAAATGGGATGCACGTGGCAAGATTTGTTAGTTGTTCTGCGCAATCTTTTTCGTCGTCTTCCATTGTAGCTGTTGCTACCATTGCCATTGTGCCCACTAAAATGCAAATGATAATAAACAGATTCTTCTGTCTGTTCATTTTTTCTTATATTTTCTACTCCTTGGAAGCTGTTAAATCACTTTAGATTGTTTGTACAGGAAGAGCATTTTTTATGTGTGTTTATATAGAGTTTGTTACTGGAGGTGTTTATTGCCTCCCCATACTGCATGCACCATTAATAATCATTCAGCGGTTTCCTGGTTGGAATTTGTGCAATAGCAGATAAAAATGATATCCCAATAATTGCTTTTATAAAAATATTTGAACTTGTGTAATTGCAAACCCTGTGATTAGCTTGAATTTGATGATTGTGACAATGATAAATCTGCAGAAATGACAATTGACATCACTCCATCTGCAACAAAAAGATAAAACGTTTTCATTTTCACTTCTCTACTGAAACAAATCAGATTCTGTGTTGAAATTTTGCGAAACGCTTTACGTACCGAGCAACATAAGTTTAAATCGATTCATTCTAACAGTTAGCATATTTATAAATTGTAATCCAGTATTAAACATGAGCATGCATGCCCACACAGCAGCAGTGAGTCAGAAAATTGATGCAATGCAGAAATGAAACCTAGATAACGTCCCACCTTCATGTCTTCATTAAATGTAGGGTATGCTTTGAGAACTGCAATTGCATCTTCCAAGGCCAAATATGATCAGTTTCAACTTTCAATCAATAATCCACATCCGTCCCATTTTTACTTTTTTAGAGAGTAATGGAAGCATGTGTGAATATTATTTGTTGGAACTTGGAAATAGAAGTGGGTCGTCCATGTGGGTTGATTTGGTTAAGTTGTAGAGCCTAATCATTATCGTTTCACGAAAAAGTTACGTCGATCAACCAAAATTTTGTAAATGATAGTGTAGGAATTTCACATTTATAATTTCGATGTTATCCTAATTTTTCTTATAAATAAGGAGCTTTTATGAGGGTTTACGTAATCATCATAAAAAAAAGACAGACATGTTACAAAAAACAAGATATGTTATTTTAATCTTATAAACTTCTTTTTAACATAGTGAATTATTATATCGATAAAAAATGGCGCAGTTTCAATGTGAAGTGAACCTCTATAAATCTTAGGTATTCTAATGTCTATTTTCTTTCTAAAATTTCGTAACTTGGCAATACAAAATTATGATGTGTTGGCTTACATGCATAGACATACTCACCGTGCTCTTTAAATAGATAGCAACTTATACCTCTACAATGCCAACAAATAGATTTGGATACTCTTCCCAATTAGACACTCAGTTCGAATCTATATATAGGACCCCCAACAGTCTCGTATGATTGATCTCTTCTATGCACATTTTACATTATGATTCATTAGTGGCGGATGTTTTGTGACTGAATGATACCCCCAAAAGCATTTTATACAGGCTTGTTTATGGCCATTTGAACAAGGATCCATAGCTTTCAAGCAAGTTGAAATGTGCATAATGTTCCATCTGAATTTCCTTGTAAAATTACAAGTTGATGTGAAATTTCCTCTAGTCATTCATATCTAAATTACTCCTAATTAATTCGTACAGAATGGTTCGGAACAAATAACATGTCATTAAGCCAAAACTTGGCCCTTTTGGAAGGAGGGAGGGGGGGGGGGGGGATTAAAATTGCAGAAAATACATCCCAAAAACACTTCAAAGAAGAGCTAAACAAGTCCACACTAACATCAATAAAGGAAGAATGACAAGTGTTATTCCTTGAAGTCGTCTTTGTCATTGACTGGGGTTGGCATGTTCCTCCAGTAAACAGCAAGAGCGCTTCCACCTAGCTGTAAATTCACATATGAAATGTACGTTGTATAAGTACACGTACGAAAACTACAACACTACTCCAGCAATGCTCAAATGAAAGGCATGTAAATATATTCTTAACCATACTCACCGCCATACAGACAACGCTTACAGCAGAAGGTACGGCCACCAGAGGATTTGTGAAATGTTTTTGGGCCAGCAAAAATCCAAGTGCAGAGCTCTGTTAATAACAAAGAATAAACAATTAGAGTCCATTCCGGAAAATCCACGCCCAACTAAGTTAAGTTCGGGAGAAAAACAGATCTTAAGTCGATAATAACATCAAAGATAAATGTTTACATACTATTTTCTAAATGTCATGCAAATTGTATTAAGCACTACTATAATACTTCACTGCAGAAGCTACAAGGATCTAATATTGGATCGACTAGAAATGTCAAGACCACTGCATATTCTTTTGGAAAGAAATAAAAATCATAGCATAGTGTTAGCCCGATCATAAATATAACACCAAGAGAAGATACACAAAGATGACATTTTACATAAAAGTGCTATATTACACAAATTCAGCATGGGTCCAGATTGATTCAGCATTTTCCTTCATGTTCGAGAATGTTACATATGCCTTACTTAATTACATCAATACTCTCCTTGATTGCAGAGAAGCAGATCCATAAAAGAGCAAGCATCTAAAGCCATGGGATAACAAGATTCTCAAACCTCTTTCAACACCCTCCAAGCAGTAAAAGTTTTAAAAATGAGAAACACGGTGATGAATTGAGCTAGATGAAGACATAGATCCAATTACATGTAGCTTTATCCAGTTCAAGAAATAAACCATGTTGTTACACAAATAAACAAAATTTATGGACTCTAAAGAGAAACTATGATGGGATATACCTGCATTCCACATTCTATAGAAATGGTACGAGAAGTAGATTCACCAAATGATATTTTTGAAACCCAATAACCAATAAGAAATGCTGCAGCGTGTAACAGGGCCACCGGGAATATCAATTGTGCCCCCTGAGTTTTCAGGACTTCTGAAACTTGCCCAATCTAATGACGGCAAAAACAAAAAAGCTCTACATTAATATGTGCAAAAAGGTGGCAGAGAGAAACACTGTCTAATGTCTATAGAATAATATATAGATCCCGTAGTTGTACATAATGAACTTACCGGACTCGCACATAGAAGGGTGGTCAGGATGACTCCAATTAAAGGGGTAACTGTAATTATTTTAGATGTGAACTTTGGAAAGAACTCGTTTGCTAACACTGCCAAAAAAAGCAAGCATGTCAAGTGAGAGATTCAGGATATAAAAATTTAAGCTTATTTAACAACCAATAGAGATATTTTTGTCTACAAAAATAAAACAGAAATTAAAATTTCTTATGTTACCCCCAATAATTGTTGGAACTAACACAACCTGAAAAGTGCTTATTGCTAGACCCTGTAATACAACAAAAAGTGTGAGTTTTAATTGTTATGGAAGAAAATCCTCGGTGCAAGCAAATTGCAAGATATGAAGTTAGTCAGATATGCACGGTGTCCTTGAGATTCTTGCTAGCAGAGTTATCTGATGGTCTAAACTCTATTTTATATCTTAACATTGAGTATGGAGAATCTGACATCCCACAAGCAATTAAGTCACAGCTTGCAGTTATATTCTATTATCCTGCCTTGTGTGTGCAAGCACGAGTTAATAGTTCTACTAGCTATATCTAGGATGCATACAAGTTGTTCAACTACGCAAAATTCACAAGTACATATTTTTGAGGAAAATCAATATGCAGTCTTACAGCTGCATCAACTGGTACAAGCTGACCAGCAAGAAGCTTAGTGAGGAGCGGCGTCATCACAATAGCACCAATGGTTGAACAACTGCAAAAACAACAGAAACACTTTGGTCATTCCACCTATATATCAACAACTTTTTCTTGCGAAGGATGCTTAAATTTTAGACCTTGCCATTTAGATGTTGACACATAACCACTTTTAATGTTACATCTTGAATAATTGTGCAGGATTTCATTTTGACATGTTCACTCTTTTCTTATTTGAGACATGAATTTAACACGTCGAAGTGAGTAGGTTAATTCTGTAACTAAGAATGAACCATCCTCTTTACAGAAAGAACATAAGAAAATTTTCAGAAAGGCAGAGACTACTCCTGCCCCATGGAACATGTATTGCATTATGTATATGTTTCTTGGAAAATACATGGGAAATAGTTGGATCTTAGACCTTGTCAAAAATTATTTTGAAATACTTCCAACAACTTTTTAAAACAGCTCTGCTACATAATAATGTATTATAATATGTAGCCTATGTTTGGATACAAATTTATAAATGGTTTATAGCATCAGTCAAAGTCATGTTCATATCTAAAACTCATTATTACTCGCACATTTCATGGGACCCATTACTATTCCTATTTATAAACCATTTATAGATTTGCCAAATGGAGGTATACTCTTTGAGGTTAGCTAGTAAACTAACGGAATATTGCGATTAATTCATGAAAGCCTAGCAGATTTCTTAGGTTCTGAGTTGTTCCAGCTCAAATATGCAATCAGATAAGTTATCCATGTGCCTACGCATGCATTTTTCTAGTTACTATAAAGGAATGTGTTTGCAAAAGAATTTTCCATAACAAAAGGTCTTCACTGCCAAAATTCAATTGCAAGTGTAAGTTTATTTGTATCTTGCTGTTAAGGAAATAAATAAATTAGAATCAAGTAGATTAGGCAATAGTGCAATTGGGTTTATTTGTGTTTCCATATTTTACTTTATTTCCATACTTGTATTCTTGGTTTTCTCTATATAATGAAAGTAAAGGAGATGAAGATGATTTAACTTCTTCTCTCCAATGTTAATACAAAATCGTTTCAACACTCGCAAGAAAATTTATTAATTCACAATCTGATTGATGATTTAGTCTTTGCATTAAATGTCACGTTGACTGAATGCAGAAGTCTCCAAGGCATTTATCTATATAGCGCCTTAACCTTGAGAATATACTTGTAAGGATTCACTCTTTCTTCCTTTGTGAGAATTATCAAGGATCTTTATGCTAAATATACAGAATTATACAGAACGTAGATTAAAAGGTTATACAAATTCATCATGTTCCAGCAGTGATAAAAGGGTGGTGAGTGAACTTACGTTGTCATGAGAACTGAGAGTGCAACATTGCCCTTGGATATATATGTAGCAACATTTGATGCCTGGCCTCCTGGACAGCATGAAACCAAAATAAGACCAGTTGCCAAAGGAGCCGACAATTTCAGAGTCTGTAAATCAGTGCAGAAACACTTAGCAATATTTCGAGGAAAACATCTTGAAAACCAAAATCGAACTCGAGGGACAAAAAAAGTACAGTGGTTATTGTAAAAGAATTAAGAAGCATGGTTAGTCATTGAAGCCCAGTAGGCAAGTTAGGACAAGAAAATACAAAGCCTCAGTTTGGGAAGAATTTAAAAAGGGTTTAGCCCCTCTTTGATTCCCATTTTTCCCAAAATTCATTTTTCTCTCTCTTCTTTCTAACCACATATTCTTCAATAAAATAATATTACACGCAAACCCAAAATTTTTCCTTAATTTTTAACTACACATTATTTATCAATCAACTATTCAAAATGCATTCTTTCCCCCCAAAATGGGAGATGAAACAGGGCCTTAATTTTTAAATAGATAAAAATGAATGGAAGCTAAGTAGATACTACTTGTGGGTCAATTGGAATGTGTTGTTAAAATAAAGTTTGGCCATTTATAAAATAATGGAGGCAAAAACTTCTGCCATTACAAAGGAATAAAGAGAATATATAGGCTTGCAACTTTAAGCCTTCGTTTGGCAAGCAATTTGTAAATGATTTATAAATTCAGTCAAAGTCAATTTCAACCACACATTCATAACTACAAGTCATTATCATCCACACATTTCGTGATACTCACTAGTATTCCTCTTACTATTTAGTGCGGAAGCGATAATAAAATTCTTGTAATAACAATTATGTAATAAACTAAGAAGAATATTGGAATAACTTGCTTTGTTATTAATTGAGTAATGATTGATTTAATGAAAAGTGTACACTACATCTATATTTATAGGCAAGATTATTCCCTACTTCTAATACTACTAGGAAATTGTAACTATAGTCCTAATCATCAAATAAAAAATAAAAGCCCTATCATAACTAGAAAAGATAAATCACAATTGTAGAGGAAACTACTAATTGTAATTGAGTACTACATCAATCCGCTCCACTTGAAGAAAACTCGTCCTCGAGTTTTGCATCTGCAAGGAAAATTTATCCAGATGAAAGTACTCGAAGATATCAGCAACGTTGAAAGTGTTGGAAATGTTCATATCTTCTAGAAGGTCAACTTCGTAAGCATTATCACCAATGTTTTGAAGAATACGAAAATGACCAATCTTTTCATCTTTAAGGATACAGTAATTGCTAACAAGAAATGATTTTTCTGAGATGGATCATCATCAAATCACCTTCGTTGAACAGCTTAAGTCGTCGATGTAGGTCTGCAGTAGTTTTGTAACGAATATTAGCATCTTCTAAATTTTGTTTTACCTTGTGATGAATTATTTGAATACGTTCAGCAAACTCTTCTACATTAGAATTGACATTAGGAAGTCAAATCAAATCTATGGTATGCCTTGGAACATTAGTGTAAATAACTTCAAATAGTTTTCTTAGTGGATCGATTAGGCACTCTTAAAAGCAAACACAGTTTGTGGAAGGGTAGCATCCCACAGTTTTAGTTTATCTCCACTAACTGCTCAAATCATATTGCGAAGAGTTTGATGGGCCACTTCTGTTTTTCCATCTATCTGGGATAACTTGTGCTATTAAACTTTAAAGAAGTATCAAATATTCTCCACAGTGTTCTCCAAAATTGACTAAAGAACTTTACATCTCTATCAGAAGTTATAGAATGAGGAATACCGTATAGGCGAACGATCTCGCGAAAAAATAGATTAGCCATGTAAGAAGTATCCGCAGTTTCTTACAGTGAAGGAAGTGAGCCATTTTCGAAAATCGATCAATTACGACCAAAACATAATCAACTCCCGTTGAGTTCATGGAAGGCCAATGTTAAGGAAAGAAATCACGTATAGTCATGTATGTAAGGAAATAAGAAATTGCGTATATTGGGTTTCCATATTTGTACTCTTGATTTACTCTATATAATGAAAGTATGCGAGGAAGGTGATTGACCTCTACTCTCGAAGTTAATACCAAAGTCTTTTTCCTCAAACATGGTATCAGAGCCGATCTTTAGGTGTCTACTTTGTAATCTGTGCCAACCTTCACCCTGGAGGTAGATTGTGTTGTCAATCATGTTGGTGATTAACAACGGGAGTCGAGTGGTTTAATGGTGATCGGTCGGGATCTATACGGGGGTTTTGTAGTGGTCTGGCGATTAGGTTTCGGCTTTACTGTCGCCGGTCGAGTAACTGACTTTGAACAGTGGTCGGCAACCCCAATTCAGACGGAAATCTTCAACAATTCTGGCAATCGTGTGAGAGGAATTCTATCAATTGGGCTTGTCATTTATATCTATCTTTTTGAACGTGTTATATGTGAAGATTGCTTCGGGTGGGTTGTGATTTCTTTGTTAAGTAGACCATTTTTTTAGTTAGACCTTTGAGGTTGTAGTTTGTTAAGTGGGCTATATTGTTATTGTTGGGCTCCCTTTTGTGTCTCATTTATTAATATTTGGCTGGTCACTCAGTTTGTGCGCCTCTTTGTGATTTAATGACTACTTGTTATTGGGCTTACGATTTGCTTTGATTAGTCTTGTTGTGGATAATATCATGTCATCCATGATAGATATGTTCCTGAAAATTTTAATGAAAGAAATTACATTTATTAGTCTCAGTGTGTGGAAGTTTTTTTAACCATTTGATCCTACACAAGTCGTCCACTAAGTCCTCAGAATGTGATTCTGCAAAGACCGATTCCACTCTCAATGATCGATGGGATCAAGAGGATGACGTCATCATTAGCCTTATGATCAATAGTAATGAGCCTCATATCGAGTCTTCATCTTTATATGTCTACGGCTAAGCAAATTTGGGAACACTTGAAACATATTCATTTTGGCACTGAAAACGTTACTCAAATCTATGAGACATGTAAACTATTTGGACTTGAGAAGGGCTCCTATAGTCTCGTTGAATATTACAATAAGATTTTCGCTGTGTGACAAGAGAGAAACATTCATCAAGACATTGATGTTGTTAAGTTTCGTATCGACCTTCAAAATTTGAAGCGGTTCGGGAACAAATATTCAATGCTCTACGCTATCAGATAGTACTCCTAGCAATCGTTCTGTATTTGTTGCTCGGGGTAGCTCATCATGGGGTGGGCGTGGCGATCGAAGTGCACGTGACCGAGTTGGTTTTAGCTCTCGGGGTGGACGAGACACTAGAGGTCGTGGTCGTTCAGAAAATCGTGAGCCTCGAAAATGTACTCATTATAGTCGTATCAATCACTCTATTGATTATTGTTGAAATTTACATGGAAAATCATCTTGTTTTGTCAATCAGGTTTCATCTAATAAACATCACTCAATCTGTAGATTAGAGAATCACTCTAGTTCTACAGTGGAATTTGATTTCATGTTTGTTCCACATGATGTGTATACTGCATTCTTAGCTCATAAGCAGGCCTCTTCCACTTATATGGCCACTCTCACTCAGTCAAGTACTACGACTTCTCACTGTCTCCTATCATCCTCTCATGATCCGTGGATCATTGATTTCGGAGCAACTGAACACACAAGTTTATCTACTTCTCTTCTTGATTATAATCCTGTTACATCTTCCAAATGTGTCACTCTTGCTAATGGTTCTCGAACTAGTGTTAAAGGCTCGGGCATTGCCCATCTTAGTCCAAATATTGAGTTGTCAACTATCTTTCATGTTCCTAAATTTCCCGTTAGTTTGTTGTCTATTAGTAAAATTACTACGACTCTTCAATGTTCTGTGACATTTTACCCTTTAGTGTGTGCCTTTCAGGATCTCAAGACGAAGATGGTGATTGGTATGGGACATGAAGTTAGTGGCTTGTATTATCTGGATCTTTCTCCAGTCTTCCGTTTCACCCTAGCAGTGGCATTGTCGTCTTGGTCACCCTTCCCTTTCCACTTTGAAACATCAGGTCATTAGTCTTCATTATATGTCACCCCTTGAGTGTGAAGCTTGTCAACTTAGCAAGCATCATCATGTATCTTTTCCTTTAAGAGCTGTTAATTGTGTTTCTCGTCTATTTGAGCTCATTCATTATGATATATGGGGACCAATCAATATTCTATTTAATAAATTTTAGTATTTTGTCACTTTTGTTGATGATTATTCTCATATGACTTGGCTATTCTTAATGAAACATCCTTTTAAGTTACTTTCTATCTTTCAAACTTTTCGTACTATAATCAAAACTCGATTTAACTAGAAAATATGTATTTTGCGGTCTGATAATGTCAAGGAATATATGTCTACACCTTTTACATCATATCTCTCTTACAAAGTCATTATTCGTCAAACATCTTGCGCATACACTCCATAACAAATGGAGTTGCACAACTTAAAAATCGTCATTTGTTCGAGGTTACTCGTGCTCTCCTTTGTCATATGCATATCTCTAAATGTTTTTGGAGTGATAATGTCTTCATTGCTTGCTATCTCATTAATCGCATGCTATATTCAATTTTCGGTAGTGCATCCTCTTACCCTACTGTGTTTTACTCCTTTCCACAATACTAGTTACCTCTTAAGGGTTTTGAGTATGTTTGTCATATTCATCATTTCAATCCTGATCATGACAAACTTGACTCTCGCGCTATAAAATGCGTTTTCCTTGGTTACTCCCAAACGCAAAAGGGGTATCGTTGTTACAGTTTTTCTCTACAACACTACTTTGTAACTGCAGATGTCACTTTCAACGAGTCCACGGCCCATTTTTCTGATCACAGTACGTCAGCAGAATCCATTGTAGATCCCGTTCGCTTACCCATTCCATATCTACCAGTTGGTATTTCTCCAGGTCCAGACTCGTCTCCATCTACATCTCCAAGGTTGTCCTCCTCTTATGAGAAACCACCTCCTATACAAGTTTATACTCAACAAGCTAAGTTAACAATGCTTGTGGTCCCATCCGTCACCTTGTCGTCTGCAGATCCTGCATCCGTTATCTTCTCTGATCTGGAGTCACTGCACATTGCCTTCCGTAAAGGTAAATATACTTGTGTAACTAAACATCCTATCAGTCACTATGTCACTTTTGATTCATTGTCGCCTTCATTTTCTTGTTTCGCATCTTTCTAGTGTTTTTGTACCTAAAATAGTGACAGAAGCTTTATCTGATCCTGAGTAGCAAAGGGTTATGGAATTGAAAATGACAACATTACATGACAATATAATTTTGGGAACTTGTTCCTGCACCTCCCGGGATACATCCTGTTGGCAACAGATGGGTTGTTGTAAGTTCAATTCTGATGGGACTGTTGATCGATTGAAAGCCCAACTAGTTACCAAAGATTACACACACCTATAATATTGATTATGATGAGACATTCTCTCCAATTGATAAGATCTCTTCAATTCGTATTTTGATTTCTATTGCTATTAATCTTGGTTGACCATTATTTCAATTGGATATTAAACACTTGTTTGAGGCCCATTTTTGGACAAAAAATGTGGTGTGGTTAAAAGTAAGGAAAACTTTTCGATTACGTGTAATATTATTTTATATGAGAATGTGTGGTTGAAAATGAATTTTTGGGGGGGCCAAACATAGGCTAGGAATGTCTTCCTTCATGGTGACTTGCACAAAGAAACATATGGAGCAACCGTCTCGATTTGTTGATCGTTAAAAAAATGCAAACCGCAAGTGCACGAGTCGCGTTCAAGTAATAAAGTGGACTTTTTGAGTTCGAATTATTGATCCCTCGAAGAATGTATACTTTTGATTACACAACTTTAATCAATTTAATTCTAACAATAAAGACAAACATTCAATAAAATTATGATTTGATTTTGGAAAATAACTAAAAATCTACAAAATAAGAAAATATGAACACTTGGGAATTTTAGAGGAAAATGTAATTGAGATTCATGATTTTGCTTAACCATCACCTAATTAATTTCTCTACAAACCAAAATTACTCATTTAGGATATTAGACCCGATCTTCCAATTTTAGTTAATTACCTCTCTCGAGCGAAATTAACCCTAATTGATTGGTTTAACCTACTATATCTCTATGCCGATTAAAACCAAACAACCACATTAAATCGTTGTGAAAATAGCTTAATGCGTCACCTAGGATTAAGGATAGGGCTGTAAACAAAAACCGTCAAACCGTCAAACCAAACCAAAACCGCATTTTGGAAACCGTCGGTTTGGTGTCACGTGGACCCGTTAATGAAATGATTTTGAACCAAAATCGGTTTGGTTTGGGTTTGAGAAATTTTATTGCGGTTTAAAATCAAACCGGACCGGCAAAAAATATATAAAAATTAAAAAAATGAAATTTTGTAATTGTAACTTGTAACTTGTAAGACAAAATGTTGGACTTTTATTTATTTTTAAATGGGGCTCATATATTCCATAGGCTATTAAACTAAAAGTTTGAAACGATTCATCAAGCAATCCCACGTAGTATTTCATATAAATTACTATCACCAAACAATCATCAACTTATATAAACTGCATAAATACTTCAATGATTAAACAAACTTCAATCAAAATCTTACATTGACTTGGACATCCTTTAAAAAATTAATGCAACTTCTAGTTCTATCGATTATAATTTGTAGAAATCTAGATGAAAAGTTTTGATCGGATCAATAACTATGTAATCAAAGTGAAAACAAAATAAAAATTTTGGATCTTAGAAATGAAATTATATATTGTAAATAAATTTATTTAAGTATAGATTTAGAGTATCTCCAAGAGGCTCTCTATTTTTAAAGAGCATATTCTACAATTTAAAGAGCATATATAAATTTAAAGAACAAAAATTTTAAAATGCTCCAATAGCCTCTTTATTTTTAACATTTAATTTTATCATTCCCAATATGCATTTATTGTTTTTTCATTCTTTTTTTTTTACTATCTTCCCTCCAATAATTATATCATTCTTCAAGTATATATTTTTATAATTAAGTTAATAAACTATGCATTGAAAGTTGGAATCTTTGAAACATTAAATTATAAAGAGATGGATTTGGCTCTCCAAATTTGGAGAGTAAAACTCACTCTCTATTTTAAAATGTTAAATTGAAGAGTCTATTGCAGTAAAATTTTAAAAACTAGCTCTTTAAAATAGAGAGCATTCCACTTTTAAAGAGCCTATTGGAGATGCTCTTACCTAATATTCTAATTTGACTTGAGAATCAGTTAATCAAAGAATTATAAGAGAGAAGAAAATGAAGAAGAAATTATATTATTTTTTATAAAAGTAATTGAAAATTAAATCATATATTTTACCAAAAAAAATTCTATGAGAATCGTTCGGTTCCTGGCGGTTCCCTTACTAGAACCAGAAACTGGACCGGAATCGGTTGGTTCTTAATAATTTGTCCCAAAATCAAATTATTTTTTAGAACATCCGAAACAAAATCGACCGGTTCTAAATGGTTCTGGTTCGGTTCCACTGGTTCTGAAAAAAATGTTCACTCCTAAATTAATGGCATAAAAGTAGACATGCAAAAAAATATACAGCAAAATCGACGGTTTAAAATCTGACAAAAGGCAAAAAAAATATACAGTGAAACCGACGTTTTAAAATCGGACCAAACAGTTAGGTTTAGGTTTGAATTTTTTTCAAACCGTTCAAAATAGTTTGGTTTAGATTTGGATATTTCTCAAACCAGTGTAAACGGTTTAATTTGAAAATCTGTCAAAAATCGGTAAAATCGGACCGCTTACATCCCTAGTTAAGGGTACATCTCTATCTCCTTACACAATCCTAGGGTTTCTATTATTTGGTCTAAAATGCATAATCTTCTTTCGAACGATGTACAAATCGCTAAACACAATCATTCATTGGCCACATAAATGAAAATGCAATAAATACAATAATAGATACACATGAAAATAAGCATTTTAATATTAAGAAGCAAATATTAAAATTAATTAAAGCTAGGTTAATTTACTACCATAAATCCCAACATATTAACTTAGCCCATATATTATATAAAGAGTGAATTGCCCATTTGGTCACTGAACTTTCCACCATGTTACCACCAGGTCAACGAACTTCAAAAATCACCTAAATATTCACTGAACTTTGTCATTTGTAATACAACTAGTCACTAAAACTTTTCCAGAATTTCATGCTTCCATCACCACTTTTGGGCCACCAAAACTCCACCTTCCGGCCACTTTTTTCGCCGGACCAATATACCACCTTGAAGCCCTCACTTCCCTCTTCGCAACCCACCCAAGCTCTGGCAATAACACCAACCGAGTTGGCGGAAATTCAAGCCAAAATAGGCTGCCCAACCACTTCCGGCCAATTTGGCCAGAATTTCATACTTTCGTCATCACTTTTGGACCACAAAAACTCAACCCTCTGGCCACCTTTTCCGCCGGACCAACATACCACCTTGAAGCCCTCACTTCCCTTTTCGTAACCCACCCTAGCTCCGGCCATAAAACTAGCCAAGTTGGCCGAAAATTCAAGCCAAAACAGGCTGCCCAAACACGCAACAATTTGGCCAGAATTCTTCAATTTTGTCACCCGGAGCTAGGGTAGGTTACGAAGAGGAAAGTGAGGGCTTCAAGGTGGTATGTTGGTCCAGCGAAAAAGGTGGTCGGAAGGTAGAGTTTTGGTGGCCCAAAAGTGGTGACGAAATTGAAGAATTCTGGCCAAATTGTTGCGTGTTTGGGCAGCCTATTTTGACTTGAATTTCCGGCCAACTTGGTTGGTTTTATGGTTGGAGCTAGGGTGGGTTACGAAGAGGAAATGTGGGCTTCAAGATGGTATGTTGGTCCAGCGGAAAAGGTGGCCAGAGGGTGGAGTTTTTGTGGTCTAAAAGTGGTGACGGAAGTATGAAATTCTGGTCAAATTGGCCGGAAGTGGTTGGGCAGCCTATTTTGGCTTGAATTTCCAGCCAACTCGGTTGGTGCTATTGTCGGAGCTTGGGTGGGTTGCGACGAGGGAAGTGAGGGCTTCAAGGTAGGGCTGTCAATGGATCGGATATGGACCGGATCTACCCATATCCGATCCGATAAGAAGGATTCACAGATCCGATCCGATAATCCGACGGATATTTGATTGTTAAATCTATATCCGATTTGTTATATTATCGAATATCCGATCCGAAAATTCGATCCGAGCCAAAATCCGGTTTGATTAATACTAAAAACCCACTTAATAAAAAATTGGTAAAAAACCGGCCAAATGACCGATTTGTCCAAAAATCGGATGACCCGAAACCGAATTTTTCGATTAAATTTTAAAATTTTAATATTAGAAACTAATAAACCTCTTAAACCCTTTTGACTTGTTTATAAATTAAAAGGCCCAAAAAGTTGAACTATTTAATAACTAATGACCCACATATTTATACACTACAATTCTCATGTGTTTGTAGTAAACATTCGATGTGAGACAAAATAAAACTAAAAAAGCTTCTTTGGTTTAGTCAAATTATAATTCCCTTATCCCTTGATTTTTTATTTACTTTATTAATTAGAATAATTATTTTTCTAACTTATTTTAATTAATAAAAAATCAAAAACTCTATAAATATCCCAATTAATAATATTATACTATTTTCAAAGCGTCTCTTATTTATTTATTTTTTTAAAAAATCATTTAGCAGTTAAAAAAAGTAAAAAATAAAAAAACATGCTTTTATAAAATATATTATATTATTATAAAAAATCGGATCGGATTATTATCGGATCGAATTGATCTATATCCATATTTGATCCATTTAGTTAACGGATTATCGGATTCGGATTTTGATCGGATTATCGGATTGAGATTCTAAATCCATCTCCCATTAATTTCATCGGATTCGGATCAAAATTCAATCAATTGACAGCCATACTTCAAGGTGGTATATTGGTCCGGTGAAAAAGGTGGCCGGAAGGTGGAGTTTTGGTGGCCCAAAAGTGGTGACGGAAGCATGAAATTCTGGGCTAGAAAAGTTGGTGACTAGTGGTATTACAAATGGCAAAGTTCAGTGACTATTTAGGTGATTTTTGAAGTTCAGTGACCTGGTGGAAACATGGTGGAAAGTTCAGTGACCAAATGGGCAATTCACTCATATATAAATTATACAAATGAGAATATTTATAATACATTACAAATATAGCAAAATAACTGAGAAAATACAAAGTTATAGATAAAACCCTTTTTGAAGCTTGGATATGATTTTTCCAAATATTTCTCCAAATCCTTAGATATATTCTCCTTGTGCTCTTGATTTCACTCTCAAACTGGCAAGAAAGAAGAAAGAAAATGAAAAAGAAAAAGACGAAACCCCACAAAAAGAGTCAAAATGAAAAACCAGCTGCAGGGTTTTTTGAATTAAAAACCCTGTTCAGAAATTGCAGCCAAGTCCCTCAACTTTCAAAAGTTGGCAAAAATGTCCCCAAACCCTATTTTTCATTATAGGTGGCGCCTTGGCGACAAAGCTCTGCCTAACAGCCAAAAAATGGATTTTGGTGTCATTACCAGCTAAGTCCCTTAGATAATTACGCGTCAAGTACCTCAACTTTGATCTACAATTTGGTCCTCGAATTTTGACTTCTATATCGATTTTACCCTCCATAAATTTCAATCGATAGAATTCCACCGTGTACTAGTTTACCGTCCGGTTGGTTTGTCGACCATTTTGATATTGCTGGTACAAAAACTGCTCATAATCTGTAGGGAAAAATTGCCTCTGCAATAACCGTTTCATCTTGGGCAGGTTTGCACGAGTTGTCTTCCTTATCGTTGGCGATTAAATTGAAATTGTTCCCACAATGCATAACCTCCACCTTTTAATTTGTAGCCACGAGTTCAACTTGGCTTTGTTCCGAGATTCCAATAGTCGAAAATTTACTCGACAGTATGGATCCAATCCAAAAAATCTTCAATGTTTAACCAGTCGTCAAAACTTGGCAAGTCCATTTTCATCTTAAATTCTTGAACATTTGTACCTCGATTATTAGCTCTTGGTCGCAAATTATCTTCTTCGGATGAATAGTCAAACTCTCGTGGCCGTCTTTGAGAATGTCTAGCCCTCAACTAAAAATTAGGATCTTGAACAAAATTAACTCCTCGGTCAAAATTAATTCCTTGGTCAACATTGCATGTATCCCGAAATCATTCATGTTCGCTCACAGTCGATCTCCGTCACCTGTGAACTCGCATTCGTAGCCGACTGGGACTCCTCATCGAAAGCCATCATCATCGTACCGTCCAGGGGGTCTTATTTTCTGTGCTCATACAATTGCAAAGGAGCAACAGCTTGGTGAAAGTTGCGATTGGATTCACGCGCCGACCAGAAGTTTAATAGTCCTATTGCCACAGCTAGTCATCTGCAAGGGGCGGCGTTGTCTCTCCAAGCCTGGGTCGATATGGGGCTGGGGTATAGGGTACGGTCCCATACCTGCTGCAAACCTTGGATTTCTTACTTCCAAGTTAGCATCTTCTTCCTCATTGTCTGATTCTGAATTGTTACCTCTCGGTCCTTCCCGCCTACCTATTTGTTTTGCCATGGATTCGTGGTGCATCTCAATGGTCATCGCAGTTAGCATCTGCGTGATATTGTGAAGAGCTTCATCCATCCCTTCTAGTCGTCATTCAATTTTTTCAAACCTCCGTTCGTTGTCAGTGGTTTGCCTGCCACTCGAACCGTCATCGGCCATCAAATTAAGGTAAATTCCATACTCTAATACCAATTTGGTACGAAAGCGATAATAAAATTCTTGTAATAATAATTATGTAATAAATTAAGAAGAATATTGGAATAACTTGCTTTGTTATTGATTGAGTAATGATTGGTGCAATGGAAAGTGTACAATACATATATATTTATAGGCAAGATTATTCCCTACTTCTATTACTACTAGGAAATTAAAACTATAGTCCTAATCAAATACAAAATAAAAGTCTTATCACAACTAGAAAAGATAAACATAACTAATAAAGATAAATCACAATTGTAGTAGAAAACTACTAATTGTAATTGTGTACTACATCACTATTCCTATTTATAAACCATTTACAAATTTTCCAAGCGGCGGCTAAAGCAACATTTTCTTTTGAAAACCAATTATGAATAAATCCGCAGATAACAAGGCTTCCCCCAAGATATTGAATTACTTTAGAAGACAATTAACAAGGGTAAATTTTACATATAAGATGCTAACTGCATTAGCTTTTGCATAATAAAGTAGAAACACTCGGGCATTCATTCAATTATCTCCACTGCTATGGTGCTTTGAAATGCCTAAGACTTTCCAAACACCACATCAATATCAGGAATGGAGGGAAGCAATACTAAAACATCCTTTAAACTTCAGAGTCAACTAATAGAATGTTCAATCATGGTCCTATGAGTTCAAACGTGATCTTTTATGCAACTCGTAAATAAGTAGTTACCAGGGTCAAGAGGATGAAGACTTACCATTGCAATAAAGAAGCCCAACATGGGCTTGATGATGTATTGTGCCAAAAATCCTACACCCACCTAAAAAGATAACCAACAATTTCTCTCAAATAGATCAATGCAAGTATTCATATCCTCAATAGCAGCATTTCTTCTGCATTATATATAAATTACTACTTACAGTCCATGGGTTGCGCAAACATCGTCTAAAGTCCTCGAATGTAAGTGTCAATCCCATTGAAAGCATGAGGAAACCCAAACCAACAGTAAATAGGTCTGTTTCTAACCAAGTAACCTGCAAGACTCCGAGATTCAACTAATTGATGATTATTCAATTTTCAGCAGTTGCAACTGCAAAAACTTACCGCAGCAGGCTTGTAAATGCCAATAATGGTACCTAATATAACCTGCATAGAATGAATAGAACTGAAATGTGAATCTTTCCTGATATAACTTCTTCCAAGGACAGCATAGAGGAAAAAGGAACAGAATGAAAATTTACTGTTGCAACAAAAGTGCATGAACATACCCAAACTGGAAAGAGAGTTGTCAATGTTTCGATTATTCTCTCATATTGGCTCATTTTACTAGTATTGTTGGTAAAATCTCCAGAGGTGGCTGCCTTGCAACAAACATTCGAATTCCTAATCATGGTCATAAACAGTTGTGATTGCCATACCCTAAATGAATAACTGAAAACTTAAACGAAAGAAAGTATTTTGACATATTCCATTCATCATCAACTATAAGGGACAAAAGCAATGTCTTAGGAATAGGATCAACGATGAAGTAAGATAAATGTTTCTAATATATTTGTTGTGAGCTAGACCAGCACTTTCTATTTAAAATAGGAGCAAAAAACGACAGAAATTCTTCATAACAATATTTACAAGCAAAAGGTGAACAATGTCGGAAGAATAACTTGAGAAAACATTAAAAGAAGAAAGACAAAAATAAGAACAGCTGAAGGTGGCCTAGAGCTTGTAGTTTTTTCCTTCATTCTCATGTTATTTTAAGTAGGATTCACACTGTTCAACATATCAAAGAAAATAAGGAGAAACCTGAAATTCCAAGAAAAATTCTTAAGGGAAACAATTTTTTCTATTTTCACATGCATTTAAAAATCTTGGAAAAATAAAACTCTTTTATATATAATCCTCCACGAATTTCCCAAATCTGATGACATTTCCTCATTCTTTTTTCAAACTTATAATACAACCAGACAAAATGGAAAATAAAAATCTCCCCTTTTTTTGCTCTTTCCTCCAATTTTATGTTTTAGAAAACAGTGATTTGGAGATGCTGTACTCATAAAAGAGCAGAAAAGATTTCGGGAAAAAACTCTATATCGTTCTAGTATTTTCCCAGTAGAGGAAAAGTTAGGTTCCATTTTAAAAAAAAATGATTGCTTTGCACATGAATGGAAGAAGCAGTGTCACGAGAACAAATCTGCTATGCACATTTTTGGATTATGAAGATTCAGATTTTGGTCATATCCTATAGGATCTGGTCAACAATAAGACTGAGAAGCACATAGCTCTCGACCTAAAAAACTTTGAGATGCCACCGCAATTGATAGTCAATGCTCCTGAATTGGTTCCCAAATTCTACTGTGTTACAAGGGTTTTTAGGTTGTGGAGATGTTTAGAGAAATGATAGAGTCAAGTGTTCTAGATGTGGTCATGTGCCACGTACAATGAGCAAGAATGGGCATAGTGCTGTCTAAGAAGCATAGAAATGTCAACCAGGAGCACTGTCCATTACCCAGGTATCATCTGACTGTATTTTACTTACTGATAAAGGGGTGTCACAAGATCATTCTTAAGTCCTCAAATTACGACACTCTAACTTCATAATGGTTTTCGTTTTAAAGTCCTTAAAGTATAAAAAGAAACGATTACCTATTGTCTTTGGTGACTTTTGGAGAAATACAATGATATAAGGAATAAAGAGAGCTTCCAATAGAGCCATGTGCATGAAATTATGGGGACAAGTTATCCTGGTAAAAAATCTCCAAAGTATCAGGTGTGTTCTTTTATCTTATCATTTAAAAAAAAATGGCAGGGTAGGGTCTTTCTTTTGCTCTTGTTTGTTACTCAATTATTTTCAAGTATCTTGTTTGCAGTCGAATGGTTTTTGTGTTTGCCTTTGAATACTTATTTATCCTTGATTTTTTTCTTCCTGAACGTGTCTGCTTTGATAACATTTAGTCCATTAGGAAAATAATTGAGCTTACTACTTTCGCTGTTTCATATCCATGTTATTGAATCAAGATCTCAAAGTTAATATATAGCAAATTTTCTTCCAAAGAAATTTTTGGCCTTTCCCTGTATACTCTTTCTCATTTAATGCAATAATAAACCGACATGAAGAAACAAGAATATTAGTTTGTTATCTTTTCTTGAGCAAAAACCATACCTTGAAGCAAATGATTTTACAAATGTCGTAGGGACCGAGACAGCAGTAATAGAATTCTGGTGTTTACTATGAATAGCCAAATTACTTCTGTTACCCTCGGATGCAATAAGCTCACCCCTGAAATCTAAAAATCAACAAAATAGTTAATCTATCAATTTAAAATCAAAATTTCAAACCAGCCCACAAGAGTTAAGGTCCTGAAGACCCCCAAAATTTTGAAATAGCATATTAAAATACTACACGTACTCTGAAAGCTCTGTCGCCTTCCGACGGAAAGACCACAGTTCAGCTTCGGAAGAGCGTAATATTGCTGCAATCTACAATCTTTAGTAACGAATCTTGAAATTGTAGTAGCCATTGGTAATTCAATTCAGAAAATGAAAAGGGTAGTTGGATTTAAGTTCAATACAGTTTTGAGCAATGTCTAGCAAGGGTTTTGGAGTAGTAAAATTGGACTTTGGAGTGTGGAAGATGACGGGTTTCCAGGGTGGACAAGATGATGGAATTCTGAGGAGCGTTGAATCGTCCTCGTCCACAAATTACACGAAGGGGCTCATCCAAATGTTTCCTAAATTGCATTATTGCAAAACTGAAGGCTCTACCAATGTCGAAATGGTGAAGGCGATTGTTGTATCCGTTGTCATGTTATGCGTCTGATTGTCAATTCCCCGAAAATTACACCACACTATACACACAAATGTTTTTTTTTTTTTTTTTTTTTTTTTTTTAAACTTTCCATTGATAAAATTTAAGAAAGATAGTGTTGAGCCCCTGTTTGAGCTCCATTATTTTGTATTTTTGGTGGTTGAAAATTTTTGAAATAGTGATTGATGAAAAAATGTGTGATAAAAAAGTATTAAAAAATTTTAAATTTGTGTGTAATATTATTTTATTTGATAAATGTGTGGTTGTAATAAAGAGAAAGAAAAATTTAATGTAATGTAATGAAATTTAATGGGGACCAAACGGGGCTGAATATAAAGCCACACGTATTAGGGTGATTATATTTTAAATTTTTAACCAAGGTTCTAAAATCAATCAAGTATTACAAGCATGCATATGAGAAGCATATTCATAACTGTGCATTTTTAAAAAAATTAAATATTATTTTGAATTTTTTAAACTAATAAGTAAATAAAATAATTCATTCTTTGAATTTATAGATATTATTCAATATATATATATATATATATATATATATAATTCTACAAAATATTTGTTGCTCAAAATAAAAAAAAATAAAAATATTACAGTTACATAGTAATCAATTCCTCCGATTAGATTAGACACGAACATTAAAATAAAAACTAAAATTTATCTAATTCTTTATTGGATTCCAATTCAATCTTTTATTCTTCGTCCAAATCATCATTCATGTCATTCGATATAAAATTATTTTCATTGGAATCTCTTATTTTAACTCAAGAATACCTATTATCTCTTATAAATGGTAATATATCATTGTCAACCTCTTCATCATCAATTATTCAAGATCGTGCAAAGCTAGCATCACTTGCTAGCAAAACTAGAGAAATATTGAAGGAAATGTAAGCTTGGGCTCGATATAGATAGTTCGCAACTCTATGAAACGTTTGTTTTGATTTTTTTATTTTCAAAATGTCAAAACCCTACAGATTGTTGTATAGAATTCATGTGCTTGGGTGATTTGAGCTAATTGATGTTTGTTGAACTTAATTTAGTTTTTAAAAGTTATAAAATAGGCTAAGTTTTGTTAGATTATTTTTGACGCAATTTTGAAATGGGTTGACCGCATTATTACACGCATACCCCACATGCGAGACCTTTCGAAAATGCATCGAGCATATGCGTGCATTTTAGAACGTTGGTTTTTATTATACTAATCCCCCATTATCTCAAAAATATATTATTCACTCTTATTTCATCCCACACAATCTTTCATAAAATAATATTACACAAATCGAAAAAAATTCCTTCTTTTTTCTCCAAAAAATACTAATTCAAAAATTATAATTTCCAATATTGGAGGCTAAAGATAACTTATTTCTTTAATTTTTTATTCTACGTTACATCATTATTTTTTACATTGATCGGAAAATTTTATCATTAATCATAATTTTTGTCCCAAAAATATTATTAACGTTATTTAAAATGAGGGTCAAACATTTATCACTTTTTGCATTATTATTTATTTTGCTTATTTAAAATAAAATGGGCAAAAAGTCTTTTTACTCTATTTTAAATAAAATTTTAGACAAAAACTATAATTAAAAACAATCTATGTTAATTTGAAAATAAGAATGCAATGAAAAAATTTGAGACATAAATGTGATAATGAATAAAGATTTTGAACATTTTATGCAATTAAAATGTAGACTAATTATTAAAAATTGTGATGTGAATATATTTAGCATATAAAATATTCTCTCAATCTAGACTTCCACATGGATTAAAAAAAATATGTATTAATATAGTAGTGAATATAAATTTTACTAACATTTTTCTAATATATGTCTACATTAAATAATGAATACCGGAGGTGTTAGAATACTAATCCATGTGGCATTATGTGATCGATTTAATTAAATGTAAAATTATGTGATTCACTTAATTGTATTGACACTTAGTGCCACCTATACTAATGTTGTAATATCAATTGTTCTAAAAGAATATTATTCTTAAGTAATTATTTAAATATGAGTAGTTCATGTTTATTAATAACAAAACACATTAATTAGGGGTATATTAATGGGGGCGTTCTCAACTAAGATTTTGATGGATTTTAAATGATTATAAATTCTAATGAATTTTGAGAATTTGAATAAATTTCATAAGAACCTCATTAAAAATAGTGAATTTAAAAGAATTTTTTTATATTTATTTTTAAACTTGAAATTGAAATCCATCCAAATGTTTAGAAATCTCTCAATTAATGAAATCCCTATAAATCCACTAGTTATTGAGAATACTTAAATTCTAAATAATTTCATTCAAAATTATTAAAATCTCAATTGGAGACACCTAAATTTAGAAAGATCTTTAAAATCAATCAAAATCTCAGTTGATAACACTACCAAACAATTTTTTTTTTTTTTTAAAAAAATTATTCCATCAACCCAGAAAGTAACATATAATTTGGGATAACATTTTTAAAGATCCCTATA
Source organism: Osmanthus fragrans (assembly GCA_019395295.1). NCBI lineage: Eukaryota > Viridiplantae > Streptophyta > Magnoliopsida > Lamiales > Oleaceae > Osmanthus > Osmanthus fragrans. The sequence goes on along the minus strand of CM033354.1, from coordinate 12,625,732 downwards.
TTGTGGATCACCGAAGCATAAAAACCTTCTCAATAAAACATATGGAGACATCATTTTGGACAAAAACAAGGTACATCACATATTTACTCTCCTTCGTGATGATACTACTTATGATTTAAAATAGTTTTATTCTAATAATATGTATCAACCCCTCGGGTATTTGATATGTTTATTTTGTACACTTATCTAGCCCAGAAAATTGGAGTATTTGTTAGTTATTTGAATTAATTATAGCGTAATTATGTGTTAATTATGTTTGTTAGGTTGAATTCAATGCAAATTCGTGAAATTGGAAGAAATGAACGAAAAATGGACAAAAATAAATTCAAAGTTGGGGGGGACCAAAGTGTAAACATTCAATAGTTGATTCGGATGATGATTGGAGATCACATATGATCGATTGGATGCAATTGGAGGTCAAAGTAGTGAAATATAGTTAAAGTATTTTCACAAATCAATTTCCAACCAAAAAATTATACTCTGAATTTTTAGCATCAACTTGAGACCCATTATTTAGATAGAAAACATTCGAATTGGAAAAATTGTATATCTAGAAGAAATGTAACCCTTTGAATTAGCCTTTCAACACACTTTGAATTATCTCAATTGGATATCAGAAAAAAAAAGTTATGACTAAAATACTGAAAGCTGCTCATGCACAACACAACGCAAATTGCCGGGCCAGGGGAGCGTAATTATGGCGCTCGCGAGACACAAATTTCATGACTTGAGAGCCACATGGTTCAATGGCATACACGCGGTAGGCATACGTGTGCGCACGCTTGAGCTTTTTTCCACAAACGAATCAACAATTTTCTTTTGCGATCCAAATTCTTTTGGAAACCAAATTTGATGCAATTTTGATCTATTTTTCGACTCTTATAAATAGAAAGCAAGGGCTGCACATAAAAAATAAAAAAAAAAAAAAAAAAAAAAAAAAAAAAAAAAAAAAAAAAAAAACTTCTCTTGCAACTTCATACACAATGGTATCATCATATTCATCAAGAACAAGGGGTCAATTACTATATTTTGAGAGAGGAGATCAAGCCCCAGCAATGAATTGAAGCTCAATTACATCAAGAAATTGAAGAATTCAACTTTGGACTTAAAGATCAACATCTTTTGTATTCTTTCATGATTTGAGTGATATTTTTTCATTATTCTTCTTGCAATTTATATATTACTATGTTAGGTTAGATCTGCTTTTGTATTGAATGAAGACGAACCATATTTGTTATTTTTTTCTAATTCAAGACTAGAAGTTTAGTATTTCTTGCGTTTCTTGATTAATTTTGCATTCTCATTACATTATTTAATTGATTTGCCATTAATTAGATAATTAGTTGCTTGTCGTAGTGTTGGAAAACTCACAATAAGTTTAGAACACAGCAAAATTAAAATATGTGTAATAGATGTTAGAAATAATATTTATCACAGGTGTAATCATATATATAATCTAAACTTTAATGCATTCTAATTATTCAAATTTGGGCTAGGAATGGATTCAGATCATGGTTAGGATATATTTAATCTGTTTTTAAAAAAAAAAATTATATATCATAACTTTATATCGATTGTCAAGAACGTATGAATGAAATTAGATTATAAATCAAGAATTGAAATAAATAGCAATAGGCAAATTCTATATCCTATACAATCATCCATAATTTGATAAAAATAAATTTGTATTGCTTTTTTAATTAATTTAGCAAAAAATAAATCAAAATCTCTATCTTGTTGTCTGTTTGTTTGTTTTTTGTTTTTTTTTTTTTTTTTACACAATTAGAATTTCATTCATAACTAATAAACTTTAATTAAAATTTACTTCCTGTGGGATGATACACGTAACTCACTCAAATCTATTACTTGTGCACGATTTTATACGTTTGCGGGTTTCACAGGAACAATATTCTTGTGGGTAATGTCTTTGTGGACAAATTTCTTCATACATGAAGGAATAAGATTCGATTTCTATGTGACAAGTGATATGCTATGAAATAATAAGGTGAGTTAAATATACGGGCATGAAATTTACTTTACCGATTATTTTCATTGAATATCACATCATATAATGATCATTTGTAATAAAAATAAATAACATTACTATAATAAATAACATGTTTGAAGTGGACAAATAAATATTGTATATCAATATAACCAACCAGTTGAAGTTTATATTGAATAAAACAATTCTCCCTTGCGCTTTTCCCATGTAGAAATTAGAAATTTTTTTTAGAACCTTTTTCAACTTTCATCTCAAACTCTTCTTTAATATAATTTTGATGCGAACTCACGTAGCAATAGTATTGGTAGCTACAAAATCCACAAGAGATTGAATCGAACCCAAACAAATCAAGAAATCAAAGTTTTGAGTTTGATCCAAAAATATTGAATCAAATAACCAACAAAATTGTCGATAATATGTTGACTCTGTGATCACGAGATTCAAAAATCTCATCGAATTGTTTGAATGCCACAAGAATCAAATCTTGATAAATTCATGAAATTAGTTCAATGAATAATAAGGAATTGAAAAAAAAAAAATTTCTCACAAAATAATCTCTCTATTGATATGAATGAATGTTGTTTTATAATAATAAGTTCTATTTATAATAAACTTACCAAACCCTAGTTGAAAAGGAATTAAAGACTAAAAGATTACAAAAGTTACCAAAAATTAGAATTATAACTAAAATAAAAGATTTAGCGAAAAATAAAAATCGCATCAAGTTTTACTTTATGCGGCCGCATAGAGCATTGTAAACTCCCCAGCCAGTTTTCTACATAGGTCCACGCGACCGCATGCATGAGTAAGCTATGCGGTCACATAGCTTACTTTTTCAGCATCTTCATCTGTCGCTTGTATCACATTGATCTACTTCGAATCTTTGTACGAGTCCAACATGAAACTTACTCATTTCCTCACCAAGATCGATGTTTCGTCCACCGTAACTTGAACGAGCAATCCTATCGCTTCTTTGACCCTCTTTGCTCGAGACCAAATCATCGGCCCTTCTTCGACAATCAACAAATTCTTGCCAGACTTGCCTTCGTTCCTTGGATCACATCAAATCTACTACATTTAGAAGCTCTCCAATAATTCCAATAATATGTAGTTGTTGTTGAATTTATATCCCACAAGTGTACGGATTGTAACAAGTAATAAAGTGGACCTAAGAGTCCAAATATCGTTTTCCAAAAAGAACTACTATTTAACAATTGATTCAATGATTTCTAACTTAAATTTGATCGAAAACAAACAAAGAAGTAGATGTTGTAATTTTTAATATAACTATTTGAAAAGATGTGGATGTACACAAAGATTGATTTAGAATTGAAATAATGAACGGATATTAGGGCAAAACAATTTTACCTATTGATCACCTATAAGTCTTAAATCATGATTTATAAAATCTAAGGTAATGTTCGGTTGAATTCTCCTATTTTATTCAATTTACTCCTTTCGAGTTCTCATTGAACTTATTTAACTACTTCAATTACATATTTCTATGCGAATCAACTTTAGTTAAACGAAATATTGGTTCTAAGATTTCATATATGACCGCAGTAATTAATATATGTATCTCTACATGTTATATTAATCTAAAAGATTTTAATAATGGTCTAAACAAATAATCCGCAACTCTACATAATTATTGTCCACGAAATCATTGAATAATTGGCCTGAGAATTCAAAGCATTAAGAATATAATTAAAATCAATATGATCGCCACCAAAGGGGCGTTAAAAATAAGTTCCTTACTCGGCTAAAAATAAATGTCGTTCAAGTAGTACAATGCAAGTAAGGGTCATTACCCGCAGAGGATTGGTTCAACTACGTTAATTGCACAAAATAAAATGAACAGCGAAAACATGTAAATGGGGGTGGGGGTTTTTTGATTTGTTAAACAAAGAACACAACAAACTACAAATAGAGATGGAGAAATGCTTGAAATGCAATAAAAATTAAATAAAGAAGGTGAAAGGTCAACGGAAGAGAGAGAGTGATCGGGGGATAATTCTTTACCGCGAGAATGATTTTCCAATCCAATTTTACAAAAGATTTTCGTTCAAATGATTAACAACAATCCGAGAATAATCACAAGCTCGATTACCTCAAACTCTCCTTAGATTATAGTTGAATAAAATAAGCTCTTCACCCAACCCTAATCATCAAACAACCTAGGATAAAATCGCTAGATTAAATTTAACAAAAGCATTTAAACAAGAGAGTCGAATTGAATTAAGTACAAACACACAAGCTCGATTTGTTAACTTAAGTGATAATCCACCCAACCCTAATCATGTGCGCGATGCTGCGGCGCTGCTAAAATGGCGCTGCGGTGCCACCTGTTCAGTCTCAGGCGCACTGTAGCGCCTGAATGCTTGGCGTCGTGGCGCTGCTACAATGGCGCCGCGGCGCTACAGTAACTTTTTTTTTTTAAAATGGAAACTCAAGTCCTATTTTTGCACTTATGATCTTTTCTTCTTCCCCTTTCTTCTCCAAATTGGGATTTAGCATTGAAATATCTACAAAAATAGAATAAAACTATATTAGGTAGCAAAATGTTAATGAAAACTCACAAATATCTAAATTTAACGGCCCAAATAAGTGTGAAAAATCCACACTTATCACACCCCCAAACTTAAACCTTTGTTAGTACTCGAACAAAGCAATACAAGCATGCAAACACACCAATAAAAACCAAAAGATAATAATATAATGACCAACACTCCATTAGCTCGATAGTTCGCCACCTTGCTTCAATCCTCACATCACACATAACTTATGAAATGTTTACAAAAATGCTACCACAAAATTTTTTTAACCTCATATCATGCACGACTCGTGTGTGTGTGTAGTCATTCCAATTCATCGCAATGCACAAGTTGGTGGTAATCCCGACCCTCAATGGTCATATTTTCCCTTTCTCGCTCGTGGGATGCACTCCCCCAAACTTGATATTTTTTCTCTAACCCAATAACGTCAAGCTTAAGGTTGTTCTCAAATCACTCAATCTTTCCCGCTCAAGCTTAGTTGGATCGAACCGATAAAATTAACCACCTAGTCATGTATTTATTCCCAAAAAAATTTTAGTGCCAAAAATCACGAACTTCCATTAGGTAAATAACGCCCAATCATCAATTTCTCAACAACAACAGCGAATTTTTTTTTTTTAATTTTTTTTCTGTTCTTTTTGCTTCATTTTTCCCATGTAGGTAGTTCACGCACTGGTCCCTAGGGGTAGCCTTCTTTATTGGTAGATCGTCTCCCACACATTGTAATGCATAGGACCGGATTACTCAATGTTGACTCACACTCCTTAAGGTAGGCAACTTTTTCCTACAGATTTTTTTTTTAGCACAAGAACTAGCACAACAACCAACACACCAATGAATTTCGAAAACACCCCCACAAAATCTATCATTTGAGTAGGGAATAAATACACTTTTAAACAATCTCCTTCACCGGTTCAATCACCCCCAAACTTATACTTTCATAGGTAGTGATTGAAGAATTTTTTTTTTTTTTCAACATGGTCATTTAAGCTCCTATCAACCTTAAGTGTAACCAACAAGTGCGTGCAATGAATTTCATGACATAAGTGCTTAATTAGGAGTCCAACATGGCATAAGTGGATGATAAATAACAAATAACATTCATGTTCACACTTCATAAATCCGTGTGATGTGATACTCGAAACCAAACTAGCAAAGCTATCCAACTCCACAAACAAGCACAAAACACACAATTTTAGCACATATCACAAGCACGAGCACACACCACATCAATTATCCCCCAAACTTAAACTGTACATTGTCCTCAATGTAAAAGCATGAAATATAAAGAGCAAAATGAACAAGTACTCCCCTAAATTTGGTTTCGACGGCGATGGTTGTGCGAATGATTGTGGCTCATTGTCATTCATTGGAGTTCAAAGTTTTTTTTTTTTTATGCGGCGCCATGAGGAACTGTCACATGGGAAACAAAGACAATCAAAAACAAAAAGATGTGATCACAAAAGAATGTCAAAAAGAATAACAATTGGTTGCCTCCCATCCAGTGCTTCTTTATAGTCTTTAGCTAGACTTTTCCTCTTCAAGGTTTTTCAATTGGATCTTCTAGTTGCATTTCCTCCATGTCTTGCGGTATGAATGGTTCAAAATATGGCTTCAACCGATGCCCATTCACCTTAAACTCTTTCTCGGTTTGGAGGCTTTTGATTTCAACTGCGCCATGAGAAAATATATTAGTAACAACAAAAGGGCCAACCCATCTAGAACGAAGTTTACCTGGAAAAAGCTTAAGGCGTGAATGGAAGAGGAGAACTTTTTGCCCAACAACAAAGTTCTTCCTAGAAATCATTTTACCATGGTATGCCTTGGTCTTTTCCTTGTAAATTCTCGAGCTCTCATAAGCATCGTTTCGAATTTCCTCGAGTTCATTGAGTTGAAGTTTTCGTTGATCCCCCGCGCCTCCAAGATCCATGTTAACTTGCTTGATTGCCCAAAATGCTTTGTGCTCAAGTTCAACCGGTAGATGGTAAGGTTTTCCATAAACCAACTGGAAAGGAGACATGCCGATCGGGGTTTTGTATGCCGTTCTATAAGCCCACAATCACTAATAATAGCTCGAAGTGTTCCAAACCTTGCAAAAATGTTAGACTTGACAAAATCTACCACCACTTTAGAATCGTTAGTCCGAGTGGCCCTTGCTTCCACCCATTTTGACACATAATCAATGGCAAGAATGATGAAAAGATTACCATATGATGAAGGAAAGGGTCCCATAAAATCAATGCCCCAAATATCAAAAATTTCAACAATAAGTATAGGAGTTTGTAGCATTTGATTTCGGGCACCTAACGTACCAACCCTTTGATATCTATCGCATGTTTTACAAAAATTGAATGCATCCTTAAAAATGGTGGGCCAATAGAACCCGCTCTCAAGCACCTTGAGAGCCGTCCTCTTGGCACCAAAATGTCCGCCACATGCATAGGAATGACAAAATGAAAGAATAGAATGAAATTCATTTTCAGGTATGCACCTTCTTATCAATTGATCCGGGCAATGCTTCCACAAATATAGCTCGTCCCACACAAAGTACTTGGCATTTTTCTTGAGGTTTTGCCTTTGAGCTTCGGTCAAGTCACTTGGAATCTTCTTTGTGACTATGTAATTGACGATGTCTGCAAACCAAGGATGTGTGTCTGAGACTTGGAGCAATTGTTCATTAGGGAAGCTTTCTTGCAATGGTAGTGTCTCTTTTTCATGAATAAGGCGACTGAGATGGTCAGCTACAGAATTTTCACTCCCCTTCTTGTCTTTGATCTCAAGGTCGAACTCTTGCAAGAGGAGTATCCACCGAATGAGCCTCGACTTTGCATCTTTCTTGGTGAGCAAGTACCTAAGAGCTGCATGATCAGAAAAGACAGTTACTTTAGTGCCAATAAGATATGAGCGAAATTTTTCCAAGGCAAAAATAATTGCTAAAAGCTCTTTTTCGGTGGTAGAGTAATTGAGTTGGGCATCATTCAAAGTTCTGGATGCATAATAGACAACATGTGGTGTCCTCCCATCTCGTTGTCCTAAAACTGTCCCCAAAGCAAAATCACTTGCGTCGCACATCAACTCGAATGGTTTACTCCAATTTGGTGGTTGGATGATAGGCGCCGACGTCAAGAGTTCTTTCAAACTTTCAAATGCCTTCTTGCAATCTTCATCAAAGTGAAATGGCACCTCTTTTTGCAATAGTCTGCATAATGGTCTAGCACACTTTGAGAAATCCTTGATAAACTTTCGATAAAATCCTGCATGACCAAGAAATGATCGAATCTCCCTCACACTAGTTGGAGGGGTTAGAGAACGAATTAGATCAATTTTCGATTTATCTACTTCTATCCCCTTAGATAAAATGACATGACCTAGTACTATCCCTTGATCGACCATAAAATAGCATTTTCCCAATTAAGTACTAGGTTAGCATCCATACATCTCTTAAGCACAAGTGTGAGATTTTTCAAGCAATTATCAAAGGTATTACCATACACACTAAAATCATCCATAAACACTTCAATACTGCTTTCAATATAATCAGAAAATATACTTATCGTGCATCGTTGAAATGTCGCTGGAGCATTGCAAAGACCAAAGGGCATGCGACGATAGGCAAATGTACCAAATGGGCAAGTGAATGTTGTTTTCTCTTGATCCTCCGGAGCAATTACAATTTGGTTATAACCTGAATAACCATCAAGAAAACAATAGTGAGAATGGCCCGCCAACCTTTCCAACATTTGATCAATAAAGGATAAGGGGAAATGGTCTTTTCGGGTTGCACAATTAAGTTTTCTATAGTCAATACAAACCCTCCAACCCGTTTGGACCCGGGTTGGTACAAGCTCATTCTCCTCATTAGCTACCACCGTGATTCCGGACTTCTTTGGAACCACTTGAACCGTTCTTACCCACTTGCTATCAGAGATAGGAAAAATTATACCAACATCTAGCAATTTTAGAATTTCCTTCTTTACCACTTCCATCATAGGGGGATTCAAGCGGCGTTGAGGTTCCCTTGAAGTCTTTGCTCCATCCTCTAGCAATATCTGGTGCATGCGCATGGATGGGCTTATCCCTTTGATGTCGGCTATTGTCCAACCAATAGCCAACTTATGCTCTTTGAGTATCCGGATGAGTTTTTCTTCTTGGAGCCTTGTGAGGTTCTTAGCAATCATTACCGACAAGGTCTCACTTTCTCCCAAGTAGACATACTTTAAATGCTCGGGGAGAGGCTTGAGTTCCAAAGCAGGGGCCTGCATCACCGAAGGTAGAATTTTTTCTTCAGAAATTGGAAGAGTAATATAAGAAAGATCATGCCTCGGTGGAACACTTGGAAGTGTTTCAAGTGATGCCACCATCCCAACAATGTTTTCACAAACTTGTACATTCTTACTCAACTTAGTGAGATCATCTACATCAATGTTTTTAATCAAAGTGGTATTCAATGCATCTTCACTTGATAAGTCAAAAAGTTTTTGCACTAAAGGATCCACCATATCAATGTAAAAACAAGTATGAATGTCACTAGGATACCTCATCGCTTCAAAGATATTGAAGCGGATAATCTCACCATCAAACTCCATTGTTAAAGTACCGTCATGTACATCAATCTTCGTCCTCACCGTCCTCATAAATGGCCTTCCCAAGAGTAAAGGTGGTGACAAAGATGTCGACTCATCTTGCATGTTAAGCACATAAAAATTCGCCGGAAAAATCAATTGATTCACCTGCACTAAAACATCTTCCAAAACACCCTTTGGAAAGGCATTAGATCTATCCGCAAGTTGAATTATAACACCGGTTTCCTTGAGTGTGCCTAGATTTAGTGAAGCATAAATAGAGTATGGCATGACATTTATGGATGCTCCTAAATCTAGCATGATTTTTTCAACCCTAGTATTACCAATTATGCATGGGATGGTAAAACTTCCCGGATCTTTGCATTTTGGTGGGAGTTTTCTTTGTAAGACCGCCGAGACATTTTCTCCTACACTTACCACTTCATTGCCTTTTAACTTGCGTTTATTAGTGTATAATTCTTTGAGAAATTTAGCATAACGTGGCACTTGATAAATGGCATCTAAAAGTGGTATGTTTACTTGCACCTTACGAAAAGTCTCTAGAATTTCCTTCTCATGTTCATCTTTTTTAGATTTAGCAAATCTACTAGGAAATGGGGGAACGGGAACACAAGTAGAAATGAGGTCTTTAGGAGTTACCTTGGATCCCGAGGTTGGAGAGACATTTTCCACTTTCTCGCTTGATGAGTCCTCCTTTCGCTTTAGCTCCTCAACATGAACATTCATTTCCCTTGGCGCCTCCTCTAATTTTTCCACTTCTAAGTGTCACGGCGTTGGCATTTTCTCTCGGGTTGATAGCTTGAGAGGGGAGTTTTCCCGATTCTTGAGCCTCTAACTTACTCATAGAACTAGCCAATTGACTCATTTGTGTCTCCAAGCTTTTTATTGAGGTCTTAGTCTCTTGTTGGAATTGTATAGAGCTTGATGCAAGAGATTTAACCATGTCTTCGAGAGACATACTTGAACTTGGAGGCGGTGCTTGTTAGTGAGGTTGAAATTGTTGTGGTGGCCGTTGTTGATTGAATCCCGGGGGCGGATTAAATTGGGCTTGAGGAGCTATGAAGTGATTTCCTCCATAACTAAGATTTGGATGATCTCTCAACCCGGGATTATATGTGTTTGAATAAGGGTCATACCTTTGCCTTTGTTGCATTGGGAATCTCCCAATGGCATTCACTTGTTCTGCGGTCCCTTCTTGTAGTGTCGGACATGTATCGGTATGGTGACCCGAACTAGAACAAATCCCGCACGCATTAACTTGTTGCATTAACCCACGTGCATTTGTTGCACAAGGGAAGTAAGATCGGATAATTGCCTTTCAATTTGACAAGTAGCACCCACTTCATTTACTTGTTTAACCGGCACATCCGTTCTACTCCCAAATTGTTGAGAGTTAGCGGCCATGTTTGCTATCAACTCTCTAGCAACCGCCGGCGTTTTATCCATTAAAGCCCCACCACTCGTCGCATCTATCATACTTCTTTTTATCGGGAGCAACCCTTCGTAAAAATATTGCAAAAGAAGTTGCTCACTTATTTGGTGGTTTGGGCAACTTGCACAAAGTCTTTTAAACCTCTCCCAAAATTCATAAAGATTTTCCCCTTGTGATTGTCGAATGCTACATATCTCATTTCTAATGTTTGTAGCCTTTGAGGCTGGAAAATACCTCTCTAAGAAGAGCTTTTGCATCTTATTCCATGTGGTGATGACTCCGGAAGGTAGATAATAGAGCCATTCCTTAGCGGTGTCCGCAAGAGAAAAAGGGAATGCTCGCAATTTCACTTGCTCTTCCGATACTCCCGTCGGCTTCATGCTTGAGCAAACAACATGAAATTCTTTTAAATGCTTGTTGGGGTCCTCTCCGGAAAACCCATGGAATGTGGGAACAAGATGGATCATCCCGGATTTAAGCTCAAATCCCCCTTCAATTGGAGGATATTGGATGCATAAAGGTTGTTGAACTACCGTTGGAACGGCAAGTTCCTTTAATGTCCGGTTTGCATCCGCCATTTCGGGCTCAATATGTTCGGATTCACTAGACGAATCAATACCCAAATTCCTTAGAAGTTCGGTTGGAGAGTCCTCTTCTTCACTTCCCGAAGTGTCGACCTCTTTTCTTGATCTTAGATTGTAATGTGATGCTTGTTTTTTGCTCATTCACAACCTAAAGAACAAGGAAAGCAAAAATAAGAAAGAAGCAACAAAAAGAAAAATAAAAGCAATTAACTAGTTGATAAACAATCCCCGGCGACACAGTGCCAAAATTTGATCGCCACCAAAGGGGCGTCAAAAATAAGTTCCTTACTCGGCTAAAAATAAATGTCGTTCAAGTAGCACAATGCAAGTAAGGGTCATTACCCGCAGAGGATTGGTTCGACTACATTAATTGCACAAAATAAAATGAACGGCGAAAGCATGTAAATGGGGGAGGGGGTTTTTGATTTGTTAAACAAAGAACACAACAAACTACAAATAGAGATGGGGAAATGCTTGAAATGCAATAAAATTTAAATAAAGAAGGTGAAAGGTCAACGGAAGAGAGAGAGAGTGATCGGGGGATAATTCTTTACCGCGAGAATGATTTTCCAATCCAATTTTACAAAAGATTTTCGTTCAAATGATTAACAACAATTCGAGAATAATCACAAGCTCGATTACCTCAAACTCTCCTTAGATTATAGTTGAATAAAATAAGCTCTTTACCCAACCCTAATCATCAAACAACCTAGGATAAGATCGCTAGATTAAATTTAACAAAAACATTTAAACAAGAGAGTCAAATTGAATTAAGTACAAACACACAAGCTCGGTTTGTTAACTTAAGTGATAATCCACCTACATTTAATAGAAAATTCCACATAATCCATCAAAATATAGTTGCTACTAGGGTTTGGTCAAATTAGCAGTTACAGACTAAAAATCTCAAATTAGCAAATATCGAAACAACCCAATCATCTAGTAGCGCTCCTAAACAATCAAGAAGAACAATATAAACAATAAACTCAATGGATTTATCACATTAATCAAAAGAACTATATAGCACAAAACCATTGGAATCTCATTTCTCGGGTCAAAAATTACCCCCAATCACATTTAGGTTTAGCTATCCATAAAGTAATTACAAATAGCCAATAAAAACTTACAACCCATAAATGAAAAATAGATTAAAGAAAGAAAAGCTTATTGATAATGAGAATGGTTGAGAAATCTTCAAAATCAATGGATCTTCTTCTCCAAGCTATTTCACCATTGTTGAGCTCCAAGCTTTCCCAAAATTTTCAAAGAAATCAAAAGAAAAACGAAGAAAGAAGAAAAGGGATTTTCTCTCAACTTAGGGTTCTTGAGAGTGAAGAAGGGAGAGTGAATAATGAATCAAAAGTGGCTCCCAAAACCCTCATAAATCACCCAAAATCGTGATTTTTAATTGCAAAAAGGGTCCGAAACAATTTAAGTGAGCCAAACAGGCCCTAATCATGGGCGCGGTGCCGCGACGCTGCTAAAATGGAGCTGCGGGGCCACCTGTTCAGTCCCAGGCGCACTGTAGCGCCTGAACACTTGGCGCCGCGACGCTGCTACAGTGGCGTCGAGGCGCTACAGTAACTTTTTTTTTTTTAAATGGAAACCCAAGTCCTCTTTTTGCACTTATGATCTTTTCATTTCTTCTTCCCCTTTCTTCTCCAAATTGGGATTTAGCATTGAAATACCTACAAAAATAGAATAAAATTATATTAGGTAGCAAAATGTTAATGAAAACTCACAAATATCTAAATTTAACGGCCCAAATAAGTGTGAAAAATCCACACTTATCACAATACATATGCATAAATGAACTTGAATCTTGAATAAAAGAAATAAAGGATATCAAATGTTACATTGTTCGCCCTAATGATTAATTTAACTACTCATGATAATGGAAGAAAAACAAAAGGTATAGAGTTCATAACTGAGTTTTGAAATCTTGATCATAGAAAGAATTGGATCTTGCATCGAGAATCCTCTTCAACCTCAAAAGTCTTCAACCCCGAACTTTTACTCTTTGAATTTGGTGATTATGAGTTTTTCTCCCTTTTGATCTTGATCTCTTAATCTCAAGTTGTATTTATTTTCCTCTCAATGTGTGGAATCCCCCTCAAAAGTGTGCCTCTAAATTGATATTTTATGCCTTCTTCAAGTCTTTGGAAGAGTTTGATTGAAATTGGGCTTTTAAAAGATAAATTATACTTGGAAAACCTTAATTGTACGCGGCGTGGCGCGACGCCTCAGGTGCTGCAATTGGGCATCTGGCGCTGAATTTTGAGAAAACATTCAGCAACATGGCGCCCAGGCGTTGAGGGATAGTGCCTGGGCATTGCCGCCAGGTTCAGTCGCACTGCACAATATTCAGTATTTTTATCATAACTTTTTCTCTCAATATTCAATTAAGGCAATTCAAAGTGTGTTAGAGAGATAATTCAAAGGAATACAAATTTGCTTCATATATCATTTTCCAATTCGACTTTTTGTTATGTCAAAAAATGGGTTTCAATCTTGAGCCGAAAATCCGGAGCATCCTGGTACGGTTGAAAATTGATTTGTGAAAATATTTTGGTCATATTTCATTCATTTTGACTTCTAATTGTATCCAGTTGACCCGAAACATTCTTGATTATTCATCATGAGGTTCGAAACAACTTCTAAATATTTACACTTTAGTCCCCAAACTTTAGATCTTACCCCTTTTTTGTCAATTTTCAATTCTTTCTTTCAATTCCACTTCCATTCATCGAGTTTCTCCTAATAAACCAAATATACAATTAATTAGGCTATAATTTTTCGAAAAAATTATTAAATGCCTAGATTTTTAGGTCCAAATAAGCGTACAAAATACACTTATCAGTAGTGATCTTGGACTTTCATAAAAATGTATGATTAGACCAGATAAATTTATTTCCTTGTTTTATCGAATGTCATTGAATACGATCAATTCACGTGTCTAAATTTCTTGAATCAATATAAGGATCTTTATAATATAATCAATAAGCCCCTAGAGCCCATTATTAAAAAAAAATGTTTTCAATAGTTTTTTTAAAGAAGAATATGTGGTTAAAAAATAGAAAAAAATTGAGAATTGCATATATAATATTTTATTAAAAGAATGTATAATTGAAAATATTAATATAACAAAAAGAATTTTAAAACAATAGACACCAAACAAGGGCTATGTTTCCTATAACTTGAAGTTATTATTGAGGTATCTAAAATCCTTACCATATAAATTAGTTTTAACCATATCCATTACACACGTCTCAATTTTTTCATGCATTGCCAGGATATTGAGATGTCGAAGTACAATTCCTTACATAAAATAAGGATACTTCTTTTCGTAATCAATGTCAAGTCTTGAAAAAAAAATTTGTACTAAAAATCGTATCATATCTTACAACTTTATTTTATTTTTATTTTTTCATTTAGATTTGGTCAATTACCCATTTATACTCCACGTAATTTTGGATGTTCGATTGTATGTTCAAAAATTTCACGTTTTTCTAGTAAGATTAATTCCCAATTACATCTTTCTAATTTGGTGAATCATTTGCACTTCAACATTTTTTTGATGCGTCTTGGCTTAATATCTTTGTTTAGGTTTGTAATATTGGCAGCTATTTATAAAAATATTGTTTACAATTTCTTCTTTCTTATTACATATTTTTGCTTAGCAACAAAACTTACAAAGGGTTTTTTTTTGGAGGAAATACATGAAAATAACCTAAATTTAAAACCATAATTCCAAAGTAACCTAAAAATGAAGTAATATTTTCAAAATGACCTTTGACCATTTTAACTACCAAAAATACCCTTAACTTAAAAAATTGCAACCTAGTCCCTATAATACAAGCTATTAAATGAGAAGGCCAATAAAAAATAGGTTACAACTAATATATAGAAAATTAAAATATAGATTAACACTAAAATTTTACATATCCTTAATAAATAATAGATTAACCAAAAGAATGATAAAAAAAATTTTAAAATATTAAAATATTTTGTAGATTTTGAAGATTTTGTAGACGGTCTTAGTACACCCCCACTCTAATTGGTATCAGAACCATAAATCATGACATGATAATAAAAGATTTAGGAAATAGATATGTGATTAAAAAAGATAGATTTGGGATAATAATAGGAAAACCTATAATAGAGAAAGAAATTTTAAAAATCATACTTACAAAATTAAAAGATATACCTTTAGATATTAGAAAGAAAATAATAGAAGAAACAGAAATTAGTATAATAAGATATCTTTTGATATGGAAAACTATTCTAGAAACTATAGATCGAGAAGAAATAGCTGTTATAATAGAAAATAATATAAGTAATTATGAGAATTAAAATTAAAAAAATAGATAACTATTATAAATTAGAAGAAGAAAAAGGATATAAAACATTTTATGATCCTATTCCTAATAAATCAATAATATTAACATTAAATATAATTAAAAATTTACCTAGAGAAATAAAAGAACAAATACTAAATAAATTAATTATAGGATCTATAAAAGATAGATATGTATATGAAATGATTAATAAAGAATTTGAAAATATTTTATATTATAGAGAAATATATGAATCATCATAAGCTATAAATGAGTAATGATAAAGTAGTTAGAAAACTTAATAATATTGTTAAAAATCTAAATAAAATACAAGAAAAAACCTAAAATATATTAGGAACACCAGGAGATATAAATAAATCACAAAAAAAATGTTAGGAAAACTAAAAATCGAAAAACTAGAATTAAAAACAAAATATTTTGAAATTGTAAGAGATGATCAATTACCTAATAATGAAATAGCAATTGAAAGTTTTAATAAAATCATCAATGAAAATAAAGATAAAAAATGTAGATTATCATATTTATTAGAAGTAAAAAATGGAAAAATATAATGACTTTTTTAGAATCATTTGATGAACTAAAAAAGTTAACAAAAGAATTAATAAATGAAACTAAAGAATTAAAAGATGAAGTAGGAATGTTAAAAGTAGAAATTAGAGAAATGAAACAAAATATGAAATCAACAGATAAAAAAGTAGATAAAGATAGAATAAAGGGAGAAATGACAAGAATATGAAAGAAACATGTAGAAACAGAAGGATATTATGAATCTGGAAGTATATATGATAGATTTAGAAAAGAAATATTACCAATAATCCTAAAACAAGAAAAAGAATTTGAAAAATATGCAGAAGAAAGAGGAAAAAATAAAAAAGATGATGAATGA
This sequence comes from Osmanthus fragrans, assembly GCA_019395295.1. Classification (NCBI taxonomy): domain Eukaryota; kingdom Viridiplantae; phylum Streptophyta; class Magnoliopsida; order Lamiales; family Oleaceae; genus Osmanthus; species Osmanthus fragrans. The sequence continues at coordinate 12,609,329 of CM033354.1, read as the reverse complement.
AGAAATAGATAATCTAATAGAAAACTTTGACCAATTAAGTATAGAAGAATTAGAAAATTATGAAATATTAATGAATACTGGTGGAGGACCAACACCAGCACCAGGAAGTACAAGCAACAATCCAAAATTAGAATTTTCTGAATTAGAAGGAAGATATGCACCAATGCCACATAGACCTTATAGGCAGTACTATGATAGAATTATACCACAACATAAAATTGAAAAATATAAAGATCAATTTACTCCAAACTCATACTACAATAAACCAATAAATCATGGAGGAGCAAAACTTGATTTAGATTGTAAAATAGATACTAAGAAAGTCTTGTTACAATGGGCAGATGCATTGATATTATTCTTTTTATATAACCAAGATGATACATGGGAATCCATGGATAGAAGAATTGACTATTTAATAGCATCATTTGAAGGAGATGTAAGAAATTGGTGGGAAGGAGTAACTGAAGATACTAAATTATTAATGAGAAGAAATATACAAACAGAAATGCAAAAAACCTTACAAGAGAGAATAAAAAAGTTAGTAGAATATATCAGATGAATTCTTAGGAGAAAATTGGATAAAAAATTCAGAAAAAGAAGCTAGAAGAGAAAAACTAAAAGCGAGATTAGGATTAATAAACATTATGATATGTGATATGTGTAAAGTAAAAGAATATACATGTTAATTTAGAAATTTCTATTATACCCAATTTTATAGTAACGAAAATCAAGGACCATATTTAGAAATGTATTTTGCTAAATTACCAGGAACATGGAATATATACTTTAAGATAGAATATGAAAGATACATAAAGGATAATCCTGTACTAGATACATTAGGAAGTCGAATAAAATTCCTATTTGAAAGATTAGCAGAAATATGTAAAAATAGACAACTAATGAAAAAGTCTAAAAAATTAACAAGAATCTGTTGCAAAGAAATAGAGATACCTATTAATTGGGGATGTGGACCAGAAAGAAAATATAAAAGAAAATTCAAACAAAAAAAGTATAAAAAAATATAAACAGTTCAAAAAGAAATATCAAAAACTAAATAGGAGATATTATAAAAGAAAATATCAACCAAAAAGAAAAGAGTTTAAAAAAGATAAAAAAAAAACAATGCAAATGTTGGAATTATGGAGAAATAAGACATATAAGCCCTGATTGTACTAAAAAGAAAGTTAGAATTTTACAACAAGAATATGAAGAAATAGAAAACGATTTAGAAGAAATAATAGATATTAATAAATATGAAGGAGAAGAGGTTTACATATCAGAATCAGAATGAATCACGAAATAGAAGAAGCTGAAACTATAGAAGAAAAATAAGAAATAGAAAAATTATCATTAGATTTAAATTAGGAGAATGAAAAATATTCGATAAAATATTTAGAAGAGAAAGAGTATCTATAAGTGAATATCATAAGATAGAAAAATCAATAGATATAAGAACAGCTTCATGAAGTCATAAATTAGCATTATTAACAAAATCCATAGTTGACCAATTAATGACAAAAGTAAAAGGAAAACAAAAAGAAAAGATACAATATGTTTATCTAGCAGGAATACAATTAATGTTCAAATCCTTATTTAGAGAAGGAATAGATTCACCAATAACAGTAAGTTTACATAATGGAAGAATACTAAATACTAATGATAGTCATTTAGGAACTATAGAAGGAAAGTTAGCATATAAAAAATTAATATTTACATGTTATCCAAAATATTGTGTATCAATAAAAGATAAAGATTTTAATGAAGTATTAGGATTACATTTTAAAATACATAGAAATAATATTATGGAAGAAGGAAATCATATCATGACCATAGAATATAGAGTATTATATACATTTACTAATTCAAACTATGAAAACATTTACTCTAAAAAACCCTAAATAGAAATTCACAAAGAATGTAAAGACATATTAAATATTGTAGAACCAAACAAACAACTAAACCTATTACCAGAAATATATGAATTAGAAATATCTAAAACAAAACCAGATGTAACAGAAAAAATAGAAAATAATTATTTAATAGAATTTAAAGATGGAAGATTAAGAAGAAATAATAGTATATCTATAATACCAAGAAAAAGTATAAGTCGAGAAATAATGGTAAAAATGAATATAAGAAGTATGCAAATATATGGGGAATATTTTAATGGAATAGAATATATATAAAAGGAAAAAATATCATAATTGATACAGGTGCGGCAAACTGTCATATATCAAGAAATAGAGATAAATGATTAACAAAAAGAAGGATGGAACCTTATAAATATATCAATTTTGATGAAAAAACACATACTAGTGAATTAGAAGTAAAGATACCAATAGTTTTAGATGGAGAAGAAATGATAATACCATGTTATATAGATAATAGTATGAGAGATCATTACCATATATTATTAGGAATGAGTTTTTTACAAGCCTTAAATCATTATAATATTAATAAAGAAGGAATCTATATAACACATAATAATAAGACATTGTTTTATCCAAAAGAATGAATAATGTAATAACATTTCCAGTAGCAGTATATATACAAATTACTATTGTAGAAACTAATATAACAACATGTGCCTTAATAGATACATGAAGTGATATAACTATTATCAAGACATTTTTGTTAAAAAATTATAACAATGATAATACTATAAAAATAACAGGTGTCACCGGAATATCAACACCCATTACTAAAAATAAAGAAAAGGTAAAAATCCTATTAGGAAGTAAACAAATAACTATAAACAAAGTATATGCATATGATGCATTAGGATGTGATATATTATTAGGAAATGACTTTGTTCAACAATTTCAATATTACCAACAAAATAACTATATGATTATGTTAAAAACACCATGTGGACATCTACTAAAAATTTCAAGAGAATTTAAACCATACAGAGTTCAGCCAACCTAGCGTGGTGAAAGGACAATAAAAATACCAATAAAAACAACAGTTAAAACACAAAAAATACAAACAACAGAAAAATCAGAATTAATAGAAGAGATAATAAAAAAGATAGGAAATGTCTATAATGAAAATCCATTAACTTATTGGAAACCTGAACATCCAAGAGCAAAAATAAAATTAACTGAAAATATAATAATAAGAGTAAAACCAATGATGTACACTATACGAGATACTCTAGAATTTAGAAAATAAATTGAAGAATTAAAAAATATGAAATTAATCAGAGCTAGCAATTGACTACATAGTAGTCCAGCCTTTATGGTAATGAAATACTCTAAACAAGTACGAGAAAAATCAAGAATGGTAATAAATTATAAAGAATTAAATAAATACACAAAATTTGATGGATATTTTTTACCAAATAAAGATGTTTTAATAAACCTTGCAAAAGGAAAAGAATATTATTCAAAATTTGATTGTAAGTCAGGATTTTGGCAAATCAAAATGGAAGAAGAATCAATACCATATACGACATTTAGCACGCCTCAAGGTAAATACGAATGGATAGTTATGCCATTTGGATTAAAAAATGCATCTCAAATATTTCAAAGAAGAATGGATAATATTTTTAGAAAATATAATGATTTCTTATTAGTATACGTTGATGATATACTAATATGTTCAGAAAATAAAAATGATCATAAAAATCATATTATAAAATTCCTAAAAGAATGTCAAAAGGAAGGAATAGTCTTATCTGAAAAGAAAGCGATTATAGAAAAACCTGAGATAGAATTTATTGGATTAATTATAGATAAAAATGGAATAAAATTACAGTCTCATATATCTAAAAAGATAGAAAGTTTTTCTGATAAATTAGAATCTAAGGAACAAATACAAAAATTCTTAGGATGTTTAGATTATGCAGAAGGATTTATTGAAAAATTTTCAAAAAAAAGACATAAAATACAAATTTTACTTATAAAAATTAATACTAAATGATGGAATGAAGAACATACAGAAATAGTTAGACTACTTAAAGAAGAATGTAAAAATTTACCAAAATTAAGATTACCAAATGAAAAGGATAATTTGATAGTTAACACTGATACCTTAGATAAATACTGGGCAGCAATATTAAAAACAGATTTAAATGAAATATGTAGATATTCAAGTGGAACCTTTAACAAGTAGAAATAAATTATACCACTCATGAAAAAGAATTATTAGCAATTATTAGAGGAATAAAAAAAATTCATTATTTTTATTATCTAAAAATTTATTGTTGAAACTAACAATTCTCAAGTTGCAGGACTTGTTAGAAATAAATTATCAATGGAACCCCAGTATAGAGGGTTACATAGATGACAAGCATATTTAACCCTTGTTTGAGCCCCTCTTTTTTCAAAAAAGAGTTTTTGGAATAGTATTTTTTGGAGAGTGTGGTTGAAAAAGAAGATAAAGTTTTCGGTATATGTGTAGTATTATTTTATGGAATATTTGTGTGGTTGAAAGTAGGAGAGAGAGAGAGAGAAAAAAAAAGATATGATATTATATGAAATGGGCTCAAACGGGGGCTTATTATTCTATAATTTTGATATTATTCATATTAAAGAGACAAATAATTATCTTGCTGATTTTTTAAGCAGGAACATTGAATTTGGAGATGGATAATATTAAGCAAATGATATCAGAGATGAAATTTGCGGCAGCATTTGCCAAAGAAGAAGCAGATGATATAAAAGTTGGGATGGGGACATTAGCAGAAATCTTAAGTAATAATTTCAACCTATTACTTGAGATTAGTGAATCCCACGTCAAAGTTGCCAATGAAATGAAAGACAAAATTGATACTCTTGAAGCACAATTAATGTCTATTGATACAAATAAAGATACGATGGTTGATGTCTTGGCACAATCCTATGATACCAAACAGGAATATCAACAGATACGAAGAAATGATCCACCATGCGGAAGCAGCAGTAGACCAAAGAAATATATTATTATCCAAAGTCTCAGAAAGATAAGAATTGGCGATAATCCTAAAAAGATTATTATCAATGAAGAGCATACGAGATCAATTCAGATACAACCAGATGGAAAAGATGAAATCCTTTTGTCTTCAAAAGAAGAAGAATATAAAAAATTTACTAAAATAATTTATGAATTACAAACAAGTGATTCATATTTTATTTCACCCGGTGAACACGTTTATCCGAGAATAGTTATGATGAAAGAATCTGATCCAGTCATGGTTAAAATGGCAGCTGATTATGGATATTTAGATTTAATTTATCCAGATAAATCTTTTAAAGAAATAGATCGATTTGATGACATATTTAAATCTGAAGTCTCAAGATATGCACATGGACGATCTATTTATCTAAAATTTTATACTATCAGTCCAGAAGTCGAAGATGGAATTTTCTATCCATCAGAACATATAATCTCCATTGGGCATGTTGGAAGAAATTTTCAAATGGATGAAGGGCATATTGATAAACCATTACCAAAGTTTACAAAATCATGGGTAAAAAATAGAAGAGTCATTGGATACAAAGTTCTTTATAACATAGCAAAAGGTTTTTATGATAGAAAATACAGATGCATATGCCAATATAATGGATGGACACTTTTGGCTAATGATGGGAATCAAAAATCTGAAGTTTTAAGAGATTTTATCACTAAATTTGACACGCATCAGATTCCTGGTGCCATTTCAACATTACAGAGGGCATGTGAAGCCAGAGACTGCCCCACTTGCCAACAGAATTAGAAGAAAAAGATGAAAATAATAAACACATGGAGGAAAGGTGTCCAAAATGCTACAAAAAAATCTTACTTGTTGTATGTAAAAACAAGATTTGAAGGACAATTATAGAAGGATTGTGTCCTTTATCAAAGAAAATGTAACAAAACAACAAAGGATGGAGGGGCCATGAGACTTTTGATGAAAAGCACAAGGCAATAAAATATTATTAGTATGATGTAAGCAATAATGTAATTTATCCTCTTATTTGTGTATAAATAGAAGCCTTTGGGCTAATGAAAAAGGCGAAGTTGGTTGAGAGGCAGAGTTAGTTGAGCACTCAAACTGTGAGATAGCCAAACAATTTCCTGCCTTCCATTGTAATCATATTTCAGCCTTTAGATATCAATAAAATTCCCAGTTATTTTATATCCAAATTATCTTTAAAAGATATCATGAGTTTCTAAACACTTCATCCCATAGATTCTTAAAAGATTGAAGAAGAATTTCTTTCTTACTTTAACAGAAAGAGAGTTTTCTTTAGTTAAAATCTATAATCCGAATTCAAAAAATTAACACAGTGAAGGTGAAAAGCTGGAATAGCAATTATCCTGTAAAAGCAGAAGGCAATTGAAGGGAGTCATTTGCAAATCCAGAACCTGAAGGTTACTTGGTTCTAAAAATAAAGATTTGAGATCAAAACTAAGGTAAAAACTATTATTTTGGTTAAATTTAGAAATATATTTTCTGAAATCTTAAAGAATCGTTGGGATTACTTATCTGAATATTTGCATGGTTAGATTATCTAAATGTTTGTATCTAATGTTTATTTTATTAGCATTAGTCATCATGTTAAGATTTATATAACATGTCAAGATATACAATTGAAGGATTAGATAATTTATTAGAAAAATTATTAGAAAAAATAAATAATATTATCTATCAAATGGAAATAATAGATCAATCATCGTCTGAGGAATATTATATACTTGGAGAAAATTTTGATAGATATATGGAAGATCATGTCAATCTATTAGATCAAAGGATGAATTTATATGCTAAAATTCGAGATAGGAATAATACAGGACAAAATTGAAAAACTATTTCTAAGATAGGGATATATCCTGCAATATATAAAAATTCATTTCATTAAGGGTAATATAGACATTTTACCACTTTTTAGTCAAAGAAGTCAATCTTAAAAATCCCCTATTCTATCAGGTCAATTTTAAAAGTACCCATATTTTTTCCAGGTACCTAAACCTCTTCTAAAGTTTTATTATTAATAATTTCTATTAAAATTTTTAGTGTACATGCATTCTCAACAAGACTCTAGTAAGCTTTCCATTTGGTATGCTGATTCTAGAAAGGCTAAGAAAATCTGAAGGGCAAACGGTAGGAAAGAGGGAGCAACAAATTCTATTAATAAGCAGAGTGACATGTAGGGCTGGACATATCTCCCGAACCGGACCCGAGCCGAACCGAACTGAGCGGTTCTTCGTAACTGAAATACCCGAACGAGTATTTGAATCGAGAACCGACGGATTCGGTTCGGTTCTAGACCCAGAACCGAAGAACCGAATAAGAATCAAATTTTTTTTAAATTTTTATATATGAGAAAGATTAAATTATTTTAACTTTTTTAAAAATAAATTAGTAAAAATAGAGTTTGCATTGAAGACACTGAGTTTTATGAGGGTATTGAGACAAGTAATAAAATATATATTATATTCTTTCTTATTAAATCTTATTAGTTGAACAATTTTATTTTATTTATGTTAGTTAATTGTGAATTTTCAATTTTTCTCTTAGAATTTCTTAGTATCTAGTATGACAAGTTAATCAATGATGGTTAAATCAAATAGTTGGTAAGTACTACTGTATTAGTAATATTTTAAAATATTTTATCTCACGAGTCTGTGACTTCTAATTTATATGGATTACCGATGTTTTAGTATTACTAATTTACTATCTACTTTTTGTTATTTGTATACATTGGTAAATTAATTTTATTGGACAACTTGTTATTTATATGTTATTAAATTGGAATACGTTAATTTGTAAAAACTAAGATTAAACATGTCAGACTGTAGTGTTGTTATCAATGTTAAAAAAATTAATTATAGTATGGAACCGAATAGACCCGAACAGAAAACTGAACCGAACGGAACCGAACCCAAACGGTTTCAAAATTATATTTGGACCCGACAGTTCCATTTACTCACTATCCGAAAATTTTCGGTTTGATTCGGTTCTCTTCAGAACCAAACCGGACCGGACCGGACCGTGCCCAGGCCTAGTGACATGGATAAAGTTGGTTACAAACTGTGATATATGTGTGAAAGAGGGACCATCGTAAGCAGTTCACTTTTGAGTAGTTTTGAGATAATAAAGAGAAATAGCCCTCTCAAAAAGCTATCTATTTTTCTTTATTTTTCACTGCCTTAATACAAAAGATATGTTTTCATTAATCTAACAAGCAATAATTCATTATTTTGTTGAATCTTATCATATTCTATCAAGCAATTATTCTTAACTTGTTCTTATCAAATTATTATTAGAGCACGTCAATCCTGATGGCCCAGAAGAAGATGAAAAGCGTAGTAGAAGTAATAGAGAACAAAATGGAGGAATTGAGATCGGAATTGCAGTGCTTACGGGGCTTGGAGCGATTGGTGGAACATCTCACTTGGAATGTGGCAAAGATGTCCATAAAGCTAAGGCAACGCTCGTCCTTGCTAAGGCAAAGTTGAATAGAGGTTTTGACTTTGATGGATCAGGAAGCATAAAGGAAAGAGCATTACCACCAAATGTCGATCGTGGGCCCTCGAGGATGAACGCACAATAGACATCACAAAGTGGTATGAAGGGTTGAGTGAAGCAAGTTTTGGTTGGGAGACAGTAGCCACAGGCCAGAACAAGGAGGAAAGCGAATAGCGATATGTTTGAAAGCTTAAGGTGTTGATTTTTCAAAGAAGATAACCCGGATAGGTGGTTGTTTTACGTTGAGAGATATTTTGAAGTGAATGGGTTCACGGATTAATTGGCAGGAGCGGACTCATTTTTTTTGTATTGTGGGGTCAAAAATTAAAATTCTCCATATTGCTGCACCATTTGCATTCATAAAGTTTTTTTGCCTAAATGATGGAAGTTAGAGTTTTTGCATTTAGAATATCGCTCAAGCATCCCTAAGGACTATTATGCCTTCAACACGTCATTGACATATTTGATTATGTTTAAACGATGTTGTTAGGGATTAGGCTCAGGAACAGTTTCCAATCGACGCAAATCACAACACCAAAGAGAGAGAGAGAAGAAAAACCTGGCAAAGAACCCCTTCACCGCCGCCTCTTGCACCACCAAGCTATGAGGAATAGCTCATATACTTAGCCTCTCTTTCAAGGCCTAAGTTATCACAAGAGAATCGCAGAAGAAACTCACAGTAAAAGGAACGAGAGGGAGAGCTCTTTGGAGGAGAGAGAGAGAGAGGCCGAAAATATATGGAGAGAAGTCCTTTTTGCAAAAGTCAAGTGTGGCTCTTATGTAAGGCAAAAAGAGTGTAAAGCTTCTCCAACAAGTCTAGCCAAAATATCTACCAAGAATTAATTTCAACCATCCATTAAATCAAGGGCTCACATTAATTCTAGGGTTAAGAGAACCATATTCTCACATTCTTCACCTTGGTTCTCATAACACTCTCTCTTGGTTGCGAATTTGCACATGGAAGAACTGTTCATCATCATCATCCATTACTTGCAAGAAAAATTAACCGTATCAATATGTAACAAAGATAAAAAGATAAGCATAATTTAAATTTACCTGCAGGTAGAATTTTAGATCCCACATCAGAGGGATTCTTGTCAATATGAATCTTAACAAGTTTAACTTCATTTTGAGACAGTTTCTCACGAATAAAATTATATTTCTCCTCAATATGTTTTGATCTTTCATGATAAACAGGATTTTTACAAAGTAATAAAGCACTTTGACTATCAGTAAACATAACAGGTGTATCATGCATGAAGTTCAATTCTTTTAAGATTCCTTTTAATCAGGTACATTTCTTAACCGCCTCGGTTATGGCAACATACTCTGTCTCAGTACTTGACAAAGTAACTAAAGGCTGCAGCTGTAACTTCCATGTTATACAATTGTCACCAAGTGTAAAAAAGTAAGCTATGGTAGACTTTCTGTTATCCTTGTCACCAGCAAAATCAGCATCTATATACTCCTTTAGAGTAAATTTTTTAGATTTTTTCATACACAAGACCCAGATTTAATGTACCAACAATGTACCTTAACAACCATTTCAAACCTGCCCAATGGGGCTTTCCAGGGTTGGACATAATCTACTCAAAAAACTTATAGCATAGGCTAAGTCAAGGCTGGTTGTTATCATAGAGAACATAACAGAACCTATAGTATTAGAGAAGGGTATGTTCCTCATTTCTCTAAATTCCTCTTCAGTTTTAGGAGATTGTGCACTAGAAAGATTCATGTGAGCTGCTAAGAGAACGTTCACAGATTTTGATCCATTCATACCAAATTTAGTTACGACTTTGTTCAGATAGACTTCTTGGGAAACGACTAGTCTATTTTCAGCCCTATCTCTTTTTATAACCATCCCCAAAATCTTCTTAGCACTCCTCAAATCTTTCATATCGAATTCTGATTTTAAAAGGTTCTTCATCTTAGTGATTTCAGTCTTACTTGAACTTTCTAGAAGTATGTCATCTACATACAGCAACAAGTAGACCTCACAGCCCTCCTTACTATCATTATAGTACAGACATGCATCATATTCACTCCTTTTAAAACCTATCTTTAGTACATAGGTATCGAACCTTATGTACCAGTGTCTAGGGCTTTGTTTAAGCCCGTACAAAGATCTTTCTAATTTGCGCACACAATTTATTTTACCCTTCACATCAAAACCTTGAGACTGACTCATGTAAATATCCTCTTTCAATTCCCCATGTAGGAAGGCAGTCTTGACATCTAGTTGTTCTAGTTCCCAGTTGAAATGAGCAACCAATGCAAGAACCAATCTAATTGTTTTGTACTTTATCACATGAGAGAATATCTCATTGTAATCAACCCCCTCCTTTTAAGTAAACCCCTTCGCCACTAGTCTGGTCTTATATCTAGGAGGATCACTAGGATTATTTCCTTCCTTCAATTTGTAAATCCACTTACATTGAACTATCCTATGATCCTTAGGTTTATTAACCAACTTCCAAGTTTTATTCTCCATTAAAGATCCCATCTCTTCCTGCATAACTTTTAGCTAATTTTCAGAACATTTTTCATTCACAACTTCTTCAAACTATCAGGTTCTATTTGTTCAAGGGCTTCACCTGAAACTAAGGTAAAATCAGTCATGTTTAGGGATTCATATCTAGGGTTTGGCCTGATCTGCCTCCTCCCTCTATTCCTAGTAAGCTGATAATCTTGATTAGGTGGATGATCATTAAAATGTTCAACTTCAACTGGTTCAATGTTTTCTTGAAGTTCAGTCACCCCTTCAAGTTCAAGTTCAGTTTCAATTTCATTTTCATTTTCATGTTCTTGATGTATAGGGTCATTAACTTCATTCCCAGGTGTAGGTGAATCAAGCTTAGTTAGCTTCACCTCAGTCTGAATACTCTTCTCAGTTTCAGATTTGTTAGTTTCATCAGTTTTCTGTTTTAGACATGGCATTTCAGATTCATTAAAGACTACATTCCTATTGTTAATAATCTTAATGCCTTGAACCCTAAAACCCACAACCTATAGCCCTTCACACCCTCGGGATACCCTAACATCACACAATTGACCGCCCTCAGCTCAAGTTTTCCTTTAGATTGGTGTGCATATGCAGCACATCCAAACACCCTCAAGTGTTCTAGATTTAGAGGCTCTCCCGTCCACAACTCTTGTGGGGTCTTAAACCCTATACTGCTAGACGGAGACATATTAATCAAGTAAGCTGCAATACTAGCAGCTTCAGCCCAAAAGCCTTTCGCAAGGCCAGAGCTAATCAACATACACCTAACTTTTTTCATTATGGTCCTGTTCATTCTCTCAGCGACCCCATTCTGTTCAGGTGTGTATTTAACAGTTCCGTGTCTTGTTATTCCTTTCTGCTTACAGAAGTTGTCAAATTCGAAATTACAGAATTCAAGTCCATTATCAGTTAATATTTTAAGCTTCTTATCTAGCTTATTCTCAACAGACTTCAACCAAATTCTGAATTTTTCAAAAGTTTCCGACTTAGCCTTCAAAGGGTAAATTCAAACTTTTCTTGAATAATCGTCCACTAAGGACAAGAAGTACCTGCTTCCACTAAATGTGGAGTGCTTCTCTGGGCCCCATAGATCAGCATGGACACAGTCCAATGGTCTGCTAGTCCTATGAGAGCTAGCTTCAAAACTCACCTTATGGGACTTACCCAAAACACAAGTTTCACAAAATTCCATAACTTCGATGTCATCTTTTCCAAGTAATTTCTGATTACTAAAAGCTTTTAGCCCTTTAAACCCAATGTGACCCATTCTGTTATACCAAAGTTCAGTTTTGTCTTTACTCACAGTAAGAAGGCTAGAATCGAATGGTATTTCAGTTCTACCCTCAAGATAGTACATCTCATTCCTCTTAGACCCTTTCATAACTACTAGAGAACCCCTCATAATTTTCAGAATTTTATTTCCAGACTTGAAGGTATTTCCATCATCTTCAAGAGAACCTAAGGAAATGAGGTTCCTTTTTAAATTAGGAACATATCTTACATTTCTGAGTTGCGTGACGGCCTCATCGTACATTCTGATGGCTATGTCACCAACTCCAACCACATTCTGAGAATTATTGTCTCCCATATAGACCTTCCTAGGTTCAGTCTCTCTATAGTTATAGAACCAAGACCTCTCGGGGCACATATGAAAAGTGTACCCTGTGTTTAGGATCCAATTTTTGTCAAATTCTTCCTCAGACACATTAAGGACATGCAAACTATCGAATCCAGAAACAATGGCAGCATTATCTTGGTCAGTATTGTTTATGTCTTTTTGTTTCTTTTTCCACTCAAAACAGTCTCTCTTAAAATGCCCCATATTCCCACAGTGATAGCATTTTTTACTGCTTTTATCTTTGGATTTTGATCTCATTTTGAATTTTCCTCTCCCCTTGTTGTTATTAAAGTTATATTTTTTCTTTTCAAATCTTCCCCTAACAAATAAGCTCTCTTCACGAGAATGAGTTCTATTATCTCTTTTTAATTCAAGTTCTCTTAATTTTAAAGCATCTGTGACAATAGTTTGAGTGAAAGTGTCCCTACCATATGTTATGGTATTTTTCATTTCTATGTAAGATTCGGACAAAGAGTTTAGCAATATGACAACTAAATTCTTATTGGCAAATTTTTTATCATTATGAGCCAGACTCTTAAAAATTATGCTAAAGTCACTCAAATTTTCTTCAACATCCTTCCCTGGATCCATCTTAAAACTAAACAGTTTTTTCAACAGATATATCTTGTTAGGTAAAGTTTTAGTTAAGAACAAGGCATCTAATTCAGTCCACAAAGTCCTAGCAGTTTTGGCATTATCAACTTGTCTTACAATATTATCAGATAAATGCAAAATTATAGAACTATAAGCAATTTCATTCATGTCTTCAATTTCATGTGGTTTAGCCTTTAACTCATCAGAAAATGTAGCAGGATCATCGAGAACTTTAGCAACTCTCTGTTGGACCAAAATGACCCTCATTTTCTGTTTACAAATCGAGTAATCCCCCTTTCCATCGAATTGCGATAATTCGACCCTCAAACCCATTACAAATTCTGTAAAAGAGTGGCCTGTACTCGTGGACATAGCAGAAAAGGTTTTGAAAAAATCTTTTCTAGATGATCAATACAAAAAATATGAATGCCGAGTTAAAACCAGTTTTTCAGCAAAAAAAAAAAAAAAAAAAGCACAACAGTGAAATAATCCGTTCACGAAACACAAGTATAATGTAGGTAAATATACTTCCAGATTACAAATTAATCACAAGAATTCAATTAACAGAATTCACAAATAAGCAACCAAGCAAACGTGCATAAACCCGTAAAAATATCAAATCTAACCTAACGAAGAGTTTGGAATAATCTTACCAAACTACTGTTAAAAAACAGTAAGAATACCACCAGTTTCAGAATCGAACTGCTATAGATGTCAAGTTAGGTGCAAAATCGTTCAACTTTTTATGTATAACCTGAAACACTAAAATAAACACATCAATATGTTCAGCAGGTTAAACCAAGAAATCTGCCCGAAAAATCCTCGTCGGAGACAGCCACGTGCCGCCGCCGGAGAAATCACGCTCCACCCCACCAGCACCTCCTCTACCTGCTGGTTCCAAATATGATCCCAGATTTTCCGGCACGTCACTCATTTGGCCAGAATCTTAGTTTCTCGGTTCAGCCCCTCCAAAAATTGTCCAACTCATTTTTCAATTTTTTAATCGATTCTCCACCAATAATTGAAGCCCACGACCTGTAGAATCAGGTTCCCGTGTCTGTTCCTACGGGTGGTCGATGGTTTGGCCGAAATTTGTAGTTGAAGATCCGGCCAAAGGTGAAAATCGCGAGAGAGGCCTCCAAATCGATCGTTTTCTTCCTCAAATCTCAAGCCCTAGGCTCTGATACCAGTTTTGTTGGGGATTAGACTCAGGAACAGCTTCCAATCGACCCAAATCACCACACCAAAGAGAGAGAGAAGAAAAATTCGGCAAAGAACCCCTTCACCGCTGCCTCGTCCACCACCAAACTATGAGGAATAGCTCATATACTTAACCTCTCTTTCAAGGCCTAAGTTATCACAAGAGAATCACAGAAGAAACTCACAGTAAAAGGAACGAGAGGGAGAGCTCTTTGGAGGAGAGAGAGAGGCCGAAAATATATGGAGAGAAGTCATTTTTGCAAGAGTCACATGTGGCTCTTATGTAAGGCAAAAAGAGTGTAAAGCTTCTCCAACAAATTTAGCCAAAATATCTACCAAAAATCAATCTCAATCATCCATTAGATCAAGGGTTCACATTAATTCTAGGATTAAGAGAATCATATTCTCACAGATGTATTTTAGAATGATTAGATTTTTATGAAAAGAGCAACTTTAAATTATGTTTGACAAAATAAATAACTTTAAAGTAAGTTTGTCCTACTTTTAAACACGAATATATGTGAAACACTAAGCATAATAAATAACAAAAATTCTGTGTCCTTTTCTTAATGATATTAGGCTATTAGCTGTGTTTAATTCATTTATGGAGTCTAACTTATTTTGATAACAATCTTACATCATGATTAATGCATTTTTTCTGAAAATTTTATGCTTTCCATAAGCTTAAAGTTTTGTGGTTTGGTAATAAATTTAGGGCATTAAAAAAATTTGTATGGATATATATATATATATCATAGTTAAGTAAACACCATACAATTATTAAAAGATTATTAGCAAATCAATTAGTTAATTGCTTAAGCAACTCACTTAACTTACTTTTGGCATTTGCATCTGTCAACTAAAAGTGCTTGAAACTTTTACAAATTAACTAATTAATTAGTATATCAATTTTTAAGCTTAGCACTATCATTTTTGTCATTAATTAAAAAAATTAAAAATCCAAATTTTTTGTGGAGTCACGTGACCCCATGTGAGTCCACTAGTGGTGATTGGGATGAGCTTCGATATTTACGCTCTATTTTGATTACAATGGACTAAGGTCAAAACTTATTTTCAAAGCTAAAAGCAATTTTGACTATAGCTTCTGTTGCAATTTCATCGTACGAATGAGAGGAGCCTTTGGTGAAAACTTTCTAGTCGTAAGTTATGAAGGAACGATGGTGAAATTCTCGTGGACCTTCGAGGTGCTGACGGGAACGCCATTATGAATCCCAGTGGAAGTGATGGAGAGCACCTTTGTTAATAGGCACAGATCAAATATGGGGGCCGAAGTTCGCTTACTCTGACCAAGTGGGTTGGGCCACATAATGGAAGTGGCCCATTTGAGTAGAAGACATAAATTTGGTGCTAAAATCTGCCAAAGAACCCATAGACTTCAATTTTTCTAAAAAAGAAGAGAATTGAAGCTTATCCCACTTGAACAATGACAGTGGAGGAGAAACCTTCAATTCAATGTGAAGAATTTCCAACCAAGAGGTTGATAGATGAGGAATGGCAATCTCGATAGAAGAAGGGACTATGCCTTCAGTACGACGAGAAGTACACGGTTGGGCATCAGTGTAAAAAATCAAGAGTTATGATTTTATTGGTACAAGAGGAAGAGTGGGGCGAAAAGGTCAAACTCGAAGAATCGGTAGAAGGACAGCCACTAGAAATGGCGGAGAAGGTTAATCTCTTTCTCAACTTGATGGTTGAGCTGACAATATCGAGCACGATGAATATGAACCGAATAGAGGGTTCGTGAAAGGTAACAGTGTTGGTGGATTATGGGACGACCTACAACTTTATATCTGTCGATTTGATTTGGAAATTGGAGTTTCCAACCAAGGCCACAACAAACTACAGGGTGGTCATTGTCGGAAGGAGGAAAAAATTTTCAAGAGTATTGTTTGGAGATGCATTGATTCGATATATAGTAAAGGATTTTCTTCCTTTTGAATTGGGCAAGTTGGACATGGTTATGAGTTTGTAGTGGTTAGGGAGGTTGGAAAACATAAAAGTAAACTCAAAGCTTTTGACCATGCATTTCTAAATGGGCAAGGCAGTGATGACTTTAAAAAGGGGTTTTTTTTAAATTGCCTTAGTCAAAAGGTCTAAATTCTTTTTTAACTTGTCAAAATTATAATATTTTCACAATGACTTTCTTGATAGTAAAAGACAGAAATACCCTTAAATACATAAAACAATTACTAAATATTGTTTTGTTTAAAAATAATACTACCATTTATTTAACAAATAAAAACCAAACACTTTACGCAAAATTTCAAATTCAATTGTTTTTGCTTATCTGTCTATTCCAACGCAGATAAAAATTCTCTCAACTTTCATCTATCTTAACCTTAAAATCTGAAAAATCGATCGAACACAGTAGAACGAATTTTTTTATATCAATCACTTCGAATCAGTAAGTACATTTTATGCATATTTCATTTCTTTTTGTCAAATTAATACACGTTTTTATCAATAAAATTTATTTCGACGTATAATGTTAACGTAGATGAAATTGTTAATAGATCTGTAATTTTTTAAGCATGAAGAAGAAAAAAATTTATCTGCATTTTTCAGACGAAATGGATATGACGAAAATGCAGATTTCAGATAAAACAGACGAAAAAAAGACGGCTGGAAGACTTTTTTTTTGCCACTAATTTTTTCTAGAAATTATATTTCGTCATGCAGATATGAAAGTAGTCCCGATTTGTTACTTTGGTAATTTCGAACTAGATGAAAGAGATCAATGAGTATGAAAATATACGGGTGAAAGATATACTATCGCGGCCACCATAACATCAAGTACATCATATGCAGAATTGTATAGTAATTTACAGAACAAGTTGAATGTTGATCCCTCTCAGTACAATATGGAATTGAAATTTATATTCAAGGAGCACGAATCAATTTACATGTCACCTATAAGAATTTATTCTGATACTGAAGTAAATTATCTATTCCTTATGAACCAAAAGCACATGACTCCTCTTTGTATGACTTAAGTGAGGAATGATGTCGTCGAAGGTAATTCGGATGGAGGTGATCAAGGTAATGATTTTTGGGATACTATAGAGATAGCTCGTGAGGATGATGTGGTTATTCCAAAGACAGCTGTGGCTCATCGTGATTTCGTCGTTACGTACAGAATTCTATCTGTAGTTCACGACAACGAGAATCATAATGAATTTACAAATGAAGATTTGTTTGCTTACTGATAAGTGCGCTTTTGCACACTTATTAGACACTTTTTGAGATTTAACTGTGATAAATTTGAGTATATTTCTATCCATAATTGTGTACTTTTTGTATTTATAGGTCAAAACCCTGAATTGGAATGAAACGGAGGCAAAACGAGTGAAAAAGGACTTCAATTGCACAAAAATGTGAAGTTGGGGACTAACTTGCACTTGACCAAAAGATGGAGGGCTTTGACTGCAATTTGGTAGGGGCTTAAATGAAAGAAAGTTCAAAGTATGAGGACCAAATTGTACTAATTCAAAGATGAGGGATGAAAACGCGCAAGGATAGAACGTTCAAGGACCTGAGCCGCAAATATGGAAAAGTCCATGCGACCGCATGGACGTGAAATGAATATTTTGTTTCTTCCATGCGACCGCATGGAATTACACCATGCGGCCGCATAGAGATAAAAAATCAATGGCGGTCTATTTTCTTTCCACGCGTTTTTGGTCAACTTTGGCAATATTTTGGACTTGTTTAATGAAGATATTTTGGAATATTTTGGTGTGTCTCACAATGCATTAATATATCCTATCTCTCTCTCATTTTCAAGACATTAGGAGTTAGACATTAGTTAGTTTTAGCTTAGGTTTATAGTTTTCTCTAGATTTTCTTCTAGTTTTCTTGCTTTCTTTTCCTTTTCTTCTTTTAATTAGTTGCTTCTTTGAGTTATTAACTCATTTTGAGAAGAATCATCAAGGGAGCAAGGAGATAACATCAAAGGAATTGGTGGAAAACTTGGAGGAATTCAAAGACTACAAGGGTTGTATCTATTTCTTGTTTTCCTTCCATTTAATTTCCATTTTTGACATGTATTGTATAAGAATCTCTTTGTTTATCATCTTTATAAAATGAGTTAAATATTTTGTGTTGGAATTTATGATGTAGTAACTTAATCTAATTTCATTAATATTGATATATGTTGTTAAAATGCATTTGTTATCAAAATAGTAGTGTATTGATTATTAGGTTGAAATTATAATATTTATCTGACAATTAAATGTTGTAGTTCGTTAATTCGTACAATTATTTATCTGACAATTAAATAGCTGTACTGATTAGGCCGAAATAATTGATACCATAGGTTTGTATGGTTCCGACTATACGCGTTTAGATGATCTAGAAATAGACATCTACCCTATGTGACCCGTTGAGTATTTTCACAGCAATTTAATGCAATTGGTTAATTTTGTATCGACATAGAAATATGTGGTATAATTTAATTAATTAGGGTTAATATCGCTCGAAAGAGGATATTAATTTAAAATTGGAGAATCGGGTCTAACTATGTATTTTGGTAATTTGCATGTACGTTATTGAATTGATGTTAATGAAATAAAGGTTAAGTGAAATCATAAATTCCAACCGCTTTTCAAACCAAAGATGCAACTACGTCTTTTTAGTTTGTTAGTTTAGTTTTTTAGTTATTAGTTTATAATTTAATTTCATTATTAATTGTGTTTGTGTGTCTGTCGTTGTTAGAACTAAAATCGATTAGAGTACGTAATTGAAAGTAACATTCCTCGTGGGATCGATATTTGGACTCAAAAAGTCCACTATATTACTTGTTCACGATCCGTGCGCTTGCGGTACATTTTTCAGCGAACACTTACCGTCAGAGACATGAGCAGTGTGGGATCTCAGGGGTTGGAATGAGTGGACCGTCCTCTAACTCTTCGCGTGTGGTTCCCGATGATGATGATTTGTATGTCACGCAACTGTTTGAAACAAAGAAAGATTTGCAGGAATCTCTACACCTACTTGCAATGAAATACAGCTTTGAGTTTAAAGTGAAAAAGTTAACAAGTCGTTGTTGACGATCACCTGCGTCGACGACAATTGCAGTTGGCATTTGCGAGTGGCAAAGATGGACACGAACGAGTACTTTGTAGTTCGTAAGTATACACAGGAACATACTTGTGACGTGAAAATTAGTCTAAGTGATCATAGACAAACCCGTGCTTGGTTTATTGGTCGACAGATAATGCACAAGTATCAAGACCCACGGATGATTTACAGACCTTCGAATATCATTAACGACGTCCATTGATATTACGGAGGGGTCTTGAGCTACCAAAAGGCCTAGAATGCTAAAGAATGCGCATTTGAGGATTTAATGGGATCGACGGAAGAAATCTATGCTAAATTGGCCAGGTATTGCCACAACATTGAGAGAAATAATCCTGGATCGGCATATTTTATTGAGATGGAATTGTTTCAAATTTTTCTTTATGGCTTTTGGACAATGCATTCGAGGATTTCGAAATGTCATGCGACCCATATTCTAGTCGATGGTACAACTCTGAAATCTAAATACGAAGGCAAGTTGATTATTATTACATGTCAAGCTGCCAATATCCAAATTTACCCTCTTGCATTCGGCATAGTCGATAGTGAGAATGATCTATTGATGCATTGGTTCTTTACAAAGCTGAGAGAAGTAATCGAGGAAGTCAAGGACCTTGCATTTATAACTGATTGGGGACAGTCTTTGATAAACGGTATCGCTGAAGTTTTCCCGGGGCACATCATGGTTATTGCATGTACCATATACAAGGCAACATGAAGACCAGGTATCGGGGCAAAAGCATCGTTTCATTGTTTAGAAAAGCGGTCGAAGCGTACAGTGTTGAAGAGTGTAAAAATACATGAAAGAAATATGAACTAAATCATTCCAAGTTTGGGAGTATCTAACCAAAATGGGGATTGAACATTGGGCTCACTCACACTTTCCAGGCCGTCAAAATACAACATGATGACGTCGAACAACGTGGAGTCTTTTAATGTATTATTCAAGAATGATCGAAAGTTACACATCCTCGCAATGATTGAGAATATTCGTAACAAGCTGCAACAGTGATTTCACGATCGACGTGCGGAATCATGTAATTGTTCGAGCGGGCTAGCGCCGGCTCAAGAGGAGAAACTCTTTATAGTTGCAAATGTTACGAGAAAGTTGAATGCGGAACTACTGGATGAGTCGCGCTTCTTTGTGAAATGTGCACATAATACGGCATACATGGTTGACTTGACTGATAACACATGCACTTATAATCGATTTCAGTTGAAGAGTTTTCCGTGTGAGCATGCAGCAGGTGCAGAGCCATTGGGTATACTCGTCAAAATTATAACAGTCATATTCTTCTAAGTGACAATTAAGCCAATGTATTAAATGAATAATATTTTTATAAGAATGTTATTCAAAAGAATATTTATTTAAATTTAGTCATTATCAAACATTAAATTCTTTATTTATTTAAATTTTAAATATTTTCGATGTTAATTAAATAATATTCTTTAATTTATTTTTATTATCTATAAATAAATAATTTTAAATTAAATAATAAACGTAAAAATTTAAAATTACAACTGATTACAATGTACATAAATAAAAAATGAATTTTTACAATAGTCACAAAATTACAAAGAATAAATAAATAAATAAAATTTACGGATCGCAATTAAATTCTCATAAATCAGCTGCTAACTTATTCCTCCAGTTTTGAATTCATGATTGGTAGATAGAAAATCAACCTTATGAGTTATACTCAAAAACTCGATATACTTTATCATGAATATGCCACAATCACCACTGCAATTGAACAATAATGCGTTAGTTCGGTACCATGTATATAAAAACTAAGTTTTAAAGTTAAAAAAAATAACAAACACTTATGATATGATTTGTCTCGCCGTTGTCGTGTCCTGCACGATGGCTAGTCTGTCATGAACGAAATCTCAGCTACTCTAGCCATCAGGGGAACGATCACAGCTACCTGCTCCAGGATCTGCTCGAGTTGACTCTGTGTCAAACACGAATGATCGAGGTCATACACATACACAACCGACTCAGCGAAGACAACCTCCAGTGCAATGTAGTGATGGTTCGCACATATTGGAATGTACATATGTGTACAACCAACCCATGGCCTCCCCCAGCCGTTGGCGACATCCCGAAAATCCAATCGCCCAAATAATCCGGCACAACGTAGTCGCTACCCATTTGTCGAAACGACTCGTATTCAATGTCAATGGCCTGAATGAACTCTATATTTAAGATGAGTCGGTTTGAGATACAAAATGACTTCAAAAGTCATTCAGCTCAGTCACGCAATAGATCCATGGCGAGGTCGATGTGCTGTATCAAGAAAAACAAATAGTTACTTCATCTAATAGTTGTAAAATTGTGTAAATATAATAAATAACAATATTACTAGTTTACTTACATCATCAGCGAGCCAAGAACCAGAAATGGTGATGTCATGAACCAGCTGTAGACGTTCTGGATTTTCTTTCTAGCGATCATGCAAGTGACCCTGAACATAAAAATAGATAAAATGTTAAACAAATAAATAATGAGTTAGCATATTGTACTTCAATAAAATCAAACAATACTGCCTGGGCAACCTTTTCTCCACTCCGTCTCGAACGCCTTCCATTTGGCGTGATCAACCTCCCTGAACATATTTGGGACTGCTCCATCAATAAAACTCCTCCTCTTGGCCTCGGCCGTGTAGGGAGAAACGATGTACTGTGACGGTACCCTAGACCTCTTGCCAACCACCTGTTTCGACACGTCAACAACACGCTTTTTACCATCAGTCACGGTCGGCGTCCTCTCCCTTGCCTCAACCACCACCTCCTCCATCCTCCCCTCTCCACCACCACCTCCGTCATCCGCCATCAGGGTAGCCTCCTCCGTCCTCCCCTCCTCCACCACCCCTTCAGTCCCCGTCTGAGAAAATAATCAGCTCGCGAGGTCCTCATCTCCCCAGAACTGTGGGTGACCCCCCTTCGTTGCCCTTTCTGCCACGCTTTCTCCCTCTATTAGATATATCATGTCGAAGTGATGCGACCTCCTCCAAAGATCTGTAACATGGCCATGCAGTACATAGACATCGTGTGATAGATCGTCGACTATGTCGGTCAACTCTCGTCTCATATCATCACTCTGTCGAGAGTTGTCGAGTCAACTCTCGTCGCAGATCAGCAGTCTGTCCCTTCAAGTCTCGTCGCAGATCAACAATCTGTCATGTCAAATCTTATCACAGCGCGCCGACCTCCCCTGCAATAAATCCAGTCAAACAGGTATATAGATCATCGCCCTGACTGTGACCGTGTGTAAGAGATCCACGGGAGAGCTGTCTAGATGGGGGTGACGAAAATGCCATAGGCGAAGGGAGCGACCATGCCATGGGAGAAGGTGACGCCTTCCGCGTAGATAAAACCCTCAGCAAAGGTGATGGCTTCGGCAGAGGTGATGCCATATGCGGAGGTGATCCTCGATCAACTGGATCGCGCTCTAACACAAATTTCAACATAAAAAAATTAATAATTGTTAACTCATAGAAAATGCTGATCAATAAATTATCGTCAATTCACATAACCTATCTCGGTCCAGGATCGAATCGGTCACCTGGTCCTTGTGGGTGTGCGGAACGACTCTTTCAAGCACAAAACTCTTACCATCCTCCTCCATCGACGACGTCAACTCAGTTATTACTTCAAACTGACATATTGACGTTTGAATGATTTTAACAAAATGTAGCAAGAGTTTAAACTAGATAAAATATAAATTACAAATTTACAATACTCACATTGGGGTCGTCGAGGAGAGCCGATAACTGTTTCCCAAATGGACAGTCATCCATTCGGGATGATCGTCAGTGATGCATCCTAGGGCAACGTGTCTCCAGTCGCTTTACATAGAGGGTACCCAGTAGGGGGACGGTCTCATACGCCTAGATCTGCAACATATACAATTATTAGATATAAATTAAGTATAATTTTTTTCGTTACGTTAATTATGTAAAATATTTACCTACATCGCCAGGGGCAATCCATAGACATCGTACTTATGCACTGACCCCTTGGGCTTCAAGTCCGATCTGGTGAAGACGTGGACGGTGTCATCAAAACACCTCCAACCCCACTAATAGTTGTTGAAGCCATCGATGTCGTCGACTATCTCTAAGTGGATGAGATTGATCGCAGTCTTCTTATGGTGACACTGCATCACGTTCTCTAGGATGTAGACCAATCCTAGCTTTAGTTTGTCTAGCATGTGGTCATATCTCCTGACTGCTTCGATCAACTGTGACAGAAGCACCGTCCCCTGTGCCTCGAAGTATGTGTCGAGCAACCTGTTGCTTCTTTTAGTAATGTCATCTCCCGTCATCTTTAGTCCAGTGATCATGGCAAACTCGACGGGAGAGAAACTGAAGACCCTGCCCCTGAGGTCGAAGTGAAGGGCATCACCGTCGACTGGACTCAGCAACCGACATAATAAATCATCAATGATCTGCCCCGAGAACTGGACCTCCCTCAACTCACGTAGGGGCCAGATGAATGACTGTCGTAGCATACATTTGTACTAATCATCCAGGAGCTCCTCTATGACACTAAAAGCATCGAAGCTATTGTTCCAAGTAGCTTTCCCTACCATCCATCTCAAATCTTCATCTAAATAAATGTTAGAACACTGTACAAGATATAATGGAATAAAGCATAATAGCATAACATTAAGAAAATCGAATGACAACCACTACCAAAAAAAAAGAAAGACGTAAAATAAAAAAAGAATTTGTTAATTTCATCAAAAAGAATATTTAATTTTTTTCATTAAACAAGAGGAAATTATAAAAATTAATTAAAGAATATAAATATTATTTAATTAAAATCGAAAATATTAAAGATTACTTTACAAATAATATATAATTATGGATTTTTAATTTAAAAAATAAAAGAAAAAAGAATTTAAAAATAAATTATAAATAATATATAATTTTTGGTGATTATCAATAAAAAAATTATTTATTTAATTACATATATACAAGATTTAAACAAGAAGAAAATATTATAATTATATAAAGAACATATTTATTATTTATTTTAAATTAATAAAATAAAAAATTTTGCTAATTTTTTAAAAAGAATATTTAATTTTGGTAATTATCAATTTTACTTTATTTATTTAATTATGCGAGTGTGTGTGTGTGTGTGTATATATATATATTTAATTTATACATCAGGAAATTATTAAAATTAATTACAGAATATAAATATTATTGAATTAATATTTAATTACATATTTTTTATTTTAAAAATAAAAGAAAAAAGAAATTACAATTAAATTATAAATAATATATAATTTTTTGGCAATTATCAATTTAAGATTATTTATTTAATTACATAAATAAAAATTTTAAATAGTAATAAAATATTATAATTACATAAAGAATATATTTATTATTTAATTTAAATTAAAAAAATAAAAAATTTTGCTAATTTGTTTAAAAAGAATATTTATTTTTGGTAATTATCAATTTTAATTATATATATATATATAATTAATTAATTTATACATTAGGAATTTATTAAAATTAATTAAATTAAAGAATATAAATATTATTGAATAAATATTTAATTACAGATTTTTTACTTTTAAAATAAAAGAAAAAAGAAATTACAATTAAGTTATAAATAATATTTAATTTTTCGTAATTCTTTATTTAATTGCATATATAAAAAATAAGAAACTATTAAAATTAAATAATAAATAATATAAATAATATTAAATTAATTTAAAAAATATTAAAGATTTCTTTAATTTTCTTGATTATCAATATTACAAATTTTTATTTATATATATAAAGAATTATAAAAAAAGAAATTATTAAAATTAAAGTAATAAATTAAAAAAAAAAGTGGGCTGAACAGTCGGCCCAGACTGTTAAATAGTGGGCCCAGACTGTTAAACTGTGGGCCAAACAGTCGGCGAAACAGTAAACAGTGGGCCGACTGTTTCTGTCAATGGACCCGACTTTTAACAGTTGGGTCCACCGTTTTCGAGGCCTATTCGGCGTCTTCTTCACTGAGTCGTCGAAAAATTGGCCATTTTCGACGACTCCAAGCTCAAAAAATAACAAATTCACCTAATCTAAGCATATATACTCAATCAAGTAATCAACTACACAAATCATTAACCATCATCTCAAAAAAAACTTAAGAACTAATCCGTGCAACATATATTCAAAATCAAACCATAATCAATAAAAAAAATACTAACCTTGTGATGGAAGATCGAACACACTCTCTCAACGGTGGCTTTAAATTGTTCGACGTCTTTCCCTACTTTGACTGACGGCCGGCGAACTCTTGGACCCACTTTTTTTTCCCCCAGATTTTTTCTTCTTACTGTTATTTTCGAGAGTGAAAATGACTTGGGAGAGGTATTTTTTGCCTTTCGTCTTCACAGTCATTTTTTTTTTTTTTAATAAATCCGGTCAAAGATTATTGTATAAATACATGATTTTCAACGGGTCATTTACTATAATTTTCTCCTTAAAAAGAGACTCGAGGCTTAACAAATCAGAATGTCTATCAAAGCTGTGATGAAGGGCCTTGCAACATGATCGGTAAGGGGTTTAGGTGGAGTTGGAGAGCTTGTTGACTGCGGCTGAAAATGAAAGAAATGAGGACAAGCTACCCGTGATTATATAGCCTACTACAATGACATCACTGGGTAATCAACATAGAGGTCACACTTCCAAGTTGAGAAATAGTTCATGTCATTCTTCTATGGGAAGGTACATAACCAATCAGCATAAGGACTTATCAGTACCCCAGAATTTACTAGAGAAGCTTGGAAGCAAAAATAATAATAATAATAATAATAATAATAATAATAGTACCCCAGAATTTACTAGAGAAGCTTGGAAGCAAAAATAATAATAATAATAATAATAATAATAATAATAATAAATGAAAATAAATAGAATAATCTAGAATTGGCCACCGACATTGAATCCCTATAAATAGATGTTATTGGATTCAAATTGACAATGGTAAAAAAAGCCCACGTAGTAAAATCCTATTTTCAATAAATTACAATTACACTTTCAACTGTCTTGTTCAATAAAATTACTCAATACTATTTCTATCCTGCAAAATATACCCCATATAAAATCTAACTAAACCACTTCAATTTAAATCAAATTATTTCACCTACTCATAATAAAAATTATCAGTGGTATTAGTGTTATATTCGATACCTATTGTGAGTAGGCTTATGCCAAAGTTGACATTTTTCGCTCATATATTCTCATTCCATTGTTTCGTGGAGAGAAATATATTTTTGATCAATCAAAATAAAGACTTACATTTGTACGCAAAATGTATAGGATGTTTTCATTAACGAATATATTGATCCAAATGACATTTTCACTTTAACTACTGTAGAAAAGAATGAACTAAAGGATAATCAACGAAATCATTCTCTAGTTTTTCTTGCTCTACAAATTAGCATAATAGATAGATATTTTTGAAGGATCATGGAAACTGAAACAGCCAAAGCAGCATGGGATAAGTTGAAGGAGAAGCTCCATAGTAATGATAAGTGATAAGTGCGTTTTACACACTTATTAAGGCCACAAACACATGGTTAATTGTGAACGTGTATATTGAAATATGGCTTAATTCGGTACAATTTGTGTTTGCAGGACTACATTAATGGATGAAATGAAAAGTAAGCGAAAATGAGTGAAAAAAGACCAAAATGAAATAAAATAAAAGTTCAGGGACCTGAGTGCAATTATTCAAAAGTTGACCTGAAGAGCAAATCGAGAATTGAAGAGAGCCAAGTCCAAATTGAGTGATGATATGAAGCATAGAAGAAAGAAGAAAGTTGAAAGGAGTTTAAGAATGAAAGAATGAAATTCAGGGACCAGAGTGCGAAAATTTTCAAAAGTGCATTACACTTGCTGCACTATATTGTAGCATAGTGTAAATCTATGCTACCGCATAGGTTTGTCCAGCGAGTATATTTTCCAAATCCTTCATAACTATGCTACCGCATAGCACAAATTCGGCATGAAAAATCTGGTTTCCTTATTTGATTCAATCTCTTATGGAAACCAATCTAGGACCCCATTTTAACCTTAATCACGACCAGAAAGAGGGATGACGCATGGCTATGCATTATTCTACTGTTGAGGACATATTGGAGAGCAAGAAGAATGCGAAAAACGAGGAGATTACATCAAGATTTGCCTCTAGAACTGAAAGGGTGATGTCTTCTTCAATTAGTTTTCTTATTTTTCTTTCTTTTCTTAGTTTTATCATGTTAGGCTAGATTTTAATGTGCTAGGTAAACGATGAACCATGTAATATGATATTTTAATTTTTAGTTTTATATATTTGACGTTAAAACGCGTTTTGGATTGATGAATGGTTTATATACATTGAATTTTATCCATAATTATTGCGCACATGATTATGTGATTGTTGTGGTTTATTTCATCCATTCGAAAGAGGAAAAATAGATTAAATAGGGTATAAATCTCGTAGGGTCCGATAGGGGATAGAGATATACTGTTATACTTTATTTGAATTTCTAAGTGTTCATAAAATTCCATGCATTTTTTTACATTTGCTCCCGTTATAGAGATATAGTCGGTGTCGTATATGAAAATATGTTCAAACTTAATCGAGAGAGAGTATTGAATAATGTAGGAACATTGATTCGTCACAATCCAAACATGTTGTTAAATTGTAGAACTAGAGTTGAAATAGATCGTTACATGGGGATTTACGAATCTAGTACGCCTTTTATATGATTGTTAAAACATCTTGCATTTAGCTATATTATTGCACGTAGTGAAATTTGCATCCATTTAGGTAATTCATTTACTTTTGCATAAGTAGCTTACATAGTTTAGTTGCAATTTAGTTACAAAAACTCAAACACTTATTTTGTTTCGGTTAAGGTCGAATTTGATAGAATTAAGCTATTAAATCTCTGTGGGAACGATACTTGGACTTAAAAATCCACTTTATTACTTGAAACGAACCGTATACTTGCGGTACTATAAGTCAAACATATTTTCGTGTGTCAATAAGGTACGTACTTGTCGAATTCAAATTTGAGAAGGAAGATTGAAAAAAAAAAAGATTCTGATACTGTAAAAGATTATTATTCTAGAGTTGATGAAATAATAAATCAATTGAGAATTTACGAAGATAATATTCTTGAAAAGAGTCATTGAAAAAATTTAATTGCTTGTAGGGAAAAATATGGTCTAATTTTTGCAGCTGTTGAGGAATCTAAAAAATATAGATAAATTATTAGATCCAGAATTAAAGAGTTAACTAGAAGCTGATGAGAAAAACTAGAAAGGCATTACGAATTTGACACAGATAATACTTTTCAATCTAAAATTTACTATGTGATCTCAGAAATTTAAAGAAGGTAGGAGACAAGTTAAAGAAAATTCTAGAAACAAAGAAAGTTAAGGCAAACAAATTGAGAGTAACAAGAAGTATCCTCCATGTGGCATTTATAAAAGAAAAAAATCAGTTAGGGCCAGTTTGATAGGGGGTAGTTTTTCGTGGAAGGTGGAAAACGTTTTCCTACTTTTTACTATTCACCTGTTTAATTGCACTAATTTTTCAGGGAAAACATTTTCCAACGTTTTTCAAGGTACAAGTGGTTGATGCACAAAAACTAGAAAACGTTTTTTCACCATAGTGGTGGGAAAACATTTTCCAACTTTTTGACAAAATTTTTTTTTTTATAGCAATTAGAACACATTCCAAAGTCAATAGTAAAAAAATTTATCCATTTAATTGACAATTTGCATAAAAAATAAAGCCAAACGAAAAATTTGCCAGGTGAAAAATTATACCAATCAAACACCATTAATTACAATTCCCTGTAAAACGTTTTCTAGGCAATTCAATTATCTGTCATTCATTTTCTTTCCACCCGTTTTCCACCCTTGTAATCAAACAGACCCTTAGAGGATTGTAGGTTCAAAAAAACCACAGTACCGAAATTGTAAAAAAATTGGACACAGAATTTTTTTTCCGTTAGATTACAAGTTATTTTCTTTGAAGAAAGAGATACAGGATGAAGTCTCTTTTATGCCTAAGGTAAAGTCGTAGTTGAAGAGAAGCTAGATATGTGGTATTTGGGCAATGACTGCAGTAATTACATGACAAAAGATGAAAGTATTTTATGTAGTCCTGATAAAATCATAGCAAATAGCAAAATTGGCAATATGTTCATTATGAAATTGCAAAGTAGATACTCAGATACCTGTAACGAACAAAAGACCGTGGCAATATGGTATTGATCTACTCTTGAATCAAAACTACTTGGGGCATACCTACAACGATTGACAGGATCAATGGACAAAATGAAAAGCACATCAAGCTATGCATTCACACTGAGTTCAAGAATATTATCTTAAGCGTTAAAGAAACAAAAAACTATTGCACGGTCATCAGTTGAAGCAAATTATATTGCAACGGTAATGACCACAAGTCAGGATATATGGCTAAATCACATATTTGAAGCTATGAAATAGCTACAAGATGAAGCTACAAATATTTATTTTGACAGTAAGTATGCAATAGCAATGACCAAAAATCTTGTATTTCACAGTAGAACTAAACACATTGGCACCAAGTATAACTTCACAAGAGAAGTTGAAGCAAATAAAGAGATAGAACTCATATACTGCAAAATTGAAGAACAATTAGCATACATATTTACAAAAGGTTTATCACAATCAAAGTTTGAGTTACTAAAAAATATGATTAGAGATATTGAAATATGCACCAAGGAGAAGTAATAATTATTGGTGCATATTCTGGAAGCCTTCCTTCTTTAGAATTCACTAGAAAGGCTTGAGAAGCATGCAAGCAATAATAACAACAACATAATAATAATAATCTAGAATTAACTACCGATGTTGAATGCCTATAAGTGTTAATGGATTCAAATTGGCTATAGTAAGAAAATGTTTCATCCTCTATCCATCCTAAGAAAAGCTTACGCTGTAAAATTCTATTTTTAATAAATTAAAATTTCCTCCTTCAACTATTTTGTCCAATAAAACTACTCTCGACTATTTTTATCCTACATAATATACCCTATATAAATCCACTAATCCATTTCAATTTAAATCAACTCATTTCACCTACTCATAATAAAAACCATCAAACCTGTTGCTCAATTCGTATGTATCATATGAGACTCAACAGTTCGTGTTACAACATTATGCAAATTATGCCAGTTATCAATTATACTACTCTTAACAGATACCTTAACTTGCCTGTTGTCAGTCATACATGAGAATTCATGCAAGTGTTGAACACCCTCCATGTAATTCAATGTTGACATGTTCCATTTTAAGTGACCAACACTCTTTCACTTTATATTAAACTCTTCCTTTCAAAATGTATTATAGGTATGAACCAGTTTCAATTTATATTTTCTTTCCTTTTGATTTGAGATGTTTCTAGATGTTAAGAATATGTAACACCACATATTCCACTTGTTATAAGTATGGGTTCACACATATCTCCACATTAGTATGATATTGTCTACTTTGGGTTTAGACCCTCATGGATTTGCTTTTGGGCTTACCCAAAAGGTCTCATACCAATGGAGATGTATGTCTACACTTATAAATCCATGATCTTTCCCATTTTTATCCGATGTGGAACTTTGGTCGCATACCCAACAATCCTCCTCTCGAACAAAGGACCACTGAGCCTCCTTTTAAACGATCATCTAACCGTCCATCTTCCTCATCAAGAGCTTGCTCTATTCAGATCAACTCCTCTCCATCACATTCGGGCACACGCCTTACGTGAAGCATCTGAAGCACACGACCTGTCCAATAGAGCTCATCCACGGATCCCATCGCGAGCTAATCGAGGCACCACCTTCGTTTGGCATTCCGAGGATTCATCTACATGGCCAATTCTGGGGTATGACTCTGATACCACTTGTAGAGAAATCTAGCACTGCCACCAAGGCTTAACCGAGCTCAGTTTGCTCCAACTGATTGACACCACCAAGAATCACCAACCGACCCTTTCTACCAACACTTTTCCATCTACGGTTGCTACTAATGGTACACACAATCACACCCACACAGGGATACTCACAAAGAGAAGAAGGTAATATAGGTTGCACACAACAGAAGCCAATGTAGCAAGAAAGCATGAAGAGAAAACCACAATGAAGAAGAGAAACTCACGGCGTCAGGTAGAGGGGAAAGAGAAAGACCGAATGATCATATAGTCCAAGTTCAAGTAAATAAGGTAAGTTAGGTTAGGTCAAGTAATTGGGTCAATGGCCCAAATAGTACCAAATGGTGGGCTATAAGATAAATGGGCCCCCAATTAGTGAGCTGTCCAAATAGGTAGAGAACGGGTCATGAGCAGCTCTAATTAATTAGGCTACTTCGAATTACCCAAATAAATTCTAGGGTTGGGACATTTCAACAGTGGTGTCAATCCAACGTTTAGTCATATGGTCAATGTTGGCTTAATAAATTAACTGAGTTTACATCATCGCCCGGGGGATTATTGGGTATCAAAACCCAACAATCTCCACGTTGATTCCCAATAAACCTACAAGCGAACAAAACACACAGTTTATACTTGCACATTCAAGGTAACCAATAAAATTGGTATCACAGACCTTACCTCGTGTTTCCATCCTGAAACACATACCATACCTGTTCCATATACTCACCAGGGCTAAGGTCACGAACACCCAAGTAGGAACAGATAATTACAGTAAACAGTCAAGAGCAAATAAACTCGCGGTGAAGATATAACATAGGATAATACACATAGATCTTTTCAAACACATTCACATAGAACCACAGATTAACACTAAGCTAATCAACAGGCCAACACATATGCAACAAATGCATAAATGACCCCACGAAAAAGATCTCACCACACTTATCTTATCCCATTTCGTGTTACTCCCACCTCGAGAACACATATCTCCACTCATCGTCCACCATGTTTACTAGACTAATCACTCAACTCATATCTAAAGGTAAGTCACAATAGATCCTAAGTTCTTGAGATAATCCTTTATCACCACATCACTTCTCCCAAACTACGTGGATAATGGGGCTCCACCTAACAGAAGTGATAAAAATGTCCTCTCTCACACTCCACCTGATTAGGGTCTCTTCCTGATAAAAGATTCTAGACATTTGATCACATATCTACTCGTGATCCAAATGTCACACTCCACATCCCCTGGTACAAACCATAATGTACCCCTAGGCGTCTATACTCTACCTCACCAATAGACATCCAACACACTTACTGCTAATGCATCGCAAACTCACTATGCATGCAAACACATATACCAAGTATTCGAGTCCTTTAATTCATGCAATTACACACATCAAACACATTGAAAGCGTAACATACAACATGCATCAGAATCAAGCACTCACACACATGCAAAAAGGATTATACACAGATGCAATGCAGTAACTAGATTTACTCTCAATAAACTCCACTAGGGTCATCACTAGACCCCATAGCCACATTCGTCTCATCTCTCATCCTACCCTTCTATTTATCCATATTTTTGGGACAGTCTCTAATAAAGTGTCCAGATTTACCACAATTGTAACACCTTCTACCACTAAACTTGTCCCATCCCTTGCCCTTTTTCTCACCAGCCTCATCACTCGAGTCACTACTCGAATCACTATTGTCTTGAATTCTATCCAAATTCATTTGCTTAAATTTCATCATATTCCCCATCATAAGCAACTCACCACTCTTCTTATCTTCTTTTTCAGCTCTAATTTTCATCTCCTTACTTCTAAGCGAGTCAACGACAATTTCAGGCATCAAAGTGTCCCTACCATACTTAATAGCATTTTTGACCTCTCTATATGATTCAGGCATATAATTAAGCAGGATTATAGTTTTGTAAGTTTCAGACACTTTCTCACCACAATTAATAATATCTTGAACAAGTTTGTTAAAAACGTCTAAATTATCGTCAAGATCCTTCGAAAGATCCATTTTAAAACTGAAGAAACGTTCAAATAAGTAAAGTTTATTCAGGGTAGACTTGAGCAAATACAGATCTTTTAATTTTTGCCAAAATTCTTTGGTGGTTTTCAGTTTACCCACCTTTATTAAAACAACGTCAGACAAGTGTAAGATTATAGAGGTATAAGCAAGCTCATCGACTTCTTCTTTTTGTTCTTTTGAAAAATCAGCTGAAAAATTGTCTTCAATGACTTTTGCAACTTTTTGTTGGACCAAAATACCCCTCATTTTTTGTTGCCATATTGAAAAATCACATTTTTCGTTAAAGATTCCCAAATCAAAGTTGTGATTCGTCATTTTATGAGTTGATCAAAAAATACAGAATCACAAACACAAAACCACACAAAGTAGTCCTAAAGTCACAAACAATATACTCCGTTCTAAATTCTCAAGTTTTTGTAAGACTCGTGGTCTTAGATCAAGAGAATGTTCGAACAAGTAAGGTCTAGGTATTCTAACGGAAGTAACAATGAAGCGGAATTACGAATGCAACAAAATAGGTATATCCAATCACAGAGAGTTCCAAATAGCGACAATTATATCACAAAAATCAATAAGCTAATTTATCAAAACTAAATTTTCAAATGCAACCAATCAAGAGCAAATAATTCTAATTTTTAGCACAAGCAATGTTACCCCTTTACGGTAATCACAATCCTATTGTCACCCCCACACAATGACGCGCTAGTGCTGAAATTAACGGGATAAGCCAATTTACCAGAACGGACGTATCTGAGTTCGTGAATTACGAGAGATGCGAATCTACTGCTTTAGGGCCACCACTATTCGCCTTAAAGATTCAGGAAATATACTGTTGCAGTCACCCACAAAATTATCACTGCAGTCAAACACGAAGCAGACAGGTACCAAGGGCAAAATCGTCCAAATTTTTTTGCGTGACCTGAAACACTAAACAAATATTATCAATACGTTCAGCAGGTAAAAATAAGAATTCTGCCTGAAAAAAGCTAGCCGGAGGACTGCCTACGCACCGCCGCCGCCGGAGCCACGCGTCGCCGCCGCAGCTGTCGTCGTCGGAAATACCCGCCTCACTACTGGAGGCGCCTCGACTTGCTGAGTTTAGGATCGATCTCCGTTCTTCCACCGGAGTTATACTTTAACTGGAATTCCAAGATTTTCGGTTCGGCCCCCTTTTAGAAGTCGTCCGTTTCTCGCGATTTTTGGATGATTCTTTCGCCTAGGAATGGAGCCCCTGCAGAGTCCAAAACCGGTCTTGGTTTCACTGGGTCACGCCTGGATTGGCAGGAAAACGAGGTTGAACTTTCGGCTATGGTGGGTTCGCGTTCGGCCCCATTCAAAACCGGTCGATTCCTTCCTCAATCACTCAAATCGGAGCTCTGATACCACTGTTAGGAATATGTAACATCACATATTCCACTTATTATAAGTATGGGTTCACACATATCTCCACATTAGTATAATATTGTCATCTTTGGGTCTAGGCTCTCATGGATTTGCTTTTGAACTTACCAAAAAAGTTTCATACCAATAGAAATATATGTCCACACTTATAAACCCATGATCTTCCTCATTTTTATTCGATATGAGATTTTGATCGCATACCCAACACTTGAATATGTGAAAGTCGTAGATATTTATGGAGTAGGGTGATAGGAACAAGTTAAAGCTGTCGTGGCACATGAAAATGTATCGAGTCTTAAAGCCCCTCGTTATGCTTATAACTGTTAATATCCCCGATGTTAGCAATTCTCTGTACATCTTTTAGCAACAAATCTGAAATATCACCCTTGTTACGTTTCAATTTTGTGCAGTCTCAAGTCCTTCACAGTTATCCATTCTTGTTACATTCTTCTAGTAACTTTTACAAATTTTATTCATGATACTCAATGCTGGTTCCTTAAGTTTTTGTCACAATATTGAGTCATTCTTGGCAGCTTTTGATCATATGCATATTAAAACATAATGTTGCATATTGGTTTCTTAAACCATTATTGTATGATGACAGAAGAATCAAATATAAAAAATAAATAAAATTCAGAGCCCACGACAAGCATTTATTCTTTCTAGTCAGGCAATGAGGCCAACCCTACTCTGGTGAGTGTTCTATAATTTGACCTCAGCAAACTCCAAATATATCTATAATAAACATTGACCTCCCACGACAAGTTAGTTTGTAATTTATTTAACTAGTTCTATTAAACCTTTGTTTGATACCCATTTTTATTGAAATACATTTTTCTCTCTATTCTTTTCAATTATCAAATTTTCAATAAAATAATATTACACGTAAATTTAAAATTTTTTCTTAATTTTTAACCACATTCTCCATCAACTATTGTTCAAAATACATTCTTATTATAAAAATGAGTAACAAACAGACACTAAATATTTCTAGTAGGTTTGATATTATAGTGTTAAAACTGGCGGACTCTGGGGGGTCCCACAGGGTCCTGGAACCCTCCAGTTTTTGCAAATTTTTTTTTTGTTTTTTTATGAAATTACAGTCCAAGTTTTAAAAAAAAAAAAAAAAAAAAAAAAAAAACTCAAACCCAAAGTATGAGAACACGTAGAAAACGCGTGTAATAAAATATCTCTTACTTTAATTTTTTGGTAAGTCTGAGACATTCATATATTGAGTTCTCTTACTGTTTTCATTCTTATCTTTGAGTTGTACTGAGTTTATTTATACTGAATTACATCATCAAGATTAAGGCTTATACATTTTGCCAGATTGATTTTGTAAAAATATTTTCTTGCATCTATTTGTTTAATTTTTTTGAATCTTTTGTAGTACTTATGAAATTCACAAATTGTACAGGTTCTTTAATCATTATGAATATTTGTGCTATACTCTCAGCTCCAAAAAAATATTTCGGGAGTGCTGTCCCCGAATTCCTGTACTCCCCCTCCTTCTTTATCTTAATATCTTTTATTTTAGGATCCCCAATTCAAACATCCTGATTCGGCCTATGAGTGTTAATGGAGCAAGTACTATTGTGTTGTAGATGATTGTTGTTTTATTTCATGCCTTTCTTTATACGTGTTGTCTAAAGTTTTGTAGATAACCTCAACTCAGGAGGTTTCTTTTGTAATATGGTGAAAACCACCGACGTACAGTAAAAAGATAGTTTTAGATATAATTAAATTTAAATGAAGTACAAACTCGAAAACGAGAAAGATATTACGATATTGTTTGCCTCTCAATGGTCTCTACACTTTATCCTATGGCTCTTTCCCCTTTCTCTCCTGTCTTTTATTTATTTATTATGTGAACTGTTTGGCAACCTTTTATTTTTGTCACTTGGCTCCTTTTTATGAGTTAAAGGTCTGGTCTTGCCAATAAAGCCCTAACCCAAACCCCCCTTTCTTCTATTTTCACTTTACTTTAAGCCCTCGTTTAGTCCACTGTCCACCAAGAAAATGGGCGGGACTGGAACACTCCATTGTATTACTTTCCGAAATTTGTCGATGTGAATCTATGTCATTTTGTTGTATCCTAGTATGGTCGTCCTCTATTTTATTTATGTTGATCTTTTTCTTGGGCGGACTTGTTTAGTTTTGAAGGACCGCTTAGTGATTGACCATTCAATTTGTTCCTTGATTGACCATTCAATGATTGTATTACTATGTGAATTTTACTAGTGCGGTAAACTTGATTCACCTGATGAAAAGCTAAAAACATCAAGGATAATATTTATTGTACATAATTTAGTGTACATAAGAGATGTCAACTTTCTCACATGGGGGTGACATCACATGTCCACCCCTACACATGGGGGTGGACCTCTCTATGTACACTTAATATTATTCAAGTAGGGTCCACCCCCATATGGGAGAGTAGTCGCCTCTATGTACATCTAATTATGTACCTATAGCATGCTCCAAACATCAAGTGTCTCTAAACTTGACTCTGTGTTCAAAATTCGTCCTCAAACTAAAAATTGTTCTAAATCGACCCTCGAAACTTTTGATTAACGTTCGTTGTTAGTCTTCCCGTCCACCTCTTAGATGGCAAAATGGGCATAATAAGTGAAATTTGTTCTAAAGTAAACAAATAGGTTTTTGGATTAATATATATGTGCTTACACTTTTATTAAATAGTGTACTTTCTTTTACATAAAATACGGACTCCACTTGAATTAAAAAAATGTAAGTTATGTCATTTCAATCCTAGTGAGTAAATTATTTTGTAAAAATGTGTAACTACTATGCACGGCACCTGAAACATTGTAGTGTAAGTTACGAAGAGAGAAAAAGTTCACAATAAGAAAAGCAGAGCTTTTTTCTTCCTCCTTTACAGCCAATACAGCATCAAACATCAAACATGTGTCATAATTCCTTTACTTTTTCTTTCTTTTCCTACACTACTCATTCTTCGAAGTGCCAGCCATACCCTTTGGCAGGCCTGCAAGGCAAAATTTCAACCAAATATATATATATATATTTTTAATTACGTTCATTAGTGACGCCTTCACCTATTCTTCAACCAAATGTATTTAGGCCCTGTTTGATTTTCATTTTAATTCTCATTCTCATTATTTTACTCATTTTCAATCACACATTCTTCAATAAAATAATATTTTCTATCACATCAATAACTTTTCTTTCTTTTTCAACCACACATTTCTCATCATATCACTATTTCAAAATTCATTTTTCCCAAATAATGCTTATCAAACACACTCTTAATGTTATTTAGCCTGGTCGACAACCATTCTTTAAAATAATGATTTTTTGAAGAGTAAATTTAAAAAATTTAATTGAAAAAAATTTAATTATAAAAATATGTGATTAAAATTGAATACGAAAAAAAAAGTTTCAAAAAAATAATTGTCAAACACAAAGTTAAGGCATGAGTACTTAATATTAGTCTAGAAGGTAATTTGGTCATTTCAATTTCTCCAGTAAAAGTTAAGATACATTTAGCCTCTGTTTGCTCGCCTTTTATTTTTGAGTAGAATGAATTTTTAAATCGTAATTTTTTGACAAATGTGTAATTAAAATGTATGAAAAAATTATAAATTTACGTGAATAATATTTTATTATGAAAATGTGTGGTTGAAAATAAATATAAGAATTTTTTGTGTTTTTTATTTTTAAAGAATGATTGTCAATCATGAGAATATATTAGACAAGTCAAGGGAAAATTTCACTATCAAGCACAAGTAACACTAGGTAACATTATTGAACGATATTTTGAATACTGATTTTTAGGAAAATATAAGGTTAAAAAGTAAGGAATTTTTTAAAATTTACTTGTAAAATATTTTATTGTGTAAATATATGGTTGAAAATGAAAATGACTGTGAGAGACTAAATTCATTTCATCAAATTCATTTGACTCTTAGGTAAGTGTAAGTGTACAAGCAGTCTTCCACCATGTACCTTGGAGGCATAACCTGCGATTTATCTCCTTCACCAAGGTCTAGTACAGGTAGAGACGCTAGTAATGAGACGTAATCCAAATGTTGAACCCAAAAAATACTTTGGATGCTACAAATCTAACGTTGAACTAAATCAAACAAAAACAAGCTCTCAGAGCACATCTCCAAGTAGTAAAATGGGAAGGTGGAGAAATTCAACTTTATTTGAGGCTGTCGCGTCAAAAGTTCGAATCCTGAAATATGGATTTGACTCTTGGGTGAGTGCAAGTGTACACACAATCTTTCACCTTATATTCTTGGAGACATAATCTGCGATTTATCTCTTTCACCAATGTTCAGGATAGATCAAGTGGGGACGTTAGTAATGAGGCGTAATAAAAAAAAAAAAAAATCAAACAAAAACAAACTTTGGATGCCAAAGATAGGGTTAGATTTTTCACATGGACATGATTTGGTTGGAACGAGTGAAACCCTACACCCTCATTATCATGGTAAAATGAAAATATGCTTTCCCTAGTTTCTTTTCATTAAGTTAATTACGTTTTAATTATCTGTATTATTACTTTTAATACGAATAAATGTAATTACTTAAATGCATTTAATTCCATTCAAACCCAGCAGTAAAAATTTGGTCAACTATTTTGTCTTGTTTTCATTAGTGTTTTTCCCTTATTACATTACACTTCAACTCACTCTTCTCTCTCCCTCTGCTTCTCTTCAAATACACATAACATACGCGCACCATATTTCGCATGGGTTCTCGCCGGAGAATCGAATTTTTGTCTCTTAAAAGTCGCCGGCAAAAGCCGCGGTTCCAATCTCATTATTAAGATCTGGGTTGGGTTGGGTTTATGGTTTATACTGAGCGAAACAAGGATAAAATGGGGTGGGTTCTACAATTTGGGTGTTTATTTTCTGCTGTGTTCTTACTGTTTATACAGGGGTGTTACAGAGTCAATTCTGAGCCGACTCAGGATAAGCAAGCGCTCCTTGCTTTCCTATCCAAAATTCCACACGAGAATCGTCTCCAGTGGAACGAATCTGATTCCGCATGCGTCTGGGTTGGGGTGCAATGTGACCCCACAAATTCGTCAGTTTATTCCTTGAGGCTTCCCGGGGTTGGACTCGTCGGTCAGATTCCGGCTGACACACTGGGTCATTTGACTCAGCTACGAGTTCTGAGTTTGCGTTCAAACAGGCTTACTGGTTCAATTCCGCCTGATTTCTCTAAACTCAAGTACCTACGGAGCCTCTACCTCCAGAACAACCAGTTCTCCGGCGAGTTTCCAGCGACTGTAACTGAGTTGACTCGGCTGACCCGGCTGGACCTCTCTTCAAACAACTTTACTGGACCAATCCCTTTTGCCGTTAACAATCTAACTCAGTTGACGGGCATTTTTCTCGAGAACAATCGATTCAATGGTACGCTCCCGAGCATTAATCCACCACGCCTGTTGAATTTCAATGTCTCGAACAATCGCCTGAATGGTTCAATTCCCCGAGCGCTGTCGAAATTCCCTTCATCGGCTTTCACCGGTAATATTGATTTATGCGGCGGACCACTGCCACCCTGCAACCCATTTTTCCCTTCACCTTCTCCTGCCCCATCAGCGCCACCAAAAATCGCTCCATCCCACAAAAAATCTAAAAAGCTCTCTACTGCAGCCATTATAGGCATATCAATAGGTGCAGCACTGGGATTACTGCTACTACTTCTAATCCTCTATCTTTGCTGTCGAAGAAGGCAAAGACAAAGAGACTCAACCAAAGTGCAGAAACCCCCAGCAGTCACAAGGGCAGCAGCGGCAGGGGCAGCAGGAGAGGCCGGAACATCGTCGTCCAAAGACGACATAACTGGTGGTTCAGCAGAAACTGAGAGGAATAAACTGGTATTCTTCGACGCTGGGGCTTATAGTTTCGATCTGGAGGATTTGTTGAGGGCTTCAGCAGAGGTATTAGGAAAAGGAAGTGTTGGTACTAGTTATAAAGCTGTGTTAGAAGAAGGCAGCATTGTTGTGGTGAAGAGGCTAAAAGATGTGGTGGCTTCAAAGAAAGAATTTGAACAGCAAATGGAAGTTTTGGGGAAGATTAAGCATGAAAATGTGCTGCCATTAAGAGCCTTTTACTATTCTAAAGATGAGAAATTGTTGGTCTTTGATTATATGCCTGCTGGTAGCTTATCTGCTCTTCTTCATGGTATGGTACTCTTCTTCTTCCCCTTAAAATTTCCAAGATTTTTCATTTTCATTGAATATGATTAAAAAATTTCTCCAGTTGATTATTTTTCTGTATATTCAATTTCCTTTTCCCTGTCTTTCTGGGTAATTTTAAAATTGTTCAGTTCACAATAATTTTTTATGTTTTTAATATACCATTGAATGCTAAGAGTAAAAAGATCGTCATTCTGAAAAATGTTTCACCATTCTCAATTATTGGAGAATGCCAAGGACCACCCAAGTTTTTTCTTTTTTCGTTTTATTTTTTGGGGTTTCTACAGACTATTTAGAGTGAGTACGCTTGCTCGTGCCTGCCAGTCTAATAAAGTTAAACAACTAATCTTTTACAACGTGGAGTGGACCATTTTGTTCAGTTCCAATTCCTCAAAAGCTGGGCTAATTTTTATTCATGTGAACTGAAGTTGGGTACACTTGACAGAGTAGAATGTGACAATTCATTTTTTCACTTTGGTTCAAAACTATGTACTTTAATATTTATTCATTCAAAATTTGATATTGGTTTGTTTGTATATTTTGTTATATAAAATTTTAAATTATTTGTATTATATATTGAAATCTGAATAATTAGATGATGGGAATATATATATATATTAGGATGAATGAGTTGAGTGGCTTTGGTGCTACGACAATATTTCAACAGATTCCCATTATTCTCAACCGACATGCTTTTCTTCTCTCTAATGATGAACAAATAAAAAATCATAGCAAGTAGCAACCCATTTTTCTTTTTCTTCTACCTCTTCATCAGGTCACCGGTGGTGACATATTGCCATATTTTTCTAACCTTAAAATAATAAGCAATGTTACTTTTTGGACTTTTTTATGTTAAAAAAAAAAAGGGTTACTTTTTTTAAAGTATTAACTTAAAGTAAGCATCTTATTTATAAGTTCAACAAATAAAAAAACTTATTTGTTTACTTGTAAGTAAAGTTTTTAAACTTCGCCAAACATTCTCTAAATATTGTTTGAATTAGGAAGTAAGTAGTTTCACAGCAGCTAAGATTTCACAACACAGAATGTAGATGCTAATTCTTTGGAAAAGTGTAACATCCATTGAATTTGGGCTTGTTCTTATTCTTCTATTGCTGCCTAGTTTTTAATGTTTCCAGGTTTTGATGACTTCCTATTCGTATGTTCTGTATATGTGTGCATTGTATCGCTTGAGTCGATCTTTTAGGCCAAAGAATTGCCCTTTCATGTTATTACTAGTTTTACAAGATAGCACACACGAATTTGTGTACTGAAGAGTGATGGTAACGAAAGTTTTTCTATTGTTCAATAGGTAGCCGAGGCTCAGGGCACACTCCACTCGACTGGGACAACAGAATGAGAATAGCATTGAGTGCAGCAAGAGGTCTCACACACTTGCATGTATCGGCAAAAGTAGTCCACGGCAACATCAAGTCGTCTAACATCATCCTCAAGCTAGACAACCGCGATGCTTGTGTATCAGATTTTGGGCTCAACCAACTCTTCTCGAGCTCAACCCCACCCAATCATCGCGTAATGGGCTATCGTGCACCTGAGGTCCTCGAAACCCGTAAAGTCACTTTTAAATCCGATGTCTACAGCTTTGGTGTTTTATTATTAGAGCTGTTGACTGGCAAAGCACCGAATCAAGCTTCATTAGGTGAAGAAGGGATTGATTTGCCTAGATGGGTTCAAAGTGTAGTGCGGGAGGAATGGACGGCGGAGGTGTTTGACATTGAGCTAATGAGGTATCATAATGTTGAAGAAGAGATGGTTCAACTTCTTCAGATAGGAATGGCCTGTGTTGCATCGGTGCCGGATCAAAGGCCGGTGATGCCAGAAGTCGTGAGAATGATGGAGGATATGAATAGAGGCGACACCGATGACGGGATACAACATTCGTCTGAGAAAGGATCCGACAGTCAAACACCGCCGCAAGAGTCGAGGAGCTCTCCCCCTGGAATCACACCTTAGCATATTGTCAAATATAGAGAGTTCATTTGAAGTGGTGGTACAGAATGGCTGGCTCTTGTATTCTTTGGAAGGTGATTTTTAAATATCTTGTTTGATTTGTGCAATGAATGATTTTTAGTAGAAGTTGATAGCTGCAAATTCAAATTGTTGAAAAATTTCAAGAATTGATTGGAATTTGACCATGCGAAAGATCTAGTCGTTTATTTTATAATTTTGGTAGCTCAGGTTTGTTCGCTTAAGTAATGCTAAACGGCCAGGGGGTTGGTGACCGAATGGTGGGTCCCATGCACAGTGAGGGGGTCGGTCACCATTCGGTCACTAACCCCCTGACCATTCATCTTTTTCCTTGTTCGCTTATTGATTTTGACAACCACTTCTACGTTAGGCTCTGAAAATGACCCAGCCCTCGTCAGGCCAGCAATTTTGACTTTTTGAGTTAAAAAAATAGCATGTTTGGTATCTATTTAAATCAGAATTTAATCTAAATCAAAGTCAAATAATTAATATTAATCGATCTTTTATAGGTTTCACAATTTTTCAATTACATGTTTAAATTTTTTTTTTAAGCAAAATTTACTAAAAATCTAATTTTAATCTTCATCATATAATATAAAGAAACAAGTATGGCGTAATCAATATTACATATGCTATCTTTTCAAATTTCTCAATCAATATTTAAAATCATTGAACTAGTAATTGAAAAAACAAAATAAGATGAACTCCTCTTGAAAACTTAGCTAAATCTTTCTGTACAAGAGTGGACAAAAATTTTCGGGAACACATCCTAGGACCTATACATTTGGACACAAAGCATGTTTGGGAGTTTTTAAAAAATATTTTAAATTTAATTCATATATTTTGTAAAATTCATGAGTGGTACATATTTATCGATCACTCATTTTCACTTTCTTTGTAATTTAAATCGATTATAAATAATTCTCGAACATGCTTAGTTTTGACTCGTTTTTACTCAAAAACCATATTTTTGTTTTTATTTTACTGTCGAATCAAAACGTGAGTTTGGGTTATTAACCATACACATTCTTGTACGCGGTCGTTTTGTTTTTCTTTTGGGGTTATTTTTCCTCTTCTTTTTCTTTGGGAACCTCTCTTTTTGCTGCAAACATCAATCATGCAGATGCCCATCTCCAATGAGGAAAGGCAGATTGCAAGCAAAGTTTCATTACATTAGCTGGTTTTGCTTTCTTTTCTTGCGTGGGGTGCTGGACCATCTCCTTTTTTATGCCCTTTTTAAGTTTTAACTGTTTCGAGTTACATTAAGTCCCTGTTTGATAGTCATTTTTTTTTAAATGTATTTTTCTCTCTTCTTTTTAACCACATATTTTTTAATAAAATAATATTATACATAAATCAAAAAAAATTCTTAATTTTTAATCACATTCTTCATCAATCAACTATTCAAAAATACATTTTCTCCCCAAAAATGACTATCAAACCGGAGCTAAATTTGACTTTTGCAAGGGGCCTGCACACAAGAATATATTATGGGATAAAATCGTAACTACCATTATTCAACATTACGTTTGTAGAAATATCAAAATTTGAGATAGTTTTCCATAAATCAGGTCATATTTCATGAATATTTTAAAAACGAATTGATTTACATAAAATAATGAATGTGATATAAATTAGGGTGTAAGCAAAAATCGTCAAAT
This sequence comes from Osmanthus fragrans, assembly GCA_019395295.1. Taxonomy (NCBI): domain Eukaryota; kingdom Viridiplantae; phylum Streptophyta; class Magnoliopsida; order Lamiales; family Oleaceae; genus Osmanthus; species Osmanthus fragrans. The sequence goes on along the minus strand of CM033354.1, from coordinate 12,564,614 downwards.
TGAAAAATCAAATCGAAATCGTATTTTGTAAATCGTTGGTTTGGTGCCACGTGGACCCATCAACGAAATGGTTTTGAACCAAACCAAACCGGTCCAAACCAAATCGGTCAAAAAAGGGTTTGGTTTAGGTTTGAGAAATTTTATTGCGGTTTAAGACCAAATCGGACCGGCGAAAAAATATATAAAAATTAAAAAATTAAAAAAATGAAAATTTCTAAATTATAACTTGTAAGACTTTTTGTGTTGAGTTTTTTATTTATTTTTAAATGAGGCTTATATATTTCATAGGTCTTAAACTGAAAATCTGAAACGATTAATCAAGCAATTCCACGTTGTATTCCATATAAATTACTATCACCAAACAATCATCAACTTATATAAACTGCATAGTACTCCAATGATAAAACAAACTTCAATCAAAATCAAAATCCTACATTGAATTAGACATCCTTAAAATTATTGCAACTTCTGGTTTTGTCGATTATACTTTGTAGAAATTTAGATGAAAAGTTTTGATTGGATCAACAACTATATAATCAAAGTGAAAACAAAATAAAAATTTCGAATCTTAGAAATGAAATTATATATTGTAAATAAATTTATTAAGGTATAGATATACCCAATATTTTAATTTGGCTTAAGAATCAGTTAATCAAAGAATTATAAGAAGAGAGAAGAAAATAATCAAAGAGAAGAAGGAAAGTGTTGGAGTCTAAAATGAAAAAGGAACCCTATTATTTTTTTATAAAAGTGTTCGAAGATTGAATCATATATTTTACCAAAAAATTCCTATGAGAACCGTCCGGTTCCTGGCGGTTCCCATACTAGAACCGAGAATTAGACCGGAATCAGTTGGTTCTTAATAATTTGTCTTAAATCAAATTATTTTTTAGAAGATCCGGAACCGAATCAATCGGTTCTAAATGATTCCGGTCTGGTTCCACCGGTTCTAGAAAAGAATGTTAACTCCTAAATTAATGGCATAAAAGTAGACAAGTAAAAATATATACGGCCAAATCGACTGTTTAAAATCGGACGACAGGCAAAAAAAAAATATACGGCGAAATCGACGGTTTAAAACCGGACCAAACCGTTAGGTTTAGGTTTGAGTTATTTTCAAACCGTTCAAAATGGTTTGGTTTAGGTTTGAGTTTTTCTCAAACCGGTGTAAACAGTTTGGTTTGAAAATCTGTCAAAAATCGATAAAATCGGACCGCTTACACCCCTAATATAAATTGGTGGATAGACAATGACAATGTGATCTATATATGTATCAAGGCAATTATTCTATCTCCATATTCATCATTTACGTAACCATATGTGAAGAAGAACGAAATGAAATTGTTTCTCCTGCTGTTAAAATTTTCCTTAACCTTTTTTCTTGTCACGACAAATAATCTGCATCAAATTGTGGGAGGTCACAACCAACAAATTGCATCAAAAGTTTAGAAATATGTTATGTGACCTTGCTTTCTATGTGACATCATTTTCTCTCAGAAACTTGTGACGAATATTATGAAGATGATGTAGTCTACCTACCATATGTCTCTTCTAAAAATTGAATGTATAAAAATTGTGACATCGAATGTGCCGGACAAAGGTTAAATACGTCTTGATTGTGTAAAACATTATATGATGTGATATTTTTGTGTTTGTGACTTCTTTCACCCTAAAGTTGTGACGAATATGTGGAGAATACAGAAAGTTTCGTTCTACACAAAATTGTAAAGGAAAAACAAAATTAGTCAAATTCAAATTTTTATAGAAAACTTAAGATAATAATTGTAAATTATAGGGACATTTCAAAATGGGAAATCAAATACTATAAATAAATAAATAAATATATATATATATATAATAGTACATGATGTATGAATAAAAAAAGGTATTACCTGAAATTTTTACGAGGAATACTTAAAAAAAAGGAAGCTCTCTGAAAAAAAATAGAATTTTCAACATTTAGCATGGAAGCTTTTTCTTCAAGTGGACAATAATTGGTAGTTAAGGTACTCGACCGATTTGATAAGGCTATTAATCAAGCTTAATTTATTTCAAGTATAATTAGAAACTAATGCCTTCTTTCATTGAACAATGTCTAGCTTTTAATAATGGCCTTCCCCCGTGTGAATTATTTTGTCTATAACTCACCTAATTTGAGGTGGTTGAGCAAAATTATGGCCATGAGGAATAGTGTTTGCTTGTACTCAACTTTATTTGAATTGATCGAGTTTTTATTAGAAAAATAATGGACACGGTTTCAAAACATTACAACAATCCAACGCATCAACAAATAAACAATCTTTTTTGAAAAAAACATAGTACATTAACACACAAGTACAAGGTTCTTTTGTCAAGATCATGGTCGTATTTGAGACCTCTATTATCCAATCGCCAAACTTTGCCGTAACCCTCTTTGTCAAGATCATGGTCAAATCCAAATCCAACAAACTTCAATTTCAATTTCGACTAAAAAAAATCACATATATTATTAGGTTTCCATCAAACGTTGAGATCTTAAATATCTTGTCATTCTATATCTTTCAGTAAATCAAATGATTTCTGTAGTTGATTTAACATTGACAAAGCAAGGATTATTTTTATGTTGCTAGAGATATATAAACTATAATTCATGGTGAAGTAGAATATCGTAATGTAGCAAATCGAATAAAGGTAGTCCTTATCAGGGACGGGGCTAGAATACTAATTTTTCAATAATTTTAAGAAAACATGGCTTGTGTAAAGTTTCACATCTTTAGACATAAAGACACCTAATGCAATACGGATTTGACGTAGTTAGGAATCCTCAATATTCTTGGTTAGGTGGACGCTCCTCTCTACTAATAATTCTACTAATAATTCTCTCTCTCTCTCTCTCTCTCTCTCTCTCACGCTTTACTAATAATTATAGCTAGCTCCCTTTTTTTTATTTTGCTTCTTCTTAAAGTTTTGCTTTAGTATTACACTCTAAAAAACTTATATATATATATATAAAGTAAATTAATGTCATATTCTGGTCTCGTTTGATTCTCATTATTTGTAGAATGAGAATGAAAAATATAATCGTTATGGCTCCACACAAGAGATGAAAAATAAAAAATAGTGGTTGAATGTGATTGATAACGGTCATATTTTTCATTTTTATGAATGATTAATGGAAAACAAACGGAGCCTCTATCCGTAATTGCTCAAATATCATCACAAGATAAAAACCTCTCACTTAGAATTACACGAGACTAGGTTAGGATCTTAGTTCATAAATTTCCCAAAACATTATTGGACTTCTTCGAAAATTTTAATGTTGTATGAGATTTGGTTAAAAGAAAATAGAACACTCTCATTTTGATCAAAATATATTTCGTTTGGCTCCCATTATTTGAAATTTTAATGATTGAAATATTTTTTTTTAAGAATGTGCGATAAAAAAAATAAGAAAATTTTTTGGGATTACGTATAATATTATTTTATTAAAAATGTGTAATTAATAAAAAAAGGGAAGAAAAAAATGAATTATAATTTTAATGGAGATCAGACGGGCTAGACATGTCTCCTTTTTAAAATAATGTAGTACTTTCACCGTTTTACGTCCTCTGAATTTGAATAATTTGTCATCTTTTGTTTCTTATTATGGGTGTGCTTCTCTTTCAATCCCCACATGTCATCAATTGTTTGATATCTTTGGACGGTTCCTACACAAAAATGTGAACTTTTCGATGTTTTTCACAAGAAAATAACGTTAGAATTTCTACTTCTATTTAATTAAAGAAATTGATAAAACAAATATTTTTAATCATACATTTCAAGGGATCGATAATTTTTATTAATTTTTCAACCATAATTTTTTTAAATTTTACCAAAATGTACTAAAAATCAAATGGGACTCAAGGATATAGTAAAATGAAAATATGGATACAAGTCTATGCCCGTTTAGTAGGGATTAGAATCCACATTTTAATTTAAGTCAAAATCAACAATTAATTTTAATCACATATTTAATGAAATTCACTACTGTTTAACAACGTATTTTTTCAATTTTTATCAAAATCTATTAAAAGTTTGATTTTAATCTCCATCAAACAAGGACTATCTGGTCGTTATCAAGACAACAATAATACGAAAGAAGAAAAGCTGATAGTCAATCAGTGTAATAAATTCATGAGTGTGTGATTTTGAATTGTCAGTATTGAGACCTCTAAGGCGGGTTTCATACTTTCATTTCTCTTATTTTGTTCGAAGAAAGAAAAATATTTATATTTAATGTGATAGCAATAGCATGTGGTACAGCCTGCAAAATCAGGTTGACTTTGGGACACGAAAAGACTTGCTGGCCGTTTGTCCAAGTCTCCTTCACATTAGTCATTAGCGGACAAGGTTTTCTTCGACACCGAAACAAAATAGAACACTTTTTTCTTTCAGCCTGTCGGAATGGAACAAAATGTTCACACGCTTCATTTTTTTCAATTTTTTTTTTTTTAAATTCATTTTCTACCACATTTCATAAGATTCACAAATTTTCATAAGATTCACAAATTTTCATCATTTTTTATTAAAATTTACTAAAATTTTATTTCCCAAACAAGGCTAAATAAGACTAGGTAACAAAAACTAATTTAAATTCTGAAAAATATCTAATAAAAGTAGGCTTCCTATAAGCAATCCTACTTAGGGCTTGGCACAAATCGATTTGGTTCGATTCTAACGAGAATCGAATCGGACTCGAAATTTTCGAGTATTTAGTAAGTTGAATCATTGGGTGCAAATTTAATTATAGAACCGTTCGGGTTCAGTTCTATTCAGTCCAGTTCTATTCAGTTCGCATGTTCTGTACTATAATAATTTTTTTTGTAATATTTACAAAATTATATTAATTCAACTAGTGACATGTACAATCTTAGTTCTTACAAAATAACATAGTCTAATTTTATATATCTTTTACGTCTCTCTTCGCTGAATTCTTCATAAATTCGATTATGAAAATTACAAAAAGAGGGCGATAGCGAACTTACAATAATTAAGAGGGACGCAGTTGATTTTCAAGAACTTACAATAATTAAGAGGGGTGCAGTTGATTTTCAATTCGATTTCTCTAGAAGAAACGACACTACGGTAAAATAATAAATTTAGATAAAACTTATATCAATTTGATTAAGGTGGGTTTGGACTGAAAATTAGAAATAGAAAAATCATATATTTTGAGTTAGCAAATTTATTTAGAAAATAATAAAATAATTTGACTTATTTAAAATAAATAAATTAAAAAAATTAGGGAAATTCGGTTCTTGATGTAGAACCAGAAACCAAACCGAACTCGTCGATTCTCGATTCAAAGACCCGTTCGAGTATTTAACTTAAGAAGATCCACTCAGTTCAATTCAGTCTGATTTGGTTCGAGAGTTTTGTTTAGCCCTACCTACTGGGCGATTCTTTCTTTTCCTCACATTGAGAGATCGATTGGATTTTGTTGAGTTTTGAAGTTCCTTTAAAAGGCTCTAGCACATGACCAAGGATGATCATCAACACCTATACATCATACCTCAGCACGGTAGAACATGTAACCTTCCTATTGTTCTATTAAACTACATTTATTCATGTAATTCATAGTGTAACAGAACGCGACAATGAAAGGCGATCCATCCATACAAATAATAGGGAAGATGGCACTATTGGCAAAGACCGTCTAGCGAAAAACGTTGTAGGCAAGAAGCATAATAGACTTGCTCGGGGAGAGTATATAATATGGAAGAAGGGAGTCCAGACGATGGAAGAGCCACGAACAAGACATATTGTGAGGGGGACATATAGCTAGCATTTCCAGGTACAATCCTCAACCTCAAGGAGTTCTTTTTTCCAAAAAATTGTCAATTGGAGGAGCATAACTATTAAGGGATAAATCTTATATTGAATAAAGATGAAAGAATAGATCAACTTATGAAGATTTAGACTAATCCTTTTAATAAGTTTGATCTTTTAAAATTGAACTTCAAGTTTTAATCTGGTATCAAAGCTTATTCAATTCCAACGAGTAATTCAATCCAATTAAATAAAAAAAAAAAAAGTGAAATTTATCCAAATAAGTTATAAGATTATAAAAAGAAACTGCAAAGTAAAAGCTTTGAACACAATAACATTTGGATAATGGACATTATTTTAAATAAAAATATAATAGAACGCAATTAAATAAAGAAAATTAATCTTCCGTTTGAAAAAAAATTATAAATTATTTAAAAATGATCAAGTTTTCTTTTTAACCACAAATTTGAATTTTGAATCTTGTGTACTGTGTAAATAACGACTTAAAATTAATTTAATACTAAAAAACTATTGAGTGGGTTGTGAAGATTAGTCGGCGTCATTATTGATTCTTGATTCTTGATAGTGAGGGGATTTTGCTGAATTGAAGTTTTCAAGCAGTGCGTAATCCAGAGACGGCAGTCAAATTTTCACTTATTTTCTACAGACTAAGAAGAATATAGAATGTGCTTATGCAAGTAGATAGATAAACTTTTCGATACAAACAAATAAATAATGCCAATTGGACAGCCGTTTTATAAAGATTAGGAATTTGTATAAAGATTATAAATACTTTCAAAATATTAAGCCCATGTTGGGCTTCATTTTATTTCAAATGTAATTTTCTCTCCATTCTTTTTCATCGTATATTCTCTGATAAAATAATATTACACGTAAAATCAAAATTTTCCCTTTTTTTAAGTACATATTTTTCAAAAAAATAACTATTTCAAATACATTTTTCTCTAAAAAATTAATTTTAATGGAGCTCAAACAAGGGACAAATAATATTAATATTTTAATTTATGAAAAGAAATGCCATTTTGAACAAGATTTATTTACAACTGTCAGGTTATTTATTGAGAATTGAATATTCCCAATGTCAGATCAATTCCAAACATTTGAAGAAAAGCTATTAATGAGGATGTACTCAAAAGGGAAAATTACAATTGGACTGAATAGAGCATTTAGATCTCCAATGGAACATTTGGATCTCTAATATTCATATTTGTAGCGTTTAGATCCTCGATGAACCAAAGGCAACTGTTTGGTACTTAAAACTCAAATTCTATGTTATTATATCTTTAATTTGAAAAATAATTGAAAAGAAAAGAAAAAGAAAACAAAGGTAATATACTTCGGTCTAGAATTGTAAAAAATGTAGACTTTTTTTGAATGGTGGACTTGTGTTATATTAATTCAAAAAATCTTTATCCAACAATGAATTAATATGACACATCATAAATGCTAAGGATAAAATGAACACCCGGTGCTCATCATATCTCTCTCTCTCTCTCTCACCTCAATTAGGTAATGAAAATTTATTCTAGTACTATTTGATTAAAAAAAAAAAATTCTAATATTCAGTATTATCAGTATGTCAAAACCTTTGAAGGTAAAAAAATCAATCAGTGTATTTAAAATTTATTTACAAATTAGTCTTTTTTATTTTGCCCATATTAGTGAGGATTAAAATCGAATTTTTAATAGATTTTAATAAAAGTTAATGAAAAGTGTGGTTGAAAAGTTGTGAATTTCATAAAGTGGTCAAATTAATTGTTGAATTTTATTTAGATTAAAATCTAGATTCTAACTCTTACCAAACATGGCCTTTACAAGAACTTATAAAAATTAATTACAAACTGATATTTTTCATGAAAAATGAATGAAAAAGAAGAGAAAAAAATGTTACTCTCTCTGTATCATTTATATAAATCGACTTTTCTTATTTTTCTATCTCAATGATATAGCCTTATTTCTTTTATTGAGAATGTTTTATTATGTTCATTTACCAGTATACCCTTATTTAATTTGCCTAATTAAATCAATTTTTCCCACTTAATATTGAAATTGTACAAATATAAATAAAGGTAAACTGAAAAAGTTTTTGGCAAAAATTGTTTTTTCAATAATATTAAATAAGATTTATGGATAATTGAAAGAGAGAGGGAGAGAAAAAAAAAAGGGAAAGTGAAAAAAAAAATTAAAAAAAAAAAATTATATATATATATATATATATATATATATATATATAATAGATACAAAAAGAGGAAAATATTAATTTTTTAATCGTAGCAATAGAATTTGTAGAAGGAAAGAGGAAAGATTAATTTTTAGTACAATAAAAAGTTTTTTTTTTTTTTTTTTGGTTAGTACCAAAATCATGTGAGTGGATGATGACAAATCGTAAAATTTTGTTTTTTACTTCCTGTTTGAAAATTAATATCATAAAGACTTAAGTTTTTACAAATTATTGACGTTTTGAATGCCTCATAACTTTTAAAGATTTCTATATAGTTATGATTCAATAGCTAGAAGCTTTTAAGGACTTTAAAAGGATTATAAGTTTATACTTTTAGGTCTTAAAAGTCTATCTTGAATACATCCAAAACTTTTTAAATTTCTAAAAATCTTTAAAAGTTCAATATGAAAACACATGACCATGGATAGGGTAATTGGCGCAAAACGTCCCTACCTTTAAAGGTTTTTGTGGAAAACGTCCTCACCTTTCGTTTTTTGACGCGGAACGTCCCTACCTTTACCTTTTCTTGCGCAAAACGTCCTTCCGTCCACTTTCCGTTAGAATGCACCGTTAAATCTTTGGGTAATTGGCACAAAACGTCCCTACCTTCCACATTTCTTTGCGCTGAACGTCCATTTCATCCATTTTTGGCGAAAAATAACTAATATACCCTTATATTTAAATAAAATAAAAGAAAAATAAAGCACAAATTATAATAATACTTTCAAACTTTTTCAAAATGTGCAAATGAGTCCCAAACTTTTTATTAAAATTGCAAATGAGTCCAATCATTTGATCTAAGAATTAAATTTTGTTTAATGTACACAATAAATTTTTTTCAGAATTGACATTGACCATAATTTTGACTAAATTTAAAAGAATAAAATAGTAACTTTATATTTTTATAATAAAATAACTAAAATCAAATAATTAAATCAAAAACCCAATTATCTTCTCCAACCACCCCACCCTACTCTACCTTATTTTAACACAATTACACCGAAAAAAATGGTCGTCATTTCCACAATTCACACACCTCCAGACCATAAAGGCGAGGTCACCAGTGGAGGCGTTGCAAGGGACCAAGAGACAATCACTATACTCTCTCAAACAACCCCTTGACGTTGTGGGTTTAAAACGTTCCCCCTCCACCGGAAATTGGTGGCGGAGGTTGTGGTGGTGGGAGGAGGCACTACTGCTCGATGTATGCGCTCATAATTTAGTGGTATATAATTTAAGGAAAATTGCAACTGAGGTTGTGGTGGTTGGAGGAGGCGACGACGGTCGTGGTGGTGGGAGGAGGAGGCGGTGGTGGTGGTGGTGGTGGTGGTGGTGCCAGCAGTGTGCTGGTGGTTGTGCCAGCAGTTTTGGTTTTGGATTGGGTGGGGTGGTGTGGAGTGGGGATGGTTGGAGAAGATAATAGGGTTTTTGATTTAATTATTTGATTTTAGTTATTTTTATTATAAAAATGTAAATTTATCATTTTATCCTTTTAAATTTAGTCAAAATTATGGTCAATGTCAATTCTAAAGAAAATTTATCGTGTACATTAAACAAAATTTAATTCTTAGATCAAATGATTGGACTCATTTGCAATTTTAATAAAAAGTTTGGGACTCATTTGCACATTTTGAAAAAGTTTGAGAGTGTTATTAGAATTTGTGCTTTATTTTTCTTTTATTTTATTTAAATATAAGGGTATATTAGTTATTTTTCGCTAAAAATGGATGAAATGGACGTTCAGCGCAAAGAAATGTGGAAGGTAGGGACGTTTTGTGCCAATTACCCAAAGATTTAACGGTGCATTCTAACGGAAAGTGGACGGAATGACGTTTTGCGCAAGAAAAGGTAAAGATAGGGATGTTCCGCTTCAAAAAACGAAAGGTGGTGACGTTTTCCACAGAAACCTTCAAAGGTAGGGACGTTTTGCGCCAATTACCCCCATGGATATTATAACAAGAATTTTGTTGGTCTGTCAGAAGAATTTTGTCAGAATGGTTGACACCCCCCTCATAATGCACGTGGATTCCGCGTGAACAAAAAGATTCCAAAAAAGGGGCCCCGCCATTATGAGTGTCGATCAGCTTGCATGTCAACTATTTTCGGGACTCTAGCATGGTTGCATCAGTGATTCTAGTGGTCCTATCTTTTAGGTATATAATTTTGGACATAGGTACAGTAAGAATGCGTTTGATAAGCTTATCATTTTTTATTTTTATTTTTTTTGGATGTAAAAACAAGAAAATATATATATATATATATATATATATATATATATATTTTTTTTTTTTTATGGGATGTAAGTTTTCATTTTCTAGACAATTCACACTTCTCAAACACTTAACTTCATGAAAAAAGTATAACATTTTCTAAATTGAATATTAACTCAATCATACAGATTTCAATTGCCTAAATCTTAGCACTTGTTTGAGCCTTATTTTGGGAGAAAAATGTATTTTGAAATAGAACTTTTTGAAGAATGTGTAGTTCAAAATAAGAAAAAAATTTAATTTACATGTAAAATTATTTTACTGAAAAAATGTGTGATCGAAAATAAATATTAAAAAAAATAAGTTTTTAATAAAATAGAGCTAAAAAAAACACTTATTTTCTTTCTATACAAATTTCATGCTTGCAATCAAACACACCCTAACAAATATCCTTAATTTTCCCTTTAAAAAATCTTTAAAACTACCACTGCTTAGCTTTTCAAATGAAATGTGAATAATCCATCTTCTTCACTAAAATAAAGGACGCCTACAATATTTTTGGTGCTTGCAGAAATTTTGACTTCTCATATTCTCTGTCTACATACTATGGAGGCCCAAACCCAACTAGTTGAGGAGGCAATCCATTCCTTCAAGGGTCCTTACCGGCCTGACCCTGGATATATCCTATTAGAAGAGCTGAGTATAGTTTAAAATCAACTTTGCACTTCATTTTCCCTGATTTTTAACAGTAACGTTGTGCAATACTACTAGTTATATACTGAGCCACAAGTATTTCACAACTTAACATGTTGATGCATTGATCTATCGATCTCAAACAAAATTTCTATACCATCCAAAAATCTAAAATAGCAGCTCGAAATTACCACAGGCAGGTTCAAAAATGCATGCATAAAAAATTGTTTGGAGAATTGGCAGCAAAAGGGTTGGAATCAATGGGGCATATCGACACAAAAAAAGAAAAGAAAAAAAAAAAAGGAAAAAGGAGGAAGTCTACCATGGTTAAGCTCTCCCCCTTCCTCCTCTCCTTCCCCTTCCTCTTCCTCTTCCTCTTCCTCTTCCTCTACTTCTAGTTCCACTGAAGGCCGCACTATCATCTCTCTTGAAATTGAACATGCTCTTCTTTATATCATCTGCATCCAGCATAAGCGGATCCTTCTGTTCCTATAAAAATGGAAATAAGTATCAAATAAAATAGCCAAACGCTCTCCTGATGACTGAAAAACATTTCATCTAATCAATTCCCAGTTCTCTTTCCATGACCACAACTATGGCACGTCCAGAAAGTAATCCAGCTCATGCTGCATAGTGTTCCACAATTTTATTTAGACATAGAAAAAATCTGTACATTTTTCATTCGACAAAATCGTCAAATACCAGATGCCAGACGAAATAAACTCTAATATAAAAGGTAAAATAATGCACTATAACCAGAACATTATCCAATGAAAATGACCTACAATCTCTCAAGTATGCTTTTGATCATAATGTCACGACTATGCTAAGGGTGATATTATTTTGTGCAAAATATTGTCCTTGATCTGATTAAATCAAAAGTAATAAATCATTAGCAGAAAATGCTTACATGAATATCTTCCAAATCAAATTGCCTCTGAAGGTGTCTAGCAAGATCCTCATCTTGGTTTATATCAGAAAGCTCATCTGTTCTTGGAAGATTGACTCCAGTTTTTCTCCTTTCCCACTCATCCAGAGTGAACATAGGTAAATCTTCCTCTTTTCCCTTCCTTCTATGCCTTTGACCTCTGGAATGAAGATCACCATAATCAGGCTGGCTCTTTTTCTGGAGAAGTTTTTGGGCAGCAGCTTGATTTTGAACAGGTACGGATGCAGCAACTGTAGAAGAAACAGATGTGCAGTACTTCAAACATATGTCCATTCAGAAAAAGTGAAAATAACACCATAATGAATGCGTTATTAAAAGTTGGCTGGAGCATCCAAGTAATGCAACTAAATTAAAACATCCAAGTAATGCAACTAAATTAAAACGGGGAAAAATGGCGGCAAGCTTTTGAGTTGTAAATGGAGTGACAAAGGAATATTCCAGCACTCAATATTTAATTGGCACGATTTGGAAGGATACACACCTGAATTAAGAGTTTATATAACTAAATTCTACATTTGTTATGAGTCCTAAAATTAAATTTTTAATCAGTATATTATTTTCAAGGGTATTTTATGAACTTCCTTATTTGCAAATTGTTGCTGTAATGTGAGTGAAAGAAATTAAATTTTCGTGCTTTTTTGTCATGTTGGGACCTGTAAGTAGAGTTTTGTTGGAGGGGTACACAATATTAGTTTAAGTTTTAGTCAGAACATAATGAATATCAAGTTAATAGGTTGTCTAGAGCTGTTGTGGACAGATTTCAGATAGTGTGCTACAACTTCAACCTAAGTTCTTGGCTTCTTGTGGTACTGTTCACAGCAGTGACCAACCTTCATCAACTCAAGAAGCCTGAAGTTTCTTCCTTGAATCGTTCCTAATTGTTGCCCAGCCTACTCAAGCCTTTTTACACCAAAATCAAGCTCTCCTGCTCTTATTTCTGTGAACCAGAAAGGTGCTGCACCGATTTCGTACAAGGAGCTGAGTTCATCCTATTACAAGCAAGCAGTCAGTTTGTGATAGAGGCTGATAGAGGGAAGGACACCCTTATCTTCATAACGATGACGAGGGCTAATGCAGTAGAAATGAAGCTTTCATGAATTGGACCCTCTAGTCCTCAAGCAAATAAAGTTGTTCCAAGTTAGCACCAACAAATCTTCTCTTATGGTCCCATACTATTTATATAACAAGACACAAAAATCAAAAGAATGTCAAAAACACCCGATTTTGAATGTTTCAATTAATGTGATAATTACGCCCACTTGCCGTTGTATGGTTTCACTATATCGAATAAGAAAATTACAATATGTTTCTTGAATTACATCTTTATGTTTTCTCTATATCAAGAAAAAGGGCTCCCACCAATTAGGATTATTCCTACTTGAGGTATGTTCTCCAAGTACACATGACACATACTAGTTTTGGCATGGCTAATGATGTATAGGAGCTGGATTCTGGAAAGGGATCATCCATATGCTACAGGTATCACACCTATCCATCAGAATTTTTATTTGGTTGGAATTACGATGATTCTATAACGTTGTGATTTGGTTGGTACATTAATTAATCTGACTCCCTAAACTTCAGGAATGATATTTAGAAAATTGTTTCCCTTTTTTCTTTATATTATAGCTAACTCAGTCTTTTTCATTCTTAGTAAGAAAGTATATCCAACTTCAGTACTGCATCAAACTACTTGTGATTTTCTTGGCCTTCAAGAGTTCCTGTGCCCAGGGAAAAGTAGATCTCCACAGTGAATAAAGCCTTGTTACTTTGTTTCTTATACAAAGATAGAAGAATCAGCTGTATAACCAGAAAAAAGGGTACAAGTTATTTGCAACTTGGCTGAAACGAAGCCATACCTTTTAATCTTGTATCAGAGCTTGCCGGATTTTCCTTACTTTTATCAACATTATCAGGAAGTCCTGCATCATTATTTTCACTATCCAGGGCTGGATCACTGTTCTGGAGTCCACAGGTTTGACTAATTTTGGAGCTTTCACCTTTCTTAAACAAGATGCGGCCAGAGTCATCAACAGATGACCTAGAAAAGCCTGCAATCGGGGAAAATGCGAGGGTTGAAAAAACATTCATATTATACAGATGTACAATTTTTGTCCCCATAGAGGGGCCTGGCATCACATAGAACACGCATCATGCACATGAATAATCAAGATCTAGATTTGTCCAAACATGGAGAGATAAAGCCACCGTTCGAGCCCTATTCTATCAAAACTCTTTTTTTTTTTTCAAACTCATTTTCAACCATACATTCTCTCAATAAAATAATTCTACACATAAACCCAAAACATTTTCCTACATTTTAACCACACATTCTCCAAAAAAAATCACTATTACAAAACCTATTTTTCCTTAAAATTGGGGCTCAAACACATTAAAAATATCAAAACTGCTGCATTCTAATTCAAGGTTGTTAGAAATTTTGAAGATTGTACAATTATTGTAGTTACCATATTTATACATTGCCTTAGTTAGACTTGCTGTAATTAGACTGCTAATTTAGGATTAATTTTTCTTCTCCCAGAGTGGGCTCTCTAAAGCCTAACAATCAATGACGGAAGTCCCCGTCAACGGTAAAAGTTCTATGACTTCTGAATCCTCTCACAGTGAAGAAGAAATTGATAGACCCCTATCAATGTGGAAGGACTTAGAAGAATTAAGAGGCATATTCAGTTAGAAATAGATTCAGTTAAGTGCAGGGGTATTGTGGAGAATAAGGCGAGATAGATTACCTATAAATGTAATTTGGGGGGGGGGGGGGGGGATTGGGATATTCAGTCAAGTGATTAGTTAAGAAAAGAGTGGAGAGAACCAAGGCATCTTGAATAGCCTGGAAATTGTCATTTACATTCTTTTATTCTATCAAATAAATATCCAGTTACACTTTCCCATCTAGCTTACAGATTTCTATTTCACTTTATCACTACAAATCTATACTTCTGGATTCAATTCACAGCAATCTCCATAAACTCAGTATCGTATCTTGATACAACAATAGCAGCATTAGCTGAGTTATCATCTGCAGAACAGGAGCAGCATCAGATCAGCAACTTCCCAGATTCATCACAGCATCTGAAGCAGCAACAGGATCCATAAAAACTTCCCGCAGCGCCTGTCAAAGCTATAAAAACTAACAGCCACAACCAGGTTCGTATCAAAGTGGTATTAGAGCATTGATCCTAGGGCTAATGGAAGCAAATTCCAGCAGCCAATTGGAGGAGAGATGGAGCTCAATCTTCAATTGGTTGGAGAAGATGATAGGGAAGGAGATGAAGACGACGATTCGGGCCTGGATGCGCAAGGTCCACTCATAATATCCATATTCTATGGCGATAATACAGAGTGGTGGATGACCAGAGTGGAGAAGATTTTCTCCAGAAAACGGTTAGCGTAGAGAGAAGATAGAGGCTGCAACAGCTTGTTTTGGCGGCAAAGCATGAGAGTGGTTTCAATGGGTAATCAATGCCGACCTGTGCAAACTTGGGGAGAATTGAAAGGGTTGATGATAGACAGATTCCTACCATCCCAGGAGGTCAATGTTTCTGGCAAACATTAGGCTTCAAGTCTAGATGGAACCAATTACAAAGGGGATTTGGAGATACCAAGAGTGAGATTATGATGCAGAAAGAGGAAGGACAGGAACGAGAATGGAAGGAGAAAGGTGTTGCCGTCACTTCGCTGAATTTCACCATTATCTCTAAAGTTCCGTTAAAATCCCATGCGACAGAGGTGGGCACAAAGGATATTACGAAACCAATGGCTGGAAATACAGGTATCTCTGGCGTCATTGCCGAAGGAGGAGAAGCCAGGGTACAATTAGGGCTGTCAATGGATCGGATATGGACCGGATCTACCCATATCCGATCCGATCCGATCCGATAAAAATGATTCGCGGATCCGATCCGATCCGATAATCCGACAGATATTTAATTGTTAAATCCATATTCGATTTACTATATTATCGGATATCCGATCCGAAATATTTTACACATTTAGGCCCAATACTGAGCCGATCATGCTCGGTTAACCGGGCGATTTTTTATTTTTTGGTTTGAAAATTTTGCACTACATGAAAGGGCCTCATAAACTACAATTCAAAGGTCCATGGAGAATTATTGGATAACATGCTTTTTTTATAAATGCACTTCACTCAAATTGTTTTCTAAATTTCCAATGTGGGATAGTACATTTTATTAATGCACTTTTCTCCAATAGTTATATAAACTTTCAATGTGGGATAGTGCATTTTATAGATATATTTCTCTTCAATGATTTTATGAACTTCCAATGTGGGATAGTGACATAACAAAAATATGTTAAAATGCTAATCAAAACCATTTTCCATAACAAAAATAATAAAAAAACATGCTTTTATAAAATATATTATATTATTATAAAAAATCTAATCGGATTGTTATCGGATCGGATTGACCTATATCCATATTTGATCCATTTAGTTAACGGATTATCGAATTCGAATTTTAATCGAGTTATCGGATTGAGACTCTAAATCCATCTCCCATTAATTTCATCGGATTCGGATCAAAATTCA
Organism: Osmanthus fragrans; assembly: GCA_019395295.1. NCBI lineage: Eukaryota > Viridiplantae > Streptophyta > Magnoliopsida > Lamiales > Oleaceae > Osmanthus > Osmanthus fragrans. The sequence continues at coordinate 12,548,163 of CM033354.1, read as the reverse complement.
ATTCATTAACAGCCCTAGGTACAACGTAGAAGAGATATCCATGGGTGGGCTGATTGGAGAGAAGAGGAAGACAACGATTGAAAGGAAAAACAACTATGTTCCTAGGTTTAAAACTGTGTTAATTATGTGGCCAAGTTTGTCAAAAGTATACATCAAATCTGTGCCCCACTTTTTCAAAGGCTACGAAAAAATCCATAACAATTCAAAGAAATTCAAGTCCGGACTTCAAGATTTCAATTATAAAAGAAAATCAAGATTGAAGAATCGGACAAAAGTTTTTTGACGTTTTAGATTTAATCTAAATATTTTCTTTTAAAGAAATTTCATTTCAAATTTTTGTAATTTCAATATTTGTATCAAATTTCTATTCTCAATAAAAACATTTCTTCGATTTATCACATTTAGTGTTTTGATATTTCATTTTCTACTATCTCCATTCCCTGGGCCTATTTTTGTTCGAGAGAGCCGGATCTCTCCTCACTTGACTCAACATAAACGTGAATCCCCCTTTCCAAACCCCTATCCCTACTTATTTGCAGTCATTCTCAATGACTCAATTACCCTTCCTAACTAACTGGAACAAATTAGTTTTGTGGCATCAATTGCTTCCTTTCTTTATTCCATTTGTGAATATTATTGGGGGTCTATTAAGGTCACCCTAATTTGCAATATTTAAGACATGTATTTCCTTCCATTTTCTTGAATAAAACATCTATCGATTTCCAATATGAAATATGTGAACTTTTTAAACACCAACACTCTAAATTTCAAAAATTAACATATAAACCATTCATTATGATTCACAGTGACTTATGGGGCCTTTCCAGTGTCCCTAATCAAACTCACACAAAATGGTTTGTCACGTTTAGAGACGATCATAACAGGGTTTGTTGGATTTACCTACGGAAGGAAAAATCTGATATCCGATCTATATTCATCAACTTCCACCAAATGATTTAAACAAAATTCCAAACAAAAATTTAAATCCTACAAACTGACAATGGGCCAGAATACTTCAATACTACTCACGAGATCCTCTACAAAAATATGGCATAATTTACCAAAGTTCATGTATCGACATTCTCCAACAAAATGGAATTGTCGAACGCAAATATAGACACCTCCTAGAAGTAGCGCGTAACCTAATGTTCACTACTAATATGTCAAAAAAATTCTGGGGAGTACCATTCTGACAGCAACCTATCTAATCAACTTAATCACTAGTCGTCCTCTTTCTTTTAGATCACCCAGACTTCAGAGTTCCTTTCCCAACTCTCATCTAAACTTAAACATACCCCTTAAGGTGTTCAATTGTACATCTTTCATTCATATTCATCCTCACTATCGAAGTAAACTTGATCCTCGAGCAATCAAATGTGTACTCATCGGATACTCACCCACTCAAAAGAGCTACAAATGTTATGATCCATCAACAAAGAAAATATTTGTTAGTCTTGATGTTACATTTTTCGAAATGACACCCTACTTCCAAAAGTCTTCTCTTAAGGGGAGCATTTGAGTGAAGATAGGTTCTTAGACTTTAGCATCTCTTCCCTTCCTACTCCAAACATTGACCCTGTTATACCACCTAGCTCTAATGTGTCATATATAGAGAACTTGAATTCAATGAGAGACCTAGAAAAACAAAATGACAGGGAGATGTTAGTTTACTCAAGAAAGCCAAAGTCAAAGTGCATGGAGGACCTCACACTTGAAGCGCCAAGAGAATTAGAATCGATGATAGCTCCAGGTCCCCATGAGATAGAAATCCCAAATATCAATCTACCTATTCCACTTAGAAAACAAATTTAGTCATGTACTATTCACCATATTTCAAAATTCATATCTTATAATGCTCTATGTACGAGGTTTCGTACTTTTACATCTAACCTTAACAGTACAGTGATTCCAATGAATATTCAGTCAGCCTTGAATATACCCAAATGTAGAGAAGCAATGATGGAGGAAATGTAAACATTGGAAAAAATGAAACTTCCAAAAGGAAAGAAATCTGAATGTTGCA